>CM062818.1:1943430444-1944630444 GCA_031772625.1 Pinus tabuliformis | reverse complement strand
TCTTAAAGCTCATCACGTCTATGCAATGCAATTATTTTTGTAAGTGTTGTCTCTATCACCTTATTCGTGCTCTCTACTTGGCCATTTTCCTGCGGGTGGTAAGGGGTTTTAATTTTGTGTCGAATGTGTTAGTTTTTTAATATGAAGCAATTTTATTACCTACAAATTGCGGCCCTCCATCTGTAATTATGTCCCTCAGGAGGCTACATCGCACAAATATTTGGAATAGGAAATGAATCACAGAGTCCTCTGTAGCTCTTGGTAGTGCCTCTACTTCAACCCATTTGGTAACATATTCTGTTTCTACCAATATGTATTTTTTCTGATTTGATGATGGGTTAATCAGACCAATAAAGTCGAGTTCCCAACACTCGAATGGCTCAATTACTAACTACGGCTGCAAAGGCATTTCATCATATTTCCTAGGGAATCCTACCCTTTGGAAACTATCACAGGCCTGTACAAACTTCTTAACATCTTTAAAGATTGTAGGCCAGTAATAGCCTGTCTGTAAAACCTTGTGAGCAATTCTGCAGTCTGCAAAATGTCTGCCACACAGTCCATTGTGACAAGCTTTCTGAATGTTAAATATATTGTCTTCACGGACAAATCTTCTGATGTGCATATCTGCCTCTGTATGAAATAGGTAGCACCCAATCCATTAGAACAGTGTGTTGCACTGTAAAATCTGTTTTCGTTCATTGGGGGTTATATGCTTGGGTAATTTACCTACTGCTAAATAATTTACAACATCATCATACCATGGTATTCTGACAGTAACACCAAACAAATGTTCATTTGGGAATTGATCTTTGACTACTGCTATGTTCGCTGGCTTCGGCATTCATGAGAGAAAATCAGCTACAGGATTCTCTTTTCCAAGTCGATCTTTTATTGTGATGTCAAATTCCTGCAATAAAATCAACCATCTTGTTACTCTACCATTTGTAACAGGTTTATTTGCTGAATATTTTATGGCAGAGTGATTTGTATATAAAACAACAGGATATCTAGTGATATAATGCCTAAATTTATTTACATCATGTATTACAACTAAATCTCTTTTTTAGTTACAGTATAGTTTAGCTCAGAAGGAGATAGATTCTTGCTAATATAATAAATTTCATACAGATTTTTATCTTTTTCCTACCCAAGAACTGCTCCAATAGCTGTATCTGAAGCATCAGATGAAATTTGTAATGGAAAATCCCAATTTGGGCCCCTTAATACTGGGGTTGTTGATACAAGCTTCTTTAGATCCTCAAAAGCATGATCGTACTTATCTGTCCAAATAAAATCAACATTGCCTATTAGTGCATATAAAAGTGTAGCAATCTTAGAAAAATGTTCTATGAATCTTCCATAATAAACAAAGAATCCCAGAAAAATGTGTATCTTTGTTTGTGCAGTAGGCGTAGGTATTAACAAGATTATCTAAATTTTCGGTGGGTCTACCTGTATCCTAGCTACTGAGATATAATGACCCAGGATAAGTCCTTCGGTCACCATCATGTGGAACTTTTCATGGCTCAAGCAAAGTCTAGTAGCGATACATCTTTGCAGCACTTTTTCCAATGTTTTTAATGCAGGCTCAAAATCATCCCCATAGGGTGTAAAATCATCCATATAAACTTCAAGCCCTTCATTTATTAAATTTGAAAAAATGCTTAAGATAGCCCTTTGAAATGTGGCAGGGACATTGCATAGGCCAAAGTGTAAGACTTTGTAAGTGAATGTTCCCCATGGATAGGTAAAAGTAGTTCTATCTTGGTCTTCATGGGCAATCTGAATCTGATTGTATCCACTAAAGCCATGTACGAAAGAAAGGAATTTCTTTCCTGCTAATAAATCTAATACCTGATCAATGAATTGAAGGGGAAAGTGATATTTTTGTATTTCTTTTTTCAATTGTCTGTAGTCTACACATATCCTCCATTTTCCATTCTTCTTTAGCACTATTACTAGTGGAGAGACCCACTTGCTATTGGTGATTGGATAAATAATGTTTACATCTAAAAGTTTTTGTAACTCAGATTTCACAATGTCTTTCAGGTGAGGATTCAATCTCCTTTGAGGTTGGAAAATGGGCCTAGCATTATTATGTATATATGTTGCGTGTGCATAGCTGGGGGTCAATTCCCTTCATGTCTGGGTAGTTCCGTGCAAAGCTTCCTTATATTTTCTCAAAATTTGGACCATTTTTTCCTCTTTTTCAGCTGTCATATTTTTGTTAATGTTCAGAGTTTTTCCCGGTTAAATTTCTATAGTTTTGCTATTGTAAACAGAGGTAGTCGGTATAGATTGATCATGGGGGTCTTTGAGGGGATCTTCTTCTAGTTCACTATCGAATGCTGCTTCTATCATATGGCATTGTACATGGTATCTAGATTCGGATTGGTTAATGAGGTTGTTAATTATGTTGTCCCATGTTTGGTCTTCAAATTCGAGGGCATCTTCTATAGTTAATGGTGATCTAATGTTTTCTGTGAGATATGATACAGGTTGTTTGTTAGTTTTTATTATTGTTAGGCTTGGCTGGGCTAGACGGTATGGAGCTAAATTCTTGACATTACTCCCTCTAGTTATAGTCATACTGCCTTGTCGGTAGCCAATGTAAGCATCAGCAGTTGCTAGCCAAGGCCTACCTAAGATTAAAGGGTGTCCATCTAGCTAGGTTTTGGGATTAATTATCAGAAAGTCTGCATCATATTCCCAGGAGTCTACAGAGACCATTACATCATGTAGTGTGCCTTCTAGTCTAACTACTGATCGGTCAGCAAACTCCAATAAGGTTGTGGTTGGATCTAATGATGTAATACCAAGCTTTTGACAAGTGGTGGTTGTTAAAATATTAATTGCACCTCCTAAATCAAGTAAGGAATTTGGAAAGGAGTTTCCATTGATTTGCACCATAACTATAGGGTTCCCTGGGTCCTCATATTTTACAGGTGCCTCTCTTCCTGATAGTAAGTCAGATAGGGTGCCGACTACTTGGATAGTTGGGTTAGTTGTTATTCCACTCTTTGGCTTTTTTATACATATGTCTTTGATGCCTTTCATGTAGATCGCGATGTCCTGGATGGCATGGAGGAGTGGGATCTTTATACACAAATTTCTTACTTCTCCCAGAAGATCAAATTCAAGATGTTTTATTGGGCACGGTATGATTAGTGGTTCTAGGAATGGGGGAGAAGTGGTTGCTTGGTCATGAGTTTGTTGTCTAACCACATCCTCTTCTTTTAGTGGTTGTTCTAAAGGTAATAGATTTTCAACTTGAGAATTTTATCTCCCTTAGTTTCTATTATGTGCCTAGACCTTAATTGAAGGTCGTTGCACTCCCTTAACTCGGTTTCTAGTTCTGGTGCTTCGATTATTTGAATAGATTGAACTAGTATATTATTACGGTTCGGGTTGGGTTGGGCTAGAAGTTGCGGTCTTAAGATGGTCTGAGGATTTTGTTGCAATGTATATGGTGTTGGTAATGTAGGTTGAGGGAGAGGAATCATTCCGGCTGGCTGATTCATAGGTCTTTTCCAATTCCACTGCCAGGTTTGACTCTGTGAGGTGGAGGGTGACCATTGTGTCAGATATGCATTATTTTGCCAAAATGGTGGACAATAAGGGAAGTTTGGCCAATTGGTTTGATTTGTTTGATTTGGCCATGATGATGTAGGAAATGGCTATTGTGACCAACTGGGGAAAGGTGTCTAATTTTGCGACATTCTATTATATTGCTGAGCTATTGAGGAGACTGAAAAGAAGAGGACGGATCAACAGGCATACATGTTTGTCGTGGCTACCATTGCTGACGTTGATTGAGTAGGTACACTAGTTATGTTTCTTCTTCTGCTTCCTTATAGACTGCTTTCAGACCCGGGAGTGAGGGACAATTTTATGTGGAGTGGTCTTTCGTGCAGATGGCACAGACTTGGACTATATCTAGCGGGAAATCTTTATGGTTGTGCTTCTTTTTGCATCTTGGGCAGAATATTTCCAGATTTTTCTCTGCTTCTACTTGCTTTTGTTTAGCTTTCATAATTCTGAGATGCATTGTTAGAGTCCCTAGAATATTGGTTTCGAAGTCTTCCAGTAGATTCCCAATTTCTGTGCAAGTTACACCTCTGCCAGAGATCTTGTTGCCCCTTGTGATTATGTCATGTTCTGCCGGTTTTAGCCTCGTACTGTCTCTCGAACTCGTGATACACAAGTCAATAATGTCAACAAAATTTTCTTGATAAATGTCACCCTTCCCCGTAATATTTAGTGTTTCAACCCATTGTTCCTTCATTCCTTTAATTAATGTAGTTTTTAACACATTGTCAGGTAAGGGTAATGATGCATAAGGAGATCTCTAAAGATTATATTGAAATTGTTCAACATATTCTTCTAGTGTCTCATTAGGTTTTGCTACCATTTGAAATATTTAATCTTTTAATTCTTTGGACCTGCAGTAATCCTGATACTTTTTTAGAAAGGAATCTTTCATTTGATCCTAGTCATTTTTAACTCCTCCACCTAAGCCCATAAACCATCGTAGAGCTGCTCCTTTTAGTGTGGAGGGAAATAGTTTTAGTTTTTGGGGGCTGTTGTGTAGTCATACCCCTGGAATAACACATCGAATTCGAATAGAAACATATCTGGGTCTTCCTATGTTAAACCATGGAATGTAGGGATATGTTGTAGAGGTATGGCTTTCATAGGTGTGTTTACTGCAGTGTCCACAATGGGATATTGCAGTGTGGAGGTTTGAGGTGTTTACTGATTTTGGGCCATTTGATCGAATATATGCCAATATCCTTCTGGGATTTCTAGGGAATTATTCCTAGGTTGACTAGAAGGAATGACCTTAACAGCACTTCCTTGGTCTGGGATAATAAGAGTTCCTTGTTGAACTAATATCTGGGGAGATTTTGGCTCTTCAGATCCTTCAGCTTTGTTTTGGATGATCTTGAAAGAACTTCCCTTATTTGGGCTACTTAGTGTTTGAACTACTCCAAGAGGGGATCTTGGTTATTCTATTTCCCCTATTTCTCCTCCTCCTTCACAGAGATTACTAGAGTTCCATTCTTTTAAAGAAATTGGGCGAGAATTCTCAATTTCTTGAAAATATTGCTCAGTTTCTTCTGTTTGTCTATGCACCTCAGCAAAGGCTACAGATGGTGATTCTGTGGCCCGAAGGGAGCTAGTAGGTTGTCTAGAAGAAACCTTTCTAGGACCTACTGATGGTTGAGATTCTGCTTTCTTGATGATATCATCTATAAAGGTCATTCAGCCAAGGGTCACTGGCCCCTTAGATTTACCAGTTTTGGGTAGAGGTTTTGGATTCTTTTCAGGATTTTTCTACTTATTCATGCACATAACTCAAATACTTATTTCTACCCAAAGTAATCAACAGATCTGTAGGAAAGTAGGCGGGGGAGTAGGGCTATTACATGCTCTGTATGCAGGTTCTAACCTTTCATTTATAATACCTAATTCTCTCCTACCAGGTACTTATCAAATGCACACTACTCTTCATAAAACAAATGGCTACAATCTCCCTAGAAATGACGCCAAAATTGTTGGGTGTGGAGCATAATTATTTAGAGGTATTTGTTTCAGTCGAATGTATACCCAAGGAAGTTTGTACACCCCTCCATGTGATGGGGTGCAAGGAGAACTTGGGGGGGGGGGGGGTGATCCCCCTTGGCTGGGGGGTCTGAGGGCCAGCGGTCCCCCGATGAGGGTTTCGGGGGCAACGCCCCCGTAGCTAAAAACAAATGTAAAATTGCCTTGTAAAAGTATAGTAATTTCTAGTCAATCTGGGCCGTTCATTAGGCGGATGATCTGACAGTAGAACTTATGTTTAGTTTAGGGCTTTTTTCCTAAAAGGAAACCCCTCTCTTTATATGAGGGCATTGTATTGAGGCTGTGTAATATATGTGTACTCTCTGAGCGAGAAACAGAGAGGTGAGACTGTAAGAGAAAACAGAGGATATTATAGTGGATCTGTTGTGGTTTGTGTCTCTTCATTTTGCTGGATAATAGAAAGGAAGGACTGGCTGTTCGGGGTGGACATAGCCCAAACTAGGTGAACCACGTATATCTGTGTCTCTCTGGTTTTATGCATTTTCTGTGTTTATATTTATGCAATATTCTATGTGTTCCATCGCTTTGTAATATATAATTTTCTAACAACTGGTATCAGAGCCGAAGGTCTATTTGGCTGAAAAACGCGCAGGAGTGAAGGGTTCCTAGTTCGAGTGGGAGAAATGACGGAAGATGGTAGGTTTAGGGTCGAGAAATTTAATGGCTAAGACTTCTCACTGTGGAATATGTAGATGGAAGATTATCTATATCAGAAAGAGATGTAACTACCATTAGGTGGAAAAACAAAGATGCTGACAGGTATGATAGGTGAAGAATGGAACCTTCTCGATAGAAAGGCACTCAGAATAGTACAGTTATGCTTCGCAACATCGGTCACCTTGAAAATTTTGAAGGAAACAATGACAGAGGGTCTGATTAAGGTGCTGGTGAAACTATATGAAAAGCCCTTGACCACGAACAAGTTATTTCTTATGAAACAGTTATTTAATATGAAGATGCTGGAAGGTGGATCTATTGCAGACCATTTAAATGATTCTAATACTATTACAAGTTAGCTAAGTTCTATAGGGGTAAACTTTGATGATGAATTTAGAGCTCTGTTATTCTTGTGCTCATTTCCAGAAAGTTGGAATGGTTTAGTAATGGCCATTAGTAACTCTGTTTTTGGATCTAGTACTTTAAAGTTTGATGATGTTTTCGGTGCTATCCTTAGTGAGGAAATGCGACGGAAAAGCTCCGGTGAGACATCGGGTAGTGCTTTGAGTGTAGAGTCTAGGAGCAGAAAAATGGAAAGAGGAAAGATCTCAAGATATCATAGTAAATCAAGGAAAGGAAAATCCAAGTCTATATTGGGGATAGTGTTCTGGAAATGCGGAAAGAAAGGACACCTAAAGAAAGATTGTAGATCTCAGAAGGGAAAAGAAGGAGATGCACAACAAGAAAACAATCATGAAGCAAATGTGATAGGTGAGGTGTTACAAGATGCTTTGATTCTTTCTTTCGAAAATATTACTGATTCCTGGGTGGTAGATTCAGGGGCCTCATTCCATGCCACAGCTAATAAGAAATACTTTCATGACTATGTTCAAGGAGATTTTGGACAAGTCCATTTGGGTGAAGATAAACCCTGTAAAATTGTTGGAATGGGTAAGGTTCTTGTAAAACAGCAGAATGTAAACCAATGGCCACTAAAGGAGGTAAGGCATGTTCCATATCTGAAGAAAAATCTGATTTCAATAGGGTAGTTAGGCGGTGAAGGTTTTGTGACAACTTTCATCGATAAAGCTTGGAAGGTCACCAAAGGAGCCCTAGTAATAGAAAAAGGTGAAAAGGTTGGTACATTGTATTTATGCAATGGTATTTCTAACTCTATTAATGCTTTAACTTTCAAAGGAGCAGATGCAACATTATGTCATCATAGGCTCGGACACATGAGTGAGAAGGGGATGAAGATTCTTCACTGAAGGAATTTTTTGTTGGGTTTGAAGAATGTTGATTTTGACTTCCGTGAGAATTGCATTTATGGAAAACAGAAGATAGTTAGATTTCTTAGAGTTGGAGAAGAGTGAAAAATTAGAGCTTTTGCATATAGATGTATGGGGACCTGCTCAGGTATCATCTCTTGGTGGCTCTCATTATTATGTTACTTTTATTGATGATGCAACTAGAAAAACTTGGATTTACTGTATTAAAAATAAATCTGATGTATTTTATATTTTCAAGAAATAGAAAGCTTTGGTTGAGATTGAGACAGGAAAGAAATTGAAGTGTCTCAGATCAGACAATGGAGGTGAATATTGCAACAAAGAGTTTGATAAGCACTGTTCAAAGCATAGAATTCGCAGAGAGAAGACAGTTCCAAGAAGACCATAAGAAAATGGTGTGTCGGAAAGGATGAACAGAAAAATCATGGAGCGTGCAAGGTGCATGAGATTGCATGCAAGATTGCCGTTACAATATTTGGCAGATGTTGTAGATATTGTTGTTTATCTAATAAATAGAGGGCCTTCAAATTCCTTGGATGGTGGTGTTCCAGAGGAAGAATGGACTGGTAAAAAGGTAAATTATTCCTTTTTAAAGACTTTTGGTTGTGAGGACTTTGCCCATATTAATAAAGAAAATAGAACAAAGCTTGAGGCAAAATCAAAGAAATATACCTTTATTGGATATGGTGTTAATGATTTTGGTTATCGCTTATATGATTATGAAAATCACAAAATCATTAGGAGCAAAGATGTAATATTCAATGAAAAGGTCTTGTATAAGAATCAGTTGCATGAAAAGAAACAGGAAAAAGAAAACAAGGAATACACAGTTCTCGATGAGATCACTAAAAAGGTAGAGGTTCTTGAAAATAATAATAATCAACAACCACAACAACAACAACCACCACAACTACAACAGGCACCCCAAACACCTAAAAGTGGTATTAGAAGATCTACCAGGATAAGTATACCCCCTCAACAATACTCTCCTTCATTATATTATTTATTGTTGACTGATTCTGGTGAACGCGAATGTTATGAAGAAGAAATGCAGGTTGAAAGCAGGAAGAAGTGGGAGCTAGCCATGGAAGAAGATATGGACTCCTTAATGCATAACCAGACGTGGGACTTAGTTAGGTTTCCTACAAGAAAAACTAAATTGAGGAACAAATGGGTTTACAGGCTGAAGAAAGAAGATGGAGGAAAACAAAGGTACAAATCTAGACTTATGGTGAAAGGGTTTGCACAGAAGAAAGGTATTGATTTTGATGAAATATTTTCTCCTGTTGTTAAAATGAATTCAATCAGAACTATTTTAAGTCTAGTAGCAGTTGAAGATTTGCATCTTGAGCAGTTAGATGTAAAGACAACCTTTCTCCATGGGGATTTGGAAGAAGAGATATATATGCAGCAGCCACAAGGATATGAGGTGAAAGGGAAGGAAAAACTAATGTGCAAGTTGAAGAAGAGCTTGCATGGCTTAAAACAGGCTCCAAGGCAGTGGTATCTAAAATTTGACAAGTTTATGTCTGAACAAGATTAAACTAGATGTCACTCTCATCATTGTGTTTATCTAAAAAATAAAAAAGATGGCAGCTATATTATATTGTTATTATATGTGGATGACATGCTTGTTGCAGGGTCTAACATGTAGGAAATAAATGTGCTCAAAAGAAAATTGGCAAATTCATTTCCAATGAAGGATTTGGGAGCTGCAAAACAAATCCTTGGTATGAGAATAACTAGAGACGGGAAAAATCACAAATTAACATTGTATCAGAATGAGTACATACAAAAAGTGTTGAAAAGATTTAATATGCACAATGCAAAACCAGTTAGTACACCTTTTGCTAGCCATTTCAAACTTAGTAAGGAAATGTGCCCAAATACTCAAGAAGACATGGATTATATGTCGAAAGTTCCATATGCATCAACAGTTGGAAGCTTAATCTATGCAATGGTCTACATAAGGCTTGATATTGCACATGCAATGGGAGTTGTAAGTAGGTACATGAACAATCTAGGAAAGGAACATTGGATGGCAGTGAAATGGATCCTCAAATATTTGAAAGGTACCACAAATCAAGCATTATGCTTTGGTGGTTCAAACATTTTTCTATAGGGATATGTTCATGCAGATATGGCAGGTGACAGAGATAACAGGAGAAGCACTACAGGATATGTATTTACTGTAGGTGTAACAACTTTCAGTTGGGTTTCAAAAATCCAAAATGTTGTTGCACTTTCAACAACAGAAGCAGAATATGTTGTTGCTATAGAGGCTAGTAAAGAAACGATTTGGTTACAAAGGTTTATGGGTGAATTGGGTAAGAAGCATGATATGGGCACGTTATGCAATGATAGCCAAAGTGCCAATCATCTTGCAAAGAACTCAACATTTCATTCCAGAACTAAACACATACATCTCAAGTACCATTTCATACGATCAGTGTTGGAAGATGGAGAGTTGAAGCTAGAAAAGATACACACTAGCCAGAATCCTACAGATATGCTAACAAAAGTTGTAACCAGGGAGAAACTGAGAATATGCTCAGTTTCAATTGGTCTTCAAGGATGACGGTGAAGATGAGAAACAACTAGGTCCAAAGAGGAGCCATTGTCCGGCAAATGATGCAGTAGTGTAGTTGCTACAATCATTCTCCAAATGGGAGATTATTGGGTGTGGAGCATGATTATTTAGAGGTCTTTGTTTCAGCTGGATGTATACCCCAGGAAGTTTGTACACCCCTCCATGCAGGGGGGTGTATGGGGGACTTGTCCCCTGCGGGGGTTCCGGGGGGACAATCCCCCCTGGCTGGGGTGTCCAGGGGCTAGCGGTCCCTTCGTAGGGGTTTCGGGGGTAGCGTCCTCGAAGCTAAAAACAGTTCTAAAATTGCCTTGTAAAAGTATAGTAATTTCTAGTCAATCTGGGCCGTTCATTAGGTGGATGATGTGACAGTAGAACTTATGTTTAGTTTAGGGTTTTTTTCCCTAGAAGGAAACCCCTCTCTTTGTGTGAGGGCATTGTGTTGAGGCTGTGTAATAGATGTGTATTCTCCAAGTGAGAAACAGAGAGGTGAGACTGTGAGAGAAAACAGAGGATATTAAAGCAGATCTGTTGTAGGTTGTGTCTCTTCATTTTGCTGGTTAATAGAAAGGAAGGACTGGTTGTTTGGGGTGGACATAGCCCAAAATGGGCGAACCACGTATATTTGTGTCTCTCTGGTTGTATGCATTTTCTATGTTTATATTTATGCAATATTCTATGTGTTCCATTGCTCTATAATATATAATTTTCTAACAAAAATGTTGGTTGATAAAAGGTGTCTTTTGAACTCCTTTTTATCCTACATTAATTATCAACCCGAGGATGATTTTTTAGCTCAAGAGTGTACTTAGTCTGAGGCAATCACTTGCTTAAGAGTAATGTTTTATAGTATAGTGCTTTAAAATTCAAAGATAAATGAATGTTGGAAACAAAATCTAATTGGAATAGCAAGAAACTGAAATGTTTTGTAACTAAATCATTCACTCAAACAATCATCAGTGGAGGACTCAGTAATGATAACTCTCTCCCTTGTAAACTGATGCAAATGAAAATCAATCATAGGCAAAATCTCCAATCTGAGAACTTAGACAGTAGTAGTCAGTGTCCTTTACAGTTGTAGATCCTTCAATCCACACTAAAGAAAATAACTGGAAATAGCAATTCAATTGACAAAAAAGGAACAACAACTAACTCTATTGAAAAACTAAACAACAAAGCTTGATTTACCAAAAATTAATTAAACAGCAATGTTTATCTTAACATAAATGAATTAAACAACAATCTTAATCCAACAGAACAGAAAAGAAAATCAACTGGAAACACACGACGACTATAAGATAAATTGAATCAGCAATCTTATTCTAGGAGCATGAACATTAATCGCAGGTATTAAAGGAACGGGAAATTGCAGTTATAATTGAACAGTAACTTAATTGAACAGCAATCGCAATTATAAGTAAGCAAAACTTAAACGAACAATAATCTGAACTAGATAGTGCAGTATTAGATCAGAATGAACAGCGAGACATTTCAAGTTATAATTAATAATTTTGTCACCAACACAATCCAATTATGATTTCAATATAACATAAATTCCATGAAATGTTCATAAACAAAAGATTACCGAATATAGTGATTTAAGGAAATGCAAAGGAAATCAATCGACACAAGACTGTAATTGTAAAATAGTGATACAAGAAGCAGGTGAATCCACCAGGGCCGAGACCTTAGCCACTAGTGAAGCACCGTTGAGTTTACTCCAGGATCAGATAATGGAACAACAACTGAGTTATATATTAATCATGTATGGCAAAGTTTACAGCCATCACTCTTCAAAGAGAGTCAATGATCAAAGTTGAGATTACAACAGTAATTTTTGAAAAATCAAAATCTCCCTCCCATGTCTTTACAATTACTACCCCATTTATAGTGGGCAGGCAGATACATCAAGGTTGTAGATAACCTTTAAAGTAGCGATCCCTCAGGATCAAAAGATCTTGAGGGTTTCACTTAATCTTCTATTCTTCAACTATCTTCTTGTCCTCTTACGCAGATGCTCTATTTTCTCCTTATTTTCCTGAACTGCGTGCTCCAGTTTCAATCTCCTTGTCTGGGCACGGCTTCCTGGTGGAGGAACAACAGTTGCTCTGCATTTTTCTTTACCTTTCGAATAGCAGTTTTCCAAATCTTTCCTTTTTTGTATAAAAAACACAATAATTGATTAATTCGTATTAACCACTACTTTCCCATTTCAACTATAATATTTTATCATATTGTTAGTTTTTGGAATAAAAAGAATTATGTTAAAAGGGAAAGATAAAGAAATGGATGGCTGAATCATACCTTTTCCTTTGCTCAACACACCGCATCCTATTTTTTGGGCAGCGGATCTCCCATAGCATTTTTTTGGGGATTGAAGCCCGAATTTGATCAAGAGTAATGTAAAGACCCCACGAAATGCAGGTCAGAGTGCAAGAGTCTAGGGTTGTCCAACCTAAGATAATGTAATTTAATTTAAAGTTTGTTGACCTACCCATGGTTAGCGAACCATGGGATTGTATAAATAGAGCGAGGCTCTAAGTGTAAATTCAGTCCTATGTTTCTGAGAAGTAAGAGGTAGACGCGAAGGCATGGTTAGAAGATAGAAGTGAATCTGAAGTGTCATTGGGTGATACTGGTAGGTAGAGGCTCTGCAACTGAGTGCGCAGAGGCCTAATAGAGTCCGCAACTGAGTGCGCAGGGTGGAGTTGGGTATGTAAATGAACTTGAGTATTAATTAAGATAAGGTTGATTCAGAATACTATGTGTCTGTTTGTAGATTTGTATTTCTATGTTCTGGTTATCTTTATGCATTTTTATTGTTTTCGAGTACTCACGCTAATTTGGAAGTTGAATAAGTAATAAGAATATTGGACCCACACAAACTAAGTTAAGCACTAATATAATAGCACAATAAGGATCAGATCGGAATAATAAAAAGTTGTGCATGGGTTGCGAAGGATAGAAAGCTACACCAAGCAGCGCAGCGTGCAGATTAGGATCGTGAACCTCCAAAAGTGAGTGGGTGGAGATGGAGGTGATGGAGGTGAAGCGGGTGGTGGCATGGGTGGGGGTGGTAACTGCAGAATGTATTGCCTTATCAAACTAACCCCACTTCCTAGAGAGAGCCGAGTGAGCTCTTCCTCACTCTCTCGTGAAGGTGAAATTAAGATACTGTTTCCTAATCCCCCGCTACCTTTGTAGATATTTCCACTCCGCGCTGTTCCAAACATTAATGTATTCACATAACTTGCTTTTCACATAACAACATCTTAATCCAGGTATTCAATATTTAATGTACCTACCTCGTGGTCCCTTGAGAAAACATCTTTCTGGTTTTTTGTAGCTAATGGTCGTGTCTTATCGCAAACTCAGTGATAAACTTCCCTACTAGCGGATCGAGCCAATGGTCCACAACTCGCGCGATCTTATCTTCTAATGTCTCTAGTCTGTGCACTAATTTCGGAGTCCACACTATCGATTAGTTGAGCTTACATCTTACCTGGCTGTCAGCTAATGTCACGATGTAGTCATACAATTTAGAAGGAAAGGATGTGAAGAAGATCTCGTGGATTTTTGTATACACATAGTGATCTAGTGACCTTTTCTTGGATACCTACGCAGTTCTGTTTTCCCGTGTCACGAACTCATGAATCTTCTTGTCCAACCACTCTATAATTTCCTTCTTTCTTAGGTTCCAGTGGCACAACATCAGACATCCCTTAGGAAAATCCCAGTACCAGAATGAGCAGAAAATCAACATGGACTAGCTCAGCATCCAGAGGGATGAGTTGGTTTCACAGGCTAGTGGATTGGAGCAAGTTGTAGAGGATGCATGTATGAGCGTTCCAGAGTTGGTCGTGTCAGTAGAGCTACCAGTAGCAGAGGGGTTCCATAGATTGGCAGTCGGAGTCTGCGAGGCCCTAGAGGAAATGGCAAAGTTTTAGTCAAAGCTAAACCTGCAAATTTCTGAGCTACAATTAAAGGCTGCTATGGGGTAAAATGCATGGGATGAAAACTGCCCTCGAAATTCTTCCCGAGACTTCTGACAGACCATAAGGTTATCTGAAAAAGGTATCTGTTACACACATGTTCATCTATCTGACATATATTGACAGGATATGGAGAAAGGATCACCTTTGGTTCTTTCTAGATTCACTTATGGATCTCCATGCAGTAAGAAGAACTCCTCCTGACCCGCTCCAAGATGATTCCTACACAAAATAATGAAGCAAACCAATCACAGCATATACTTCTGACAATTAATGAAAGAATTCGTAAAAAACATGTATAAATGTGTAACTTATCTACTCAACACAACAAGCACCAGAATGGACAAATAAATGCACAATATCACCGACACTTCGAGTAGTGGAACACAACCACAGTCCTATATTCAGAATAGAAGAGTGATTACAACAACCCTATTGCATCAACCTCCCTTATCCCTTCTTCCTCTCTCTCTCCCTCTTTCAGCTAGCTCCTTCAAGAATATGACAATATCACAATAGCACCATGTACTATCCTTCTAAATGCTTTGACCCTTGTGCAATCGCCCTATCATTTCTTAAATAGAAATCAAATTAGGGCTTCCCAACTCCACCTGTAGTTCATTTGGGTAAAAACCATGAACCTGCTTCTTTTACCGGCATTTTCCCATTTGCCTCTATTTTCGGAACAAAATTTCTCCAAATACCTTGATTTTTGGAGATTCCCTAATTTTCTTGCACAAATTTAGGGAAATAATATCTAGATAGTTTATGGTAGATTCGTTATCATAACCACTTGAGCGTCACTAAATTTCACTAACGCTCACCCTTTTCTAACAACATGAGTTAGCAGGTAGACTAACGCTCCTTTATGCTTGTAAACAAGATTTATAAAGCAGGTTGTCAGTGTACAAAGAGCGTTAGTGTGTATTTTGGGCCTGCAACTATGGTCAATCTTTCAGTCATCTTGTCCTTCTCCTTTGAGTTGATTAGGAGGTCAATTTGTCCTATAACATATGCCCCCTAAAGTATGAGATCAGAGGTAGAGACGATGGTTGAAATACTTTATGAAAATACTGTAGTTTCCTATCAAAATATTTGTAGAGAGAGAGAGAGAGATAAGTTTCAGGTGATAAGGAAAACCTGATACAAAAAAAGTACATATATATGAAGTGCTAAAATCATGTCCTGAGTCGGGCATTCCCATGCTTAGTAGCTATGTCCAAGTAACTTTCTCCTTAGAGATATAACAATTGTTAGATCTCTATAATACTAGTGATTACCCCATTACTATTGTATTTGTATCCCTTTTAAATATTGTTGTGCCCATATTGTTCCCATATTTTTATTACTGTGCTACATAGAACCCCTCTATTGTTATTTTTGTGCCTTTATATTATTATTTTTAGGTCGACTGGGTTATATTGTGACTCCTTAGACTCCTATATATAGAAAGGAGATTTTTTCATTTAAATAATCAAGGAATTATTCATTTGTGTAATGTAAAGGAAGTTGCCCCCTTGAAGAGGTTGAATTCTAAGGCGTTGATCTATCTTTTCTATCTATTTGTGAGCTGGTTTCATAACATTTGGTATGAGAGCTTTTGGATTCTAGGGTTTTGCTGCTCCAAATAGGTCATCGTGGCATTTTTGCTATAAATTTTTTTCTGCAATGTTTCTGAAGAGAAAAAAAACCCATTTGAGATGAAATCGCACTGAACCTCGGGTCCAAATTTTAGAGCTTTTTGCGCTACATTTGTTGAGATATGATCTGAGGAAGTTGGTCTTTTTGCAAACTCTTAAATTACATTCCAAATAGGTGACTTGGGGAAAATCATCATAACTTTCTCTTTAAGCATCAGATTGAAGTTTTGTAAGAAGGTACAGGAGTAGGATGGATTGTAGTTTCTTGTATATATTTTTCAGAGCCAAAGGTCGAAACAGGGACACGTGGCACATCGTACAAGTTTGCTCTACTGAAATAGTCTATAATCAGGTCACTGTGGGACATTTAGTATAACTCTTCCTTGGAGAATCAAATTTGGATCAGACTAGTGGCATTAGAAAGAGAACATAGAGGGCTACTACAATTCACAATTTCAAAACTGGATGAGCCAAAATTACAGAGATACATCAGAGGCAATATCGAGCTCCGACAAAGTGAAAAAAGGTGTGTATATTTTTTTTAAATTCTTGCTTAAGCTTGGTTTGAAAAATTATTTTGAAGGAATTGAAAGGGCATAGTAGAGCATTATTGTCAACAACTGAGGCCCCGAGGAAAGAAAATTCAAACACCTAGTAAGCAACCTAAAATCTCTAGCATGACTCATGAATAAGAGGAAGAAATGCTACATGATATATCAAAATTACAAGACCAAGTGCAACAAATGTCACTCTCACAAAAGCTAACAGAAGCTAAGATAAATGGCGTGGAAGCTAAGATGAATGGCATGGAAGATAAGACAGACAATTTGAAGATAGATTTGAACACAAATTTGAAGACAGGCATAGCAGATTTGAAGACAGATTTGACAAATTTTCTACAAGAAATACTTACTAATGGTGAAAGGGTAGTGAAGGAAACTCATGATGCGAACAAAAGAAATGTTAATCATGATTTCATAGACTCTAATGTTGGATTGAAGACCCACCATATTCCAAAAATAGATATGAGGAAGTTTGATGGCGAGGATCCCGCAACATGGATATTACAGATGGAGCAATTTTTCGATCTCAATAATGTGAAAAACACACAAAAGGTATGTATTGCAACTTATGGTATCAATGGCTTTGCTCTTGTAAACAGATTATCACTTGGGCAATTTCTATTGAAGAATTGACATCACATTATGAGGATACAAAAAGCAACACTTTTTTAGCCAATTGATAAGTCTCAAACAAAAGGGTTCAATAATGGAGCACATTGAGGAGTTCCAAAATTGAACATAAGGGTAAAAAATATTCTAGAGGAGCATAGGATTGATGTGTTCATAGGGACTTTAAAGGATAATATCCAACATGATGTTCGCCTTTGGGAACTTGATTCATTAGAGAAGGCATTCAGGTTAGCAAGAAAAATGGAAAGAAAAATTATGGCAACCAGGAAGCATACCACTCATAGTTATAAAGATGGAAGTGTCGTTGTCCCTAGTCTTCCACAACCTATAAGGTTGACACCACAACAATTGGAATAAAAAAGAGCAAAGGTGCTTTGTTACAGTTGTGATAGCAAATACACTAAAGGCCATAAGTGTTCTGAGAAGAAAGTATTCTACATAGATTGTGAAAAGGAAGAAGAAAAGTAGCAAGAAAGGTCAAAAGAAGAGGATATACTCCAGTTACAAAGTCTAGATAAAGAAGAAATGAATCCAACCATATCTTGTAATGCATTGGCTGGAATTACCACTTTTCAAACCATCAAGATAGGAGGACAAATCAAGAAGAAAAGGGTAATAGTATTGATTGATTTAGGAAGTACCCACAATTTTAATTATTGTAAGGTAGCAAAAGAATTGAATTGCTTCCTATATCTAGCACTAGAGTGTCAGGTGATGGTTGCAAATGGAGGAACAATAAATTTCTCTGGAAAGTGCCATAATATCAGGCTATCCATGGGAGAATATGTATTGACTAGCTCAATGCTTTCCATTCCAATGGGAGGTACTAATTTTGTACTAGGAGTCCAATGGCTACAATCCTTGGGTACAATAGCTTTTAATTTTCAAGAACTTTTCATGAAATTTTCTGTAGAAGGGAGGGAAGTTGAATTAAGGGGTATTGCAGGGAAACCAGGAAAGATAATTAGCTCTAACAGTATGACAAAGCTTCTAAAAAAGGAACAAAGAGGTGTAATTGCACAATTATTTTCGCTAGATGTCTCCACATAGAAATCATATATTTCTTCAGATCTCCAAAATGTCTTGGACAATCATTCCAAGGTATTTGAGACTCCCAAAGGTCTCCCACCTATTCGTGATCATGATCATGCTATTCATCTGATTCCAGGAAGTGCTCCTCCAAACATCAGGCCGTACAGATATCCCTATGCCCAAAAGAGTGAAATTGAACGTATGGTTGCAGAAATGCTAGAGGCTGGTATAATTCAACCTAGTCAAAGTTCTTTCTCTGCTCTAGTAGTATTGGTGCACAAGAAGGATGGATCATGGCGCATGTGTCCAGATTATAAGGAGCTCAACAAGCTCACTATTAAAGATAAGTTTCCCATTCCTATCATTGTTGAATTACTGGATGAATTGAATGGATCAATTTACTTCACCAAGTTCGATCTTCATTCAGGATATCATCAAATTAGAATGAACACTGAAGACATTCCGAAAATAGAATTTAGAACTCATGAGGGTCACTATGAATTTTTGGTCATGCCTTTTGGCCTTACCAATGCATCTTCTACATTTCAAGGTTTGATGAATTCCATTTTCAAATCCTTCCTTAGAAAATTTTTGTTAGTATTTTTTGATAATATACTAATATACAACAAGTCTTGGAAGGATCATGTTGAACATGTTGACAGGGTGCTACAACTATTGGAGGAGAAACAATTATATGAAAAAAGATCCAAATGTTTCTTTGGAGTACGAGAGGTGGAATATCTAGGTCATATTGTATGTAATGAAGGAGTTAAGGTAGACCTTAGCAAAATTAAAGCCATTAAGGAATGGAAAACCCCCACATCCATAAAGCATCTGAGAGGATTTCTCGAGTTGATAGGGGATTATCGCAAGTTTGTTAAGAATTATGGGAGAATAGCAGCACCTCTAACAACATTACTGAAGAAAGATGCATTTTCATGGACTCCAGAAGCAATAAAGGCCTTCGAACATCTTAAAAAGGTAATGTGCCAAGCACCGGTGTTAGCTACACCGGACTTCACAAAAACCTTTAATGTGGAATGCGATGCTTCAGGAAATGGAATTGGTGTTGTTTTAATGCAAGATGAAAGACCCATTTCTTTTGAAAGTCGTCCAATCAAGGGAAAGTTTCTACACAAAGATATTTATGAGAAGGAAATGTTGGCAATACTACATGAACTTAAGAAATGGCGACCCTACCTAATGCAAAGACACTTCAAGGTAAAAACGGATCATGATAGCCTTAAATACTTTTTAGAACAAAGATTATCCTCTGATGAGCAACAAAAGTGGGTCACAAAGATGTTGGGTTATGACTTTGAAATCATCTACAAAAAGGGAAGCAAAATGTGATGGCAGATGCACTCTCAAGAAAGGATGAGGATGTGGAAGCATTGTTGTGCACCATTTATATTATCCAACCAGATTGGATAAATGAAGCAAGGGAGGAATGGAAGAATGATGAAGAAGTGTGGGCACTTATTTGAAAGATACAACAAGATTCCAATACATCTGATACATTTATCTGGCAAAATGATTCATTATGGTACAAAGGTCGCTTATAACTCTATAAGAATTCCCAACTCAAGCAAAATATTCTTATGGAATTGCACACTTCTCCCTTAGGAGGGCACTTAGAATTTTTAATAACTTACCACAGGGTTAAGAAGGAATTTTTTTGGGATGGCCTTAAATTGGATATTCAAAAGTTTGTGGTGGAATGTTTGGTTTTCCAACAAAATAAAGTTGAAACAATTAAGACCCCGAGTCTATTACAACCTTTATCCATTCCAGGCCAATGTTGGGAGGAGGTTTCATTGGATTTTATCACAGGTTTACCCAATTCTGAGGGAAAGAGTTTCATCATGGTGGTAGTTGACAGACTTACCAAGTATGCACACTTTTGTGCATTATCACATCCATTTAAAGCCAGTACAGTTTCTATTGCATTTATGGAAACAATTCAAAAGCTACATGGAAAACCAAATATTATTGTAAGTGATAGAGATCCCATTTTCACTGGAAATTTTGGGACAGAATTATTTTCTTGTCTCGGTACTCAATTAACTCATAGTTCATCTTATCATCCTCAATCTGATGGGCAAACTGAGATAGTAAACAAATGTTTGGAAGGATATCTTGGTTGCTTCGTATCTGAAAAATAGACACAATGGGTCAAATGGTTACCTCAGGCTGAATGGTGGTATAACACTTCCTTCCATACAGCAACAAAAATGACCCCATTTTTGGCACTTTATGGATATCAGTCACCATCCATCAAATCATATTTAAAATAAAATTCTAAGGTTCAAGCAATGGAAGATCACATCGAGCATCAACAACAAGTCCTCCAACTCTTAAAGGATAACCTCATGTTGGCCTAGAATAGAATGAAACAACAGGTAAATCAACATCGCAATGAAAGAAGTTTTGATGTAGGTGATTGGGTATTCCTACGGCTACAACCATATAAAAAAATGTCCCTCAAGAAGCTAAGAAGGATAATAAATTATCACCAAAGTATTATCGTCCATACAAGGTGTTGGAAAAGTTTGGTAAAGAAGGTTATAGGCGACAAGCTCCCAGTTCAAACAATATTGCCAAAGCTTGACCAGGAAGGAAAAATTATATTGGAACCAGAAGAAATCACAGAAACAAGAACTTGACAGCTATGAAATCAATCAATTTCGGAGTATCTCATCAAGTGGAAGAACTTATTCACTGAAGATTCCACATGGGAGGATGAGAATTTTATACAAAAGCATCCATAAATTCTCAAGCATTGAGGAAAACACTTTTTTGAAGGAGAGGGGCATGTTAGGTCCCTATAATACTAGTGATTACCCCATTACTATTGTATTTGTATCCCTTATAAATATTGTTGTGCCCCTATTGTCCCCATATTGTTATGACTGTGCCCCATATAATCCCTCTATTGCTATTTTTGTGCCTTTATATTATTGTTGTTAGGTCAGCTAGGTTATATTGTGACTCCTTACACTCCTATATATAGAAATGAGGTTTTTCATTTGAATCATCAAGGAATCATTCATTTGTGTAATGTAAAGGAGGTTGCCCCCTCGAAGAGGCTGAAGTCTAAGGCATTGATCTATCTTTTCTATCTTTTTGTGAGCTAGTTTCATAACAACAATGTTGGCCGCCAATATGGCAGAGGGCGGATCTAGTGTCATAATAGATTATCTTGAAATGGCTGTCCTCAAAGAAAAATATCGTAGCTTGGGAGAGGAAACAAGGCCGAATGATGCAGGCCTCTACCCAAAGTCTTGATTCTTGCTTCACCGAACAGCATAGTTCGATACATGTGATAAAATGAGTTGACGTCGAACATGCACAAAATCATCTGATTACTAGCCAATAGTGGAGACTGTTAACAGATGTGAGGAAGGCCACCGATAATGGTGATGGTCTCCAAGATGCATAGTGCAAACTAGTGAGTGTGAAAGATTTTTTGTCATCGAACACTCGTAGAATTGCTTAACCAGGAGCCAATGATGAAAACCCATGATCAAGCACAAGGTAACCTACCACTAATGTCTACAAGCTCCAAGGCACTGAATGTGTTTCTGAGTTATCTTCCTAGACAGAGTGTTGAAGTTTTATAGGAAGGAACCTTTCGAAAGGTAGGCAACGACGTGTCCTACATCAGTCGACATGAAACCAGACAAGGATGATTTTTGTTTTCTGAAGAATATTTTGAGCTTTTGGGTCTAAATGATGGAGGGCATGATGAAAGGATATGTAGGGTTAATTGATCAAGGAAACAAGTAGGGACCCTTGAACAATAGAAAGCATGACAACGGTTTTAACCAAACAACACTAGACTCATGAACACTACAGAGTGTTTAAGATATGGAGATGCAATGGCATCGGGGTATATAGGCTGAAAACTCATAGGTTGGTAGGGTTCATATTGAGAGGCTATCAAAATGATGGTTTATCTGAGGGAGTGCCATGTTCAAGGGAAATTTTGCTGCCAAACCACGCTTTAGAATACAGTTGTATTTCCACTTTTCCCCATCTGATTTTTAATGAGTCCATATGGGTAAACTCATCGATCTTTTCATGTTTAGAGAGTCTGAAAAGGATCGCAAAAAGAATGACTCTTTGCCTTATCTGATTAGTTTAATGATTCCAGACAGGCAAACTCGTCGATTTTTTCATCTTTTAAGAGTCTGAAAAGTATCATAAAAAGAACAACTCTATATCTTGTCTATGTATTTAAAGATTCCATACTAGACAACTAAGTGACCTTTTCATCTTTAGAGAGTCTAAAAAGATCATAAAGAGAGACTCGATGGTGGTCCATTTGTCATAGTTGTTAAACGGGTGTGACAAAAGGTTAATAGTATACGCGTATCGGTTACTTTTCCGTATTTAATCTACTGGACCTGGATAAAGATAAACCTTCTTCCAATAGATGTCAACCTCATTTTTTTACGAGTACGAGGCAGCAGACTAAACTTGTGTTTTGTCGTGACCCTTTAACGAGCTCAGCAACAAAAACTCAAGATTTTTTCACTTTTTAACGAGCTTGAAAAAAGTACCTGAAAGAATGCTCGGTTCTTCTTTAGCATGTTTAATGAGCAGCGGGACACAGCTCAGGATTTGTTCAGTTTAAAGAGCGAGAAAAAGTGCCTAAAAAGGATGCTCCGTTGGTCTTTTCTAGTTTATGAGCTATAACTAGATCAAAAAGGAGGTGCTTAGAGCATCGTTTGCATATATTTAACGAGTGCAAATGATGAAAAACTCGAGGATGTTTATATTGTTTAAAGAGCGATAAAATATCCCACAAAAGTGCTTTACGGATTGTGGTATATATGTTTAACGAGCTCTACTACAAAAACTCAGAGGTGTTTATATTTTTTTAAGAGTGATAAAATGTCTCCAAAAGTGCTCTATTTATCGTTGCACAGATTTAACAAGTGCAAGGACAAAAAGCTCATGGATGTTTATATTTTTTAATGAGCAATAAAATATCCCTAATAGTGCTCTACCATAGTTAGAAAGTGTTTAACAAGCTTAATGATGAAAACTCGGGGATGTTTGCATTTTTTAAAGAGTAATAAAATATCCCTAACAGTGCTTTGTTATCTTCATTTGTAGTTTAACGAGCCCAAAGAAGAAGACTCAAGGTTTTTCGGATTAACGAGCAAGAAAAATACCATAAAAAGAAAGCTTGATCTTTCTCTATCTCATGCTTGACATTAGAATGGTCTATGCCATGCATTTCCTCATAAGACAAAGGAAAAACATTGCGGAAGTCCCTAAATGGGTAGGTGAAGCTCACAATTTCCTTAGGATTGTGATTAGCTCCACTCTATATATTTTCCACAATGCCTGTCATGACAGAAATATCGGGGAGCAATGTTTGTGAAATATTGCCCCTATTTCCTTCCGAGTCAAAAATTTGGATCGTCGTATATGGTGACGAAATGATTTCATGTGTGACTGGTGACATGATTTGAAGAGGCATCATGTCTGAATTAGATATCAAAACAAGATGGTGCAAATCCTCCCAAGGTCACTCTTCTAACCTCCTGATCTCTCTAACAGGTTCGTCCACCGATAGGACTTGATTGAGTCGATTGATAGAAGGAGTAGTTATGGGAGGGGCAGTGGTACCATTGGCTAAAACCAAAATGACCAGAGATTCAGGTGCAATTTGAATGGCTTCATAGGCCAATTCATCTGGTGACAATGACATTTGTTCTTCGTGAGTGTCAATGTCTAAAGGAGTCGATAGGATCCATGTATCGGTCTATTCATGAGGAAAAGATGAAAGAATGTTGACTGATCGTGAAACCTTCGGCGGCTGAAGAGGGAAACAACCCATGGGGGAAGAAGCCTTTAGTAGACTAGTACCTAAACTAATGTAACTATCAGTTCCACCTCCTACTAGGGTTACAGAGCCACTTGGTAATGGTCAATAATCAGGGGTGAAGAAAGACAATTGATCTACTGTAATAACCTTTCCATCCAATGGAAATTGGATGATACAAAAGACAGTAGATACGACAGCTGTCATGGCATATGTCCAACTACGACCCAACAATAGATTATAGTCGAGTTTTCTGTCTACAACTTCTACGTCCACCGTTATGGTTTTCCCAGGCAAAATGATGGGAAAACTAGCTAAGTATCCTTTTGGGACAAAGGTGTGCTTGTCAAAAGCTTTAAGGGAATTCGACGGCGGGGATAGGGTTAGGGAACCTAGGGCAAGCCAACATGAAGCCGACATGATGCAAGTTGAAGCACCTTCGTCGATGATAGTTCAGTGTATACATTTACCTTTCGAAGTGATATGCACCTGAAATGAAAGCTGGTGGGAAAGGGGAGGTTGACACTTGTCCATGTCGAAACTAGCAAGCATGGAATCCATAGGGTCAATACCCCCAATAGCCGAAAGCAAAGATTTTCTTTGGCTGGGGCATGTTTGTAATATTTTGAGTGCTGACATGGCTGACGGTGCTTGAGAAAAATCGTCTACAATGTTGTAGTGGTGGGTGGCACATGCAAATGTGTTGTGCATTGTGCGTCGAAGTGCCCCCGTAGGGGGTCGAATTACAAAGTCCTCAACCAGCCTTTTGATTAGCAAATCATTGGGCGACAATGGGTTTTGACCTGAGGATGGTTCTGCTCTCGGAGTGATAGGAGCTCCATAAGATTTGTCTCTTGTGGTGAGATCTACCATTCCAAATGTGTAAATGGTAGAAGATCCTTCACCAGCTGAAGGTTGTTGCGAACCATCGTTGCCCCCTGATGTGGGTGGCAGTTGGTTGGCAAAGAGATGTTGTTGTTGTTGATAAGGAAAAGGATTTCTAACAACAATGGGTGCCTTACCAGAATCTTTCTTGGTAAGGTAATCTGTGCATTCTTGAAGACACAGGCAATGCTAGGTTACGTGATCTTCAAGACAAAGTTTGCACAAATAGTTGGTGCCTTTATCCTTTTCCGTATCAGTAGGCACAGTGGCCTTCTATTTCATGTTGGGCTACTTAGATGACTGCTCCTTAGAAGGAGCAGTCTTGCTCTGTTTCTTCTTGTTCTTGCTACTGGGTTTCTTTGTAGACTGCACAGAGTTAATCATAGTGGCAGGAAGGGTAGTCATTTTGGTAGAGGGGTCCACTGCTAACTTGGAAACAGACCCACTGAGTTGTTTTACAGTGCTCGTGGAGGTTGCACCGGTGATCCCATCGACATGCGCTCCAGGGCCCCGAGTGGTGGGAGGATTAGGGTTACTAGGAGCATAGGGGATAATGTCGTAGAGAGTGCCATATTGTGAATAAATTAAATCCAAGTGTTGGGCATGACATATGGATTGGTCCTCCGTGACCGCACCACCTAGAGTGACATCTCTAGCGATTTGTGGGAGTAGCGACTTACAGAACCAGTATGTTAAGAGAAAACTAGGGATAGGATCTTTGACTAAGCTCCGCCTACATCTCCATTCATGGATATGATTGGAGATGTGGGTGGCGGTATCTTGATGAAACAAAGTAAGGAGCTCCGTCCCTGTCTCACAATAGATAGGTAACTAAAAGTGCTTTAGGAACTCCATCGCTAAAGCGTCAAAGGTATTCACTAACGCACATGGTAACTCAATATACCAATTTGCAGCATTGCCAATGAGGGTGCAGGGAAAAAGATGCAACCAGACATTTTCATCCACCATGGAGTTGGAAACACACCACAGATGGTAGGCGGTGACATGAGTGCCTGGATCCTCCCTTTGTTTTACGTCGAACTTAGGAATATCTACCGGTATTTTATGCGGGATAGGCAGCCACTGTAGGTTATGGTAGATGGGGTCGTTAGTCAACTTGTATAAGTTGGGGGCATCCAATGTTGCCAAAAAAGGAAAATTGTTGGGTGCCCCCGACTCAGACCATTGTGATGACGGATGACCTAAGGAGCTCTATGCTCCGCCTAGCATTTGGCTCCCTATGTTGTGCATGGGCTGCGAGGTGTAGTAGTTTCTTTGCGGTACAGTGTTGTAAAGTGGATTACCATGAGGATTTTGATAGTAGGGTATGAAGTTGCCCCCAGTATAAGTGGCGCCCCCTTGACTCATCTAAGCTTGTGAGTAGGGTGCCCCCATGGATTGGGTAGGGATCCCTTGTGGATTCCCAACCGACACTAAATTGACCATATGGCTTTGATTGATAGAGGGAAAACTCATGTCAATCAACGACTTTCCATGCATGCCTGCGAATGGCAGGGGAACTATGACATTCCCCGTTGCCATGTGCATATTGGGGACCACCCCAGATATCTGAATCTGGGGGTTAGAACCATACATTGGCAGCCGACCTTGGTTTTAGTAAACTGGAACCGCACCCATAGTGCCACATTGAGTTTTATATGGAGCACTATATGTGGCACTAGTCGAAGGTATGATTTAGCGCACCATAGGAGTAGAACCTGGCATCTGTTGTGTTCCGCTGATAGAGGGTGTTGTGTGAGTTGTAGTACCTAGGACAAACAAGATTGTGGGGATCCACATTGCTGGTGTTGTGATGACCATTGACTAGGGAAGTGGTAGAGGACTCATAGTGTCTCTATAATTCCACAACTCTTAAGGTGTCGATTGAATAGATGGGAGAGTTCCTCCCAATGAAGACTGAAGTACTGGTACGACAGGATCAATAATAGGATCTGACACGTTTGCAAGCGAAGTGTTAAAATGAGGAAGGAATCCTTTCGTGAAGAAATTCTCCAGCAAATCAAAATTTTCAATCAACCAGAATGATCCCGTGTGCGATTTAGGAGACTGATTCCTCGAAAATGAGGAATCCGAGTCAGTGGATCTCGACAAATCCTCCACATTGAGTGGAGGAAGTCCTAACAACCATCTAGATTGATGCTGAGAGCCGGATGTAGCCACAATGACTGGTAAATTTTATCAGATACATTTTTTAAGGTGATATTCTTTAAGTCTCAGAAACGATAGCACTCAGGTACCTAAAAAGAAAAATACACTAAAAATGACAATCAGCAAACAAAGTTAAATTACCTTGTCTGATAAACACCGATTACTAGAGATGAAACCCAGTCTCTCAATGAGTAACAGAGAAGGATGGCCAAATGTATAGTTACAATTACTTTTGAGCTTCACCCGAACCTCAGATTAAAGGGCCAAGTACTCTCGTGAAGATGAGCACCCTCCCAAAAAATGAAAACAAATTAGGTCCGTTCGTTTGAGGTACCACGACAACCCGTCCCAGTCACCTTAGGTAAGTACCTATAAGTATTGGCCACTAGAGATACCTGAAATCACAGACATTACCAAGGGGACATAGTCATAGATAGCACGCTGTGTGGGCAGGATACCTGAGTCCCCGACTCAGTTCCAAAATCCCTGAAGGGATCCCCATTACACAGAATGCCCAAAGGAGTTGTAAAATAAGGCGGGCTACCTTCGATTACAATCTGATGTTGTCTCGTATTTAGCTTCGTTGTGAGTGGATTGGTCCTAGTAATATGAGTGCGGAAGGATTTTTCACTCTTTAATGACACTAGTTTGATTTTCAACCTTGGGTAGTTGACTCACTCTCTTATCCCAAGGTTCTAATCTATCTAGTGTTGGTTTGCTTTAAAAAAAAGAGTATGTGATTTATTATAGTGTAAATTTTAGTGTACTTTTTTATTTGTCTTCGAAGGGGGTGTTGACATATGAATATTATGAGACTCTCGACTCGATAAACTGTGCAGAACAATGCTTTAAGAAAAATTCAATTTCTTATGCAAGCAAGTTTTATTCTACACATGTATTATTTCACATATTCATGTATTCGTCAGTGCATCTAAAAATCATTCAACACTTTGCATCACCGAAATTTCCTTTTCTCAATATTCCCTAACAACTATTGAACCAAAACAAGGCAGCCTACAATTAATTTGACAGGAGGAGATGTATAGTTTATTAGCGATTCTTTCAATAAAAATTTCTTTTATGAGAGAAAAACTAAAGTATTTTCTTAAAAAATAAATTTTAAGACACCAAATTTGTTAGCATGATACTGTTGCAGATCTTGATTTAGCCCTTGGGACAAGCTTCCCCTCCTTTTGGTCCACAAATTTTTTTGAAAAACATGTAAATGGGTCACTAACACTCTATCTATGTGTAAACAGAGCTTTAGTTTGGCCACTAATGCTCCGTGTGCAGAGTCAGAGAGCTTTATAAAGCTTTGTGTAGACCAACAACCTACGTTAGTGAGGGAAAGAGATCAAAAAGTGGGCTTTTGGGATCAATTTCTCAAAAGAAAGCAACTTTGTAGGATGCAACAAACTAGATGGTGGATCAGAGAAGGATATGAAGAAGCGGGAAGCTCATAGAAGAGAGAAGAGATCTGAGAGGAGTCCGGATAACCGGGAACTAAATGTATAGTCCCCAACAGAGTCGCTAGTTCCACTATGGGGTAATATGCACAGGATGAAAACTACCCTCAAAAGTCTTCTCGGGACTTCTGACAGACTATAAGGTTATCTGCAAAAGGTACCTGCTACACACATGTTCATCTATCTCACATATATTGATAGGATATGGAGAAAGGATCACCTTTGGTTCTTTCTAGATTCGCTTGGGGATCTCCGTGCGGTAAGAACTCCTCTTGACCGGCTCCAAGATGATTCCTGCACAAAAGAACGAAGCAAACCAATCACAGCATATACTTCTGACAATTAATGAAAGAATCCATAAAAAACATGTATAAATGTGTAACTTATCTACTCAACACAACAAGCATTAGAATGGACAAATAAATGCACAATATCGTTGACACTTCAAGTAGTGGAACACAACCACAGTCCTATATTTAGAATAGAAGAGTGATTACAACAACCCTATTACATCAACCTTCCTTATCCCTTCTTCCTCTCTCTCTCTCTTTCTCTCCTTCTTTCAGCTAGCTCCTTCAAGAATATGACAATATTACAACAGCACCATGTACTATCCTTCTAAATGCTCTGACCCTTGTGCAATGGTGCTCTCATTGCTTAAATAGAAATCGAATTAGGGCTTCCCAACTCCACCTATAGTTCATTTGGGTAAAAACCATGAACCTACTTCTTTTACCAGCTTTTTCCCATTTACCTCTGTTTCCGGAATATAATTTCTCCAAATATCTTGATTTTTGGAGATTCCCTACTTTTCTTGCACAAATTTAGGGAAATAATATCTAGATATTTTATGGCAGATTCGTGGGCATAACCACTTGAGCATCGCTAAATTTCACTAATGCTCCCCTTGGTATAACAACATGAGTTAGCAGGTAGACTAACACTCCTTTATGCTTGTAAACAAGATTTATAAAGCAGGTTGTCAGTGTACAGAGAGCGTTAGTGTGGATTCTGGGCCTACAACTATGATCAATGTTTCAATCATCTTGTCCTTCTCCTCTGAGTTGATTAGGAGGTCAATTTTTCATATAACAAAGGCACAGCTCTCCACACCCCTAGAAGTCAGAGAGCAACATGCCCATGCTATTGAGATGGGGTTGGAACAAGTTGGCTAGGCAACACAGGGGTGCACCGAAATGTTGGTGCAATCACTAACCATACTTATGCACCTATAGGAAAACCCTAACCTATAGTGCCTAGAGACAGAGGCACGTGAGTTGTAGCAAGAGTATGACAGTGTCTGGGGCACTATGCAGATGGTTTCCCTTACTCAATGACTCACTAGATTACAATAGGCAAGGACACTGAAGGATTGATTATATGGAACACACCAAAAGGAAGCCCTGCTTTAAGCATGATCCAGCCATGAATCGATGAAGTGTTCACAATAAAAGCTACCATTGAAGGGAAGCTGGCACCAATGCAAGAACTTTATACGGTTGGACAAGAATGTGACCTTGCTCAGGAAAATTCAGAGATACACATGCAACAAGTACAACAGGCGCCGAAACAGTGTGTTGTGGACACCCAAGCTGCGCGAGACCTGTTGCATGGACTTCGCGCACAGATTTCCACACCAGTAGATTGACTCGAGACGATTCATGATGATTGTGTTGGGGGCTTGTTGGGCATTGGATTGCCCCATAGCATGTTTTTAGGACTTGAAGCCCGAATTTTGGTCAAGTGTAATATGAAGACCCTGCAAAATGTGGGCGTAGAGCCCAAGAGTCTAGGGTTGTCTACCCTAAGATAATGTAATTTAATGTAAAGTGTGTCAGCCTACACATGGTCCGCGGAGCATGGGATTGTATAAATAGAGCAAGGCTCTAAGTGTAAAGTCATTCTTAGGTTTGTGAGAAGTAACAAATAGATGTGAAGGCATGGTTAGAAGATAGAAGTGAATCTGAAGTGTATTGGGTCATAGTTGTAGGTAGAGGCTCTACAACTGAGTGCACAGAGGCCTAAAAGAGTCCAGAGCTAAGTGCATGGACCTCTGCAACTGAGTGCACAGGGAAAATTATGGTCTATAACTGAACTTGGGTATTAATAAAGATAAGGTTGATTTAGAATACTATGTATCTGTTTGTAGATCTATATTTCTATGTTCTAGTCATCTTTTTGCATTTATATTGTTTTCGCGTACTCACGCTAATTTGGAAGTTGAATAAGTAATAAGAATATTGGGCCCGCACAAACTAAGTTAAGCACTAATATAATAGCACAGTAAGGATCGCATCGAAATAATAAAAAGGTGTGCACGGGTTGCGAAGGATAAAAAGTTGTACAGAGTATCACAGCGCGTAGATTGGGATCGTGAACCTCCATAACCCTCATCAAGACATCCCTAAGGTGCAGAAACCTGGTTCTAGCACCCTCACATAATACTTCGGGTGAGACCTCAATCCGCGCTCTGTGGACTGTTGCTGAAACGGCCAATAGTACCGGGATTTGCTTGGCTAAACTCACTCCTGAACCTGGGTCAGGCCCCACGTAGCCAACACTATTTCAATTGGATGGGAGAATAGTCACAATGGACCAGCTGTCCTTCTATGCCCTAGATTACTCCCCATTTTTTAGCGATACCATAGCCTTAGTAGGTGGCATACCTAACTCTTACGTACACGTTGGTACCATTCTTTTGAAGGGTATTGCCCTGATGGGTTGCTTTCCTCTCTCACCACCTGAGGTTCCATAGATAGTTTTCATGGTCTCTACTATTATAGCACCATTTGCCACCCTCGGTAGATTTAATTCCCTATGATATGGCCTAGGGAAACCCTTCCTTATCAGACTTGGTCCATTTTCTAAAAATCAATGTTTTAAATCCCATACGTGATTATGGCCTATCTAAAGGATGTGTACATGTGGGTCAGCCTATAACCAACTTGCGTATATCTGTTGAAACATTAAAAAATATGTAGTCTTCCTTAATTCAGGTGGGGTTTATGAGTTTGACCGGATACCCACCTACTATAGCCCTTGGCCCAACTATTTCCCAACTCAAAAAACTAATTTGGAGAAGTATAAATATATATCCATGGGAAGGCCTAATGGAGAAGAAAGGACTATATATTGAAATTATAGTCGATCACATCCCTGATCAGGTCTGAAGATATCCCTGTGCCTTATGCACTCACAAGTAATAGGAAACCCATGTTTCCGTCTTGAGATTTTCATCATCCCTTCATGATATCCTTGTGTATACTTATCGAGGAGGATTATTGAGGCCTGGGTACAATGGACCCAGAGGATGGTTTCACTTGGAGCCAGTGGATGACTCAGGTTGTAGTTCTTCCATATTTTCTTAATCTTACATTAATAAAGAGGCGTTGTCTTGTTCCTGATGATTATGGTCTTTATGCATTAACGTATGTCATGATTTGCTTATAAAATATCACATTAATGCTTATTTTCTTACATTCTTATATGATATAACCTTAATAACATCAAGATGCTTTCAGTTATTTTTGGTCTATATGATTTACCTTGAATAAATTGTAGGTCTTAAAGTGCAAGGAAGAATAAGAGGGTTTGAACCCTATAGGAATGACTTAAAATGTAAGACCTACAGGTAAGAGCTTATATACCAAGTTTAATTGTTTAAGTATTGGGACTACTTGTTTGTGGGTCTCTTTATGTTGTATGCCATATGCTTTGTTGGGGTTCCCAACCCAAGACCCTACTATGATTCCACCTGAAATAGAATTAGCGACTCCATTGGGGAAATCATTCGTGTTTTTCCTTGATTGGGTTGTTTCTTCTTCATCAAGGCCTACTTGATTGATTTCTTGCTTTTACAGTGTTTGTGACCTATTTTCTTCCTAGGCATCAACCCTGAACTTTTGGATCAGGTCTAGATTTTTTTTTTTCTTTATTGAGCTTTATATACACTCTTTTAGAGGATACAATAGCATATACTTGCTAGTTTCTTCAAAAAACTCCCGTATACACAAGTTTACTTCTTTTTCAATCATGTATACATGCTTCTTTGTCTTTTCATAGTCACGTATACCTTATTTTGAATAAATTTTTAAAAATCTTGGACCCATTAAAGATTGTTGCCTTGCGGTTTTTGTTGCTTTCTGGTCATTCACTGTTAGTAAAGCTCTTCTTTCATCCATGTTTTCAGTTTCTAATCTTCTTCTTGTTGAAAACCCTAGTCAACCTAGGGTTTGGTTTTTGAGTAAAGTTCTAGTTTGGGCTTTGGGTTCAAGGCTTCTTATAGAAGTTCTTGGTTGTTCTGACTTTGTGAAAAAAGAAATTGGTTGCAATTTTGTTTATAACCCAACCTTCAAATTTCTTTGCTTTTCTTTCCTTTCTTAGTTGACCTATTTTGGTTTTCATGGTTTTTGAGTGCCTCTTTAGCGATCTTGAAATTCTTTCTTGATTTGATCTTGGTTTATTAAAGTCCTTTATACTGTTGTTTAGATTAATCAATGAAAGTTTGTTGTCCTTTGTCATTTCAAGTTTTACTATAATTTGCGAATTTTGGGACTCATGCTTGTTTTTGGTCTTGGAATTTTAGTAATCTTTGTGTTCTCAAAAACTTCTTTGGTTTATTTGAAAAAAAAGAAGACAAAAACATCGTTCTTTCCTTTCTTTTTCTTTTCAGTTTTTTTGTTTTTGGTTGCTTCATTATTTTTGAGCAATTGTGAACTTTTTTCGATTGGTTTTGCTTGGTTTCAAGGGAAGTTTGTCATTGAAATTGTGCCCTCCTTGTAGTCGGGTTGGCCTATTGATATTGTGAAGAAACACATTTTGCTATTGTATGAGCATCCATAGAATCTTGCACCCTCATTATAGTTTTCTTTAAGATAGTTTGCACAACAGGAATTTTAGTCTTTTTGTTAGATTTTGAGTGTGTCGACCATGTTTTCTGAAAGAGGATTTTTTTTTTTCTTTTGCAAGTTTATTTGTAGAACCTTATAGAAATATCTTTTCATCAAAGAAAAATAACTGCATTTTCATATAGCTAAGTTTCTATTGATTTATTTTGCGTCAAAACACCACAAGTTGCACTCTGTCTTTACGTGTGACCTAAAGAACAACCTTTTAAAGTCAAGTGCTTACTTAAAAAGAACTATAACATTTTTTTTTCATTAATAGCATCAATAAGTCTAGATCTTTAGGGCCTTAGAATAGGTGAGTGGATAGTTAACTCTCCAAGACACTCAAACTGTAAAACATAGATGTTGAATAATGATTGAAATCCAGTGCAGTTAGAAAGACCGGGAAAGATCATTTCTACTGGGAGTCAAGCACGAGGGAGAGTGAAGAAAAGGAAAGAGAGATATCCCCTCTCCTACTTGTTGGATCCTGCCCTGAGACTATTCCTCTCGGATTTTGATACAAAATGGTGTCCATAGTTTCTATTCCTAGGGACCATGTAGGTCATTGTGGAGGGGAATCCCCTGGCACCTGAGGCAGACGTTGCATCATGTTCATTAGAACTTCTAGAGGGTACCCTTGCTAGGCTTGGGTACTTTCACTAACAAATTATTTTGTCTAATGGTCAACGTAATTGTTTATGTTACCTTCGCTAGTAGATTTGGGCCATAATTATCCCAAACTATCTTCGGAAGGTCCTTTCGTTCACTTTCTTGTATTTTGGTGTCTAGTCCTCATCACTTGGAGTGGAAATACTTAGAAGTTTCTTAATTGGTTTCATATTTAGGTAATTTATAGTGGAGTGCTCTTTTCTCTTTGTATTTAGATGGATTTAGGTGGATTTGTCTTATCAGTTTTGGACCTTAGATTCTACGTGATTCACTAACCAATCCACTGGTCTTGAAAGTATTTTTGATATTTCTTTTGAAAGTTGTGGAGTTGCCTCTTTAAGGGGAAAGGTTTGATAATGCATCTCTCTTCCTTGGAAATTAATTTGTACAATTCCGTAATGGAAGGATCTACGTATAAGTCGGGTATGGCCAATATTCCTATAGAGGCCAACCAGGGGACCCTTTTAAAAGGGGGGTCCTTGTGCTTTTCCTTTCTTTGGAAACGTTGGTACCCCCTTCATCGCCACTTTGAATATTCCTAGATTGAATGTTGGAATACTAGTTTGACTGTGGTCCACTCCGAATATTCAAAATTTTCTTGAAATTTCTTAGATGAATGATTTATTTCAAAGGAATCAAATGGGTGTTAGTTGTTCATCTTCTAAAAAAATATAAATCTAGGATTCCTCTTTCTTCTCCCTCTTGTAAGAAGAGATATGAAAAGAAGAGAAAGATGAGGAAAAAGAAGAATAGTTCTATCCGTGGATCATCACCAACCCCTACAATTCATGTTTGAGATGATATTTTAGTCACTGCAAGTCATGCTGGGAGTATAAGTCTAGTCACTGGAAGTCATACTAGAAATTTTTCACCTACCATTGTGAGTCATAACTCTTTTCACTCACCTGCTTTTGTGAGTAGGGCTAGGGGCACAATTCCTATCTATCTTGAGAAAGAGTCACTATCTTCTCCAAGTCATGCTATGGACTCAACGCTAACAACTACTAGTCACGTTGGCAGAATGGGTGTTGATCAAAACCTAGGCATTGAATATTTAAACCTAAGTTCCCTTTTAGATATTTAAGGGAGACCATCTTACTCATTTGTGACCTGTTATTTGAGTGGTGCAAAGGGTATGGTCTGAGTTTGAAAGTTTTTCTACTCCTGAATATTTTATGGTTTCTCAAGAGTATCATCAACCATTGGTTGATGAAGTGGTCGAGCCAGTACAATCTTTGGCTGATTCCACTCCTCCTTTCAGGGGTGAAGTGCCTAACAACAAAGTCTTCTTGATTTCTACTATAGAGTCTTCTGGCCTAGGGGGCATTTCGGTCTATTCAAATGTAACCGCTCTATGTACTAGGAGTGTCTCCTTTTATTAGGATAATCTTGTTGAGCCTCGTATTCCTTCTGCTGCACCTTTCCAAATAAGGGTTGGATTTAATTCCACAAATGTCTATCGATGTATGGTGGATGAAGGATCCTCTGGAAGTATTATATCCTTCTTGACTTGGAAAGATTTGGGTTCTCCAAAGTTGTTGGTAGCTGATAATCAATTGTTAGCCTATGATAAAAGACCTCCTTAATCTATGGGTGTTCTTCCTCAATTTCCTATTACTTTAGGTGAGAAGATTGTCTTAATCGATATGATGGTGATTGATCACCCTTTAGAATTTAATATGCTACTTGGGTGTGATTTTTTCTATGCTATGAATTTTGTGGTGTCTTCACTCTATTGAATGATGCATTTTCCTCATAATGGAAATACTATCACTATTTCTTAGCTTGCATCTAATAATCACCCTCCTAATTCGAATTTACTACAGAATAGCCCTTGGTATGTTCCAAGTGTTCAGGTACACACTACCCAGTCATGGGTGAACTATGCGACATTGTATCCTCAATGTTCAATTGCTTCTGAGAAGGATCCTTTGAACTATTATTTTACTTCTTGGGACTCGATGCCGATAGTTGACCAAGTGATTTCTCCTATGGGGACATGGGGCCCCTTAATTCGCTCTTTTGATCCTTCTAGGTCTCATGATTTCTTGGAAGTGGAATTTCCTTCACAGGAGGAAATTTTTGAAGCCATGAGTTTTAACTACGAAAGGTGTCCTTGAACTGAGCCCTACAAGGGGCTTGTCCTAAAGAACTATTATGCATAAGCGCCAACGCTACCTGGTTCATTGTACCATATTGTACATATAAGGTACACATTTTCAAGTTTTGTATTCTATGGCACAAGCTTTTATCTAAAGTTCATATATGGGATGTATTAACTTCTTGTCTAGTGTTCCTAATTGTGTCTACAGAACTTCGAAGACTTCTCCTTTGGACATTTTTATGGTTGATCCACTATGATAGGTATTAGTTCTTGAAATTGGCATACTGGTTAGGTTTTTCACCTGCATTGTGCATTTATTAGTTTCCTTTCCCATTTTTCTCTTAGGATTGACCACACCAAGATATGATGTAGAACCTTCTCATTTCTTAGAAGTGTCATAACTTGTGTGGTAGAGCCTACCTTGTCATGGGTGGCCTAGATATTACCTTATTGTCAATTGGAACCCATGATGAACTTTTGTTGTTTGGATTGGGAGTCCTCTTTTATCCCACCGTGAATTTTGCGATGAAGCTTCATTCTCCTTCTTCTTCACTATTTTTCTGGCTTTATACCCTAGAGGGTCCCACATGTTGAGTTGTACTATTGCAGTGAATATTGACTATTTGTACCTTTTTTCCTTAAGCTGGCTTCACTTGGACTCGTGTTTAAGCCTCTTTTTTGGCCAAACCTTTCTGTGAAATCAACCCTGCAATCATTTACTCCCTGCAACTTGACACCCGTTTATCTGTGGAAAGAACATTCCTTTGAGTGTCATTGACTAGTTTCGTTACCTTCCATTGAGCATAGGCATGTTCCACTCCCAAGAACTACAACATATCTACTTCGACACTTGTTCTTTCCAATGTATTATAGCCATTATTTTATTCTTTTTTGGGCTCTCTAAATATGAAAAAGACAAAAAAATTAAATATTCCAAAAAGAGCGGGAATGGGACATTACTTGCATGATTGATGGTAGCTAGAGTCAATTGTTTCGCCCTTGAACAAAGCAGTCAAACTTAAGTCTTTCCTCCACTAGGATGGGATTTAGTTTGACTTAGGATATCCTTAACCTTGTTATTGAGTTAGTACTCCTCCGATTGGTTATATCTTCCAATCATATGGATAGTTTGTTTGTGCCTCTTGCATGAAAATATTATACAAAGATATCGCATTCTCCCATATTGTCACATTTGAGTCATGCTTTTTTTTAAGGGAGGTAAAACTGACTTGGCCTTTCTACGATGTCTCTTGAATTATTTTTAGTTGGCCATCCCTGGTTTTTAGAGTCATGTTCACTATCACATCAACAATTCGGTCCTTTTCTCATGCTGGTTTGAGAAGGTCTCCATTGACTTCTTACTAGTAGGTCTTGCTCTTATCGACTATGACAAATTTCTCTAAGAGTAGACCTAGGTCTTCACCCTAGCCCTATTTCCATCATTCATAGGTGACCTTGTTCTCAGCATCGATCAGTATCATGGGTCTTTGACTGAGTAGTCTCCCTTGTGCTCGACGTCAACTTTCATTATCACATATTGGGATTCTTTCAATACCTTGGTTTCTATTTGACCTCATTGGTGGATTCCTTGCCTATGTGAAAAATTTCATTATTGGTTGGTACAAATGGTTTCCATTGTGTACTAGGTACATCTTGTGTGCACTAGAAACATGCCTCTATTTGGTTACTACATCTTTCTTCGGTTGATTCCTTCCACATTATTGGCCTACGAGTTACAATCATGCTGCATTAATGAAGGATGCCTTAATGCCTTCCTTCCAGCATATATTTTCCCATCGACTTTAGATCTAGAGCCCGTCTAGAAGAACCTTAGGGTTTACAGTCATTAGTGGTAGATTCCTTCACTATGAAAAGTGGAAATACATCATTGTATCTTGATTGATAGATTCTTCCAAGTGTTCAACTTCAGATCATTTATTCACACTTGTTAGATTGTATTGGGTACCTTGGATCTCATCATCATTATCAGCAAGTAGTCTTGAATTTGTTAATGGTGTACATTAATGACCGCTAATCAAATGATTTCTCACATGGTCAACATCAGATCATTTATTCCCATTGTGTAGAAATGTACCACGCTGGTTAATGAAGAGCTTGAGTTTGCATCAACATTTTTTTGGTTCACTTGCAAGTTCCTCTTGCTTCTGCTAGTGAAACCATCTACCTTATATGTTGTAGTTAATCACATCGACATCCTATATGATGGCACCCAAGTTGCATGCAGTACCATTTGTTCCACTATTTGACTTGGTACTTTTTGGAACAACTTTATGACGTCAGTGATCATATTTCTACTTCAGCATCATTGATCATTTCTTTATATGTGATTTTGTGACATGTACTTCTATGGATATCATCAGATGATCCACTATGTATTTTCAGTTCTTTTATACTTGTATACATATTGGGTCCTCCTTTGTATTTTATATGTGGACATGATTTATTATATCACATGGATATTCCCACCTCAGACAACAAATTTCTTTTAATCTCTTCCATTGGCTTGGCAGGCTGAAATCTGGTGAACTCCTCTCAGGTCCTCGCATGATTCTTTCTATACACTTAATACATTTTGGCAATCATGTACCCCTTATGACCTCATATATTAGGGGAATTTGTTATAGCACCATTTACCACCCTTGGTATATTTAATTCTCTATGATATGGCCTAGGGAAACCCTTCCCTACCAGACTTGGTCCATTTTCTAAAAACCAATGTTTTAAATCGATACGCGATTATGCCCTATCTAAAGTGCATGTACATGTGGGCCAGCCTATACGAAACCCACAAATATTTGTTAAAACATTAAAAAATATATAATCTCCCTTAATTCGGTTGGGTTTTATGGGCTTGACAGGATACCTGCCTACTATATCCCGTGGCCCAACTATTTCCTAATGGAGAAAGCTAATTTGGAGAAGTATAAATACATATCCATGGGAAGAACTAATGGAGTAGAAATGATTAGATATTGATATTATTGCTGATCACATCCCTGATCAAGTCTAAAGATATCCATGTGCCTTCTACACTCCCAAGTCATAGGAAACCCATGTTTCCTTCTTGAGATGTTGATAATCCATTCATGGCATCCTTGTGTATACTTATGGAGGAGGATTGATGAGGCCTGGGCAGGAGGAATGTGGAGGATGGTTTTGGTTGGAGCTAGAGGATGACTCAGGTTGTAGTTCTTCCATATTTTATTTACCTTACATTAATAAATAGGTATTGTTTTTTTCCTGATGATTATGGTCTTTATGCATTAATTTATGTCACAATTTTATTATAAATTCTCACGTTAGAGCTTATTTGTTTACATGGTTATATGATCTAACGTTGATATCATGAACATTATTTTAGTTATTTTTGGTGTATATGCTTTTCCTTGAATGAATCGTAGGTCTTAAATTTCACGGAAGAAGAAGAGGGTTTGAACCCTACGGGAATGACTTCAAACATAGGCCCTACAGGTAAGACCTTCTGTACCAAGTTTAACTATTTAATTATTAGGACTGCTTGTTTGTGTGCCTCTTTATGTTGTATGCCCTCCACTTTTTTGGGGTTCCCAACCTTATACCCTAGGGTGATTCTACCAAAAACATCTACCATTCGTCATGACCTAACTGATCCCTAGATCCTCTCAACCCCTTCTAACATTGACTCTTATGGAGAACAAATTTTAATGTCACAAGTCGAATTAGCTTACCAGGCCATTCAATCTGCATTTGATTGTTCTGTCACTTTGGTTACAAACAACAGTACCATCTCCTTTCCCATAATGAATCCCTCTAATGATCTCCTCGCCAAAGTCCTACCTACGTAAAAAGCTATTTGAGAGATCTTGTCTTTAGAGGAGAGGCCTTGGGAAACCTCTTACCATCGCACTTCGATATTTGATTCTGATGTGACCCCTATAAAAATCCTATATTTTTATCCACCTGAGGACATTCCCTCGAGTTACAAAACTTTCCAAACTTTGGATTTAGAAGGGAACATGGGAAATCTTTCTAAGACAATGCTCATTAATATCTTAGTCAAAACAGGTATCGTGAAAGATATTCAGATTTGAGACGATTGCAATCATGAGTAAATTGCAAGCTTCACCTACCTTTCCAAGGAATTTCGCGACGTATTTGCTTGGTCTTATGAGGAAATGCCCAGAATAGATCCCTCTATCACTGAGCATGATATGAAGGTCTATGAGAATGCTACGCCTCTCTATTGAAGACTCTAACTAGTACACCCCCGTAAAACTGCGATCATTAAGATTGAGGTGGAAAAATTATTATGTGTTGGTTTCATCTATTCTGTTCCCTTAATAGAATGGATTTCCAATCGGGTTCCTATAGATAAAAAATAGGGTACCATCAGAGTCTAAGTCAACTGCCGAGATTTTAACTTTTTGTGTCCAAAAGATAATTATCTGACATTGTTCATTGACCAGATAATCAACGATTGTGTTGGTTGTGTTTCATTCTCTTTTATGGACGGCTTCCAAGGATATAATCAGATTACCATAAAACATGCGGACATGTTATCACTCTGATATTTATTTTGAAGTTAAAGAAGAAAGAAAAGACAAAGGTGACCACAAACCATTTTTAGAGATTAGGTCCTAGCCTTCCTGATGCTCAGAGAGGGCTCTCTCTTTATAATTTAACTTTGTTTTAGTTAAGATGATTTTAGGCTAGTTATTGTTTGCACTTGTGTTTTGGTTTTAATTTGGGTGGTGGGATCACTTTACTTAGATGAATCGAGGTTTTATTTTACCATTGGGCTATGGAATCGAATGTCAAACAAACAAGACTAGATTCAATTCTAAAAATAGTGTCTATAGGGCAAGATAGATAAGTTACTACAGATCTCAAAGGCAAAATGATGAAATGATTTCAAATCGGATCTAGGGAGCAATTAAGGGTTCCCTAAGCCAGACTCTGGAATGAATGAAAGACTTCAATTGGGATGGGAGAGAAATTAAGGGTTCTCAAGTTCGGGTATCAAAGGAAAACATGTAAATGACTAACTGTGCAAAACAAAGTGTACTTAAACAATTTCTGAGTGATATCTCTAAATAATTCATTCAAATTTAGAACACATTTAAGATTATGTAATACATAATAAGATAACAAAATCACACAAAGAAGATACTTCACTACAAATGGCTCATTTCATGAATCCTGTAGCGAAATTATTTTATTACTTGCTCCGATCCATTGACTTGAAAATGGTACAATCGCCCTTGAGTTTTAAGATCAAAATAACTCTACAAATGTAAAACAATCCACCATAATACTTCGAATTATGAAGTAGTTATACAAAAGGAATTACAAAATATCTGAAACTAAATTGAGAATTAATCTAGGAAAAAGAAATATCTTCATGTAAGAAGATAGAGACACATATTGAACTGCTGCTTGTTGTCCTTGTTATTTAGGTTCTACTAGCTTTTCTCTTTGATCATTTTCCCTTTATGCTACTTGGTTGTTTGGTCTTCACGCTGGATGTTGGGTTTTACTTTAACCTTTCATATGATACTCTTTCATATGATACACTTTAACCTTGTTGACCTATCAATATCTTTTTACTGTGTTGTTTTACTTTTTACTGTATATTTATATTTTTACTGTGTATTTACTACAATAAATCATTCAATATTTCCCATCTTTCCTCATCTAGTAATTAAATATTGAGCATTTTTCTGTATATTTCATTTGCCTTTGTACATTTGGCAAAAGTAGGCTTATTAATAAACAAGTGTTTTACCTCATGTTAGAGGTAAAACAAGTTTTCAAAAGTTTGATACAACATTTTGCCTGTTAGTAAGCCTTTCATGGATTAAGTGATTACTTGTTCTCTGGCCACTTCCCTAATATTATTATTATAATCCTCATGTGTCATTAACTTATCATTTATTACTAAGGGATTAGGTAATCCCTTTTCCTTCAAAAGTTCGAACTTAGCCATGAACCTATCAATGGCTAGTTGCATGTTTTGACACTTATCTTCTAAATTCAACATCAAATTCCTCTTAGTGAGGACTTTTCTAACTTCCAAAATTGTACCTGTCCTGTCAGGTATCTCTAGTTCTTGCAGCTCATACTTATTCTTGGAGTTGAGGAAGTGGATGATTCTTTCTGCTTCCTCTAGCATATCTCCAAGTTCTATTTTAACCCTTTCAATGGATTCTGTAGCCTGCTTTATTAAATCAATCTGTTCAAAAATGACCTGGATGGATGGAAATATATCATTGACAGAGTCAATGATATTGGCCCACAATTTCTCTTTAGCCTTACTATAGGTTCATTGAGTGTCAGTTCTTTCTCCAAGATTTTTATTCTTTCACTCATCCTTGTAGCCTTTTGCTATTCTTCTTTATGCATGATCTGGGAAAGTCTATAATCTATCTCTAGGCTGGTGACTTTCTCCTTCAGTCTGTTCATCTCAGTGGTCTGAATGGACATTTCTTCCATTACTTTGACCAACCTATTTGCTTCATCACTTGTAAAGGATGCTACTGATGTAGTCGGTGCAGATGTCGGTAGTGTAGTGCCCATTGGATCAGTGGGAGCTAATGATGCTGCCAAAGTTGAAGGTAAAGTTGTGGTAACTGTTGGAATGACAGTTGCAGGAGAATTATCAATACTATTTTGCTTGAACTGAATCAAGCTATGCAACTCTTTCTCCATCTCCTTTAACTGGTCATTCAGTTGCGGCACCAAGTCCATCATTTCCTCATGATTGGTCTAGATTTCTAGGACTTCCTTTGTCTGTGGGTGTTGTAAATGAGGCAACATGAACTGTTTCTTTAGGGCTACTATGTCCTCATTCTTCTTTTGGATCAATTTCTCTGTGGCCTTAACATCACTTGGGTAATGGCCAAGTTCAATGACCAAGTCCTCCAAGGACTTTATCCTCATGTCTTTAGCTTGTGAAGAGGCCCTCTCCAATTTGTATTGAGTTATTACACTGTCCAATGAATCCTACAGCTTGTAATCAGCCATGGCCTTTGTTGTGAGGGTGGAGTAGATCATTTCTCCAGCCTGCTTGTGAAATTCTATCTGATCAATGGGATGAACATCCCTAGCCAAGACCTCAAAATTTGTCTTCTTGTAGTCTGCTAAGGTCTTTGGTTGCTATACAGTGGGCTGCAAAAATGAGACCTGCATTTTTCCTTCTTTAATTTCAAAGGTTAACATCAGTCTAGTTTGGTTTGGTGGTGTAAGCTTGAGGTACTTGTCATATGTCTCTGCCTTCAGTTTCTCATTCCTCATCTTTATCTCTTTGAATTTTTCTTTGATGTCCTTTTCCTTGTTAGCTAGCCTGACATAGGAAGAAAGCTCCATACTCTTTTGTCTTTCTATCATCTATGTGTTGGAGGTCGATGGCTGCTGTGTTTCCTCTGATGCAGGTGCCTCTTTACTTCTCTACCCCGTTGCATCAGTGTTAGTTATTTTCTCTGATGCAATGTTTTCCTCTTGTTCAGACACAGGATTCAACTTGGGCATCTTGCTTGGCTCAAACAACTCTTTAGTAGTCTCCATGGCAGAGCTAGATGCCTCCTCCTTGTTCCTCTTAGGATTCTTCTCTTTATTTGTTACAATCTCTATGACAGGAGGAATTTTCATTAGCTCCCCTTGTTCTGGAACCTGCAGGAAAGAGTTTTGATCAAATTATCTTTCCAAATCAATGAGTGTGTTCTCTACATCCATAATAGTGTTGTCCATATCAATCAAGGTGTTCTCCACCCACTCATCCTAGTTCGAAAATTGTTCGATGTTAGGCCTCGGGTGATGGATGTATGCTCCCAACTTGACCTTGAGTCTGAGCTTTTTTATGACCCCTTGAGGGTCATAGTGCCACATGAAACTTTTCTTAATTTCATTAGTTGAAGTAACCTGTCAGCCTCTCATCTAGCCTCTTTGTTGTTGCAAATAAATTGGTCCATTTGGTTTTTTACTTTGAATTAGGTTTTCTTCCTATAAGATAGGAAATGGACCTCATCTAAGCTAATTATTTGTCTGAAGTATTCAAGAGAAAATATTCTCATAGGGATGTATTTGGGCAACTAATAGGGGGCTAGCTCACAGCCATAATTTCTCATCTTAGTGTGATTTTGGTACAAGTACCAATCTCCCACCTTGTTGTTCTTTACCAATTGCAGTACTCTCTTGATCTCTCGGCTGATTATAGGTTGAGTCTTAGAAGTTAGCATGTTCATGACAGGATATATAAAGGAGTATATGAAGTCTTTGTAGGTAAATGCTATGGAAAATGTGTAGACCAAAGGTGTCCAGTAGATGACTGGTCTCTCCTTTCCCTTCGTGTCCAGCTTCTGGATGCTCAAAGGGAACTTATCTATCTGGTTATGAACCAACACTGAAGAGTATTTGAAAACTCTTTTAGTGGGCAGTCTAGTGAATTATTTATGCATTCTATCTGCAATGAACTAAGCATAATCATACATGATAGCTGGAGGCTTTCCTGGAGTGAAAATGGACAGGAAGGCCATGATGACCTCAACCACATTCTCATCTGATGTGTATCCTAGGATGCATGAGAGCATGGTGATTATGCACCTGCTAGTCTCTGAAAAAATAGTGACACCATAGGATGGAATGTCTGTAGGAGTCTGGCGTTCCTCAATAATGAAATTCTGGAAAATTTGTTTGATTTTGACTGGGTCTAGTGTGATGTACAGGTCCAATAGGTTTCCAATGGATAAAGGGTTTAGATTAAGACTAGGCTAGATTTGCAACATCTGGTTGATGGATTCAGGAGTAATGGTGAATAATAACTCATGGTTTGGTGCCACAATATCCCTTTGGCTTGAATATAACAAGCATGACAAAAATGTATAATGTATGGGAATGGGTGAACTTCTAGGAATGTCTACTTGGGTAAATTGGATTCCCAAAGGTTGATTTCATTGCCATGGTTAGGAACCTATCCTTACTCCAGCAGTGGATTCTCAGAAGGTGGCCTGGAGTAGCGGTGTCTTTAATTTGGAAATCCCTGTTTGCCAAGGCCAAATGGTCAGTTTCCAGGTGAGGGGTTGATACAGTTCTGACATCCAGAGAGGTCTGGGTAGCCATGTTTCTGATAAAATGTGGAAATTGGGATTATACAACTCTCAAAATGAAGTCTTGACAACTCTGGTACAGGGATAGGGTAATGGAATTTTGCAAGATAGGTGTTTTGGTATTTGAGGGGAAATGCTCTCAATTCTAGGGAAATTTATTAAATTCAATCACTTTAATGTTTGAATTTACATACTTTTGAATTTGACAGGGATGTTTGCAGTTTGTTGTCAAATACCTAGAGTTTGAGGTTCATACTACAAATTTGTTTTGATGGTGGCTGCAAAGGGTTCTGTAGCTTTAGTCGCACACTAGAGGGCTAAATTGGGCTTCCAGAGCATGTTTGGGAGGCACTTGGTTGTCAAAAATGGTTGCAGAAGCTCGAGGGGCATAGGAAAGCTTAAGACATTTTCACAGAGCAAATAAGAGAAAAGGATGAGACTGGGGGTCTACGGGCTTTTAATCGAGAATGTTTAGAAATTGGTGCGAGATTAATTTAATGAACAGTGAGCGATTATTTATTTCGGTGTGGAGGCAGTTTAGGGAGCCATCGCACTGCCACCACGTAACCCAAGGGGCCCCAAGAAATACCGCCCATATCGCATGCTCTAAGGCTGGTAAAGGTCAAGAGATGAATGGGCACGATACAGGTGAGGGTTGTAGGATCTGGGGTGGAAGATCCAATGGCCATCGCATGGAAAAGTTGCATGAAAGGAGATGGGGGAGACATTTAGCGGGGCCCAAGGATTTAATTATACTCAAGTATAATTAATTAATGGATAATTGGGGGTTAAAATATAATGCAGCTTTATGAAGTGGGGCCAAGGTTTTCTTGGGAACATGATATTGTAGCAGAGTTAATAAAGTAATGCGGGGGGGGGGATAATAGTTAGCATAAGAGGTTTTCGTGGGTTTTTTAGGGTTTTTAGGAAAATTAATCAAGGGAAAGTGATTTTTTTGCATGGAAAAGGGTTTGACACTAGGGAAAAAGGGTTCTTGGGTAGGGGAATGAGTTTAGAGGGTATTTTGCTAGGGAATTGTGTGAAACCAAGGGGTAGGAGTCAAAATGAAGGAAAAGGGGCTTGCATAAGAAATGAAGGGGTAAAAGGGGAAATTAGTAAGTATGTAGTGGGGGTGAAATGGAATGAGGGGAAGTTAGCAAAATGAACTTGTGAACATCCTTTTGGTTTTATAACTGCTCCTACACACTGGAACACATGCTTAAACATGATAAATGTGCTTATGCTTCAAATAGTTTGTATTTCTGTAACCTTTCTTCTAGTTATCGTTTTACTTACCTTAACATTTGTTCTTCACTTTGTTGGGTGCATTTAAGCTAGAAAACCCTTTTCTTTCCTTTTTCTTTGATGAAACAAACTATCTACTTCTAACCTTATATCTTGCAATGGCTTAGATTAAACTGATGAGATCCTTTTATTTATCTACCTATCTACTAATCTACCAAGATTAAACTGTTTGGATAGATATTTATTCTCTATCTATAAACATAAAATTCAAAGCATGAAGTAGTCAAGATTGAACAGTTTGACTATCATGGGTTGTGGCATTTATGACAACTTGCACACAACCATTATTCTAGACAGTAAAGTAAAAAGTAGTGGCACTTGGACTTGCACACTTTCATGATCTATTTTTTTTGGGGGTTCGTATTTTTCACCTTTTTGATCTTTTTCTATTCCTTTTGTCCTTTGATATTTCTTTTAGGACATACCATCTTTACACTTTTTAATTTTAATATGGAAAACATTGCAAGAAAGCAAAGGAATGTACAATATTACAAGACTTAACCTCAACCAATTCAAAATTATGAATCCTATCACTATAGGCTCTAACAATGGCTCCACATGGGGATACCATTTCCTGGAGAAATGTCAAGAACTCTATAGATCAGTAGCCTTTGAATTGTGACCATAGTTACCTTGTGAACTATCATCTATGATTCTTCTTTGTTGATAGTTATGATGATGAATCCTTCAAATCTCAGGGCCTTATCTCTGGGCTTCAACTTCAAAGGATTACCATCCAATCCAATCTACACTATGCAATATTATGTAGAATGATGCAAAGTAAAGTGAACTATTGTGAGTTAGTGGAAAAATAACGCTTCAGCATTCTACCATTAAAAGGTCCTCTTGGTAGATCCGATCCATCTATATCTCTCAAGAAAAGGCATTGTTGCCCCTATAACCATAAATGACATAAGGCCCTTGCCACAAAAAATCAAATTTTCCATGCTTGCCTTTATCTTCTCTCCTTGAAACCCACTTAAGGACTTTATCTCCTATTTAAAAGTCATCTGCTTTAGTCCTTTTATCAAAAACTTTCTTGATTTTGTCCTGGATTACCTGTGATTTTACATATACTTCCTCTCTTGTCTGCTGTAGGTGGATGGTATGATTTATTATTCTTTGACTATCATTCATTTCCACCTGTAATTCCTGGATGATGTTCATCACTGGCACTCCCAAAGATGATGGAAGAACTGCATCCATCCCATATACTAACTGGTAGGGATATGTGCCAATGGACTTCTTGGTAGTTAGTCTATCTTCCCATAAGGCATTGACTAACTTCTTGTTCCATGTCTTTTTGTTATCTTCCAGTAATTTCTTAATGATATTTACCAGGCTTTTATTAGATTATTCTACAAGTCCATTACCTTAAGGGTAATAGGTTGTGGAGTGGCCAAGGGTGATGTGGTATTTGTTATAGAGGTCTATCATTCTCTTGGATTTAAACGCAGTTGTATTATCACTAATGAGCTTCTAGGGACATCCAAATCTTGATAGGATATTATTCTCTAAAAATGAGATTATGACAGTGTCTCTAGCTTGTCTAGAAAGTATGGCTTCTATCCATTTGGTAAAATAGTCAATGGCTGTCAGAATCCATTTGTGCTAAGCTGAGGAGGCTAGGTGTATTTATCCAATGAAGTTTGTTGAAATGTAATTTCAGTGGAAATTGGTTTAAGAGGCAAGGGTAAAATTTTTCTTTTTCCCTAAAATATCTGGCATTTGTGACGGGAGGTCACATGTTTCTTAACATCTGCAAACAAATTTGGGCTAGTAGAAACCAATCCTCAAGATTTTTTCAGTAGCTGTCCTCCAGTACAAGTGCTCTCCACAATCCCTTCGATGAAACTCTTGCATGATTTTATCAGCTTCATTTTTCAATAAGAAATTCAAAAGAACACCACTATTGTCTCTCCAAAACAATGCATTATCTATGATACAATACTTTAATGACTTCATCTTTAAAAATCTACCTTTAGTTCTTGTTAAGCCAAGAGGAGTTTGTATATTTTGTAATACAAATATAACATCTGCATACCAGGGTGAATCAATAAAAGGTTCAGTGATTGGTGGAGTCACCATCTCTTCCTGATCATCAAGTGCACTAATGAAGTTTATATCAAGGGCCTGACAGTTTGATTCAACCATGAGTTTGGCTAAAATTTCACCTTTGATAAGCTTAGTTGGCTTAATCTCTATGTCATATTCCAATAGTGTGGAAATCCACTTGCCTCTTTTCCCTTCAGGCCCATTTTGTGTCAAAATGTCCTTTACTACAGAATTTGGAACATAAGCAATAATGTGAGAATATAGAATGTATACTCTAAAGTATTTGATAGCCTTTACTAAAGCTAATGCTTGTTTTTCCATAATATTGTAGTTGATTGTGGCATCTCTTAAGGATTTACTAAAAAATGAAATTGGTTGTTCATATCCTTGGTTGTTCTTTTGCAGCAAGACTGCTGCAATGGTGTGTTATGAAGCAAAAGAAAAGATTATAAAATCCTTGTTAAAATCAAGACTTATCAGGACTGGAGCTTTGGTTAAGGCTTCCTTGATGGCTTCAAATGATTGTTTTGCCTCCACTGTATATTTAAGTTCTGAGTCCTTTCTTAGCATGTTATTTAATTCTCTAATTAGTTCTACTAGATTTGAAATGAATCTCCTAAGAAAGTTTATCTTGCCTAGAAATGACTGTAACTCTCTAATGTTTCTAGGATGTGTAATGGTTAGAATGGTCTCTATTCTAGAAGGATCTATTCTAATCCCATATTTAGATATGATATGTCCCAATAGTTTTCCATCTTCCAGACCAAAAAGTGTCTTTTTGGGATTTAAATAAATCCCATATTTTCTAGATTTTATAAATACTCTTCTAAGGTGGTCTAGGTGTTCATTGTCAGATTTAGAAAAGACTGTGATGTGATATTGGTATACTACTAGGAAGTCATGGATCTCCTTGGAAAAAGCTATATCCATAGCTCTTTGAAATGTGGCACCAATAGTCATTAATCTAAAAGGCATGTTCAAATACATGAAGGTACCCCAAGGAGTAGTAAATGCAGTTTTGGCTTGGTCCTCTGGTTGAACTAAGATCTGGTTATACCGAGAGAATCCATCTAACAATGAAATCCTGGATGAGCCTACAACCCTCTGCAGGATATGGTCCATTTTTGGTAGAGGGTAGTTATCTTTTAGTGATACCTTGTTTAAATTTCTGAAATCTACACAAAGTCTAATTTCACCAGCCTTTTTCCTAGTAGTGACTAAGTTTGAAATCCAATTTGAGTATATAATGGGGGCTATAATTTGGGCATCAAACATTCTTTTAACTTATTTCTCAATATAGGGCATAAGAACTGGGCTTATTCTCCTAAGTTTATGTTTGAAAGGTTTATGATCTTCTTTTAGAGGTATTTTGTGTTAGATTATGCTGGTGTCATAAGATTTTAAGTCTTCATAAGTCCAGGAAAATACATCCCAGAACTCTTCAAATATATTGATGTATTTAACCTTTTCCTCTGGAGATAAGGCTTTTGATATTTTAATGATTTTTTGTTTATCCTCAGTTCCTATGTTAACCTCTTCTATGTCATCTCTCAAAGGTTCCATTTTGGGTTTCCTAGCTACATCATTAGAGTCAAACAAATCCTCTAAAGGGACTAATCCCTTAGGCAAAAAATTATTTTTCAGATTGAGAATTTCAGGATCATCATTCCTTATTTCTTCAATCTCTACATTCTCTAAACTATCTATTTCTAGTCTAGTAAATTTAGTTGGTTTAGCTATGTCTAAAATATTTACATCTATGTTACTTTCTATATTATTGTTTGTTGTACAATTTATATCTATCTTACAATTCTAAAACTCAACTTCATTGTTCATGAAATCGTAAATATGAGAATCCTAGGAGAAAATATACCAATACTTCAGGTTCTTTGGTTTAACAGATCTATGTCTGACTTCTACAATGTACTAATGGTTTGGTTGAAATGGAAATTTACAGGTACTAGCAAAAGTGGCCGGAGTGTGGGCCTGCATGTTTTGTTTTCTAGGAATGGCAACAAAGTTTGTTTCCAGGAGGTCTTTCATCAATTCTAGGACAATTTCCCTATATTGACCAAGTCTAGGATTGTTTACAGAGTATTCACCATTAATTTGTTTAATAATCAGCTCTGAGTCTCCCATGGTGGAAACTCTTTTGGATGCAAGTTTCCTAACCAACTGTAACCCTCGAATTAGGGCTTCATATTCAGCCATGTTATTGGTACACTTGAATTTCAATCTGAAAGCATGTCCCTCAGCATGATTATTATCCATATTATGGATCCATAGTCTTGCACTAGGCCCTAACCTATTGACAGATCCATCAAAGTCCAGATGCCATAGGGACTCATGAAAAATGCTCTCACTGTCAGTTGTTATGTATTTCAGTTCTTGTGCTATGATTTCTTTATTGTCATGTTTTCCATTATACAGGATAAAAGAGTGCATATATGAATGCATGGAGTATATGGGAAATTTTTGTGGTTTTTCATCACTAATCAATGTATTTCATCAAGGTCTCTCTATATAGTTTTCTTGTTTGGCAAAAAACAAATATGGTGGCATAAGACATACCTAACTGCAAGGATCCTTGCAATTTTGCTCCCCATTAGCGAGATAGAAACATGCCAAATTTCAGTGGGATGTCTACAACTACTATGTCCATTAGAATACTCTTTGCAGGGCACTGGACAAGATTTACACATAAGTCGTTGATCAAACCAAGACATTTAACTTGGCTTGAGTCAAAGGAAAACAAATCCTTATATGGTCTAGTAATGTCTAGGTTCAGTCTCTCCATGATTGCCTTTGACATCAAATTATGGGATGCCCCTGAGTCTAACATAGCATTATGCAATATTTTTTCGTGAATGTTTAGGCTAATGTAGAAAGGAGGAACTCCCCCTTTCTAATGAATACCATAGGCCACAGGGCCAAACGATAATTCAGGTTGATCATCATTCAAATTAACAACATCCTCTCCCTCTCCTATCTTCAAAGTTTTAGTTATCTATGACCTATAGGATTCATTCCTTACTAGTTCAATCAAGGGAACTGATATCTTTAATTTTTCTATTTCATTTTTGATGTTGAAAGGAAGTTGAGCTTTGTTTGTTTGATTTAGATCTTCCTTAACATGTGCAGTTTGTGTGTTCTTATCCTGTTTCCCAGTACTAGGCATTTCAGTCTATGTTTCTAATGTTTTTCCTTGATTTCTATTATTTTGATTGTTTTTAGTAATTGTCTCTGTTTGAGTTTCAGTGGAGGTTATATCTACAATTTTAGGGGTAGAAGCCTCTGGTGTTCCCCTAGGGAGGATTTGTAACACTTTGGTAACTGGAGCTTCTTTTATTATCTTAGTATGGGTCTGGATGGATCTTTTAATCGGAGTTTCACTGTCCTTTTTAATTTTTAAGCTATACTATTTGTGTACCTCATAAATAGCTAACTCATATCCCTGTTTGAAATCAAAGGATTCACCAGATTCTAACTGCAACTGCTACAGCATATATAACTCCTGTTCTTCTTGAGTAAGAAAAACAGTGTCTTTATCTTTGGTTTGTAGTAAGTTTATTTGGGTTTCATCTTCTCCTTCTTGGTTCTGTGAATCCTCAAGATATTTTTCTTGGAAGGCAGGCATAATTTGTTGATCCGGTGTAGCATTATTTCTAGCGTTAGGGTTCTTCCTAAAATTGGGATTTCTTATTGGGGGTGGTTATTGATTTTCCCGTTGATTTTTCCTCTCCATGTTTTCTAATCTATCCATTATTCTCTCTAAACTCTTAGCTAAAATATCTACCTTTCCATATGAAGTGGAAGTTTCCTCTTTAAATACAACTTTCTTTTCATTTCTCATTCAGGCTTTCTTGGATAATAGGTTAGCCTCTACACTAACATCATTTATTTGCATTTGTTCCAGTGTTTCAGGGTTTCTTTCCCTTAACTGGTATGACATGTCAGTGTGAAAACCATCAGGAAATTTAATTAATGATAGGTCAGGTGGAGGCTTAATATTGGTTGGAATTGCATTGTAGATACTATTGAACCTAGTCCAATTGTCCTAAACTTGCTCATTATGAGCTCTTCTAATGTTTTCATATTTAGAAAGTATTTGCAATGGGCTCTTCTTTCTCTCCCGTCTATCAATGAATAATCTGTGAAAATTTGCTAATTCTGCAATATGGTTGGCATGAAAGGCCTTGAACCATTTCTTGACATCCCCAGTTAAAGTTTGGGCAAACAACCTCATTTGGACATCTGCTTCATCTAACTCATGCAACTCAAAAAGGTTAGACATCTTGTTTACATGCTGCTAGGTGGTTTACTGACCAATAGCATCAAACAAGAAGATTTTACTCTGATAATATGCGGGCATGGCATGGAGTTGTGCAGTTAAAACTAAAGGTGCATATCGGTTTTCCATAGTTGTGATTCTAGTTTGACTAGGGGGTAAAGTTGTGGTTCTTGAGGAAGGACCTAAACTAGATGGAGGTAAACTAGATGATGATGAGGATGGCTGATTAATAACTATTTATGTGACTATACTTTTGATATTATTGGTGATGTGGTAGTAAAAGAAGGGGTATTTATAGTGAGTGAAGTTTGTGTAGAAACTTCAGGGGTAACAGTAGTAAGGGAAACTATTTCAAAAGATTGTTCAATGTAAGAATCACCTATATTACTTATCAATTTAGATGCTCAAGATTCTATCTTGTCAAAATTCTCTACGACAAATTTATCTAAATCTGAATGAATAATCCTTTTTGATTCAATGAGTTGAACAAACTCAGAGTCTAAGACTATTTAATGGATTGCATTCTCAGATTTACTTCTAAGTAATGAGAGGTCAAATGACAAATCAAAATGGATTTCCTCTAAAGTTAACAACTCCTCAGGGTGAATTGGCTCTGATTAACCGACTACTACTGGCTTGAGTTTCTGTTGTTTTTGGTTTTCTTGAAATTCTGTCAGGGTCATCAAATATGGTAGCAGGGCTTGGATCTGGATTGACCCTGGTATAGTGAGTCTTAGGAGCTAACATTTTAACTTTTTTTAATTGGTTTTATAAAAAAAATCAAGATTAACTTCTAGAAAATGACCTTAAGGGGCTTAAGATGAAATTTAAGGTTTCCTTGAAGTCTTATGAGATTGAGGATCGAAGTCCCCAGTATGGTCACCAGAAGTGTTATGACTCTAATATTTCTTTTGATGTTAGAGAAGAAAGAAAAGTCAATGGTAACCACAAACCACTTTTGGAGGTCATGACCTAGCCTTCCTGATGCTTAGAGAGGGATCTCTCTTTATAATTTAACTTTGTTTTATTTAAGATGATTTTAGGCTAGTTATTGTTTGCACTCGTGTTTCTGTTTGAATTTGGGTGGTGGGATCACTTTACTTAGATGAACAAACGTTTTCTTTTACCATTGGGCTATGGAGTCAAATGTCAGACAAACAAGACTGGATTCAGTTCTAAAAGCAGTGTCTATAGGGAAAGATAGATGGTCTATTGGAGATCTCAAAGGCTAAATGGTCAAATGGTTTCAAATCAGATCCAGGGAGAAATCAAGTGTTCCCTAGGTTAGAATCTGGAAGGAATGAAAGAAGTCCACCGATATGGGAGAGAAATTAAGGGTTCTGAAATCTGGGTATCAGAGGAAAGCATGTAAATCACTAACTGTGAAAAATAGAGTGTACTTAAACGATTTTTGAGTGATATCTCCAGTTAATTCATTCAAATTTAGAACACATTTAGGATTATGTAACACATAATAAGATAAAAAAATCACACAAATAAGATACTTCACTGCAAATGGATCATCTCATGAATCCTTTAGCGAAATGATTTTATTACTTGCTCCATTTTGTTGACTTCAAAATGGTACAATCACCCTTAGGTTTTAGGATCAAAATAACTCTACAAATGTAAAATAATCCACCCTAATACTTCGAATTATGAAGTATTTATAAAAAAGGAATTACAAAATATCTCAAATTGCATTGAGAACTAGTCTAGGAAAAAGAAATATCTTCATGCAAGAAGATAGAGACAATTATTGAACTGCTGCTTGTTGTCCCCATTATTTAGGTTCTGTTGGCTTTGCTCTTAGACATTTTTCCCTTTATGTTTCTTGGTGGTTTAGTCTTAATGTTGGATGTATTATTTTACTTTAACCTTTCATCTGATACTCTTTCATCTGATACACTTTAACCTTGTTGACCTGTCAATATCCTTTTACTATGTTCTTTTACTTTTTACTCTACATTTATATTTTACTATGTATTTACTACAGTAAATCATTCAGTTTTTCCCATCTTTCCTCATCTGGTAATTGGATATTGAGCATTTTTCTGTATATTCGATCTTCCTCTGTATTTTTTGCAAAAGTAAGCTTATTAGTAAACAAGAATTTTACCTCATGTTGGAGGCAAAACAATTTTTCAAAAGTTTGATACAACACTTTGCTTGTTGGTAAGCCCTTCATGGCTGAAGTGATTACCTATTCTCTGGCCACTTCCCTGATCTTCTTATTATAATCCTCATTTTTCATTAAATTATCATTTATTCATAATGGATTAGGTAATACCTTTTCCTTCAAAAGTTAGAACTTGGCCATGAACCTATCAATGACTAGTTGCATGTTTTGAAACTTATCTTCTAAATTCAACATCAAATTCCTCTTAGTGAGGACTATTCTGACTTCCAAAATTATACTTGTCCTGTTAGGTATCTCTAGTTCTCATAGCTCATACTTATTATTGGAGTTGAGGAAGTGGATGATTCTTGCTGCTTCCTCTAGGATATCTCCAAGTTCTGTTTTAACCCTTTCAATGGCTTTTGTAGCTTGCTTTATTAAATCAGTCTGTTCAAAACTGACCTAGATGGATGGCCAAATATCATTTGATAGAGTTAATGATATTGGCCCATAGTTTCTCTTTAGCCTTACCTACAGGTTCATTGAGTGTCAATTCTTTCTCTAGACTTTTTATTCTTTCATTCATCCTTGTAGCCTTTTGTTGTTCTTCTTTATGCATGATCTGAGCAAGTTTGTAATCTGTCTCTAGGTTGGTGACTTTCTCCTTCAGGTTTTTCATCTCAATGGTCTGAATGAACATTTCTTCCATTGCTTTGACCAACATGTTTGCTTCATCACTTGTGGAGGTTGTTGTTGATGTAATCGGTGCAGATGTCGATAGTGTGGTGGCGATTGGAGCAATGGGATCTAATGATGCTGCCAAAGTAGAAGGTATAGTTGTGGTCACTATTGGAATGACAGTTGTAGGAGCATTATCAATATTAGCTTGTTTGAGATGAATCAAGCTATCTAACTCCTTCTCCATCTCCTTTAACTGGTCATTTAGCGGCAACGCCAAGTCCATCATTTCCTCATTATTGGTCTGGCTTCCCAGAACATCCTTTGTCTGTGGATGTTGTAAATGAGGAAACATGAGTTGTTTCTTGAGGGTTGTTAGGTCCTTATTCTTCTTTTTGATCAGTTTATATATGGCCTTAACATCACTTGGGTCATGGCCCAGTTCAACGACCAAGTCCTCCAAGGAATTTATCCTGATGTCTTTAGCCTGTGAAGAGGCCCTCTCCAATTTGTATTGAGCTATTACATTGTCCAATGAATCCTGCAGCTTGTAAGCAGCCATGGCCTTTGCTGTGAGGATGGAGTAGATCATTTCTCTAGCATGCTTGTGAAATTCTATCTGATCACTGGGATGAACATCCCTAGACAAGACTTCAAAATTTGTCTTCTTGTAGTCTACTGAGATCATTGGTTGTTATACAGTGGGCTGCAAAAATGAGAGTTGCATTTTTCCTTCTTTGATGTCAAAGGCTGACATCAGTCTGGTCTGGTTCAATGGTTTAAGCTTGAGGTACTTGGCATATGTCTCTACCTTCAATTTCTCATTCGTTACCTTGATGTCCTTTTCCTTGTCAACTTGTCTGAAATAGGAAGAAACCTCCATACTCTTTTGTCTTTCTATCATCTGTGTGTTGGAGGTTCATGGTTGCTGCGTTTCCTCTGATGCAGTTGCTTCTTTACTTCTCTACCCCATTGCATTAGTGTCAGTTATTTCCCCTGATGCACTTTTTTCCTCTTGTTCAGACACGGGATTCAACTTGGGCCTCTTGCTTGGCTCAAACATCTCTTGAGTAGTCTCCATGGCAGAGCTAGATGCATCCTCCCTATTCCTCTTAGGATTCTTCTCTTCATTAGCTAGGGTCTGTATGATAGGAGGAATTTTCACTAGCTTCCCTTGTTTTAGAACCTACAGGAAAGCGTTGTGATCAAATTTTATTTCCAAATAAATGAGTGTGTTATCTACATCCACAACAGTGATGTCCATATCAATCAAGGTTTTCTCCACTCACTCATCCTGGTTAGCATATTGTTCAATGTCAGGCCTTGGGTGGTGGATGTATGCTCCCAACTTTATCTTGAGTTTGAGCTTGTTTATGACCCCATTAGGTTCATAGTGCCAGATGAAACTGTTTCTGAATTTCATTAGTTGAAGTAACCTATCAACCTCTAGTCCAACCTCTCTGTTGATGCAAATAAATGGGCCCATTTGGTTTTTTACTTTCAACTAGGTTTTCTTCCTATAAGCTAGGAAACAGACCTCATCTGATCTAATGATTTGTTTGAAGTATTAAAGATAAAATATCCTCGTAAGGAGGTATTTGGAAACTTATAGGCAGCTAGCTCATAGCCATAAATTTTGATCTCAATGTGGTTTTGGTACAAGTACCAATCTCCCACCTTGTTTTTATTGGCCAATTGTAGTACTCTCTTAATCTCTGGGCTGATTCTATGTTGAGTCTTAGAAGTCAGCATGTTCATGATAGGGTATACAAAGGTGTCTATGAAGTCTTTGTAGGTGCATGTTGTAGAAAACTTGTGGACCAAAGGTTTCCAATAGTTGACTGATCTCTCCTTTCCCTTGATGTCAAGCTTCTGGATGCTCAAAGGGAACTTACATGTCTAGTAATACAAGAACATATGAAACAACACTGAACAGTATTTGAAAACTCTTTTAGTGGGAAGTCTAGTGATTTTTTCATGCATTCTGTCTGCAATGAAATAAGCATAATCATACATGATAGCTAAAGGCTTGCCTGGAGTGAAAATGGATAGTAAGGCCACGATGACCTCATCCACATGCTCATTGGATGTGTATCCTAGGATGCATGCATCTACTAGTCTCTAAAAAAATAGTGGCATTGTTAGTGTCAGTCTTTGCAGCCTTCGTCCAGTGATCAAACATTCTCTTACAAAGTGATTTTAAGGTGTCAAGGTCAAATTTTGTCATTTCAGTGAGTTTTCAAGCAAAATTTGGCCACTAGGTATTAGGTCTACAGTTTGTTTTCACTCCTTTCAAAGTTGTCCAAATGTCGGTCCATGTCACCATTAAGCTAAGTGTATCATCATTTAGATGGTTTTCATCATCATGTCAAGTTCCATTGGTTCATTTTATACCTTGTTCATGCTTCAGTTGCGCCTAGGTAAGGTTCATTTCCCTCTCCTAGGGTTTTGAAGGCAATTTCTCTTGGATGGTCAAATCATCAGCAAAACTTGTATATTGATGTTCATACACCTTCCCCTATCCTTAATGTACCTTATTAAACACTTCCCATCACTGAGATCCCCCAAATTCCTCATTTTCTCACAAACCCTAGTTTCTTGCTACAACTTGCCAATTTTGTAAGCTAGACCTGTGTTTTTCCATTTTGGACCCTTTCCCCTCACTCAATATTTTAAATTCAACTTTTCCCTGCTTCCTAACATCCCTCCCTACTTCCCAAAATTTTCTCAAGAATTTAGAAGCCTTTATTTCCTTCATTTCACTTCATTTCGACAAATCCCATGTTCCACACATCGGGATAGGTTTTACTCCAATGATGTTTCTGAGCAAGAAAAGATGAATTTGGGAAACCTGAGAGAGGTTTTTGTCCACAATAGGCCAAGGAAGAGAAACGTCCTTCACTTTTTACACAGGTGTCATGGTTTTATAGAAATGTCAAAAATACAGTTGCCTCGGGAGAATTGATGCACCTCTGAAGTGACCTTGGGAAAATCAAGTTTTCTTCTAGCTTGGTTGGCCAAATGACTTGTTTGATAAGTCTGATGATAACTAGACACAAATATATTTCCAATGAGCTATCATGAGCTCAATTTTGAGTTGAGAAAGACATTAAAAAGTTGACTGCAACAGCACTCTGCCTTTAGGCAGCCTCATTTTTCACATTTTGACCAGTCTTGGGAGAGTTGATTTTTGACAGGGAAAATGAACTCCAAATCGCAAAATTCTAGTTGGGTTGGAAATTAGACTCAATAAACTTTCCAACGAGCTATCATGCACCCAATTTTGACACAAGGAAGGCCTCCAAAAGTCTCCTTAAAACGTGCTACGCATTGGGTTTGGTGGCGCGACGCACTGGGTGAGTGGCGCGGGGCATACAAGCGGCACGGCACATAGAGCTGCTCTCCTCAGTGTTAATTTTCACTGGTGTGGTTCACATAGGAGGCGCAGTGCATTGGGTATGAGGCACGACACGTATAGCTGCCAAGCCCAATTTTATCCCAAACTCTCTCAAGTTGCCAAAATTGCTCAAATCTTCAAATGTGCAAGTAATTCAAGCTCTTTCCCTTGCAAGTGAAGGAGTTTTTCTTTAGAATTTATGGTGGTTGTGTAAAGGAAAATCAAACCCTATTTTCTTGCCATTTCTCAAAAACCATTTACCTAGGGTTTTCCATTTGTCATTTTGCTGCCAAGCTCATTCTACCACACCCTCACTTTTCCACTTCTCCATTTATTTTCCCAGCTTATTCACCCATTCCCTAACTCCCATATCCCTAAAAATCATTCATCCCTATCCCCAAATCCCATTTTCCCAATCCTAACTATAAATCCCCAAACCCTAATTGTTGTCCCTAAGCTTACATATTACTCCCTAATCTCCTATTTCCCAAACAAAGCCCTGTTATAATATTCCCAAAACCCCTCATACACTTTCCCTCCACAGTCCCTCATTCATTCTCATCCTTGGTAGTAGAAATCTAAAATCACCATAAATCTCTTCATACTCATCAAGAAAACTCACACATTAGCAAGCATGGTGAGTCTTGGCTTGAAAGAGCCAATATCCACTTAGAGAGGTTGTTATAGAAGGCTAATAAGGAGAAAACATTGTTGAAAGATATGGCTTATTATTACATGTCGAGGAACAAAGTTTGCAAGGCGGGAATCAGGAGCTTGAAGGGAAAGTTGAAGAAGAGGTCGAGGAGGCAAAAAGTGCAAGATAAACTTCAGATATTGGCTGAGGCTTCCTTGGCCCATCATACCATCGGATGGAGAAGACTCAGCCTAAATTTCAAAAAATTTGGGACACTTTTTGCGTTTTTGAAATTTTTGGACTAAAACACAGAATTTTCTACCCTATGCGCCGCGCCACGTGGCGCTCGCTTTTGCTAGGAGCCTCTAAATTAAAAAAACTAAGAATTTTGGATTTGGCATCGAAAAATATGTTGTCCTACCAATGGACAAGAAATTTGGACAGGTTTTGAGCCCTCAAAAAGGTCAAAAACACTCAAAAAATGACCTCACTGCCCCTATTTTGACAGACAAGTAGTGTTGGGAGAACTGGCGTTTGGAGGGGAAAATGGAGACCAAATTGGAAAATTACGCTTGCGTTGGAAATTAGACAGGAAGAAATTTCCAACAAGCACACTTGGAGTGAATGTGGACATAGGGAAGGCCTCCAAAAGTGGGTCCAAACAGGCGCTACGCATATAGAATCAGGCACGGCACATAGAGGAAAAATTGCTAGTTTGACCAAGTATTGCTCTGTTTTTTTCCCAGCTTTGGACAGTTTGACTTTTTCACTTTCCTAATGGAAAATTTTTGATGTAATTTAATGTACATTGATGGATCGTGATGTAAATATGTCAAATTTTCACTTGTAGAGGTAGATTCATCAGTTTAATAGTTGTTTGAAACTGAATGAATCAGTTCCCTTGTTTCTAGAGGCATGTTGCTCTATTGCCTAATTTCTAGTTCTCAGTTTAGAATTAGTTGAAATAGATCCTAAACATGTGAGCTCACTGCTAGAGACAAGGATGAGCTATGATTGTCTATATTATGTTGTTTTTCAGTCATTAGCATGGTTGGACTCTTGAGAAAGCCTTGAGCTTCATTGTACACTCATATCAACATTTTGGCTAAGGAATTGAGACCAGGATTTGTAGCAATCTTTGGGATCCATGTGGAAATTTCTCTTGGTACAGTGCTTTTCTTTGTAATTGTGAATTTTCTTATATGTCATGTATGCCATTCTATATCTTGTTTCTTCTGAACTAAACAAACAAGAGTGTAAGTAGAATCCATTGAAAGTGTACTGCTCTACTTGAAGTTTGCTTTAGTTTTTTTATGTTTTTAGTTGTTTGGGGAGGATCCATGATTTCTCTTGCCCTCTTAAACACCTCACCTGTCTATTCCTTCCATCTCATTCAATTTTAAGTGCCAAAAATAATTTCCTACCTTGTCTCATTGAGATCTCTGCAGGACTGAGCCTCAATCCCCACACCCAAAATCTACCTTTCCATCTCAACCAACAAAACTCCATTTTATCAAATCAAACTCTCTTGCACTTATACCTAGCCTAATATTAGTAGATATTTCAGTCATCTTAAGCCATCATTAATCATAATTCGTTGATATTGACCCAGAGAGAGCCCTCTCCTGACCTGGTAGGGCTAGCTACCAGGTTGAGCGTGGTTTGATGTTGGCCCTATATCCTACCTTTTCAGCCTGAGGTAGATTTAGGCACTAACATGCAACATAGGGTGGATTTTTTATAGGAGTATGGCATTACTCAATGACAAAATTCTGGAAAATTTGTTTGATTTTGACTAGGTCTAGTGTGATGTACAGGTCCAATAGGTTTTGTTGGCTTATATGGTCCTGACCCATGTTTAGAAGAATTATTTAGCCAAACAAATCCCATAGTTACCAACCCTTTCAGCAATAGCCCGCACAGCGGGGACTAAGGTCTCACCCGAGGTAGTGGGGGGGTGCTGGAATTAGGTTTCCGCACCCTTGGGATGTCTTAATGTGGTATGGAGGTTTCACGCACCGTTTCGTGGCTTCATGCAACTCTGTTTCACGCCGATCTAGTACTAGAATACTCCTTGATCCTTATTAATGCACTATTTATAGATTCAACCTACTTTTTATGGTCTTTAAACAAACATTTAACAGGATTAACCAGTTCGTGCACTTAGAATAGATACAGATTCACTTGGATTTATAACATGAGCATACACACATAGATCAAACAGTCATACATTCAACATACATTAACCAGATCCACGATAGTTAAGATTTAACACAGAATCTCAGAATCAACTTATCTTATTCGCTTTCTTCACCAACACATCCAGATTTGTCCTACTCACTCAGATGCAGGGGTCCACACACATAGCTACGGACTCTTCCAGGCCTTTGTGCACATAGCTGCAGAGCCTCTATCTAATACCCAATTCCCTTGACTCAGAGTTACAGACACTTCAAGACTTCTCTTTTTCAAAAACCCATTACATATCAGATCCAAGCTTACATACCAGAAGGCTACGTTCTATCCATAGAGGCTCACTCTATTTATACATTTCCATGGAACATGATCCATGGGCAGGCTGACTCAACTTACGTTTCTTTGCATTATTTTTTGGCGGACTACCCTTTGAATCAACTTATTATAAATACCCAAAATTTCGGGCTTCGTGCCCCATGACCATTGCATGGGGTTTCTGCTACCCAATAGTCCCCCAACAAAATCATTGTGACTCATCCCAAGTCACTCAGTTGGTGTGGGAATCTGTGCAGAAGTTGGTCAACAACTTCTGCACATCACATGTCCCTTCAAAAAATTCTACTGCGAGCCTCTGTACCTATTCCAAGTGAGTCGTTGATGCATCCCTAGCACGTGTTAATGTTTTCTCGGTATCATACACTATCTGTACATGTGCTAACTTGTCTTCAATTGTTGTAGAGATGCTAAATGCTTCATCAATCCAGGTGTTATCACCCTAAAATCTTTGCCTCTAAGCTTTGGTAAGTTGCCTTGTTTCTAGTCATAGTCTTATAATTTTTGAGTCATCTCATCACAATTAGTGTCATTCTCATTTACTAACCCTTCTTTTAGTCATGGTGTTAAAGGGTCTCTAGGTCATTTCATGCTTTAAGAGTTAGGTCATAAGGTTAGAAGTCTTTCAAGGTCATATATCTTTTCCATCAAAGTTTGACAGCCTCATTCCATGTCCTAGAAGCCTCACCATGAGTTTGTAAGTCATATATCACATCATTTTGGAGAAATTTTTGAAGTAGCTACGAAATCACTGAACTAGGCGTTTTCGTAGCGCACTACGAAACCCCTGTAGCAGCCCGTTTCAGCAGAAAAAACTCTGTTTTCTGCGTTTACTAGTAAATTTCCAGAAGGGGTTCTGAGCAGCTGAAAACTTAATTTTAAAAAATGAAAGAGGCTTTTATTCCTAACATACCAAAATAAAAAAACCTCTTTCATTTTATTCAAATCCATTTTGAGGTGGGAGGAATTTATGATCAAACTTGCACTACGAAACTGCTGTAGGTGCAAGTTTTCCACAGGCATATTTCTCTGTTTTACACCTGTTTTTTCAAAATCAGTTTCTGGTAACATGAAAGGGTATTTTGGAATTATGAAGGCGGTTTATCTTCATCAACTCTCCTAATACAATAACCTATCTCAATTTCTTCATAAGTGTTTTCAGTTGGGAGATAATAAGCTTTCTTTGAAACCCTAATTTCAGAAAACGGATTTTTCCTGTTTGCCACGTGTTTTTTAAGGACAGTTTCGGGACAGCTGGAGTAATGTTTTCAAAAACAAGGAGAGGTTTTTGTTTCAGACAACATGGGCTACAAAAACCTCCTTCATTTTCGTAAAATGTGTCATGGATGAAGAGATAAAGGCTCTGTTCCACGTGCCAATTTTCAAGGATCTAAACCTAAAAACAGGGAAACATGTTCCCTAATTTCTAGGGTTTGTCTTCAGCAGTCAGATGACCACATGGGAGGCTTCATCAAATTCGACTTATTGAGGTTGCAAGTTGTCAAAATTTGCTTTAAATACTTAGATAAGGTTGTTGAATCATGATAAGGAGTTACACTCCTAGTTGCATTAGGTCTCTAGGACTACTAGTTAGGTGTCATTTGCATTTAATAATTAGTTTTATGTATCAATAGGTGTCATAGTAGGATGAATTCGAATTCCCCTCATGCCGGAGGAGGAATCTCAGTTATGTAAAGAGCTCTATATATAGAAGAAGATCTGATGTACAAAGGGTTGGAAAATGTTAGAGAAAAAGACTACTTTTGTAAATGCTATGCAGGGATTGATATATACAGAAGCAGTTGGACTTTTCTGAGGCTGAGATTCTTAGTGTACTTCAGTGAGCTTCATCTTTTATCTTTGAAATGATTTACTACCATAGTCTTAATTCTTATTACTCAGAATTCATGGAGGAACATGCTCTGACTTCCTTTAAGTGTTAAACTATGGTGAATTGAGTTCAGTAATACATGCTTGACTTTACTTCTCAGGATTCATGAAGGATTTTTTATGTTCAGAATATGTGATGTTGTCCTTTCCTTAATTCTTACAGTGGTATGGATGTATAATCACTCAGAATTCACTGAATGTGCTCTGACTTCCTGTATACATTTATAAACTGTGTGGTCCCCTATGAGTTTATGTTCTGAATGTTTAAATGCTGAATGCCCTGACTTCCATGTAAGGTTGAGTTCATTATTATATTGAATGTGTCACTCTTTCATTGAAGTATATACAAGCCTCAGTTTTATAAGAAAAGCTATTTGTTGTCCTTATCTCTGTCACTGACTCCATAGCCCAATGGTAGCAAGTCTCCATCTTCCAATCTACAAACATATAAAATCCAAACCATAGAGTTAGCCATCTATTCATATCTTTAATCAATATCATTAACCCTTTGAGAGAGCCCTCTCAGGCTAAGGAGGCTAAGCCTTAGCTAAAAGATTGATTTGAAATAGTTACACTGAGATAGTCTGATCAGCAGCCTATCGGGGTCCTATTTTGGTGATAACACCAGGGCTGGATGCGTTCTTTAAGGACTACCTCCTATTGGCCTACCACATCAACTTGGGCCTTGAGAGCTTAGGCCTACTTCATTTTGGCAAACCGATATGTGATAGCGACTATCTATGCATCCCCTCGAGTGGTATCATAGGCTTGTTGTAACTTGCGCACCTCGATTTCCACTTGTTGTATGGTTGGGTCCTCCTAGAGGGATGTGAGCATAATGAGAGACTGATCCAGTAGTCTCGAACATTTGTGAAAAATGCTCCTCATAGTTTCCAATCCAGCTTGAATTTCACCGCAGCGCGGTTCCCATTCTGTCACGGGTGTGGGTGGCTGTGCCTTGAGGCAAAGCTCTGAAATTTGTAACGTTAGTTCCTCCTGGGTTCTTATTGCCACTTGCTTTGTTGTACGAAATCTAGCTGCCATGTGATGAATCTCGGTAGCTGTTGGGAGGTCTCTAGGAATGGCTAGCTCTAGTACCATGTTACATGCCTCTGTCACAACTTTCTCTACTACCTGGTAGCATGAAGCCAAGTCATCATGCAGGAGAGTGACCTGTTCTAACTTTGCCTTTTGCTTTGTAAAGGTGCGGAAGGTGCGACCTTCCTTGATGTGAACCTCATTAGTGACCCCCTCTTGTAGTTGGTATAGTATTTCCCTGGACAGGGTAGCCAAATTTAATCCATAGCTATGTTCTACACCTACAAATTCAGCCAGGACAGCGTCTGCTAGCAGTGGGAGGGTGTTTGGTGTGGGCATGCATACCATTTTCTCTGCGGCGGCTGTATCTTCTGCTGGCTGTAGGGTCACTCTGCCCAGGGTTCGCACCTGTAATGCCCACATCTACACTTGGATCTCCCCCAACACAGTTGTCTACTCGGTGATTAGTTCGGTCAATGCACTGGTGGAAACATTGCTTGCTGGCTGGCTGTCGTAACTAAATTATTTTTCTATAGCCTTCATTGTTTTGGAATTTTTTCTTGTGGCCGGTGATTCCTTACTGTGCAACCTCTTGCGGTGGTCTTGTGTCTCTATTTCCAGTTTTGGATCCTATTCCAAGTCCATTTCTTGATCTGCCTGGTTCTCTTCTGCTATCGAGCTCTTAGTAGCCTCGTGCTGCGAAGCGACCTGTTGTTCCTGACGTGTCTTTTCTACCAGTTGAGTGAGTCATTGCTGGCATTCCTTCTTCTATTGTTGGGTTGCCATCCTGTCGAGAACGGTGTTGTCTCGGGTGCACCATTCTAGAGTCCATGCTACTAATTGTTACTGGGAATAGTGTCTATGCAGAGTTGCTAATCCCACTAAGGCTGGTAGCTACCTTAGAAACAAACAAACTTAAAACTACTTTCATTTTCCTTTTATGAAAGAAAGATGAGAGAAGAATAAAGGAGACCAACCTTTGTCTTGCGCTTGGTTCCTTGCTCAATTCCTCTCTCTTCTGATAGTCCTTTGCTACTTGCTTCCTTATATGCCCAGCTTCACAGAGTACCTGTAGAATCAAAGCAGCATAACACTATACGAGAACATAGATCTATTATCATAAGAAATATAGGATCAGATGTATATTAACCATACAAATGCATAAAACATAAATCATACAAGAGTATGGAGGAAAACTTGAATAGCTTTATTGATAATCAAGAAAGAGACAAGAGAATTACAACCAATTGTTTTGACCCAGCATCATCCTCTCAGCCAGAAGCCCTTCTTCACCTCATGAAAAGCTTAGATCACCCAACACTATGATATTGCACCAATAAACTAGCAGAACTTCCTTACAAGATACAAAATTCCAGCCTCCGGATCTCTAGGATGAGGGATCCATATATGGATGTCTGCAAGGGAGGTGAGTCATCTTTCGAGATTTGATTAGTGTCTCCCCTCTGATATTTCTTGATTCCACTTGGATATTGATGATCTCTTACTCAGCCCTGGTCAAATTCAGAGAGGCAAGTGTCACAGGAGAAGTTTATGGAAGATTCCATGCTTCTCCACCTCGTGGATTGACCCTGCCATTTGTCCCTTCCCACCCATCGCACCCCATAGAAGGGCTTTTTGACGTGAAACACACCTACTGTGTGTATTTAGGTGGGATGCAATGCACTTTGCCTATGGAACAAGTGAAATGGTCCAATTTTGACCAGTTCTAAGTGGTTTTTCATGGAGAACTTCTGGGAGATGTTGTAATCAGTTGACCTTGTTCTTTTAGGGGTTGGAACAACACCTTTAGGGACTTAGGAGCCCTTGTTTTATGGACATTTATGCTTAGGGTTGTAGTGCCCAAAAATGTCTATAACACTAATACCGCGTAAATTGCATTATCTGTTGCAAGGAACGGAAGTGTGACCCATGATCACTTTGGATCCTTTCATGCTCGGATATAGAAGTGATGCATGTTTGCTTTGAATTTGGCTATGCTTTGGAAAGTATTATAGATTGTGGGAGACATCCATGGTCTTTGAGCAATCCGTGTCCATACATTCCCTTCCATGGAGGTCCAAAAAGCTCGAATTGCAGAAACCATTGTTGCATCTGTTGTAGCCTAGAGTGAAATATACCACACTGCTTTGGGTAGGCTATATTTAATGTTGGGAAGTTGGATCTCCTATGGCAGTTCGCCTGTAACTAGAAGGAGTGATAAGAGCAACCATGCATAATGAAATGTCTTACCTTTGTCATGTGCTTCATTACAATTGGTCAGAAATTCATTGCATAAAAACTATGCCCAATTGAACTGAACTCCTTCGGCGCACTGCCCCGCCAGCGCAATGACAGGAGTTGGCATCTCATTTGTGCGACACTTCCTCATTAGTTTACCATCTAGTAGTTGAGTGGCAACTCGTACTGCGTGTTCATTGATGTTTGCGATGACATACCCCCGCTTTCCTCTTTCTAGCTAGTATTTCGCCTTCATTATTTCAGCAAGGCCTACCTCACTACTAGTTCTGCTACATCTGTGGGGTTGTTTCCTTTAAGTGGAAGGTGCGTAATTCGGTGGATTGAGTCAGCTGTGATTGGGATCGGCTCTTCCAACCAGAGATATCCATCATGTATGAGACAAAGTAGCTATTGGATCACAAATATGGTGATGGTCATGTAGTGATAGTGAGGTATCCATCTGAGGTTCAGTAGTCCCACCTTCTCCACACCTAGCAACCACTTCTACGGCAATAGCTTATCTTCGGCCAATTCGGAGAACTTGTCACTGTTTGCAAGGTCCCAATATTCGAACTTGATGCCTGGAATTCACCCCATTGGCAACCCTTTGAACCTTATTTCATCCCAAAGAAGCAGGTTCTGGAGCGTAGTCTTCACATTGTCCACGTCCTTTGGTATCTTGGTCGTCCCAGTCCAGGGAGAATTATATGAAGGTAGTGACAGAAATTGGAACGTGGCATCTTCTTCCTCAGCCTATGCATCAATTTGATCAATTAGGGCTTGCAGATCATCATCATTCTCAGTGGGTTCAGTGGTGACTGCCTTGCCTTTGTCAACTGCTGACCGTTTTTTCAATCTTTGTGAGGCTCAGACTATTCCCATCATCTCCTTGTTCTTTCTAGGTCACGATGTGTGTGGAGACTTTGGAACTTCGGGAGCTTGAGTCACGTCCTTGGGTTCTGCCCGATTGAGTTGTATTTCTTCCGCAAACCGTGCTCAGGTTGTAGCGATGGTACTCATGGGGTGCCTGGTAGCCAAGTGCTTGCTGCTCTTCACTAGTTCAGAGTGCCAATATTCCAGTGTCAGCCACAGATTATTAGATTTTAAAAAACCCCTTCCCTCCTTTTTCAGTTTATTCATGTCGTCTAGTTAGCAGATCCAGAACTCTCATCTTAATGTCTCGCCACCCACTCCTCTTTGACATACCCTAACTTTCTTTTCAAGACCAATGTTGCCAATGGTCATCTTGCTACTTTTCCCCGCAGTAGCATAATCCTTGAGGCGCAGCCGCGATCTTGTGGGCTGCCCTAAGTGGTAGAGAATCCTTTCATTGCACTGTCTTTCTGTAGACTTGTTTATAGTCCCACACCTTCTTTCAACTGCTTGGGGCACTGAGACTATAGTTCCTAATACTAGTCAAGTGTTGGGACCTGTGGTGTGATTCCTCAACTTCCCTGCTAGCCCAGGCTGTGAGCACTTCTCAAGCATCTTGGTAGCCATTCTGTCAGTAGGTCCCATTATGGGGAGTGTTTTCTTCCATAAGTGTGGGCGCAACCATGATAGCAGGGTCACAACCTGTGCCTGTGCTACTCTGTTGAATCCATCCCTTCCTAGTGCACTTTGCTTCCTTCGTTGTACCCAAAGTTTATTGATGTTGCAGGGTTGGAAACTACCCTATCTTTTTTGGGCTCCCTCCTTTCATCTATTACAGGCCCAGAAAACCTGTGGTATCCGAAACTTCCCTGATTTCCTGCTGACCTTAGCGTTGACTGCTAGTGAACCGGTTTGTTGTGGTGGCTTTGGGCTACTAGTTCTACGCTGGTTGTGTGTCTGCACTGCATACACCTACAGCCTATGTTGCCGAGGAATTATTACCTTGTTTCGCTCTCCCATCCATGTGTGTGCCTGCCTCCGACACCTGTGCCATTTCCTTCGCATCTTTGGACCTGCACTCTTTCCCGAAGCAATGGTTGCACGTGGTGCCTTCGCAGATATTTCTAGCAGGTTTGTTCTTTCCTTTGTCGATTCATACTGATCAGCTAGCTGCTCCTTTGCCCCTATTGTCACCATCTTATTACAATATAGTGTGGTTACTTCATGCAATTGGTTCTGCTAGCGTCCAATCTCTTCATCTAAGTCCGATGTGCAAGAACTATCCCAGTCCCATGAAAGTCTACCATCCACTGTTGGATTTACCCTATCCTAGTCTTATGTTGTGTTATGAAACCAGCTCACAAAAAGATAGAAAATATAGTTGAATGCCTTAGAATTTAGCCTCTTTGAGGGGGAAACCTCCTTTACATTACACAAAACAACAATTCTTGGATGATACAAATGAAAAGACCTCCTTTCTATTTATAGGAGTCTAAGGGGTCATAATATAATCAGAGCCAACATAACAATAATAATGTAAAGGCACAATAATAACAACAGTGGGCTTCTATGGGGCACAATAGTAACAATATGGGCATTAAATGGCTACATCAAGATAATAATGGGGTTGTACTAATAACAATAAGAGGTTACCCTAGTAGTATAGGGGCCTAACATGCCCCTCTCCTTCAAAAAGTGTTGTCATCAATGCTTCAGTAGTTCTTGATGCTTTTGTATAAAATTCTTGTCCTCCCATGTGGAATCTTCAGCAGGTAAGTTCTTCCACTTGATGAGATACTATGAAATTGATCGATTTTGTAGCTGTCAGGTACTTGTTTCTGTGACTGCTCCAAGTTCCAATATGATTTTTCCTTCCTCTTCAATTTTTGGCAATATTGTTTGAATTGGGATCTTTTGCAATTTTTGAATAAGTGGCCATACTTCTTCGTCCTTCTTCCATTCATCCCTTGCTTCTTTTATCTAATCTAGTTGGAGAATAGAAATAGCACAAAACAATTCTTCCACATCCTCATCCTTTCTTGAGAGTGCATCTGCAACAAAATTTTGCTTCCATTTTCTACAGATGATGTCAAAGTCATAACCCATCATATTTGTGACGCATTTTTATATTCTTCTAAAGATAATAGTTGTTTTAAAAAGCATTTAAGACTATCATGATCCATTTTTACCTTGAAGTGTCTTCCCATTCAGTAAGGTTGCCATTTCTTAAGTGCATGTAGTATTGCCAAAATTTCCTTCTCATAAATAGCTTGCTTTAGATGTAGCAATAAAAATACCCAGTTAGCTACATCAAAACATTTTTCACTATGATGTTGATCTACCTGTTGTTTCATTCGATTTTGCACCAAAGTGGCGTTATCCTTTAAAAGTTGGAGAACTTGTTGTTGATGCTTGATGTGATCTTTCACTGCTTGAAACTTTTTCTTCTTGATATGTCCTTCTATCTTTAGAGTTTGAGGAGTGGTAATTTCTTCCAATCCTTTACAAGATATGGTTGGATTCATTTCTTGATGTTCGATGTGATCTTTCACTTCTTGAACATTTTTCTTCTTGATATGTCCTTCTATCTTGATAGTTTGAGGAGTGGTAATTCCGACCAATGAATTACAAGATATGGTTGGATTCATTTCTTATTTCTCGATGTGATCTTTCACTTCTTGCACCTTTTTCTTCTTGATATGTCCTTCTATCTTGAGAGTTTGAGGAGTGATAATTCTTGCTAATTCTTTGTAAGATATGGTCTGATTCATTTCTTTTTTCACTGGGGTTGGGTCCTAGCGTATATCCTATTCTTTTGATGTTTCTTGATCCTTTTCTTCCTCCTCTTCATACTCTATGTAAAATAATTTCTTCTCAGCACACTTATGACCTTTATTGCATTTGCTATCACAATTGTAAGAAAGCCCTTTTTCTCTTTTTTCTTACAATTGTTGTGGTGTAACCCTTGTAGGTTGTGGAAGGCTAGGAGAAACAACACTTCCATATTTATAGTTGTGAGGGGTAGACTTCCTTGTTGCCATAATTTTACTTTCCACTATGTAACAAAGCCCTTTTACTCTTTCCAATTGTTGTGGTGTTGCTCTAAAGAAGGTGTTGTTCTTTGTATCCTCATAATATGCTATCATTTCCTCCGTGCAAATTGACCACGTAACAAGTTTTTTACGAGAAAAAGCCCCTTTATACCATAAAAATTGATCCAGTTCTAAATATGAAGATGTAATACATACATTTTGTAATAGTGGTACACCATGTAGATCAAAATATTGCTCTATCTGAAGTATCCAATTTACTGGATCCTTGCCATCAAACTTCCTCATATCGCCTTTTCTTGATTTTAGGAGCTCGATCTTGACATAACTATAACTCTGTAATTTCACTTCTTCCGATTCTAAAATTGTGACGTGCAATAACCCTATATGTCCTCTTTCCAATGCCACCAGTCTGATCGAATTTAGATTCTCCAAGAAAGAATTATGCACAATCTCCCAAGATGACCTAATTATATACCTTTTCAGAAGAGTGAACTAATATGAAGTTCCACGTGTCACTGTTTCGACCTTAGGATCTGAAAAATATACAAAAAAAACTATAGCCCATCCTCTTTCTGTAGCTTCTTATGAAATTTCAATCTGATGCTCAAAAAAAAAGTTATGACTATTTTCCCTAGGTCACCTGTTTGGAATGTAATTGAGGAGTCTGCAAAAAGACCAACTTCCTCAAATCATATCTCTGCAAATATTGCACAAAACGCTCTGACATTCGGACTTGAGGTTTAGCATGACTTATTCTAAAATGGGTCTTCTTTGTAGCATCTGAAACATCTCAGAACAAAAGTTATAGTGCAAATTCCACGATGACCTATTTGGAGCAGAGAAACCCTAGAATTCAAAGCTCTGATACCAAATGTTATGAAACTAGCTCACAAAAAGATAGAAAATATAGTTGAACGCCTTAGAATTCAGCCTCTTTGAGGGAGAAACCTCCTTTACATTACACAAAAGAACAATTCTTGGATGATAATGAAAGGACCTCCTTTCTATATATAGGAGTCTAAGGGGTCATAATATAATCAAAGCCAACATGAAAATAATAATGTAAGGGCACAATAATAACAATAGTGGGCTTCTATGGGGCACAATAGTAACAATATGGGCACTACATGGGTACATCAATATAATAAGGGGGTTGTACTAATAACAATAAGGGTTACCCTAGTAGTATAGAGGCCTAACATGCTGTAATCTGGTAGATATAGTCCAATTCACCATCACTGCCTTCGTCGCGCACTGGCTCAGTATAGTGCGCTCCTTCAGCTGGATCCAACGGAACCACTATGTGGATCTCAAATATAATTTTGTGTTTCTTGAGGTTGATGAATCAATTCATCTCCGTTGCCCAATCTATCCCTAACAATGCAGGATATGGGTTACTATCGTCCACAATATCTATGACTTCAAAATCGGTTTGTGTGCTAGCACCATCGATGTCTAATGTAACCTTTGAAGTGTTCCCATGGGTAGGATATTTTGTTGGTTAGCCATCGATAACTGGATTAGGGACCATTGTAGTGTGGGCCTGCCCATGTGCTCCCAAGTCTATTTTGGTAGGACATTCGCATGGGACTCCAAATCCAAAATGACCTGGTCCACCTCACAGTCTCCAATCTGGATAGTCAATCCCATTTCTCGGTCGGTGTGCAAAGCATGTTTACCTACCTTCTGGACCATTTGTAGGTGTTAGTGCCTAAATCTACCTCAGGCTGAGAAAGGTAGGATCTAGGGCAACATCAAACCACTCTTAACCTGGTAGTTAGCCCTACCAGGTCGGGAGATGGCTCTCTTCTTGTCAATCTTAGAAAATATGGCCAATGAAAGCTTGAGATGACTGATGTAATGAGTGATTTTAGGCTAGGTATGTATGTATAAGGGTTTATTTGAATTTTATGATGTTTTGTTGGCTCAAATGGAAAGGCATATTTTGGGTCTTGGGAATGAGGCTTAATTTTGCAGAGGTCTCAATGGGGAAAGGTAGGCAAGTGATTTGATACTTCAAATTGAAGGAAATGGATAGATTTAGATAGGTGAGGAGTTGAAGAGGGCAAGAAAACCTCAAGGATCCTCTTCAAACAACTGAAAACATCAATAACTAAGCAAACCCTAGGTAGAGCACTGCAATTTCAATGGATTCAACCTTTATCCTTGTTTGTTTTAGTTAAGAAGAAGCAAGAGAGATAATGGCATACATAAAAGACATATAAACTTACAATTATAGAAGGAAACACAATATCAAATAAAGATGCCACATGAATCCCGTAGAGTGCTGCAAACCCTAGTCTATTACTTAGCCAAAACTGCTGAGAAATGTATACAATGAAGCTCCAAGATTTCTCAAAAGTCCAACCATGCTAATGACTCAAAAATCACAAGATATAGGAAAAAAAAAAACTCATCCTAGCCTCTAGGGATCAAACTCATTAGTTTAGGAGCTGTTCCAACTAATTCTAAACTGAGAACTACAAATTAGGCAGTGGAACAACTTGCCTCTAGAAACTAGGGAACTGATTCATTCAGTTGCAAACTACTTTTTGATAGATGAATCTACCTACATGAGTGAAAAATTGACATAATTAAATCAAGATCCATCAATTTACATTATATTACATCATAATTTTGACATTAAGAAGGAGAAAATTCAAACTATCAAGAAACTAGGCGAAAAACAGAGTATTCTTGGTCAAACTGGGAAAAATTTCCCCAATGCATTGTGTTGATTTCCCTATGCGTAGCACCTGTTTGCAGCCACTTTTGGAGGCCTTCCTGGTCTCCAAATTTTCTCCAAGTGTTCTTGTTGGAAAATTATACCTATCTACTTTCCAGAACAAGTGGAATTTTTGAATTTCGCCTCCATTTGCCCCTCCAAAGCTGATTTCTCCGAACGGTGCTTCCTGTGTGTCAAAATAGGGGCAGTAAGGTCATCTTTTGGGTGTTTTTGACCTTTTGGGGGCTCAAAACCTGTCACAATTTCTTGGCCATTGGTAGGCATGCATATTTTTCCAAAAAAAATCCAAAGATACTGAGTTTTTGTCATTTGGAGGCCTCCATCAAAAGTGAGCGCCAGGTGGCGCGCACATTAGGCAGAAAATTTTGTGTTTTAGCCCAAAAATTTCAAAAATCCAAAAAGTGTCCCAAATTTTTTGAAATTTGGGCCGAGTTTTCTCCATCAAATGCTGTGTTGGGCCAGGGAAGCCTCAGCCAATATCTGAAGTCTATCTTTCTCCTTTCGCCTCCTTGATGCCCTTTTCAACTTTGCCTTCAAGCTTCTGATTCTTGCCTTGTAACTTTTATTTCTCGCCATGTAATGACAGGCCATATGCCTCAACATTGTTTTCTCCCTATTGGCCTTCTCTAACAACTTTTCCAAGTGGATATTAGCTCTCTCAAGCCAATATTCTCTATCAGCATAGATTTCTTGCTCAAGTGATGTGGGCTTCACCTTCCTCCTTTTGGCAGCTTGCCAGTTTTCTCGTATGTTTTGAAGCTCCATAATTGTTTGCTGGACCTCTAGCTGCTTATTTCTTTGCTCTAGGTACTTTATTATCCATTTAGCTCTTTCTAAGTCGAGGGACAAAGCATTGATGTCTGTGATGAGCCCCAAAAATGGACAATTATTTGGGCTCATCCAGCCTCCTAAGTTGACTTAATCCACCATTCTCATTGGTTTATTGCATGTTTTTGATTATTTTTATGTTAATAGAGTGAATTTGGTTAGTCATTATGCCAACAAGTCTAATGGGTGCTTTGTGTAGCCATTTTGGTCAACTTGGAGACAAAATTGAAGGTCTTAATGAGCACTTGGCAGCCAAATTCGTGGGAGAACAAGCTAGAGGATTTTTAGGAAGGTGTCCCCCTCATTTATGGGCCCTTACCTCGAATTCTCCACCATCAGCTAGGAGTTCAAAGGCCACCAAATCAATGAGCACAAGGGCAGCCAAGCAAGTCAAGTTGGACTGCTGTCAACTACAAGTCTTGGGCAGCCAAGTCCCTAAATTCTAGGAGGACTGTTGGGTCCTCAAATTGTATAAATAAGAGGGCTTAAGACCTCATTTCAGTTAGTCAATTTGGTTAGCTAGTGGGTAGTCAATTTGGTTAGCTAGTGGGTAGTCAATTTGGTTAGCTAGTGGGTAGTCAATTTGGGTAGCCAGTTAGTCATTTTGTTTTAGCCATTAGTTAGCTAGTTTGTAGTTCAATTTTTATGCAATAGATTAGCTTTGCTTTCAGCTCATGTTCAAGTTCTTCTTGTGGACAGTTTTGATGTAACTCTTCATTTCTTAATCAATAAAGATGAATCTAGCTTTGCACCAGCTCTAAATCTTTCTTAGGAGGCTGTAGCTCTTGGGGTTGGGCCCATCTCAAGCGCCCAATACCTCCTTTGATTATCTTTATGTGTTTTTGCTGCATTCTTAGAATAAAATTCGTTATTTAGATCTAACTCTTGTTTTGTTATTTAGTTTGTTTTTTGATGAGTAAAATAGTTTTCATGCTCAGATTTAGTTGATAGGTTGTTAACAGAAAAAGCTTCAAGAAAAGGGCCAACAAACATCTGTGGTTTCACCTCTCCCTCAGTGGGATCAGGAGCTGTGACTAGGATGACTTTGCTGCCCACAAAAACGCTGATTTTGCTTTGCCATGCAATCACTAGTGTTTTATTTTCATGTGTAGAAGTTGGTTACAAGTTCAAACTTTCGTTTGCTTATTTGCATGAGTTAAAATACATGGTTTCATTGCAAGTCACACTTCTGTTCATTCTCTTTACTAACAGCTAGCAAATTAGGTCAACGTAACTAGGTCTTTGAATTTATAAGTTTTGTTGGTTCAGATTGGAAAAACGACTTGCAGAGCACCTGTACCACTCCTTCATCTACTTATTCTCCATCAGCACCATCCACTCCACCCTCTACTTAGAACCCTTGCTTCACGTTTGCCATTCGCTCCCAAAACCCTAATTTTTGTGCAACATTGCTTCACTCTCCCTTGAACAAATTGAACCATCCTCGTCATTCCTTAGCTCCATCCATCAATTCCTAGGCCACTTCAGACCCCTATCCTACCTCCATATCCACTCATGCATCTTCCCTCACTCACCCATGCTCCAAAATCCCATTTCAGAACATCCTGTAGAAATCTCTGAACATCTTGTAGGATCCCCTGCAGACATCCTGTAGAAGCCTGCAAACTCCGTTGCCGAGCACCTGAACGTTGTGGACTTCTGTGGAATGATGTTTTGGATCCCCTGGAACCTTTCCTAGCCCTCTTGACCTTTCCCAAGCTTTCTTTCCCTTCGAACTACCCCTGCACAGTCAAACCCTAATAAGAAACAAAATCATAATAACTCCAACCACTTAAGGAAAAATACAAAAACAATGTTCTTTTCAGTAGAAGTAGTTTAAATTCATGCATCTCATATCACTAGAAGTAATGGCATCATTTCTAGAAGTTTGCACTCCCACCATTGCATCATAGAGATTAGACTAGTCAGATTAGGGTTTACTAGGGTTTCCATGTTTTGTTGGCTTTCAGTTCATTCTTGCAAAGTAGGTTAATTTCCTTTCAGATAGTCTTCGTTCATCATTTAGAAAGCTTCTTCTGAGAACATATAGAAGTTGGCTTGAGCCCTAGCGGACTTGTGCCAGCTGACCAAGTGACAACTGCGACAAGAGCTAGTACTTGTGCATACAGCACCGTCGCTTCCAAGTTTGTTACGAACTACCGGGTTGATAAAATTAGAGATAGGAAGCTCCAGGAGTTGTAGCATTATTGCTACAATACTGGAGCCCACCATCTTTTTGGCGCCGTTGCCGGGGAAGCGTCAGAGTATTGGTGATTGTCGCTTTTCTTCTATTTTCCACTACAATCTTCTTCTAAGTAGTTTATTTCATTTCCATTATGCAATTTCATTTATGCAAAAGTAGATTAGCATTTCTTGCTTTCATAGATTAGCATTTCAATTCCGCAATTTCAATTCTGCAAGCGTAGATTAGCATTTCAATTCTGCAAGTGTAGATTAGCATTTCAATTCCGCAATTTCATTTGAGCAAAATAGATTAGTCCTTTCCTGCTTCCATTTCAATTCCGCATTTTCATTTTAGCAAGATAGTTAGTTGCAGTTCAATCTATTTCAGTTTTGCATGTAGAAGTAGAAAAAAGAAAAAAATCAACCAAAAAGATTTCATTTCATGTCTTGTAGAAGTAGAGATAAGTTAGAAAAATGATTGCACAACACCCCCACTACTTCACACAGCCAAGATTCTCTCTTCTTCGATGGTTGTGATTGAAGAACCCCTGGGTGGACATCAAGGCATATCTAAAGAACCTCTAGGGGAGAAGAAGAAGAAACCATTCCTCTGGAGCAAATGGCTACAAGCAGAAATGTTGGGAGCAACATCTTGTCCAAAGATGAATTTGAAAATCAGATCAAAGATTTCAAGAGTGATATGAAGCAGTTTCTTGCCATGCAACTGGATACCTTGCGGATCCAAAAGAAGCAAGAAGAAGCCAAGAGGGCTTTGGCCATTTTTTGTCCTAGGTGCACTAGAAAGCATCCTAGGAACGAATGTCCATTGTACTCCATAGAAGTGTGTTTTGTCTGTGAAGAATACCATCCTACAGATCAGTGCCCTTCCTTACCCAGATTCAAAGCTGCATATCAGAGAGCCAAAGGAGCCACTGAATCACTCCGTTATATGAACCAAAGGAGGCCATATGGACCTAGATCTTACCAACAAGAACTGCAAGGGACACCCGAGACCTATTATGACCCTTATCAAGCCACTTTCATGCCTTCTTGGGGTCCCCCTGCTCATCCTTCCTGGTCTACACCTCCTCCTTGGTCATATCCTCCTTGTTCCTTCACAGATCCATATTATGCCCAACCAGTTGCTCATTCATTTCACTCTTATGCTCAGCCACAGCCTCAGTGGAATGCACCTTATCAGGAGTGGAGGCCCTAATACAACACTCCTCCCACTTATTTTCCTCCACCACCTGCTCATCCGCAACCATCGCCTCCTCCTCCACCAGGGCAACCCCAAATTCCTACCCAACCATAATGCCATCCACCTCCATCTCAATTACACCCCTCCACTCAGCTACCCGTAGCACCATTTCCAAAACCATGCAATGGAGCAGCTCAACCAAATTGCAAAGCTGAGGCACAACATGTGCAAATGACTCCTTTTGAGCTCAATGATGTTCACCAAAGCTCAAGAAGAGCCTTGCAAAAAAGAGATTACCTTGAAAGCATTGAAGGACCACATCCGGAAAAACAAGATTCAAAAGAGGAGATCAAAGAACCATGGGCTGCACTTGATGAAGAGAAGAGATCTAAATCAGAGATCGAGATAGTTCCCTCATGGTTATCATCAAATCCTCCATGTACTCAAGAGAACGATCAACAAAAAGAAGAATATCAGAAGGTCATGATAGAAGGTGACATGAAGAATGATCCAAATCAGCAAGACGACCAAGGATATCAAAGCTATATTGAGACATGGTTCTAGACAGTCACTAAGTTGCAGCAGTACTCTCTTCCTCAGCTATGTTTGATCCCTTCAAGATCAGATCATTTGGTCTCTGAGATCTGGATACCTATCCAAGCATGCATTTCGAGCCTTCACATCATTTTGTCTCTAATCTCGATGTGCACATGGCTCCATTGGAAGTATTCTTATACTTGAAAATGATTTTGTTTTTCAAGTAGGGTAGGGTAGAAAAAAAAAGAAAAAAAAGAGAAAAAAGAAAAAGAAAAAAATGAAAAAAGAGGAAAATAGAAATCTAAGGTGAAAACCTCCTCGGAGGCGCCTTAGATTGGCTCATTGATTGAAAACCTCCATGAGGCGGTCAATGGGTTGGGAAAAAAGAGAAAAGAGAATAAGATCTTTGGGTGAAAACCTCCCTTGGAGGCGCCCAAGGCAGGCAATTAGGGTGAAAACCTCCATGAGGCGCCCTAGTTGTTTTTCAAAAAAAAAAAAAAAAGAGAAAAAGGAAAAGAAAAATAAAGCTAATCTCCATTGAATAATTTCATGTTGCAGCAATGACATTGCAGGTTGCAAGAACGACGTTTCATGACAGGAGGAGCACTCAAATCAAGGTCAAAGGATTTTTTTTTGCCTTCTACAGGAAGCTCTGTATTTCTAGAGGAGACATCCTGTAGAACCTTTGGACGAGCCAAATCCTATTTCAAAAGTGAATCTAATGGTGGGAATCTATTGATTAGGCCTGTAAGCACCTATGTGGCCATCCCTTGCCTTTCTCCATCATTCTTTCCACCTCATTGTGCTTCTCATTGTGCTTCTACAGGAACTTCCTGTAGAAATTGTGGGAAAGTAGACATGGATTTCAAAAAGTGGTTTGGCGAACATTGTAGCTTCCTCAAGGGTTCAGAAGCCCTCATGCAATCTTCCAACTCCTCCTCCATCATCTCCATACCTGCATCATAGCCCAAGCTCAGTTTTCCCTTCCATGCAACCACTTGCAAAAAGCCTTGAGGCAAAAATCCATAGAACAAAATTTGTTTTTGCCATAACTTGAAAACCATGCATCCATTTGACAAACCATTTTATGGGGAATTGTACAAGGTTGCTGGCAACATGCCTGAGCAGTTCCATGCAATTCCGATGCACGGTTTCCAAGAAATCAGCCTCCATCACCATCAGCCATTTTTGCATTTTCTCCATAACCGTGCATCCGTTTCAAAACCTATTTCATGGGGAGATGCACATGCGTGATAGTAGCCTACCCAAGCAGTTTCAGCCGATTCCGACGCACGGTTTCCGAGAAATCGAGCTCTGAAATCTTCAGCCATTTTCAATTTTTCTCAAAATCCGTGCATCCATTGATCACGATTTTTCTATGGGAGATGCATAATGTTGATAGGAACATGCTCACCGAGTTTCATATCAATCCCGTTTATCGTTTGAGATCAATGGCGAAAACAAGTTCTGGTTTTGTGACCATGCAGCAGCAGCAGCTTGAGGGTGCAGATCTGAACGTGGAAATGAACTCTTGTTGCATGCATCTGGCCAGAGGACACCTGCACAAGGAAAAACAATCAACTATTAGCAGCCAAGCCACATGCAATCAGAAAAACCAATGCATGCAGCAATGACAGGCCACAGCAGCTCACGGCAGCGATTCAACTTCGAGGTATGTGACAAACTCATTCTTCTATTGCATAAATTTAATTTGAAAACTGCATGAATTGATGGAATGGTGGGATTAAGCCACGAATTATCAAGGTTAAGCTGATTGTCTTCTTTAGAACTCACCCGGCAGTCACGCAGTGCACGTGGACAGTGGACTCACGTAAAAATTAAAAAAAAAAATTAAAAGAAAAAACAGTGATAGAGAGTTTAACTCCAGTGCAGTAGATTAATGGGAAGATGACATGCAGCTTCACAGCACTGCCATCTGCATGTGGCCACGTACGCTTGGCCACTGCACTTCTTCACCACAAATCACGCAACAATTAATCAACGCTCCGCTGAAACTCACAGATGGTTGCCAATTTGCACTTGCAACATTTTCAACTGAAGTGTGCACAATCGGTTAACCTATCGTCCTCCACTAAGTTTTTCTACCTGTTTTCAAAATTATCCCGCATATCATATTGTTTAGAGGCGCAGAGACATCCTACAGGCATTTCTAAAGGAAGTCTTCTACAGGAAACGCATAAAACAACCATGCAGAAAGAAAATGTGGGATTTTCGGCGAATTTCAAGCTCCAAATGAGGTAGGATCAGGGAAACTTCATTGTGCATGATTTGTTGGTACAAAATGGTGAATGGAACATGGCATCAAATTGAAAAATGATAGTAACATTCTACCTGTGTATTCAACTAAACATGAAAGATTTCCTGCATGTTTCACTGTATTTTACCAAGTTCTTTCTCTGCACTCTGAAATCTCCTCGTCATCTTTAAAAGAAAAGAAGATATATGCTGTAGTAGAGGCCGCCCTCTATGCACGAAAACTTGAATTCACATATGTATCTATGTGTTGAGAAGAGAATTTGTGCCCTTATGCTCAGTTATGCAGAAACAATATTATACTCTCAATAAACCGACAGTTGAATTCTGGGTGACAGAAACAAGAGACTTATTGCTATCTGGTATTCTGAGGAACACAAGAGAAACTCCTCCTTGGGTTCAGAAAACACCAAATTCAGTTGTCTTCTATTTTAGTGATTGATTATTGTTTTCCTGAGCATTTTCTTTTCTAATTAAAACATAAAAAAGCACCCCCACCATTCCATGAGGATTCATAATGGGAGAACACATTGAAGAAGGTGAACAAAAAAGCCAATGATGAGGGAGCACAAATCATTCAAGCAGAGGGCAAAACAAAGGCAGAACAGAGAAAAAAGGCTACAGTAGAGAAGGCAGAAGCTAAACAGAGCATGAGGAAGCAAGCTAACAGAGGCAGAAAAGACCAAAGAAGAGGGAAAAAGGAGGAAGAGACACACCATGAGATATCAGTGATAGTAGACCGAAACATTTTCTACAGGAAGCCAGAAACCAGCCACTACAGGACTTTCTACAAGAAGTCCAGAAAAAAAGACAGCAGAAGGAAAAGTCGGCCGGAATCCTAGCTAGGGAGGCAGCAGCTATGCTGTCCGCCCTAAGTACCTCTCCCAAGCTGAAGGAGAAGTGAAAGAGGGAGCTTCCACTACATTTTAAGGCGAGAAAAGGCATGCAGATAAGAACTGGCAGACCCCAAACCACAGTCAAAGAATCAAGTTGTCATTGAGGACACAAAAGCTAAACAAAAGGAGGAGTCTCTTTCAAGGATGTCCATCACCTACGAATGAGAAAGCCAAAAACCTTCACTGGAAGAGAGAGAATTCAGATAATGGACTTAAAAACAGTTCTACAGGAAGACAGAGGACTGTTTCTACAGGAAGCCAGCGAACTGTTTCTACAGGAAGTTTGAAAAGAGGGAAGCCAAGGGAGAAAATAGCCAAGATGTTAGCCAAAGAAGCCACTAGGGCCATCAAAGATGAGGAGAGAGATTGGTTGCTCAGAGGATGAGCAACACTTTCAGTAGGGGGGTGATGATGAGCCCCAAAAATGGACAATTATTTGGGCTCATCCAGCCTCCTAAGTTGACTTAATCCACCATTCTCACTGGTTTATTGCATGTTTTTGATTATTTTTATGTTAATAGAGTGAATTTGGTTAGTCATTATGCCAACAAGTCTAATGGGTGCTTTGTGTAGCCTTTTTGGTCAACTTGGAGACAAAATTGAAGGTATTAATGAGCACTTGGCAGCCAAATTCGTGGGAGAACAAGCTAGAGGATTTGTAGGAAGGTGTCCCCCTCATTTATGGGCCCTTACCTCGAATTCTCCACCATCAGCTCGGAGTTCAAAGGCCACCAAATCAATGAGAACAAGGGCAACCAAGCAAGTCAAGTTGGACTGCTGTCAACTACAAGTCTTGGGCAGCCAAGTCCCTAAATTCTAGGAGGACTGTTGGGTCCTAAAATTGTATAAATAAGAGGGCTTAAGACCTCATTTCAGTTAGTCAATTTGGTTAGCTAGTGGGTAGTCAATTTGGTTAGCTAGTAGGTAGTCAATTTGGGTAGCCAGTTAGTCATTTTGTTTTAGCCATTAGTTAGCTAGTTTGTAGTTCGATTTTTATGCAATAGATTAGCTTTGCTTTCAGCTCATGTTCAAGTTCTTCTTGTGGACAGTTTTGATGTAACTCTTCATTTCTTTATCAATAAAAATGAATCCAGATTTGCACCAGCTCTAAATCTTTCTTAGGAGGCTGTAGCTCTTGGGGTTGGGCCCATCTCAAGTGCCCAATACCTCCTTTGATTATCTTTATGTGTTTTTGCTGCATTCTTAGAATGAAATTCATTATTTAGATCTAACTCTTGTTTTGTTATTTAGTTTGTTTTTTGATGAGTAAAATAGTTTTCATGCTCAGATTTAGTTGATAGGTTGTTAACAGAAAAAGCTTCAAGAAAAGGGCCAACAAACATCTGTGGTTTCACCTCTCCCTCAGTGGGATCAGGAGCTGTGACTAGGATGACTTTGCTGCCCACAAAAACACTGATTTTGCTTTGCCATGCAATCACTAGTGTTTTATTTTCATATGTAGAAGTCGGTTACAAGTTCAAACTTTCGTTTGCTTATTTGCATGAGTTAAAATACATGGTTTCATTGCAAGTCACACTTCTGTTCATTCTCTTTACTAACAGCTAGCAAATTAGGTCAACGTAACTAGGTCTTTGAATTTATAAGTTTTGTTGGTTCAGATTGGAAAAACGACTTGCAGAGCACCTGTACCACTCCTTCATCTTCTTATTCTCCATCAGCACCATCCACTCCACCCTCTACTTAGAACCCTTGCTTCACGTTTTCCATTCGCTCCCAAAACCCTAATTTTTGTGCAACATTGCTTCACTCTCCCTTGAACAAATTGAACCATCCTCGCCATTCCTTAGCTCCATCCATCAGTTCCTAGGCCACTTCAAACCCCTATCCTACCTCCATATCCACTCATGCATCTTCCCTCACTCACCCATGCTCCAAAATCCCATTTCAGAACATCCTGTAGAAATCTTTGAACATCTTGTAGGATCCCTTGCAGACATCCTCTAGAAGCCTGCAAACTCAGTTGTCGAGCACCTGAACGTTGTGGACTTCTGTGGAATGATGTTTTGGATCCCCTGGAACCTTTCCTAGCCCTCCTGACCTTTCCCAAGCTTTCTTTCCCTTCGAACTACCCCTGCACAATCAAACCCTAATAAGAAACAAAATCATAATAACTCCAACCACTTAAGGAAAAATACAAAAACAATGTTCTTTTCAGTAGAAGTAGTTTAAATTCATGCATCTCATATCACTAGAAGTAATGGCATCATTTCTAGAAGTTTGCACTCCCACCATTGCATCATAGAGATTAGACTAGTCAGATTAGGGTTTACTAGGGTTTCCATGTTTTGTTGGCTTTCAGTTCATTCTTGCAAAGTAGGTTAATTTCCTTTCAGATAGTCTTCATTCATCATTTAGAAAGCTTCTTCTGAGAACATATAGAAGTTGGCTTGAGCCCTAGCAGACTTGTGCCATCTGACCAAGTGACAGCTGCGACAAGAGCTAGTACTTGTGCATACAGCACCGTCGCTTCCAAGTTTGTTACGAACTACCGGGTTGATAAAATTAGAGATAGGAAGCTCCAGGAGTTGTAGCATTATTGCTACAATACTGGAGCCCACCAGTCTGCCTGTTGCTCTTGGATGACCTCCTTGAGCTTTGAGATTTATGGGCCCAAATCCATTTCGTCATCCTAAATGAGAATGAATCAGTCTCCTGCTCACCTGAAGTCCCCTCATCATGTAATGGCCTCTTGCCCTTGTCTTAAATCTATTGTGCTGATGAAGGAAGCAAGACCCCTTCCACCCTGGGTGAAGATAATACTCACTTTGCTGCTGCAAATAACCTTCTAGTGCCCTTTTGATAGGTGACAAACACCGGCACACTAGCAGTCTGTGTCTCATGCCCCTCCTGTTGATGTGAAGGTCCACCTGTCTCATGAAAAGCTTTTGCAGGTACATGAGGAGCTGTGAAGAATTCATGAGAAATGAAATCCTCCCATGAGATTCCTTGCAAATCAAGCTGATGCATGACCACGATTTTGATGAGTACAAAATGATATATATTGTTAAACTTCTGCTGAGGAGTCCTATTTTGTACTAGGGTGGTCATCTTCTCAATATTTCGGCACATGAAGTAGGGGATATTCATCATTCTCACCTTGGTAAAGTGCATCAAAAATCTGATATGATAAGCATATAGGCGAGAAAACCAACGCTCACAGTTGAAATACTTCGTTATGAGTTTCATCAAGGGAGCATATGAGTCTTTTAGGTACCGAAAAGGAAAAACTCGACTGAGTTGTCTCAAATAACCAGGCTTGATGTATGGTTCATAATGTTCCTTGTCAGTCTGTTGCCTTTTATTCCACTGCTCTCTGGCATTAGGAATGTCGGTTGCTAGAGAAATAGACTCTGGTGTCAAGGTGAATGCCACACCAGCTAGAGTGGCTTGGCCATTATGTAGATGAAGCACAAACAACCGGGCTAACTCATGATGGTACTGGACTCTAGAAACCATCTCACAGAACTGATAACAGGATTGGTGGTGGAAGCATGTGATAGCAAGAGGGCATGCCTGTAGCTCGGCAAGTGAAGTAGGCTCCTCTCGTATATGTTTGCCACCCTTGTGAGGTCTCCTTGGTGCATGCATTTCCATAGGAGAGTCATTGTGTGTCTCTTCATCTCGATCATATGAAGGATCAAATTCCATGCTTGCTAATGTGTGAGTTTTCTTAATGAGTATGAAGAGATTTATGGTTATTTTAGTTTTCTACCACCAAGGGTAAGAATGTATGAGGGACCATGAAGAGAGAGGGTATGAGGGGTTTTGGGAATATTATGACAAGTTTTTGGGGAAATAGGGGGTTTAGGGAATAGTGTGTAAGCTTAAGGATAACAATTATGGTTTAGGGATTTTGGAATTAGCATTTGGGAAAATGAAATTTGGGGATAAGGGTGAATGATTTTTTAGGAATATGGGAGTTAGGGAGTGAGTGGATGAACTGGAAAATAAATGGAGGAGTCAAAGAGTAAGGAAATGGTGGAGTGGACTTGGTAGCAAAATGACAAATGCAAACCCTAGGAAATCGTTTTTTGAGAAATTGCAAGGAAGTAGGGTTTGAGTTTTTTCACACTAAAACACCATAATTTTTTAAGAAAAACTCTTTCACTAGCAAGGAAAAGGGCTTGACTTACTTGCACACTAGAAGATTTGAGCAATTTTGGCAATTTGAGGGATTTTATGATGAAATCGGGCTTGGCATCTCTATGCGCCATGCCACAAACCCAACACATCATGCCTCCTGTATGAGCCATGCCAGTATAAATTTAACACTATGGAGGGCGACCCAATGCACCGCACCACTTTGTATGTGTCGTGCCTCCCAACTAGTGTGCCGCGCCTCCAAAACTGGAACTCTTTGCTGTGATTTTGCTTCCTTTCTCCAACATGACCTTCACTTTGCTCAATCTTTCTTCTTTGAGTGCCAATGAGATTTTTGAATTGTAAAGATGATTTATATACAAGAGCTTTTGATTTTTCATTCATAAAACCCACTTTTATAATGTTTGCATTGTGACTTACCTTTTCAACTCTGTTTTTTGGGCAGTTTACTTTATTTGCACCTTTGATGAACTGAATGACTTGATTTTTTGTTTGCCTTGCAAGGGATGGAGCAGCTGAAGCTTGGCGAGGTGATCGAGGTTACCACTAAATTTATTTACATATGAAAGAACTGAAATTACATCAATTCATAATAAAAACCTAAAATACTCTGTTTTTCCTCAAAACAAGGTTTTGAGGAAAAATACATTACTAAGCATGAGAAAATGAATTTTATCAGTACTGGAACTTTATTCAACTTCCTCATGCACCTGCTGACTGTTATTGGACATTTTGAAGACCATTTTGATGAAACCCTAGACGTAATGAAACTCAAACCGTAGAAATGAATCTTGCAAATTTAAAGATAAAAGGTGACTGAAGATGATCCTAATGAATGGAAATGGGCCAGCAGGTGAAGGACATGAGGGAAAATGTACAACAAGCCACTCTTGTCAGATGATCCATGCTCCTAATATAATGCAGCTGAGTGAGCGAGACACCTAATATGCAATGCAACAAGAGAATTTGATCTCTGACAGAGGGATGAAGATATCGACACTAACATTGGCTGCAATGGGGATGGTAGCTCCTTGGAGGTGCGAAGAACTACAGATCTCTGGGAAAACGAGCAGTGCCTTTATCCATTGGGCTATGGAGTCAATAACTTCGACAAACAAAAATGAGACTCTTGACTCAATTTCAGGACTGAATCGACTTGAAAGACTCAATTTCAAGACTGAAATCGATTGAAAGACTTGACTCGAACAAACCAAACCAAAACTGAAATCAAACATCAGTAGTATAGCCTTCACCTCGGGCCCCAAACTAAAAGAATGAAAATAGTACACACTTGCAATGGAATTTTAAAAAGCCTGTATGTACAATGATACATATGACAGTAGAAAACACTTAAAAAATAGTACCGTTTGAGTAGCCGACCATTGACCGTCCCACCGGGATAGTCTTCACCATTCATTTCTTGCAAAAAGAAAGCATTTTGGCCCCAATATGCAGTAATCTTATAAGGTGCTTTCCAAATATTTTCAAACTTTCCATGCTTAACTCTTTCTTCATTTCTTGCATCCCATTTCGGCACTATGTCTTCTATTTGAAACTTGTCCACCTTTGCCTTTGGGTCATATATCTTCTTGATTCTCTCTTGAAACTTGAAAGTGTTCTGAAATACCTCCTCTCTAGTTTGCTACAAATGAATCATTTGATTGATTCTCTGATGCAAATGATCATCTTCGTTGCCTGCTTCATGTAGGAGTTTAACCACTGGGACTGCAGGAGAGTTCAGGAATACTATGTCCACACCATACACGAGCTCAAAAGGAGACATGCCTATAGATTTCTTTTGACTTACTCTATCTTCCCAAAGTGCATTGACCAGCTTTTTGTGCCAACTTTTCTTGTTCGTTTCTAGCAGATTTTGGATCATGTTGACCAAAGATTTACTTGAGGATTCAGCCAATCCATTGCCTTGTGGGTAATAGGAGTTTGAGTGCCCCAAAGTGATTTGAATATTTATGACAAAAGTCAATCATCATTTTAGATTTAAAGGTTTTTGCATTGTCAGTGATCAGCTTATTTGGACAGCCAAATGAGACAAAACGTTGTTTTCAAGAAACAAAATGATTACCAAATCAGTGGCCTACCTCGTGGGAATCACCTCAATCCATTCGGTGAAATAATCTGTCATTGTGAGGATCCATTTGTGCTACACTGAAGAAGAAGGATGGATCTCGCCAATGAAATCCAAACCCCATTGCTGAAATGGAGCACGCACTTCAACGGGCTTGAGTGGTAAAGGCTGCAACTTCCTCCTACGTTGAAAAATATGACATTCGTGGTAGCTTGCTACTATTTTGTACACATTAGCAAAAGAGTTGGCCAATAATATCCCACTCTGAAAATTTTATTGGCTGTTGTCTTCCAGAAAAGATGGCCTCTACAATCTCCCTTGTGAAAGTCTTCCATAACCTGTTTTGCCTCTTCTTCAACCAAACAATTGAGCAAGACACCACTGAGATATTTCCAATAAAGTGCATTATTCATGATACAAAACTTAGCAGCCTTCATTTTCAATGTCCTACTTTTCTTCTTAGCCATTCCAAGTGGTGATGACAGATTTAGGAGTACATAAACAATGACTGAATACCAAGGAGAGAGAAGAAGAAATTTTGATACCTGAGCAGGCAGACTCTCTTCATCTTCCTCAGACATAGCAGCAATGAGATTGATGTCCAAGGCATGCAAATTTGACTCAGCCATTAGCTTAGCCAGCCCCTGTGCTTTGATGAGCTTTGTCGGTTTGATCTCCATGCCATATTCCAACAAGGCAGCAATCCACTTTCCTCTTTTCCCCTCTGGATCTATTTTCACTAACACATCTTTAACAGTAGCGCTAGGGACATAAGCAAGGATGTGAGAATGTAGAATATAAACCTGAAAATATTTCAATGCCTTTACCAAAGCAAGGGCCTGTTTTTCAATAATATTGTACTTTAATGCTGCATCCCTTATGGTCCTGCTGAAAAATGCAATTGGTTTCTCAAGCTGGTCTCTTTTCTACATCAAGACCGCTGCCATAGTATGATCTGAGGCAAATGAAAAAAAAATGAAATCCTGAGTATAGTCTCGGCTAATCAAAACCAGAGTTGAAAAAGGGTCAATTTCACCAAATTGAAAGACTTAATTGCTTCCTCGGTCGACTTCACTACACTATCATTTTTTAGCATGTTTGTGATTTCCCTTAAATGTTCTACAAGATTGGGCACAAAGCAACATAAGAAATTCATCTTACCATTAAATGATTGAATCTCTTTCTTACTTCATGGAAAATCAATCTTTTGAATGGCTTCCACCCAAGCTGGATCAATGCGGATGCCCTCCTTTGATATAATATGACCAAGAAGCTTGCCTTCATCCATGGCAAACAGACTTTTCTTTGGAATGAGAGATATACCATATTTCCTACACCACTAAAATACAATCTTCAGATGATAGAGGTGCTCTTCATCTAAGTTCAGTCAAGTCATCAAGATAAATAACTAGGAAAACATCTTTTTCATTAGCAAAATGTGATACACATCGCCCGCTAAAAGGTTGCACCAGCATTTTTTAGTCCGAAAGGCATCTTTGCATAGTGAAAAATTCTCGACGGAGTGGTGAATGCTGTTTTGTCTCTGTCATCCTCATGCACCAGAATTTGGTTATACCCGGAATACGCATCAAGTAGCGACATGTGGGAAGCCCCAACTACTCTTTGAAGTATGTGATCCATCTTAGGCAATGGATAGTTTTGCTTTAGAGATACTTTATTCAGATTTCTAAAATCAATACATAACTGAATCTCACCTATTTTCTTGCACATAGGCACCAAATTAGAAATGCAACCAGAAAATCTTATGGGAACAATGATACCTGCTTTGTACAACTGATTCACTTCCTTCTCAATTGAGGGCAATAGCTTTGGATTTATTCTTCTTAGCTTCTGACGAAAAGGCTTTTGATTTGGCTTGATCGGGATGATATGCTGAATTATGCTTGTGTCATATGCCTTCAAATATAAATAATCCCAAGCAAATACATCAGTAAAAGAAGATAATAAAATGATATGCTTTGCTTTTACCTATGGAGGAAATGTCTTTGATAACTTCACCATTTTAGGATTTTCAACTGATCCAATGTTCACATCCTCAACCCCTTTCTTGGTTGGCAGTAAGATCGGTTTCCAGGCCACATCATCTTGATCAAACAGCTCCTCTAAAGGTATTAGACCTTTAGGAATGATGTTTCCCTTCAGCTACAACACTTCCATCTGATTGACTTCTATATCCTCCTCACCATCATCATACTCCACATCAATAGAAGTGTCTTTGAATTTACCTTCATTTTGCATAAATTCATCAATCTCTTCATCATCTTGAAACACTTGCCAATACCTTTGATTGTCGGGGACAGCTGGGCGATGTTTCACATTAATCTGAAATTTGATGTTTGAATTCATCGGATTTTTCAAATTACTTGTTGTTGTTGCAAGTGAATCTGCAATGGCATTTTGAACACGAGGGACACATGTCAAAGTGTAATCTGAAAATACTCTCAAGATGTATAATACCGCATTGCGGTAGGCCCGCATTTGAGGATGCTTAGCTTGATATTCCCCTTTCACCTGCTTTTAACTAACTTAGAGTCGCCATACACTGAAATCCTTTTAGCATTCAACTTTCTAAGAATTTGCAAACCAATAATTAAAGCCTCATATTTAGCCTCATTATTTGAATAGTCAAAAGCTAGTTTATACGAACAGACCCTTACATTGCTTGGCACTTTGTTTGGGGCGAAAACATGGCTGTGTATCCAAATGCCAATTCCAGCACCTTCCCTTCCTACCATGCCATCAAAATCCATGCTCCACAAGCCTACTTCGTCCTCTTCCAAATGTTGAAATTTTGTTTGATCTGCTACTCTTCCTTGTTGTCCATCAATATGTTGCTTTTGTTGGAAGGATGATTGGTTAGCGGTACTATCAAGTCTCTGTCTTTCTTGCTTTAAGACCTCTTTGAAATTTTCAGTGATCTCTGGAATGTCTTCTACTTCTACTACTTGGCTATTTGCATCATTAAAGATATATGAATACAAAACAAATGATTCTAAATTAGTATGTACATAGTTGATTGGATGATTTACTGGTTTCTCCTTGCTAGTGGTCATGTACTTCATCTTTTGCTCCCGATATAATTTCCTCATTTGACCGAACCTGAGAATGGTAGCATAGGATAAATCAAGTTGCATTGTCCCTTTAATCTTTGCTCCCCAAGATCTAGAAAGGAACATGCCAAATATAGGAGGTATATCCACCACAACCACATCCATCAAAACATTTTTAGCCGATGTCTGATTCAAACTGACCACCAAATCTTTGATTAGACCAATGCATCTTACTCTACCAGAATCAAAGGAATAGAGGTCATGATACTTTTAGTGATATCCAATCCCAATTTCCCCATGATGTCCTTAGGCATGAGGTTATGTGAGGCTCCAAAATCAAACATAGCATTGTGTAATACATAGTCATGCACCCTAAGGATGACGTAAAAAGGGGCTACATCACTATCTTAACACTAACCTTCCAATGTTGGACCAAAAATCAACTCAAGTCTATCAACGTCCGCATTAACCATATCAGATGATGGATCTAAATTCAAAATCTTAGACACCTGACCTCTGTAGCTATTGTTCTTCATCAACTCAGTCAAAGGAATAGATACTTTTAACTTAGAAATTTCATTTTCTAAGTTAAAATCTGAAAAATTTTCTACCTCTTTCGCTAAAACATCCTTCTTTTCAGTTTTCTCCTTTGATATACTTGGCTGATTGGATCTTTCATTTGCTGATGGCTTTTTTTTGGTGGTAGGATTAGCTGTCTCTTTTCCCTTTTTCTACACAATGGGAGGATCATTCTTCGGTGTTGTTGTCTCCTTATTTTTCTGAATTTGATTTATGGGCACATCTCTACTTATGAGTGAATATTATTGCTGCTAGGCTATCAAATAATTCATGTACCCTCTTTGATATTCATCAGACTCCTCCTCATTAGCTGTTTCATTTGCCAAGATGAAATTTTCATCCCTTTGTACAGCTGCATTCTCGGAATACTCCTCATCTTCAGTGATAAAAATTGGCATATCATTGGGTGTAAAGAAATGATTCTCTTCTCCAATTATGTTCTCCTCATCGTTTGATTCTAGACCATGTACAAAATTCTGTTGTAAGGGTGTCTTCACCTACTAATGTGCTGCTTGGTCTTGTGCTAGCTGCTCTCTTTGCTTGATTCTAAATTGTGGATGTTGTTGACCACAGAAGTTGGGATTTCTGACTTGTGGTTTAGGCTTGTCAATTGTCAATCTGTCAAACATATTCTCCATCTTCCGAAGCACTTGATCTGAAGTGGAAACCTCTTCCTTTATTGTTACCTTCTTTTCAGCCCTTGTTCTAGTTCTCTTGGCAAGCAGATTAGCTTCAACGCTGACTGCAATTTTCTGCATGTCTTCCAAAGTGGTTGGATCCCTTTCTCTTAATTGATAGGCCATATCAGGATCAAAACCATCTAGAAAATTAATCAAAGTCAGCCCCATAAGTGGCTTTATATGATCAGGAATTGCATTGTAAACTGAATTGAATCTAATACAGTAATCTTGAACAGACTCACCAACATTTTGCTTGATATTCTCATATTTGGAAAGGATGTAAAGAGGATTTTTATTCACTTCCCAGTGATCTAAGAATTGTCTTTGAAGATTAGTCATTATAGTGATACTTGCAGCCGGAAAAGCTCTGAAACATTTCCTCACTTCACCACCAAAGGTTTGCACAAATAGTCTCATTGTCACATTTTCTACATCAATCTCATGAAGGTCAAAGAAATCTGTCATCCGATCCACATGTTTCTAAGTTGTAACACTGTGAGGAGTGCCATCAAATAATGGAATTTTTCTTTGATAATTGGCGGGCATATCATCCAAATTTTGAGGCAGCAGAAGGGGTGCAAATCGAGCAGCCATTTCTCTTGGTGGATTTGCAATCGGTCTTGGGGATGTTGGGGGATTAAGTGCAACTGATGTATGGGGTGTATGAAGTGGGGATGGTGGTGAAGAAATTTTAGATGTTTGAGGGGTAGATGGAGTGGACGGAGGTGACACCACTGCAGATATTTTATTAGAGATAGAAGGTTGCACAGGAATGGTGGGAATGAAGGGAGTTTCGGTAGGAATTCCACAGCTAGATGAAATCGCAGAGGACCTAAGGGTTGCAGATGTAGAGTCTAAGAAATCAATGATGTTTGAAGCCACAACTAAAGTTTGGAGTTGTTTTAAGATATAATCGTCAATTGATTTATTGGCCTTTTCAGTTTCAAGATCTTTGACAAACTCTAGATTTAGGACACTAGAACCAACAACACTTTTGAATTTAGCCTCAAACAAAAACAGATCAAACAGTTCGTCATACTCAAGATCTTCAAGATACTCAAAAACAACAGGAAATGAACGAGATTTGAACAAAGGAATCACAGAACTTTCCCGGTGAAGGATTCTTGGAATAAGATGGGGATTTTCATACACAGCAGGTGGATCAGGATCCGAATTTTCTCTGGTATATCTTCTGGAAGCCAGTGTGTTATTATTTCCAAGAAATCAAATGGATATTATCAACTTGTTCAACCTATAAAATTCTAAACTTATCATCCAAAAGCTTAGAATTATCAGATGTATTGGGGTAATTTGCAAGTTAGATATTCTGTTTATAATATTAGACTGAAGATTGACGGAAGTAGATTTTATCTACTTGCACTAATGCAAAGAAAAGGTCTTTCGAAGGCTACCTGTATAATCTCTAGACTCTGTCTGTAGTTTATAAAATGAAGAACACTAACAAACAAACAATTTCTTCCCCAGTATGGTCGTCACTATGTTAGTGCCTAAATCTACCTCAGGCTGAGAAAGGTAGGATCTAGGGTAACATCAAACCACGCTTAACCTATTAGCTTGCCCTACTAGGTCAGGAGAGGGCCCTCTCCTTGTCAATCTCATCAAAGATGGCCAATGAAAGCTTGAGATGACTGATGTAATGACTGATTTTAGGCTAGGTATGTATGCAAAAGGGTTTTCTTGAATTTGATGAAGTTTTGTTGGCTCAAATGGAAAGGCATATTTTGGGTCTTAGGAATGAAGCTTAGTTTTGCAGAGGTCTCAATGGGGCAAGGTAGGCAAGTGATTTGATACTTCAAATTGAATGAAATGGAGAGATTTAGACAGGTGAGGAGTTAAAGAGGGCAAGAAAACCTCAGGGATCCTTTTCAAACAGCAGAAAACATCAATAACTAAGCAAACCCTATGTAGAGTACTGCAATTTGAATGGATTCTACCTTTATCCTTGTTTGTTTTAGGCAAGGATAATTTTAGGGGCGAATGTTCGTCCTTTGGCGAAATTAAGGGGTTTTAAATTTTTAGTGGACGAATATTTTGTATCATAGTACATTTTTACAAATCACCTCAAATAGCCCACCTTATTTTAAGGGAGAGGGTAAAAAAGGTAAATTTAGCCCTTGAAATTAGGACTTACAACCTTCCATTCGCCCATTTTCAAGAATATGTTTTATTTAAGTGAATCCTATGGGCCAAATACCATATTTATAAAAGAGGTATGGTAAATTAATAAAAATATAAATAAATGAGAGGTATGGTAAATAAATAAAACATTTTTTATATTTACTCCATAAGTCACCTTATATACATATAAGGGTGTAAACAAATAAAAATATAAGTAAAGTGGAAGTATGGTAAATAAATAAAACGTCTTTTTATACTTACTCAAAAGGTATGGTAAATAAATAAAAATATAAATAAACTAGACGTATCGTAAATAAATAAAACCTCTTTTTATAATTAGTCCATAACCCTCGTTCTATTTATGAAGGCTCAAGAAAGAGGTTTTATTTAAGTGAATCCTATGGGCCAAATACCGTATTTGTAAAAGAGGTATGCTAAATTAATAAAAATATAAATAAACGAGAGGTATGGTAAACAAATAAAACATTTTTTTACATTTACTCCATAAGTCACCTTATATTTATGAACACTCAAAAAATGGGTTATATTTAGGTGAAACCTATGGCCAAAATACTATGGGACAAATACCATGGACTAGATTGTTATTAATACCATGCAAAAAACCATTATTAACCCTAATATTAGAATTAATAAAAATAAAAATGGCACATGGTATTGACCCATGGTATTCACCAAAATGGCACATGGTATTGACCCATGGTATTCACCAAAATGGCACATGGTATTGACCCATGGTATTCACCTGGAATGTAGCCTATTTAAATGGGGGAATTAAACCAGCATGTAGCCTATGCTAAGATTCACTAGGACTTTACAAAGTTTTATTATTTAGTGAAAGACTCGCCAAGATCTTACAAGATTTTATAATTGAGTAAAATATTCGCCATGCCTCGTGAGAGATTCGCCAAAAAATTATATATACATATTATATTATTGATAAAATCGCCTTCCATTTTTCTTATATACCATGGAGATTCGCCCATTTATTATATTTATAAATTTAGGGAGGGTTCTTAAAATTTTCCCTGGTTTTAGTTAAGAAGAAGCAAGAGAGATAATGGCATACATAAAACACATATAAAATTAAAATTACAGAAGGAAACACAATATCAAAGCAAGATGCCACATGAATCCCATAGAGTGCTACAAACCCTGGTCTATTCCTTAGCCAAAATTACTGAGAAATGTATACAATGAAGCTCCAAGCTTTCTCAAAAGTCCAACCATGCTAATGACTGAAAAATCACAAGATATAGGCAAAAAACAACTCATTCTAGCCTCTAGGGGTCGATCTCATGGGTTTAAGAGCTGTTCCAACTAATTCTAAGTTGAGAACTACAAATTAGGTAGTGGAACAACTTGCCTCTAGAAACTAGGGAACTGATTCATTCAGTTGCAAACTACTTTTGGATAGATGAATCTACCTCCATGAGTGAAAATTTGACATAATTACATCAATATCCAACAATTTACATTAAATTACATCATAAGTTTGACATTAACAAGGACAAAAGTAAAACTGTCAAGAAACTAGGCGAAAAACAGAGTATTCTTGGTCAAACTGGGCAAAATTTCCCCAATGCGCCACACTGATTTCCCTATGCATAGCGCTTGCTTGCAACGACTTTTGGAGGCCTTATCGATGTCCAAATTTGTTCCAAGTGTGCTTTTTGGAAAGGTATACCTATTTAATTTCCAGAACAAGTGGAATTTTTGAATTTGGCCTCCATTTTTCCCTCCAAAACTAAGTTCTCCCAACACTGCTTCCTGTGTGCCAAAATAGGGGCAGTAAGGTCATATTTTGGGTGTTTTTGACCTTTTTGGGGGATCAAAACCTGTCAAAATTTCTTGGCCATTGCTAGTAATGCATATTTTTCCAAAAAAAATCCAAAGATGCTGAGTTTTTGTCATTTGGAGGCCTCCATCAAAAGCAAGCGCTAGGTGGCACGACGCATCGGGCAGAAAATTATGTGTTTTAGCCCAAAAATTTTTAAAATGCAAAAAGTGTCCCAAATTTTTTGAAATTTTGGCTGAGTGTTCTCCATCAAGTGCTATGTTGGGCCAAGGAAGCCTCAACTAATATCTGAATTCTATCTTGCTCCTTTTTCCTCCTCGATGCCCTTTTCAACTTTGCCTTCAAGCTTCTGATTCTTGCCTTGTAACTTTTATTTCTCGCCATGTAATGATAGGCCATATGCCTCAACATTTTTTTCTCCCTATTGGCCTTCTCTAAAAACTTTTCCAAGTGGATATTAGCTCTCTCAAGCCAAGATTCTCAATCAGCATAGATTTCTTGCTCAAGTGATGTGAGCTTCACCTTCCTTCTTTTGGTAGCTTGCCGGTTTTCTCGTATGTTTTGAAGCTCAATAATCATTTGTTGATCCTCTAGCTGCTTGTTTCTTTGCTCCAGGTACTTTATTATCCACTTATCTCTTTCTAAGTTGAGGGACAAAGCATTGATGTCCACCTGTCGCTCTTGGATGACCTCCTTGAGCATTGAACTTTGTGGACCCAAATCTGCGTCATCATCCTGAATGAGAATGAAATTAGTCTCCTGCTCACCTGAAGGCCCCTTATCATGTAATGGCCTCCTGCACCCTGTCTTGAATCTACTGTTCTGATGAAGGAAGTGAGACCCCTTCCACCCCGGGTGGAGATAATACTCACTTTGCTACTACAAACAACCTTCTAGTGCCCTTTTGATAGGTGACAAACACTGGCACACTAGCAGTCTGTGTCTCATGTCCCTCCTGCTGATGTGAAGGTCCACCTGTCTCATGAAAAGTTTCTAGAGGTACCTGAGGAGCTGTGAAGAACTCACGAGAAATGAAATCCTCCCATGATATGCCCTGCAAATCAAGCTGATGCATGACCACTATCTTTATGAGTGAAAAATGATATATACTGTTAAACTGTTGCTGAGGAGTCTTCTATTGTACTAGGGTGGTCATCTTCTCAATATTTCGGCACATGAAGTAGGGGAGATTCATCATTCTCACCCTAGTAAAGTGCATCAACAATCTGATATGATAAGCATATAGGCGAGAAAATCGTCCCTCATAGCTGAAATACTTCATTATGAGTTTCATCAAGGGAGCATATGAGTCTTTCAGATATCGAAAGGGAAAAACTCTACTGAGTTGTCTCAAATAACCAAGCTTGATGTATGGCTCATCATGTTCCCTATCAATCTGCTTCCTTTCATTCCACTGCTCTCCGACATTAGGAATGCCAGTTTCTAGAGAAATAGACTCTGCTGTCAAGGTGAATGCCACACCAGCTAGAGTGGCTTGGCCATTATGTAGATGAAGCACAAACAACAAGGCTAACTCATGATGGTACTGGACTCTAGCAACCATCTCACAAAACTGATAACAGGATTGGTGTTGGAAGCATGTGATAGAAAGAGGGTAGGCCTGCAGCTTGGCAAGTGAAGTAGGCTCCTCTCGTATATGTTTTCCACCCTTGTGAGGTCTCCTTGGTGCATGCATTTCTATAAGAGAGTCATTATGTGTCTCTTCATCTCAGTCATATGAAGGATCAAATTCCATGCTTGCTAATGTGTGAGTTTTCTTGATGAGTATGAAGAGATTTATGGTGATTTTAGTTTTCTACCACCAAGGGTAAGAATGTATGAGGGACTGTGAAGAGAAAGGGTACGTGGGGTTTTGGGAATATTATGATAAGTTTTTTGGGAAATAGGGGATTTAGGGAATAGTGTGTAAGCTTAGGGACAACAATTATGGTTTAGGGATTTTGGAATTAGGATTTGGGAAAATGAGATTCGGGGATAGGGGTGAATGATTTTTTAGGAATATGGGAGTTAGGGAGTGAGTGGATGAACTGGAAAATAAATGGAGGAGTCAAAGAGTAAGGAAATGGTGGAGTGGACTTGGAAGCAAAATGACAAATGCAAACCCTAGGAAATCATTTTTTGAGAAATTGCAAGGAAGTAAGGTTTGAGTTTTTTCACACTAAACCACCATAAATTTTTAAGAAAAACTCTTTCACTAGCAAGGAAAAGGGCTTGACTTACTTGCACACTAGAAGATTTGAGCAATTTTGGAAATTTGAGGGAGTTTATGATGAAATCAAGCTTGACAGCTCTATGCACCACGCCACAAACCCAACGTGTCGTGCCTCTTATATGTGCCGCGCCAGTATAAATTTAACACTGTGGAGGGCGGCCCAATGCACCGCGCCTCCCAACCAATGCACTGTGCCTCCAAAACTGGAACTCTTTGCTATGATTTTTCTTCCTTTCTCCAACATGACCTTCACTTTGCTCAATCTTTCTTCTTTGAGTGCCAATGAGATTTTTGAATTGTAAAGATGATTTATATACAAGAGCTTTTGATTTTTCATTCATAAAACCCACTTTTATAATGTTTGCATTGTGACTTACTTTTTCAACTCTGTTTTTTGGGCAGTTTACCTTATTTGTGCCTTTGATGAACTGAATGACTTGATTTTTTGTTTGCCTTGTAGGGGATGGAACAGCTGAAGCTTGGAAAGGTGACCAGGGTTACTACTGAAGTTATTTACATATGAAAGAACTGAAATTACATCAATTTATAATAAAAACCTAAAATACTTTGTTTTTCCTCAAAACAGGGTTTTGAGGAAAAATACATTTCTGAGCATGAGATTATGAATTTTATTAGTACTAGAACTTTATTCAACCTCCTCATGCGCCTGCTGACCGTTATTGGACATTTTGAAGACCATTTTGATGAAACCCTAGACCTAATGAAACTGAAACCCTAGAAATGAATCTTGCAAATTTAAAGACAAAAGGTGACTGCAGATGATCTTGATGAATGGAAATGGGCCAGTAGGTAAAGGACATGAGGGAAAATGTACAACAAGCCACTATCGTTAGATGATCCATGCTCCTAATGGAATGCAGCTGACTGAGCGAGACACCTAATATGCAATGCAACAAGAGAATTTGATCTCTGATGGAGGAATGAAGATACCGACACTAACACGCGGTTCATCCACTCCCGCATAGTGAGTTATCAATTCTTGTAGTCCCTTCACTGCGTTAGCATCCTGGAGTAACTTCATGCATGTTTCCAAGAAGATGGTTAGCAAGGAAGTATCCTTCTCAAGTCCAGATTGATCCTTATTGTCCAAAGTAGAAGCTTTCGTGATGTTCTTCTTGGCTTCCATAAAGGTTTCCTTCGCACACTCCAAGTCAAATTCTAGTTGTTTCGAGGGGACTTTACAGACCCATGTATCCACCTTTGGCTACTTCCCCTTATCTTCCCCTGTAGTAGTGCCACTTTGAAGCATCATATTTATGATAGGATCTTCTGCGTGTGGTTCAGCCTTCATCATTTGGACATTCTGAGTAGGGTTAGCTGGAAGCACCCCCTTTTCCCACATCTGAGCAATTAGTGTGGGGAAATCGACTGCTTCATGATCAAATTGGTAACAGTAAGGGCAACAAGCTTTGGTCGGGTTTGTGCAATCACATGCGTAATGCCCCATTCCTCGACAATTATAGAAAATTAATCATCCTCGTCCTCGTCTAGGTCCCATCCCCCCGTGGCCCTGTCTGTGTCCTTGGTATCCTCCTCACACGAATGGTGTGACAGTATCCTGCCCACGTGCTTCCATCTGTATCCTATAAGTAGGTGTTTGATCCATCAACATCTCGTCACTACAACAATTTCCTTCATCGTGGCCCACCATCCTACAAAAGTTACAAAATAATTGTTGAGGGGGGGGTTGTCTCAGATTCGGCAATAGGTGACAATTGTCCATGGCATGATTTCCTCCCACCTGACAGATTGCACACCAGAGTGCAGGCACCATGCTTGGCCCAACTTGTACCTCTGGTTGCAACGGTATTGGCCCCCCTCTTATCATATAATTCACGAAGAGTGAACAGTGGTCCTTATCATGGCCCTGGCCCTTACATGTGATACACCACACCTCTTCCCATGCTTTCGTCCAAGGTAGCTATCTTTGTTTCAAGCTTCACATTTCCAGACATAGGTTTTGTATTTGCACTTGGATTTTCTATACTCCCAACCCTGGATCCTATATTGGATTTTTGTGCAACCTCATGGCTGTCTCCAATGCTTCAGCCTGGGTTGAGATCTTTTGTTGTGACAGAGCCGTCCTAAAATATGGGGTTAATGATGCAACAAACCAAATGTAATGCTGCGCATCCAACAGTGTCATGTTTGCCTCGTAGATGGTGATTTTCAATCTCTAATCCAAATCCCACAGAGTTTCACTAGGCAACATTGCGATTTCCTTGAACCCAATAACTGATTGTGCTTTTGAATTTGGTCACCCAAATTCCTTGTTTAGCACCTCCTCAATTACTGCTATTCCCTCATTTGGATGATCACTTGAGTATTTCATGTACCAAGTCAATGCACGGTCTTGCACCATGCTAACTAAGGTAGCCTTCTTAATGTTATCATCTGTGATGCCCTAAGAATCCCATACAAACTTTATGACAAACAAGAACTAGCCTAGTTCCTCATTTTCTACACCCTTAAATATCGGTAGCTTTACTGCACTTGCCATCCCATCTTTTGGTGGTGGTGGGGTTGGAGATGGGGTTGGTGTTGATGTGGACGGAGTTGATGTAAGTGAAGTGGGTGGTGGTGTGGATGGAGGTGGTATCAGTGGGAAGCGTTCCTTGATCAACTGGACTGCACTTCTTGGTGAGAAACTCATGAGCTCCTCCTTGATTTCCCATGAAATAAAAATAAGAGGACTATCCTCTGCCCCTCTCGTCTCGCGGTAACCACTTCCACTCGATGTTACTCCAGACATCAATAAATGTGCATAATCTGTTTTTCACACAACAACATCTTAATCCAAGTATTCAATGATTTGATATACTTACCCTCTGTTCCTTTGAGAAATCACCTTTCTGCTTTACAATAACTCACAGTGGTGTCTATCGCGAACTCAGTGATAAATCCTCCTATTACTCGATCCAGCCAATGATCTACTGCGCACACGATTTTATCTTTGGTAGCTTCTAGCCTACACACTAGTTCTAGAGTCCACACAATAGGCTGATCTGATCTGCACCTTCCTACGTTGTCAACTAACCTCGTGATCCACTCGTAAAGCTCTACTAAAATGGTCGCAAAGAAGACCTAGTGGATATCTGTGTATGTGTAGCGGTCCAACCAGTCTTCCTCTGATATCTGCAGATTTCTATTTTCCTGAACCACGAACTCGTGGAGCTTCAAATCCAACCACTCTTCAAGCTATTTCTTTGTATGGTTCCAGTGTTCCAACATCAGACACCCCTTAGGCAGATCCCAGTCCTGGCAATGGAACCATTTGCTGGCTTATATGGGCTTGACCCAGGTTTAGAAGAATTATTTAGCCAAACAAATCCCGCAGCTACCGACCCTTTCAACAACAGCCTACATAGCACGGACTAAGGTCTCACCCGAGGTTTTGCGCACTGTTTTGTGGCTTCACACCACTCTGCTTCACACAGATCCAATCCCAGAATACTCCTTGACCCTTATTAATGCACTATTTATAGATTCAACCTACTTTTTATGGTCTTTAAGCAAACATTTAACAAGATTAACCAGTTCGCGTACTTATAATAGATACAGATTCACATGGATTTATAACATGAGCATACACGCATAGATCAAATAGTCATACATTAACCATACATTAACCAGATCCGCATAGTTTAGATTTAACACAGAATTTTAGAATCAACTTATATTTATTCACTTTCTTCACCAATACATCCAGATTCGTCCTGTGCACGTAGCTACAGGGGTCCGTGCACACAACCGCGGACTCTTCCAAGGCTCTGTGCGCACAGCTATAGAGCCTTTGTCTACTACCCAATTCCCTCGACTCGAACTTACAGATGCTTCAAGACTTCTATTTTTCGAAAACCCATTACATATAAGGTCCAAGCTTACATACCAAAAAGCTACATTCTATCCATAGAGCCTTGCTCTATTTATACATTTCCATGGACAATGATCCATGGGTGGGCTGACTCAACTTACATTTATTTACATTATTTTTGGGTGGACTACCCTTTGACTCAACTTAATTTAAGTCGCGCTCTGTGCATCCCGCACATTCTTTACTCTATCTTTACCCAAAATTTTGGGCTTTGTGCCCCATGACCATTACGTGGGGCTTCCGCTACCCAATAGGATTCCAATGAACAAATGGGTCAGATTAGGACTAGGCTAGATTTGCAGCATCTGGTTGATAGATTCAGGAGTAATGGTGAATAATAACTCATGGTTTGGTGCCACAATATCCCTTTGGCTTGGAATATAATAGACATGAAAAAAATTTATAATGCTTGGGAATGGGTGAACTTCTAGGAATGTATACTTGACAAAAATGTATAACGCTTGGGAATGCGTGAACTTCTGGGAATGTATACTTGGTAAAATTGGATTCCCAAGGTTGATGTCATCAGCATGGTTTAGGAACCTATCCTTACTCCAGTAGCGGATTATTGGAAGGTGACCTGGAGTAGTGGTGTCTTTAATTTGAAAATCCATGTTTTCCATGGCCAAATGGTCGATGTCTAGGTGAGGGTTTGATACAGGTCTAACATCTAGAGAGTTCTAGGTAGCCATATTTGTAATAAAATGTGGAAATTGGGCTTCTGCAGCTCTAAAAATGAAGTCTTGACAACTCTAATACAAGGATAGGGTAATGGAAATTTGCAGGATAGGGGTTTTGGTATTTGAGGGGAAATACTCTCAATTGAAGGGAAATTTATTAAATTCAATTACTTTCATTTTTGAATTTACTATATACTTTTGTATTTGAGAGGGTTGTCTGTAGTTTGTTGTCAAATACCTGGAGTTTGAGGTTCATACTACAAATTGGTTTTGATGGTGGCTGCAAAGGGTTTTGTAGCTTCAGTCGCGCACTGGAGGGATGAATTGGGCTTTTAGAGTGTGCTCGGGAGGCAATTGTGGGCAGAACTAGTTGCAGAAGCTTGGGGAGCATAAGAAATCTTAAGACGCTTTCGTAGAGCAAATGAGCAAAAAGGGTGAAATTGGGGGTCTGCAGGCTTTTAACCAGGAACGGTTAGAAATTGGCACGGGGTTAATTTAGTGAACAATGAGTGGTTATTTCTTCTGGCTGGGAGGTAGTTTAGGGAGCCATCGCACCACTTTTGAGAAATGGGTGGTATTTTCTTGAGAGCTTGCGACTTAACACGGTGTCGCCATGTAACCCAAGGGGGCCCGAGCAATACTGCTGATATTGTGTGCTCTCCTACTGGTAAAGGTCGGGAGATGAATGTGTGCGATGTGGGCGAGGGCTGTAGGATCTGAGGTGTAAGATCCAACAGCCATAACGTGGCGGAGTTGCACGATGGGAGATGGGGGAGACATTTAGCAGGGCCCGGGGATTTAATTACACTCAAGTATAATTAATTAATGGATAATTGGGGGGTTCAAATATAATGTGGGTTTATGAATTGAGGCCAAGGTTTTATTGGGAACATGCTATTATAGAGGAGTTAATAAAGTATTTCGGGGGGGGTAATGGTTAGCATAAAAGGTTTTAATGGGTTTTTTAGGGTTTTTAGTAAAAATTAATCAAGAGAAAGTGGTTTTTTTGCATGGGAAAGGGTTTCACACTATGGAAAAGGTTTTCTTGGGTACGGGAATGAGTTTGGAGGGTATTTTTCTACGGAATTGTGTGAAACCAAGGGGTAAGAGTCAAAATGAAGGAAAAGGGGCTTGCATAAGAAATGAAGGGGTAAAAGGGGAAATTAGTGAGTATGTAGTGGGGATGAAATGGAATGAGGGGAAGTTAGCAAAATGAACTTTTGAACATCCTTTTGGTTTTATAACTGCTCCTGGACACTGGAACACATGATTAAACATGATAAATGTGCTTATGCTTCAAATAGCTTTTATTTCTGCAACCTTTCTTCTAGTTACCATTTTACTTACCATAACATTTTTTCTTCACTTTGTTGGGTGCATCTAAGCTAGAAAACCCTTTTCTTTCCTTTTTCTTTGATGAAACAAACTATCTACTTCTAACATTATATCTTGTAAGGGCTTAGATTAAATTGATGAGCTCCTTTTATTTCTCATACTATCTATTGATCTGCGGAGATTAAACTTTTTGGCGAGATTTTTATTCTCTATCTATAAACATAAAATTCAAAGCATGAAGTAGTCAAGATTAAACAGTTTGACTATCATGGGTTGTGGCATGTATGACAAGCTGCAAACAACCATTATTTTAGACAGTAAAGTAAAAAGTAGTGGCACTTGGACTTACACACTTTCATGATCTGTTTTTGTTTGGGGTTCATATTTGTTCACTTTGTTTTATCTTTTCTTATTATTTTTGTACTTTGATATTTCTTTTAGGACATACCCTCTTTATAATTTTTTAATTTTAATATGGAAAATATTTACAGAAAGAAAAGGAATGTACAACATTACAAGACTTAACCTCAGCCAATTCAAAATTATGAATCCTATCACTATAGGACTCTAACATGACCAACACAAAACTGCCTTCATTTTCCTTTGGGGAGTATTTTCACATAGGAAGCTCCCATTAGGTATGAAGAATGTTGGATAAATCTTTCAAAGGGCCATAGGATATGTGTTTCATGATAGTAGACACATCTTTCAAGTTTACTTTTACTATCTTCCAGCCCATTCCAAGAAACAAACCCAACACCTAGTTCATCTTAGAGTAATCTTTCTTAGGTGCAAGTTCTATAACATTCCTCTCAATCCACACAAATGTTTATTCTTTGTCGATTCAGGATGCCTACTTGGTTTCATTGTCTCCAAGTATGGGATTAGGGTTGATCCCAATAAGTAAAGACAATTATCCAATTTCTTGCACCACAATCCATTTTATAGCTCCAATGTTTGCAAGGGAAGGAAAACTTCTTATGCTGATTCATCGTGAACTACCTGAACTAATGAACGACTTTATGTTTCTGCTAGATAAAGAAGTACCATACTTGTGGGATGATCAAGCACAATAATCATTAGATGCATTGAAAGAGGCACTTATATTTTCCCCACTTCTTAGTACTCCCAACTATTTGAGTGACTTTCTCCTATACCCAGTAGCCTTGCCATCATCCATTGGTATCGTGTTGGTCCAAACCCATGATGATCGTACTGAGCATGTGATCTATTGTCTTTTGAAAGGCTTGGCTGGGCTCGAACTCTGATATTCACATGTGGAAAAGCTATCCTTAGTAGTTTTCTTTGCTATCAATGGCTTCCAACACTATATATTGTTGCGACATACTACTTTCATCGCCTTGCAGAATCCCATGAGGCACATTGTATCTCATCAAGTCATTGGAGAAAAATATTCCAAATGGATTATTATCCTCCAACAATTTGATTTGGTTTTCGCCATTGCCAAAGCAAGAATATCCTTAGTATTGAAAGAGTTATTGTTGAACCTTCCTATAGTCTATCCAGATGAGGTAGCCCATGATCCTCTTCTAGATCAGTCTATCTATTTGATTAACTCAGCTAATCCTTGGTATGGAGACATTCTTGTCTACCTCTAAGAACAACAATTTTACCTAGATCTATGATTAGGTGACCATTGTCACATCCAAAACCAAGCCATGAACTATTTAGTGGTTAATGATACTTTATACCACCATGGAACTGATACAATTCTTTGAAATTGTCTCACTCATACAGGGGCAGAACACATTCTAAATGACTACCATGCTGGGGCATGTGGCGTTCATCATTATGGCATGGCTATCGCCCAAAAAATTCTATGTGAAAAATACTACTGGACAACCTTATTTAAAGACTCTATTACTATAGTCCAGTAGTGTCATGCTTGCCAAATATTTACCAAAACATTGCACGGAACACCAGCCCCTCCTACACCCAGTTATCTCCATCATCCCCATTGCTAAATGGGGCATTGAATTCGTTCCCTAAAAACCCAATTCCTCTAATGGACACAACTTCATTATTGTCATTGTGGACTACTTTATGAAATGGGTGGAAGCCATTCCCACTTTTAGGGCTAATGGAGAAATCGCGACGTTATTATTCTTCAATCAAGTAATCTATCATTTCGGCGTGCCCCACAAGATCATTATAAACTATGGTTCCCACTTTCAAAACCATATGATTTCTAAATTAACATCGTTGCTAGGTTTTAGCTAAGAAAATTCTTCCTCCTACTACCCATAGGCTAATGGTCAAGTGGAAGTCATTAATGGCATCCAAAATACCATGATCCGCCGATCAGTAGGAAATCATAAAACCTATTGGCACCACATGTTATATCCTTCTCTTTGGGCATAGAAAACATCACTCAAAACTACTACAAGCTTTACACCATTTCAACTTTCTTACGGCCTTGAAGTAGTTCTTCCTATCGAGTGCTAGATTCCTTCCCTAGAATTAGCTATTGAACTCCTACCCGACACCACAGATGAAGAAGAGCGCTTTCTATCCCTTGACCAGCTAGATGAGACTCATCAAATTTTCCTACTGGCTCTCAAAGCCCATAATAATAGAGTCAAAACCCAATATGAAAAAAATGTCAAGCCTCATTCTCACCAAGAGGGTGATATTGTTTTAGTTTATGATCAAAAGCATGATCTCTTGGGGGTAGGTACACTTCAACCATTATGGGTTGGTCTATACTTTGTTAGTAAGGTGCTTTCAAAAGGTGCCTATGAACTTTAAGTGTGTGATAGAATTCCACTCGCGAAGCCCCATAATGAGCTCTATCTAAAGAAGTATTATGCCTAGTATTACACTGGGCCTTTTCTTTGTAATTTTTTGTAATTCTAAGTTTACATATTTTGTTGTGACTGGATTTTTTGGCTTTTCATGAGTATTTGTCTCATACACGTCTCTAGTTGCACAGATGTCTTCTCTACCCTTACAATACGTAGGATATGCGGATGGTGCCAGTTGTCACACACAACACATTGCATCAGCTACTTGGGGCCTCTATACACTTGAGTCAGAACTACTTAGTTTTGGGGGATGTTTTCTTAGTACTGCCACCAAAAATATTGTTGAGTATATGTATTTGATCAAACTTCTTTCTAAAGCATCATCTCAAGACATATCCATTCTAGTGGTCAGGTTAGAGTCTTAGCTATTCGTCATGCAATTGATTAATCACTATCACATTTTCAATCCAATCTTGTTATGTCACTATTTAAGGGTATGACTCTCGGAATGCCAATTTTAGTTTATTACATATGAACACATTACTTGAGAATTTAATGCATTAGATGACTCATTGGAAAATTATGTATTAGATTGGCATCTGTCTCATTCATTATAGTTACATGTATGAAATGTAAAATTTTGCATAGTTAAAAATTTACAAAAGTAAAAAAACAAGCATTTACACCATGAATCACCAATATATATATATATATATATATATATATATATCGAGTCTAGTCTTTTTACATAAAAAATTCCCAAAACTTGGGTGTTTTTAAGTACAAAATGGCTCTGCTAAGCCTCACTATGACACCCGCTGGCTATACCCTACTATTGTTGAGCCTGCTGCTCATGATAACTCATAACAGCTCTAGCCAACCTTCTAAGAGGAACTAGAAACTACTTTTCCACACCCACCATGTGTTGTTTCATATGAGCCAGTATCTCCCTCATGGGAAGAGGTGACACACCCATGATCAAACCCTCAAAGTTCCTAGAAACCTCACAGAGACTCTGTGTGTCATCTCCCTCTTCGGAATTGTCACACCTACTCTAGTCCCAGGTACTTGATCAGCCCACCTAACATGGCGGGGATGCTTGCAGGACGTATTGGTGCCACATATGTGTCAGGAAAATGCTTCAGGTCAATACTTTTTCACCCATAATAAAAAAACATTACATAAAATTCAAAAGTTAAAAAATATTTCTTTTGGGACTTTGATCAAATCCTCTTACCTTGTGGCCCCCACTGAGTGCTAGGTGGAAATATCAGTTCCGAATCCCCTGTGTAATTCATGCTTTCATAGGCATAATCATCGATCATGAGGATTTGGCCACTGAGCCACTCAAAGAAGTCATCCTCGAAGAAGTGTGTAATTGGTCCCCCTCAAATATGAGGTTCTAGGGAAGCCCATCGCTCCTATCTCGGCTCCCTACGACCGGCTATGCCTAGACTCATACATGACCTCATCATGGGAAATCTCTCAAGAATAAAGTACAAGATGAGAGTACCATACCCAAACTCATTTTGGTCCTGAGTCTTGCAAGCTATTAACTCTGATTTCACCTGGTGTAGGACTCCCTCACACCAATTGAATACTTGTGGCATTAAGTAGTCTATTGCTAGTAGATATTGAGCCTTTGAAGCTACATGCTAACTCTTGGACCCTATCAAGCATACAATCATCCATATAATGGCCCTCATTAGCATAGTTCTGATCCGATAAATGGGAACCTGGTTGCTCACTAGCCCACTGCTTGGTCTACAATGTATTTGGACTAATTCCATGGTGGTTGTAGCTCTCCCTCCTGTCACAGTTACTCATGCATGTCTTCACGATAAACCACAAAGGACGTAAATATCATCTCTTTCAATCAAGAGCTCATGATCCCTAATCCTGAACACACCTTGATTTTCATCCTACCATTCAATAATCCAACTAAGGAGTTCCTCATTATCATGAGCTCTTTCCCTCCACAGACTCATGTTGCTGGCTCAAAACCTACATAAAACACCCATGAATCAGTCTTTTAGCTGGAAAAAACCCTAGGAAAGCAAGCATAGGGATTTTGACTTATGCATGGCCAGCTAATGCTACCCGCTAAGGCCCACAGGATGTGTTAATGCTCCTCCCTTGAACAGGAAGGACGCTTAATTCTCCCCCTATTTTGGGGGACCACATTAGCTGACCAGGCTAACCAGGGCTTTCCTAAAAACAAAAATTTAACCCCCAAATTTATGAAAAAGGGTATTGAAATGAAAGGTAAAGGTTATGCAATCTACCTGGAATAGGCAGCGCATTAAATGGTTTCCTGAATTTCTCACAAACGCTTGGGGAAGATCTGATCCTTTTTCTCTCTAGAACACTCTCACAAAACTCAAAATAGTGAAAATGAAGGCCTATTTATAATCACTATGGAGGTATGACTCACATTATTTAGTCATCCAAATTGAATTTTTTGATTCCTATGTTGTTAATCATGCACCATATTGATATTATACTAAAGTTTACTTATGCTTTGATGATATTTTGGTGTTGATATGCATAATTGACCATGTTTGACTCCAAATGAGCACTTTCTTTTTTGGGACCTTTTCTCATTCTTGAAACAAAAAATCCCCAAGTTACCAACTTTTGTCTCATAAAACTCCTACAAAGACAATATAAACTTTCTTTTTTGGGACCCTTTCTTGCTCTTGAACTCAAAAAATCCCCAAGTTATCTTCGTTGGACTCGTAAAACATCTACGAAGAAGACTTTAGTAGCTCTTTTATCTCTTTTCCTCGTTCTTTAAACTGAAAAAGACATACCGAGTTTTCTTCATCTAACTCTTTAAAATTTATGAAGATCTATTGAGTTTTTCATCGTGTGACTCATTAAAATTTTACAAAGAATATCTAGTTTACTCCATCCCCTCGTACTCGTAACAAAACGAGGCAAACATTTATTGAGCGTAGGTTTATGAATTTATCCAAACTCATTAGACTCACTTATGGAAAAGGAGTTGTGTTGGGTATACTATTAAACCTTTGTCGCACACAGTGATGAACCATGACAAATGGACCCCCCTAGACTTGCTCTTTAAGATATTTTCAAACTATAAATATGAAAAGACCACCTATTTAACCCATTTATACTTGTTAATCTTAATCATATGGGAAACTTTGGACCACATAGTGACTCAATATCTGTATTTAGAAGGATTTTTTGGTAGGATTCGTTACCCTAAATATCTAACTCCCTTAGCAAACCTTTTTCTTCAGCCTCTCAAATGAACCTTACCATCCTATGATTTCGGACTTTATATACTCTGATGTTCCTACATCCCTGTATCCTAATACTCCTTGGTGTTCATGAATCTATTCTACCTGGTAAACCTTTGTGTCGTGCCTTCTATTGTTCAAGGGATCCACCTATACTCTACTTCCTGTATCAACCATTGATCATATACTTCCATCATGCCCTCTTTCTGTTTAACCTATTGCTCAATATTTCTCTCCAAAATAAATATTTCTTGTCCCATTTCATGTCGATTGATGTAGGACACCTTATTACCTACCTTTCAGTAGGTCTCTTCCTATTGATCTGAAAATGGAGCACTTAGGCTTCTTTTCTAACTTACAAGAACCTCTCCCACTCCCAAAGCTTTAAATATTCCCAAGTCTTATTGATTAACCAATGTAAAATTAAATCTTGGACACAATGAGGTATGCTTGTATTGATTTTTAACTATTCATGTGCTGTAAATTAATGTTCTTAAACTAATATATAAATGCATCTAACAGTAAATAAAACAATAGTAAAACAAAAACAGAACAATAATATTAATTTGGAGTTCACGCAAAACTCTTGGGCTATGTCTCCTTGAGTTCTATTCAACTCGACTAGGCTCTCCCGGATTATGGTAGTAGTTCTTTTACAAGTCTTTAACTCAACTCCATCATTTTACACATAACACGATGGGCTTACTTTACCATCTCATCCCCAGCTCTGAAGCTCTAGGATTTCTGGCCTGTGCTCTCTCTCTGGCTCTTGGCTCTAGCTCTGGCTCTGGCTTCGGCTCTAGCTCTAGTTCTTGGCTCTGGTTCTAGATCTAGCTCTTTGGCTCTGGCTCTAACTCTGTCTCTTCGTCTCTAGCTCAGGCTCTCACTCTGGCTCTTCGGCTTTGGCTCTAGCTAGTGTCCCTCTGAGCTTATTTCTCTTAGTTTTGCTAGCTTCTAGGTTTTCACTTGGACTCCAAGCGACTTCTCTACAACTTTCAGCCCTCTGGTATTTTTCTCGACCTCCAAGTGATTCCCAAAGACTCCCTCAATTGCCTATGCTTCCATGAATTTCTTCTCTGCTCCCAAAACCGTCGGCCCCTCCTTCAACTGCACCCTCTGGATTTTGAGAATACCTCCAACTCTGCGGCTTCTTGTCTATTCCTCAGTGTGTAATCATCCCTCTGCCTCTGTGTTTTCCTCGACTGGCCATCTAGCTCTTTGGCTCTGTGGCTTTGTGACTGGCCATTGTGCTCTATGGCTCTATGGCTCTCTGCATATAACGCATGCCTGTGACAGCTCATCATTGTTGCATAACGCCTGCCAACAGCAAGACACAAATGATTCAAGATAGGGACTGTTACAAAGGAATTGACAGGAACCGAAACCCAACCATTCAGCCTTTCCCTTGCAAAAAGCCTGTGTTCAAATATGTAACACAATATACAGACAAACTGGTGAAAACACATCATTGTTGCATTACAGCTGGACTTCAAATACATGCAGTCACACCTATAAACCCATCAGGTCCGCCATTCCATCGCAAATCACTATCACATGGCGTAATGGTAAGAAAACCCAATACACAAGAAATACATTGAAACTCTGAATTTCCAAATTTCAAATATTTATGAAATCGGGCTTATAATCCCTATTAGGTCTAGCCTTTATCGCTAGTTGCAAGTCGCGTTGCCCAACGGGCAAGTGTATCGGGGACCACTGATCTCCCAATCGCCAATCACCCCGATTATCAATCGGTCGATCGCCCTGATCACTGATATCACAATCGCTAGTCGCTACAGCCCAGGGTTCTATACTTGGGTTACATGCATATGAAAACGTTGATCGCCGACGCCGATAATCGGCCATCACTCCATCGGCCCGCCCAAGGTCCCGATATCACATGCCACCCTTCCTCTGATCCGATATGTCGGAGATCGCTGATCGAGGGTTCTAAAGGCCTCCGCTTAAGTCTTCCCTTTGGCCTTTATCCTATGCAATTTTTCTTTATAAGGCATTTAGCCCATTTAAAGAAGAAATGACTCCTTCCCCAAAGGACAAAGGAAATCTTCTTTGTGTGATAACTTCTACATCCGAAGTCCATTTGAGCCCATTGAGGTTACGTTGGATTCAAAATGAAGAGATCTCTGAAATGAGCCTATTTATGAGGGCAATCTACAATTTTAATTTTCCTCTAATTTGCGAAGGATTTGTGCCATTTGGCACCTTATACCTCTTATATGAAGTCTTTTAGACTTAGAGGTTTATTTAGTATCAACTTTTGGATGACGCCTTCCCACTAAAAGAACTTTTGGTCTCCAAAAGACTGATATACTAATCTGAACTATAAATGAGAGTGACTCACCCTCTTCTTTCGGCCTCCCTACACTTTCCTTTGCATAGTGCCTCTAAATCAATAGTTTCTAACCACTTCCCTTCTTGGATGGGTTGGTCTTCCTGGGAAGAACTATCTTCATCATTGCCTTCTTACAGAAACTTTGTCGAACTAGTCATAGAAGGTAGTTTGAACTTCTTTGCCTTTATCATTGATCCAAGGTGGCTCAAATAAATGTGAAGTACATCTGCTCCACAAAACTTTCATTTGTACCTATTTGAAAAGCTCCCAGCAGCAACTGTTAACAACAATAGGCATACAGACACAACAGGATGGACTAAACTCCTACTTCAACAAAAGAAATAGATTTTCACATCTTATGAACACCTCATTGTCTTACATCTGCATACAAATGATGGACTAGCTAACAATCCCACAAAACATGCCTTAAAAAATGACCCTTTAAGTCAAGCATGTAGAAAAAGACCACTAGGTCTCTTTTTCAAAAGATGAAACAATTCATCACTATCTCCAATTGGAGACCAAGTTAACTTCTTCTAAGTCCACATGGTATCGCATGCATGTCAAAGCAATCAACCTTACAAGTTAATTACACATACATGTTCAAAAACAAGGAAATCATCAACATCCCTGTGTTCATGCATCTTGTTATCACTGAAAAGTCTGTTGTAAAAAATTTTAGCCTAGCTTAAAGATAGGGTGTTTTCGCAGCGCATAAATTCGTTAGCAGTTTCGCAGCGCCATCTGTTTTAGTGATTTCGTAGCGAAAACACTGACCTTGCATTGGCTGCGCTGCGAAATTGGGAAATGACAAATATTTAAGGTGAATTGATGGAAACACTGCAGGAAACAAGGTTTATCAAACTGTTATATGTGGGCCTGTACTCCATTGAAGGAAGGGGATGATATGGTTCGTTTGCAATATGCATATTCTCATTGTTGTCACTTCATTGTTTCTGGCAAACGCTGGGGCTATAGCTTATGAGATTTCTGATTATATTGTCACTTCATACTGAGGAGATCATGGGACCATGCTTTTCGGGAGCGCTTGCTAATTGACCCAAAGGAGCATCCTATATTGCTAGCTGAACCATCCTCCAATTCACGACAACAAAGGGAGAGAGCAGCAGAGCTTATGTTCGAAAGTCACAAGGTGCCAGCCCTACTTTAGCAAAGAATGCGGTATTAACTTCCTTTGTTTCAGGACATCCCACTTCTTTAGTTGTTGACTGTGGTGGTGGATCGACAACTGTTGCTGCAGTCCATGATGGTTATGTTGTTCAAAGGCTGTGGTGTCTTCTCCTATTGGCGGTGAGGTTTTAACTGACTGCCTTATGAGGTTTTTGGAGAGTAAAGGGATTTTGGTCAAGCCTCGATATTCATTCAAGAGAAAGGAGGCTCGACCGGGAGAATTTCAAATTGTAGATATTGATTTTCCTAATACAACTGCAAGCTATAAAAGATACGCACAGATGTTTATTGTAAATGATTTCAAGGAAGCTGTCTGCCGTGTATCAGACACAGTCTTTGATGAATCTTCTTATTCTAACATTCCAACAACAATCTTATGAACTCCAAGATGGACAGGGCATTCACTTCGCGGGCTTCCCCAGATGGTTATCGAGAGTATAAACAAGTGTAATGTGGATAATTTAGTGCTTCGTTCAGATATGTGTCAATACGCGGGTTTATATGAGAGCACCGCTTTCATATCATGGCCGGTGGAGATTTCTTTCCGCTGTGGGTGAAACCGATTATTGGCAGGTGGCAAATTCATGAAATAGTATTTATGTCTTGGGCGCAAGTGTTTGATGAAGTGCCAGAGAGAGAGATGTAGTTCATTATCTTTGTAGCCTAGCTCCACAAGAGTTCTTTTTCCACGCAAACGGGTGGCAGAGAGGCAATGACTATGTCCCAAAGAATTCGAGATAAATCGGTGAATGAATGGTTGGAAGCTTTTTATGCTTCATGGCCGCGCTCAAAGAACTGGATTGACCTCTTCGATGCCATTTTTGTCAAGGTTCATTTCATTGGAAATGTTCGGTATCTTCCCATTTCTCGGATAAATTCAGTACATGTTTACCTGTTACAAGTGCCACGGTGTTAAGTGCTAAAGAGTAAGCCCGAAGTCAGAGTGTAATCAAAGAAAACGATTTTGTCAACTTGCAAACGGCGCAGAGGAAATTGGGAAGGTTCAGAAATCCCCAGAAGAAGTAGATAGTTTGCATGACGAGCTTCTGTAGAAATGGCAAGGAACTGAAACAGAAAAGGCAGAGGGTTTTGAGATCGATTCACCTTACTTGCACTGCAAAAGTGATCAGGAAGACTATGAGGTTGTGCGAAAAGGGGGCAAGTACAGCGAGGTTTTGAAGGGTGTTAAAATATCATGAAACTTCACAAAACCAAAAAATGACGAGAAAAACCTCATGCTTTATGCATATTCATTCTCTCATTCTACCGTTCGCGCTACAAACTTTCGAAAGAGCCATCTAGCTCTATGATACTCCCAAGTCCCGACGGATTTGAACTTCGAAACTACTGCAGTGATGGAAGGCGAAAGCAAGCGGCAGGATGTGATTCTATAGACAGTATCTCAGGCTTTCGCTCATAGGCTTGTGCTCTATGCAACTTCTCCAACTCTGTTGGCTTTTCCTCGAGAGAATGGCTTCTGTGATAGTGCCGAGGAATTGGGCTCCGTGGAATCGGAATACAATGGGCCATGTTTGGTTCTGCTGCGGAATTGTAGAGTACCACCTCAAGAATTTGAACAACATATTTTATGTACTTTTCTTCGAGGGTATATTATGAGGATGTACTGGTGCCAATATGTTGTCTCTAGTAAAGTTCAGATGGTGTCACACATCAGGTCATTGATAGAACTTCTGAGTCTGAGTTCTAAACCTTGGGCATGCAATAAAAATGATGAAGGAATGCAGGAAAATGTCTTTTCTGGATCTGGTGGTGCATTTGATTCTCAGGATTCAACTTTATTGGATTGCAAAGCATTATGAAAACTAAAATTCAGATTACAGACCCATCCTAGAGCACTTGCAGAATCTTTATTGGATGAGCTGCCAGAACTTGAGTGCAATCTTCATGGGTTTACACACACTATATATGTGGTTGAGATTGATGGAACCCTTCACTATGGATTAGGCATTGGCTCAAACATGTATCTACCAGGATCCAATAGGGAGGCTCTTTCAAAAGGCTGTGTATCCAGAGCTTCAACGAAAATAGAGGAGGCAATGCATGTTGCTAACTTGAAGTTACACCGAAGCATGCTTGTGCTTGATGTCAGGTTGCATCAGGGGTTTCACAGTAAATAAGATATGTATGCAGGGCCTCACGAAAGGGTAGGTGCAATTTGCATGAGTCAAGTACAGTGAGAAAATAAAAATAACAGCACTTTTGAGCCAAAAGAGTCCAAGGAATGATTCAGACTTGTGTGTATGGCAACAGAAGAAATTGATAAAGTCTTCTTGTTGATTGTATTGGATGGGCAGACCAACATCATAACATACAACTTTTATGCCTTTGGATAAGACAGAAAATTACATTAACTGTAAGAAATAGCAGCAAAAGGAGATGTAGGGTCATGATGTTTCTGTGCATACATCGGTTTTGGGAAAACCACATATTCTATATGACTATAATGACAGATCTCAGAAGGTTGATTAAGACACTCAGGCTCTCAAAGTTATAGCCAAAGTTATATTGGACTGTCTTGTTTATATACCTTCAGAATTCCGCACCTTTACTGCAAATATATTTTGGTCAGGGTTGAGTACTTTAACAGCAAATGCATCTCAAGTACTGTTACAGGAATGTGCTGGCTATCATGAATGTGTTATGCTGCATGAACTCGGTTTTTCCATGGGTACTATTAATTGGATAAAGGATTATCAACTTTGTTCACTTGATGCAGAACATTCTAGCATGTCTGAAGAATGCCGTGAACTAAACAGTACACAAGCAAAGGTGAAACTGAAGAATGGCAACAGGAGGAGTTTAGAGGAAGACTGTGTTTTTTTAAATCACACAGCAGTTTCGTAGCGCGCTACGAAACTGCTGTAGGTGATGTTTTCAATGCAGAATAAATAGTTTGACCGGGAATGTTAGAAGAGAGACACCTGTACATCAATACAGCCTACAGCTCATCTGGAGACATGATGTTAGGTAGCAGCGTTCCATACTTTGAGCTATTAAAGATTTGGGAACATGCTGCTACATTTTTGGAGGATGGTAGGAGACAGGAACCTTAACAATAGGTGTTTTGATCCTGATAATAAATGGTCCATCAGCGCTTACAGGTATCCAAAGTCAGCGTTCCTTGCATCTGTAGCTCAATCATCTTGAGCCTAACCAACAAAAGACAGCTGTCAAAGATCAAGAAAGGAATCAGGCATACGAGGAGATGAAGTTAGAGTTTTAGTGTGATTAGAACTCTTTGTAATTACAGCTCAATACTTTATGTATTTAATGAGTTTGTTTAAAAATAGATAAGGGTAGTTAATGATAGGTCATCGAGCTCCCCTCATGCTTGAGGAGGAGACTCGAAGTAGTGAAGTAGGTTTTCCTATATATAGTGAAAACTCTGATGTAATTGAGGTTGGAGATTTATGAAAAAACAGAGTTTTTATCAGCTTATGTAAAAAGACTTTTTGACAGTAATATAAGGATTACTTTTTCTTCCCAAGATTCATCATGTGTTCAATGCTCAGAATATGTGTGGTTTTGTCATTATCCTTTATATATTTTACAGCTCACTAAATATGCAATCACTCTGAATTCACCTAGTGCTCAGACTTCCTGTGTATATTTATGAGTTGAGGTTCTTTTTGAGAGATGTTTTGAGTGTTAAACATTATATGCCTTGGCTTCTATGATTGAGTGGTTTATAGTTTACTGCAGAAGTATTTGACTCCATGAGCCCAATGGAAGAGATGTTATTTTGTAGTTCCAACCAGCTTGTTTTCATAAAATGTTTGAAGAGTTAGCCATCTTTTCTTGTTAATAATTCCTATTACAAATCTGTGAGAGAGCCCTCTCTGACTAAGGAGGCTAACCTTAGTCTAAAGCCTGGTCTGAAGTAGTTACATAAAATCTAACTGGTAGCAGCCATCAGTACACGATTTTGTGATAACACATCTCATACTCATGCATGCATTTCATCCTTCAACTTTCACTTAAGCACACTGTACTTTCGAAGCGGAAATGAAATATAATGTAGATGCATCAATAGACATGCAATCTTAATCGGATAAGAACTCTAATCGTTCCTTACCAATCCCTTCGAAAGATACTACATTTATCTACACATCAGCATCATCATGCGAATCATTTTGAGACACATAATTCGTTGAATCTTCACTTCCATTTCTAGCATCTTCTCTTTCCACTTTCTTCAGCTTTTGTGGAAGCATTTCTAGATTCAAAGTCCAAAATTTTGCAACAAGATGTACTTGCTTATGGTAGTAAGTGTACTTCATGTGCATCCTCTTGACGGCATGATTTTCCTTGTCCAATGGACCTTTGTCTTCTTTCCTCTTTTCCTTCAAAAGTTTCCTGTATGTGGCCATTATCTTCCAACACCTAGAAACATGATGGCTATCCAAACCACAAAAGGAACATGCAATTATTTTCCCATGCTTATGAGGAAATTTACCATGCTTTACAAAATAAAAAGGAATATGATTAGAACCATATTTATACCTAGCTCTTTCACCTTTATTGCCTTCATGAGGAGGTGAAGCAAATGAAGAAGTGGCTGCCTTTGGAACGCCATCAATATATTCAATGCTGTTGGAGTCTCCCCAAACTCTCTGGTTCAAGTGTGTGCTTCTGAACACCTGCATCCTACAATTTATGTTTCAAGCTATTGTATTCCTCCTGAATACAATCTTCACACTTTGTAATGTAACCCATCCTTCAAGCTGTTACAATGGCCTTCATCGCAGCCTTGGAACTTTCTCCATAAGCTTGTCCATAGCCAAGACCCAAATACATAGGCCTTTCCCTTCACTTTTTCAAACTTAAACAATAGTTAGTCTGTAACAAGCATACAATCAACCTCTGACTATTTAAACACCTTTTAGACAAGAAATCTTTGCTCTGTCAACCATGAATTTTGATATAACCTTCTTTGAAGGTAAGGTCAATCAATCTCAGGCTCTGATAGCACCTGATCTGAAAATGGATCACTTAGGCTTCTTGTCTAACTTACAAGAACCTCTCCCACTCCCAAAGATTTAAATATTCCCAAGTCTTATTGATTAACCAATGTAGAATTAAAAATGCTTGAAAACAATGGTGTATGCCCTTATTGATTTTTAATTGTTCATGTGTTGCAAATTAATGTTCTTAAATTGATATATATATATATATACATATATATATATATATACATATATACATATAACAGTAAATAAAACAGTAGTAAAACAAACACAGAACCACAATATTAATTTGGAGTTCACCCAAAACTCTTGGGCTACGTCTCCTTGACCTCTAGTCAACTTGAATAGGCTCTCTGGGATTATGGAAACAGTTCTTTTACAAGTATTTGACTCAACTCCATCGGTTTACATAGAACACGATGGGCTTACTTTACCATCTCATCCCCGGCTCTGAAGTTCTCAGCCTTCTGGTCTGCACTCTGGCTCTAGCTCTTGGCTCTGGCTCTAGCTCTAGCTCTGGCTCTCAGCTCTGGTTCTGGCTTTAGCTCTTTGGCTCTGGCTATGACTCTAGCTCTTCGAATCTAGCTCTGGATCTCACTCTCGCTCTTCAGATCTAGCTCTAGCTAGTGGCCCTCTAAGCTTCTTTCTCTTAGTTTTGCTGGCTTTTGGGTTTTTGCTTGGACTCCAAGCGACTTCTCTGCAACTTTCAACCCTATGGTATTTCGCTCGACCTCCAAAAGATTCCCAAAGACTCCCTCAGCTACCTGTGCTTTCGTGACTATCTCCACTGCTCCCAAAACCGTCAACCCCTCCTTCAATTGTGCCCTCTGGCTTTTGTGAGGGCCTCCAACTCTACGGCTTCTTGTCTATTCCTGTGTTTGTAATCATCCCTCTACCTCTGCATTTTCCTCGACTGGCCATCTGGCTCTTTGGCTCTGTGGCTCTGCGACTGGCCATTGGACTCTGTGGCTCTATGGTTCTCTACGTATAACACATGCCAATTACAGCTCATCATTGTTGCACAACGCTCGCCTACAGCACGACACAAACGATTCAAGACATGGACAGTTACAAAGGAATCGGTGGGCACCGGAACCCAACCGTTCAGCCTTTCCCCTACAGAGATCCTACACTCGAATACATAATGCAATACACAGACAAACTGGCAAAAACACATCATTGTTGCATTATAGCCAAACTTAAAATACATGCAGTCACACCTATAAACCCATTGGGTCCACCATTCCATCTAAAATCTCTATTGCATGGTGTAATGGGCACAAAACCCAACACATAGGAAATACATTGAAATTCCAAATTTCCAAATTTCAAATATTTACGAAATTAGGCTTATAATCCCTATCGAGTCTGGTATTTATAGCTAGTCACAAGTCACTCTGCCCAATGGCCAAGTGTATCGGGGACCACTGATCTCTCGATCGCTGATCACCCCAATTGTCGATCGATCGATCGCCCCAATCGCCGATATCACAATCACTAATTTGCTATGGCCCAAGGGTCCATCCTTGGGTTACATGCATATGCCGACGCCAATCACCGACGCTGATAATTGACCATCTCCCCATTGGCCTGCCCAAGGTACCAATATCGCATGTCGTCCTTCCTCCAATCTTATATGTCAGATATCCCTGATCAGGGGTTCTAAAGGCCTCCACTTAAGTCCTCCCTTTGGCCTTTCCATGATGCAATTTCACTTTATAAGGAATTTAGCCCATTTAAAGAAGAAATGCCTCCTTTTCACAAATGACAAAGGCAATCTTGTTTTTGTGATAACTTCTACATCTGAAGTCCATTTGAGCCCATTCAGATTATGTTGGATTTAGAATGAAAGAGATCTCTAAAATGAGACTATTTCTGAGGGAAGCCTGCGATTTTCATTTTCCTCTAATTTACAAAGGATTTGTGCCATTTGGCACCTTCTACCTCTTATATGAAGTCTTTTAGACTTAGAGGTTTATTTAGGATCCATTTTTGGATCACCTATTGACTTCAACAATCTATCTAGGAATTAGATCTAGAAACATATCAGTGCCCTAGAACTTGGAGTCATCAGTGGCAGGATATCTTGTATTTGATTTGGGGTTTTCATCATTGACTCCTATTTGAATAATTCTACGAGTGTTCAATGACAACATCATTCTTCACACTTGTTAGATTGTACTACGCATCTTGGAGACCATCATCATTATCGATGGACATCCTCGCAACTGTTAAAAGTTGTCATTATTGACTGGTAAACATATGATTTCTCACATGTTCGAGATCAACTCATTTATTCACATGTGCAGAAATATGTTGTTCAGATGATGTGGTGATCAAGACCTTGGGTAGATGCTTGCATCACTCAACCTTGTTTCCTCTCCCAAGCTGTGTATATTGTTTTTAGAGACAACTTGTTAGGATGATCATATTATGATAGTTCCACATTGTGCTTATCGGTGGACATGATCATCTTACCTCTTTTGAGAAATCACTCTAACATAGGTACTGAGCATGGGAATGCCCAACTTAGGACATGATTCTATATTTTTTGACATATGCGATTTGTTTCAGGTTTGTTGCATTCTTGAAGCTCTGATCCTCTCTCTCTTTTTCCAAACAAAACTTATAAAGTATTTTGGCCATCATCTTTGTCTCTGACCTCACACTTTAGGGGGGATCTATTATATAGGAAAATGACCTCCTCATCAGCTCAAAGGAGAAAGATAGTTTGGTTAAGGACATGACCTAATTCATAGGCCTATTTTCCAAGGTAACACACCCCAAAAATAGGAAAGAAGAGTTATAACGCTCTGCGTGCACTATCTAAGATCATTAGTCCCTAGGTTAAGTCATTGTTTTTCCTAAAGGGAAAAGTTACCCAAGATTTGTGAGATTCTAGAGGTCAAAAGGTGGATTGAATTATTGACACTCCACTTTTCACTCAAATGTCAGCCTGAAAAGTAGGAAACATCTACCTCCAACCTAACTAAGGACATTTCTATTCCTAATGGAGTCTCATGAAAAGGGAAAGAGAAATAAAGAGAGGAAAAATCCTAGTTTTTTCCTCAATGGAACTCATGAGAGAATTGGAAAGGATGAGCCTCTCATCATCTATATATTGGAGGCTTGGGCATTATGATGTAGTTCGAATGGTTGTCAAATGGTTCTTGAAACTTTGTATGAGATATAGTTGTTATGCTGCCAAGAGGTTGAGAGAGCGAGAGAGAGAATAGTTTAAGGAATAGAGGAAGCTTGATCCAACCAAGATGGTTGTAATCATTCTTCTTCAATCTAATAATATAGATATTTTGTTGTGTTGTCTACTTGATTGTGTTGATGTAGTGTTTATTTACATGTTGATTCAATACCATAACTTATAAGTAGCTTATATGCATGTTGTTTCATATCTTCATGTATCAATTTTTTAATTACCAGAGTTTATATGTTGTATAATTACTCTTTGTCTTATTTATGTGTAGCTACTAATCTAGGACCTGATAGATGGGTCTTCCACTTTGGTACATTGAGTTCTCCAATAGTTCTACACCAAGGACTGAGGTAATCGCTCTTCTTGTACTTTGTAAGTCATACATTGATATAGATATGTATATGCTTCTTTGTGACAGTCGCAATTAATCTGAAATGGTCTTCCTTGGATCCTGGGAAGATCCTTGAGGGTATTTGATCCAGGTGGATGTTGGTGGCCACCCACCTATCCCATTTGGATCCCCACAACTGTCTCTTTCAACTTTTTCAGTTTCTTAAATTGTAGCACAGTTTACTATTTTTAGCAGTTTTTCAGGTCCTGAACTTCTGGAGCCATTTTGAGGCCCTATGTTGCCTCCCAAAGTGGTAGTGCTTGGATAGATCTTTCTAACAAGCTATTGTACGCGTCAAACTGAGATCATATGCCAAAGTTACGACCCCGGGAAATTGATCTACCAATTTACCCAAACGGGGCCCACAATTTGGCGTTTCATCTTCTAGGGTTAGGTTTTGGAATGTTAAGGGTTTTCCATTGTTTCGCAACAATAAATAGGCCTTCGAGCCTCATTGTAACACAGTTCGGAATAGTTCAGAGGCATGTAGCCACACATCTCTTCTCAGAGATAAGCAACCATCGCCCTAGCTGGTTTATTTCCATTTCTGGTTGTAAGAATATTTCAGTATTTTCCATTAATGAAATGAAGTATTATTTCTGCTACATCTCTGTATTTATGGTTATCGCATCTCTGTATTTATGGTTATCTCTGTAATCTATTGCGTTTCTGTTTAAGTCCGGATCAGTGGTATCAGAGGGGTCTGCTTTTTCTCTGTTTTTCTTTGCATGTCCCCAACAAGGTCGGGATATAAGGAGTTAGGGCTTCAATTGGTCGAACCTTTGAAAGACTAGCCTCGCAAATCCCGACGGCCTCCCATGGCGGATGAGAAGAAAAACGAGGGGGCAGGAGATCCTATCAAAATCTTGCTCAAAGAAGCGCTCGAGCAGCAAAGGAACGCGATGATGGATAGCTTTGCGCAGATCCTTCAGCGGCTACCCAGAGGCGATGCATCGGCTTCCAGCAGCTACTCTGGAAACGCCACGCCCTTTAAGGTACAAGTTAATTTTGAAATCCCCATTTTTGAGGGTCAAATAGACGCAGATGTCGTAGATAAATGGTTAAATCTGCTAGATGGGTATTTTTCTGTTCATGAATTTTCAAGTCGGGAAAAGATTGTTTTCTCTCTTCTCAAAGCAGCCCCCCACGTCAAGGACTGGTGGGAAACCTAGCAGAAGGATGAAAGTACAGGCTCACTATTTTCAGCCGCACCCACTTGGAATGACTTCCGGGATGCCATAAAGGAGCAGTACTACCCTGTTGGAAGCTATAAGGACAAATATATCAAATGGACCACACTGTGGCAGGGACGAGACCAAGATGTGCCGGAGTTCAAAAAAAATTTTCATACCCTTCACACATAGTTGGGTATCAAAGATTCTGAGCTGCATCTGGTACTCAAATACCATGGCTGCCTACACAGATACATCCAGGAAGAGATGGGGTTCTTAAACATCTCCTCACTTGGCACAACATACCGATACGCTGTCAAAATTGAGCAAAAGTTCAAACAGAAGAAGCGAGACTTTGAATCTGCAAATCCGAAGCCCAAAGGACAAAGCCAAGGCGGGGTGACCCAAGACAACCCGTCGAAGCCGCAAGAAAAGAACAATACCACGAAGCTGAAGAAGGACAAAGGAAAGTGGTGCGAGTTCCACAAGAGTCCCACTCATAACACAAGTGAGTGTCGGACCAAGCAGTCGCTGGTGGCCGAGTTGAAGGCTTCTGAATCAGATGCATGTTCAGACCCTGAGCCAGAACCTGACAAGGGGAATGGCAAAGGGAAGCAGATCATTGATACGGATCCCAGCGCCACTGTTGCCACCGCCAAGATCCAGAAAGATGAGCCCGAAAATCCAGAGGAAGGGGAGCATCTTTTCCACTCACAGATGTGGGTGAAGGGTTCGCCGCTAGAATTCATTGTCGAGAGTGGCAGCCAAAAGAACCTCATTTCAGCAGAGGTCGTGAAGCGGTTGGGCCTACTGACTACACCGCACCCGCAGCCGTACAGTATCGGGTGGCTTCACGAAGGACGAGATCTGAAAGTTTGCCAGCAGTGTCGCCTTCCCTATAGCATCAAACCCTTCACAGACGAGGTATTGTGTGATATTACACCTCTGGATGTTTGTGATGTATTACTAGGCCAACATACCTGTGGAGGCGACATGCTGTGTATGAGTCAAGGCCTCGTGCTGTCATTATTTATTTGAATAATTCATTATACAAGATACTAGAGGTAGCCCCACCTACCGCCACATCTTTGATCACCACTAAGAAAGGCAGCAAGCTCATCTCCCAGACCAGGAAATTCATCTATCTGGTTCACTCCCAAAGTAAGGGGAAGATTGTCATCGCATACATGACCCCGGCGAAGGGTTCCTCCATGCAGCAACAACAACAAAGGGATACAGTCATGACAAGACACAAGAACAACTTCTCCTCACCCACAGGGGTACCACAAAAGTTTTAGGTGGGCGACAAAGTTTGGTTACATCTGTAGAGAGAATGCCTTACCAGAACCCATCAGAAACTCAGGCGACTCCGACATGGTCCTTACACCAGTACCAAGGATACAGGAAACAATGCTTTGAAGCATAGAATTCCTTCATTCCTTGGCTTACGTCGAGTGTTCAATGCGGACCGTCGTCGACCATGCTTCCCACCATTTCTAGACACATCAGAGATTGCAGAACAGCTCACCAGAGACCCAGATCAGCAGAAGCTTCCTCATCTCAGGGATGAACTCAACGCAATGGGGACCATTGCTTCCTAAGGGGGGAGGAATGATCCAGGTGGATGTTGGTGGCCACCCACCTATCCCATTTGGACCCCCACAACTGTCTCTTTCAACTTTTTCAGTTTCCTAAATTGTAGCACAGTTTACTATTTTTAGCAATTTTTCGGGTCCTGAACTTCCGAAGCCGTTTTGAGGCCCTAAACGACGTTTTTTGGGAAATCTGGGGCAACATGGGTCCATGGACCCATGTTGCCTCCCAAAGTGGTAGTGCTCGGATAGATCTTTCTAACGAGCTATTGTACGCGTCAAACGAAGATCATATGCCAAAGTTACGACCCCAGGAAATTGATGTACCAATTTACCCAAACGGGGCCCACAATTTGGCGTTTCATCTTCTAGGGTTAGGTTTTGGAATGTTAAGGGTTTTCCATTGTTTCTAACAATAAATAGGCCTTTGAGCCTCATTGTAACACAGTTCGAAACAGTTCAGAGGCATGTAGCCACACATCTCTTCTCAGAGATAAGCTACCATCGCCCTAGCTGGTTTATTTCCATTTCTGGTTTTAAGCATATTTCAGTATTTTCCATTAATGAAATGACGTATTATTTCCGCTACATCTCTGTATTTATGGTTATTGCATCTTTGTATTTATGGTTATCTCTGTAATCTATTGCGTTCCTGTTTAAGTTCGGATCAGTATTCCAACCACAACCACCCGTGCATTAATCCCTATAGAAAAAATCTTCACATTACTCGGGCTTTTGAGCTAATTTTTATGTTTTTGTGACCTTATTTATTGATATTTTTTTATTTATGATAAGAAAAGTGTGTAGGACCTCTAGAAGTCTATTAAAGTTGAAAATATCGAAAAGGCTAGTGGAGTTAGTGGTTGATTGACGCAATGAGCTGAATTTGGACCACATCAAGAATATGAACAAAGTTGTGAAGCCCAGTAGTTTTGTGTAGTTATTGAGTTGATCACTTGAATTCATCTTTATTGTTAGGTCCCTTACTACTAGTGTAGCCCCTTATTGTTATTAGAGCAACCCCCTTATTTTATTGTTGTGCCCATGTAGTCCCCATATTGTTATTATTGTGCCCCATAGTAGCCCACTATTGTTATTATTGTCCCCTTCAAATATTATTTTTATGTAGGATACGATTATATTGTGACCCCTTAGACTCTTATATATAGAAAGGAGGTCTTGTCATCTGTACCATACAAGAATTGTTCATTTGTGTAATTTAAAGGAGGCTTCCCCATTGAAGAGGCTAATTTTGAAGTCGTTGATTTATTTATTCTTCTATTCTATGAGTTGGTTGCATAACATTTGGTATCAGAGCTTTGGATTCTAGAGTTTATATGCTTCAAACAGGTCATCATGGAATTTTCGCTATAACATTTTTATACGAATCTTCAGAAGCTTAAATTAAAACTAATTTGAGCTGAAATCTTTGTGAACCTCGTTTACGAATTTCAGATCTTGTCTCGCTATATTTTCAGATATATGATCCAAGGAAGTTAGGGTTTTTGTAGGCTCCATAATTCCATGTCAAATAGCTGACCTAGGGAAAATTGTCATAACTTTCTCTTTGAGCATCAAATTCAAATTTCGTAGAGTGACAAAAATAGGACAAATTGTAGTTTTGTTGGGTATCATTTTCAAGGCCAAAAGCTCAAAATGGTGACACCTGGAACGTCGTACAAGTTTGTTATACTCAAATAGTCTATAATCAGGGCATTGTGGGAGATTGGGCATAATTCTTTCTTGGGGAATCCAATCATGATCAACCCTGTTGCATTTGAAAGAGGACTCAGAGGGGTATCATAAATAGAACTTTTAGAGCTTGGAGATCTAAAATTATAGAGTTATATTCATTTAAATGTCTAGGTTCTAAAATTAAGAAAACAAATGACTCGAATGAAGAAAATAAAAACACATAGTAAGGAAAATTGGATGGATGATTTGGAGAATGTGATCGAACCTAAGATTAATAGTTTTATCTATGCCATGGAAGATAATATTGATGGTATAGATGTATATATAAAGAAATACATGGAATATTTGAAGAAATGCATGGAAGGTTTGAAGGAAGGTGGGACAAAGTTGCTACAAGAAAGGCTTCCTAATGGCAAAAAGATAGTATAGGAAACTCATGATGAGAACAAAAGAAGTGTTAATCATGATTTCATAGAATATAACATTGGATTGAAGACCCACCATATTCCAAATATCGATATGAGGAAGTTTGATGGCAAGGATCCCATAGCATGGATACTATATATGGAGACATATTTTGATCTCCTTAATGTGAAAAACACACAAAAGCTAGGTATTGCAACTTTATATTTAGAACCTAATCAGTTCTCATAGTATCAATCACTTTTCTCTTATAAAAAAATGGTCACATGGCCCATTTTTATGGAGGAAATGTTAGCACATTATGAGGGCAGAGAGAGAAACACCTTCTTTAGCCAATTGATAAATATAAAAAAAAGGCTTCAATGGTAGAGCACATTAAGGACTTCAAAAAATTGAATATAAGGGTAAATGATATTCAAGAGGAGCATAGGATTGATGTCTTCATAGGGACTTTAAATGATAACATCCAGCATCAAGTTTACCTTTGGGAACCTGATTCATTAGAGAAGGCATTTAGGGCGGCCAAAAAAGTTTAAAGAAAAACTATGGAAACAAAGAAGTCTACCACTCACAACTATAAAGACAGAATTGTTGCTTCTCCTAGCTTTCCACAACCTACAAGGTTGAGAACACAATAGTTGGAGGAAAAAAAGAGCAAAAGGGATAGTTGTGAGAGAAAATACACTAAAGGTCATAACTGCGCTAAGAAGAAATTATTTTACATAGATTGTAAAGAGGAGGAAGAAAAGGATCAAGAAATGTCAAAAGAAGAGGATATACACCAAGAACCAACCCTAGAGAGAGAAGAAATGAATCTTACCATATCTTGTAATGCATTGGAAATTTATGAATATCATCCACCATCTATCACATCATCTTTAAGAGAAAATGCTAAGTTTCAAGTAGTGGAAGATAACTGAATGAAACTGCATGAATATCAACATCGCAGTGAAAGGAGTTTTGATGTAGGTGACTAGGCATTTTTATAGCTAAAAACATACAAACAAATTTCCCTCAAGCAAGGTAAGAAGGATACAAAATTATCACCAAAGTACTATGGTCCTTACACAGTGTTGCAAAATATTGGTACTATGGTATACAAATGGGAGCTTCCTGCATCTTCCCAAGTGCAACCCGTTTTCCATGTGTCAGGCTTAAAGAAGGTTATAGGTAACAAGCTCCCATTTCAAACAATATTGTTGGAACTTGACGAGGAAGGAAAATCATATTGGAACTTAAAGAAGCCATGGAAATAAGAACCTGATAGTTATGAAATTGATCAATTTCAGAGTATCTCATCAAGTGGAAGAACTTAACCTCTGGAGATTCCACATGGGAGGATGAGAATTGTATACAAAATCATATAGAACTACTCAGGAGTTGAGGACAACAATTATTTGGAGAGGGGCATGTTACATCCCTATACTACTAGTGTAGCCCCTTATTGTTATTAGTGCAACCCCCTTATTGTATTCTTGTGCCCATTTAGTTCCCATATTGTTATTATTATGCCCCATAGAAGCCCACTATTGTTATTATTGTGCCTTACAATATTATTGTTATGTAGAATCTTATTATTTTGTGCCCCTTAGACTCCTATGTATAGAAAGGAGGTATTTTAATTTGTATCATTGAATAATTGTTCATTTGTGTAATGTAAAGGAGGCTTCCCCCTTGAAGACACTAATTTTGAAGTCGTTGATCCATTTCTTCTTTTATTTTGTGAGATGGTTGCATAAGATTTACATTGGAGATAACTCATTGTTAGTATGATTGATTACACTAGTTTATGGAGTGAGTGAGAGCTTGGAGAAGACCCTACAAAATGTGTGAGCTTTATTCTGCAGAATTTCTAAATCAATTTTTAGTTGTAGCAGTAGTGAGCTAAAGCTTGTTTAAACCTTATGATTATGGAGTGTGTGATATATTGAGGTGTGTTTTGGAATAGAGTTTGAGGATATTTCTTTGCTACTTGTATGAAGATTTTTGTGTGGAGTTTTTGATGGCATATTGTGCTCCAAATTTGATACTAGATGGAGATTTGATGGTATGTTGTTGTAATTCTCATGTTGATAAATTTTTAGGAGTCCAGTCTGAAATTTTAAGAAAGGAGTCTCATATGGAGGAAGCGTTGGGATGGGGTTCCTAGGGTTAGAATTGAATTAATTTAGTCATTCTTTATAATTAATTTTGTAATTAATGTAAATTCTCTGCGAAATATGGATGCAGAGCACGTAGCTAGTTAAAATTTATAGGGGCTAAGCTTGGTTGGGTAAGCGATAGGCAGTTTTGAAGACCCACCCATGAACCAAGGGCCACGGTATTGTATTATAAAAGCTATAAATAGTTGAGTCATAGTGAGTCTTAGAGATAAATTTGATAGATAAGAATAGAGAGATGAATGAATGAATGAGGTTGTAAGGGTTTCATAGACAGGAAGGTTTGTTCCTGTTAGTAGCAAAGGAAAGGCTCCATCGCTGAGTGTGTGCAGGCCTGAAAGAGTCCACAACAAAGTGTGTGGACTGTTGCATCTACGAAGTTATTTAGAGCCCAATTAGGAGTTTTAACTCTATCGGAAGGATAGATCTTTGTAGAGCTAAGGCACTGAAAGACATCACACTAGTCTCTTGATTCAAAAATTCGTTCTTGCATCCTCCAATACTGCTTTGGGTGAGACTGCAACCTGTGCTACGTAGGTTGTTGCCAAAAGGGTTAGAAATTGAGGGTTTTGTTGGTTGGCATAACTAACTCTGAATGTAGGTCAGGACCCCTTAAGCCAAAAAGTGGTTTTGTTGTTGGGACCAGGATCTACTTAAGAGATGTGTGATGTCGTATCATTGGAATTTGACTAAGAAAGAGATTGAAAATTGGTTAGATAAGAATTCACAAGTCTGCGGCTCAAGAAAACAAGAATCCGTGCCTGTTAAAGGAGGATTAGTTGAATAGATAGATATATATAGGTACACACGAAATTCTCTTGCACTTTTCCATGCAAATTATATGAGTGGTTAGAAAAATTGGTAGACAGTCAAGGGAGGTGGAAGCTTGATAATCCTATAGTGTGGACACCAGAATTGGTGTGAAGACTAGAGGCATATCAAAACAAGATCGTGTAGGCCATTGATTATTGGCTTGATCAAATTCTGGGAGGATTTGTTACTGAATTTGTAGTTGACACATCAGTTAGCTATAGAGAAGATTCTTCAAAGGACTTTTAGGTAAGTACTTAAGGTCATCAAATACTTGGATTAAAATGATATTATGTGAAAAGTGGGTAATGTCAATACCTTAATGTTCAAAGCTACGTGGAGTGGAAGATTCTTTAGGATTCATGATGGATCAGGTCCAGAACTCTATAGTCCGTTGATTGAACCTCCTTTAAGTGACGATGAAGGGCAATGTTGACTACACCACGAAGCATTGTTCAGTTAATAACTCAGGTTATTCCAAGGTTATCTCACCTATCCACTCCACTTCCACCACATAAACCTTCCCCTACCCCTCCACATCCACGTCCACCATTCATAATTGTTGTGGGGGAAAGTATCCAACTCATAATGACCCTAACCCACTCTAAGGGTGACAGTTCCTTAGCAATAGCTGAAAGCAAAGCTATCTAAAGTTTCTTCTTTATGACATGCAAGAGATAGAAGGAAGAGATCCACTTACCGATGTCTTGCGCAAATGGTCGATCCAATCTCCTCTATTCGCCGCTTGCTCCCAGCTCCAAGTCTTTTCACGGGCCCAGCTACACGAGATCCTGCAAACAAGACAAAGAAAGGAAACTACAAGAGGCATGCATTCATAACTGATTCAAGGATTAGCATAAATCAAATACGCAAGTAAGACAATACATCATTGAAACACATGCGAATAGAAGAACCTTAAATGCTTTATTAATATATGGAAGTAAGGTTCAGGCGGTGATACAACCATGAGAGGTCCAATCCAGCATCACCTTCCCGACGGAGAGAAATCTCTTCTTCACCTCCCTCAAGCAATCACCCAATGCTCACAACTGTAAACCAACAGCAATTCTTTGCACAAAATTCCGGCCTCCAGATCCCATGGGATGAGATCCTTATATAGAGTTTTGGAGTGAAGATAAGTTAGCTTGATGTGTGACTTGTTGTCCTCTTCAACTCCAGTTGTTCTTCAGTTCTTCACTTGGAGTTTCTGTCTTCCACTTGGAGTTTTAGAAGCTCTTAACTCATCATTAGGCGAATCTTATAATCAAGTGTCTTTTTGGAAGCTTCCTGGGCACTGGCACATTGAGAAAAAGATTCCTCCACATGTCCAAGTACGCCCAACGCAGGTAGCCTTTGTTGCACCTGCTATGCAGTGCAGGTAGCCCTTGTTGCACTTGCTATGCAGCGCAGGTAGCCTTTGGAGCAGCTGCTTTGATCCAAAATTGACCTGTTTTTGAGTGTTTTTCAGTGGAGAACTGATTTGCAGTGCTGTGGTTTGCTGACCTTGTTCCCCTAAGGGTAAGAACAACATGTTTAGGGACTTTGGATCCCTCAGTTTATTGACATTTCATGCTCCATGCTGTAAGGCACAAAATTGTCTATAACAGTTGCCCCCTAAAGTATGAGGTCGTTTATCGGGTGAAATGCTTTATTAGGAGGATCCGAAGTTCATTCAAATCGTCGGGAGGTGACCTGTAACAAAATACAATACAATACATTATCTTTTCATACTTTCTTTTCATGATCTAGCTGAGGCGGGCATTTCCCATGCTCAGCTTTATAAATACATTTGTTGTACATAAACAGACGATCGTCTGATAATAGACTGATAATTCTCTGCTTTTAATTATCATCCTTTTAGTAGGATGATCATCTGCTGCACATGTCTATGTTTTTATCTCCTGAATATATATCGCAGCCCGGATGGATGAAACTAGATCCGGGGTCTTCAAACTTGTCCGATCTTCACTCTAGTACAAGTCGATCCATGTGAGAATTTCTTGAAGTCGAACATGGAAAGACATCGCTTGATTACCAGTCAATAACGTAAACTGTTAACAAGCGCGAGAGGAATCACCGATAATGATGATGACCCTCAAGGTATTGCAACACAATTCACGTGGTGTGAATATAGGATCTGACGTCGAACACCACGCAAAGTCTCCTGGTCGAAGGTCATTAATGTATACCTATCGCCGGGAGTGAGAAACTTGCCATTGAGGCATGCAAGCTTCAAAGTACTGAGGGGGTGTTCCTAGATCAACTTCTTGGATAGTGAGCTGATGTCGACAAGAAGTGATCCGTCAAAGGAGGGCCTTAATGAATCCCACATCAGTGACATGGAACGGAGCTAGTGATGATGGTGAAAACGATCTGTGAAATATGATTCAGGGTGGCGGTCATGGAAGGATGAAAGATGATGTACGGTAGTGGATGGGACCCGGTTGACACTTTCTGAATGACATCTCTTGAACATATAACGACACTGATGTGATGGATCGGTAGCATTACCCCATGTATGGATGGTATGGCGAGACCATGGTGAAGGGACCGGTGAATGATAATAACCCAACCCGATATTTACGGAGGCAAAAGTGTCATGTTCAAGAGCGACTTGCTACCATTAAGCTTTGAGGTTCTTCCCAATTTTTCCCCAGTCATTTCTGACGAGTACCTCTTTATTTTTGTCAAGCTTGAGGAGGATAACATATGCTTGTTCTATAACCTGCCCTTCGGGCAAGCCCATCGCTATGTTTTAACGAGCCTAGCGATAGGGAAACTCGTTCTCGTCTATAGACAAGTTTGTCGCTATCTAATATCTTAAACGAGCCCAGCGACAAAGACAACTCGGTCCTTTTCATTTTTAGAGAGTCTGAAAAGGGTACATAAAGTGGACTCCAGGGGTCCTTTTTCGTCATCTAATCCCTTAAGTCCGAAAAAGTATAAAACAATACAGAAGGGATGAATGTTCGATATCTTTATCGAGCCGAACTAGACAAACGCTCGATCCTTTTGTGCAATAATCCCTCAGGTCCAAAAAGATTAAAATATAGAGGAGGGATAGCTCTTCCGGTCCTTTTAACGAGCTGGAAGGCCAAAACTCGGCAAACTTTTCATTTTTTACGAGTCAGTGAAAAGAGCTCAAAGGAGACTCGTCTTTTGAGGAACGAGTGATAAACAGGGATAGCAGCAGATTCCAGGTACAGGTTGGAATTTTCCAATAACGGCAGTATTACAAGGATGGCTAGGTGGGATCACTCTTCGCAGCTGTTCCTCAAAATAGGTAAACAATCAAGTGGATGTGAATGATCGGCCAAATGAAAAGTGGAGGTGACGGTGCACAAACACGACCAAGGCTTTTATGGCTGATGAATTTACGGTCTCAAATGGTTATTTACCGGTTCATTTTTTCTGAATGAGCTTGAACTCTGGGGGAAAGCCTGCTCACAAGCTTATGTTTATTTTTTAACGAGCATGAATTTCCGCATTAAAACTGCTCGGTTCTTGCGTTTATTTTTTAACGAGCATGAACTTTGCCAAAACTGCTCGTTCTTTTGCATGCCCCCAGCATCATAATAACGCATGTCAAAGGAGGGTGCCCCCCAAGCTTCATTGCATTCAACTTGGTGGTTGGAATGAAGGTTTACCTTTGAATTTTGAAAAGGGGATTTGTTTCATTTTTTAATGAGGTTGACATAGTAAAAGAACTATCCTCGTGACTCCTTGTTTCATTTTTTAACGAGGTTGACATGAGATAAGAACCGTCCTCGGAGCCCACTGTATTTACAGTATTTCCATTAGGGCGATGATCCATGCTGACAAAATATTTAGGAATCTTCCGAATCCGTTGGATATAGAAGATTTCATATTGTACGTTTCCACTGTGGCTACTTCCGCCAGATTACTCGCCGGCGGTAGGGCAAAAGTACCCATTAAGGCAGGGTCTTTTAGGAGACCTACTCCAATATTTTGGAGCGATTGATTACTTTCATGGATCATTGTGCTGCTTCCCGTAACTTGAGAACTGTTGGGGAGAAATGTTCGTTGGTCGACGATTGTAATTTTTCCTTGAAAAGGAAATACAATCCTCCTGAAGTAGGTCGACACAACTGCAGCCATGGAATATATCCAAGGCCTTCCCAGTAGGATGTTGTAATCGAGGTTTCCGTCGATTACTTCCACATCAACTTCTACTGTTTTGCCCCCCAGTTCAACTTGCAAGTTATTTAAAATCCCGTATGGAGTGTATGATCGTCCATCAAATGCTTTTAACTTCGTCGTTGAGTGTTTTTCGGTGGAGAACTGATTTGCAGTGCTGTGGTTTGCTGACCTTGTTCCTCTAAGGGTAAGAAAAACATGTTTAGGGACTTTGGATCCCTTAGATTATTGACATTTCATGCTCTATGCTGTAAGGCACAAAAATGTCTATAACAGTTGCCCCCTAAAGTATGAGGTCGTTTATGGGGTGAAATGCTTTATTAGGAGGATTCGAAGTTCATTCAATCGCCGGGAGGTGACCTGTAACAAAATACAATACAATACATTATCTTTTCATACTTTCTTTTCATGATCTAGCTGATGCGGGCATTTCCCATGATCAGCTTTATAAATACATTTGCCGTACATAAACAGACGATTGTCTGATAAGAGACGGATAATTCTCTGCTTTTAATTATCATCCTTTTAGTAGGATGCTCATCTGCTGCACATTTCTATGTTTTTATCTCCTGAATATATATCGCAGCCCGGATGGATGAAACTAGATCCGGGGTCTTCAAACTTGTCCGATCTTCACTTTAGTACAAGTGGATCCATGTGAGAATTTCTTGAAGTCGAACACGGAAAGACATCGCTTGATTACCAGTCAATAATGTAAACTGTTAACAAGCGCGAGAGGAATCACCGATAATGATGATGACCCTCAAGGTACTGCAGCACAATTCACGTGGTGTGAATATAGGATCTGACGTCGAACACCACGCAAAGTCTCCTGGTCGAAGGTCATTAATGTATACCTATCGCCGGGAGTGAGAAACTTGCCATTGAGGCATGCAAGCTTCAAAGTACTGAGGGGGTGTCCCTAGATCAACTTCTTGGATAATGAGCTGATGTCGACAAGAAGTGGTTCGTCAAAGGAGGGCCTTAATGAATCCCACATCAGTGACACGGAATGGAGCTAGTGATGATGGTGAAAACGATCTGTGAAATATGATTCAGGGTGGCGGTCATGGAAGGATGAAAGATGATGTACGGTAGTGGATGGGACCCAGTTGACACTTTCTGAATGACATCTCTTGAACATATAACGACACTGATGTGATGGATCGGTAGCATTACCCCATGTATGGATGGTATGGCGAGACCATGGTGAAGGGACCGGTGAATGATAATAACCCAACCCGATATTTACGGAGGCAAAAGTGTCATGTTCAAGAGCGACTTGCTACCATTAAGCTTTGAGGTTCTCCCAATTTTTCCCCAGTCATTTCTGACCAGTACCTCTTTATTTTTGTCAAGCTTGAGGAGGATAACATATGCTTGTTCTATAACCTGCCCTTCGGGCAAGCCCATCGCTATGTTTTAACGAGCTTAACGATAGGGAAACTCGTTCTCGTCTAAAGACAAGTTTGTCACTATCTAATATTTTTAACGAGCCCAGCGACAAAGACAACTTGGTCCTTTTCATTTTTAGAGAGTCTGAAAAGGGTACATAAAGTAGACTCCAGGGGTCCTTTTTCGTCATCTAATCCCTTAAGTCCGAAAAAGTATAAAACAATACAGAAGGGATGAATGTTCGATATCTTTATCTAGTCGAACTAGACAAGCGCTCGATCCTTTTGTGCAATAATCCCTCAGGTCCAAAAAGATTAAAATCTAGAGGAGGGATAGCTCTTCCGGTCCTTTTAACGAGCTGGAAGGCCAAAACTTGACAAACTTTTCATTTTTTACGAGTCAGTGAAAAGAGCTCAAAGGAGACTTGTCTTTTGAGGAACGAGTGATAAACAGGGATAGCAGCAGATTCCAGGTACAGGTTGGAATTTTCCAATAACGGCAGTATTACAAGGATGGCTAGGTGGGATCACTCTTTGCATCTGTTCCTCAAAATAGGTAAGCAATCAAGTGGATGTGAATGATCGGCCAAATGAAAAGTGGAGGTGACGGTGCACAAACATGACCAAGGCTTTTATGGCTGATGAATTTACGGTCTCAAATGGTTATTTACCAGTTCATTTTTTCTGAATGAGCTTGAACTCTGGGGGAAAGCCTGCTCACAAGCTTATGTTTATTTTTTAACGAGCATGAATTTCTGCATTAAAACTACTCGGTTCTTGCGTTTATTTTTTTTAACGAGCATGAACTTTACCAAAACTGCTCGTTCTTTTGCATGCCCCCAGCATCATAATAACGCATGTCAAAGGAGGGTGCCCCCCAAGCTTCATTGCATTCAACTTGGTGGTTGGAATGAAGGTTTACCTTTGAATTTTGAAAAGGGGATTTGTTTCATTTTTTAATGAGGTTGACATAGTAAAAGAACTATCCTCGTGACTCCTTGTTTCATTTTTTAACGAGGTTGACATGAGATAAGAACCGTCCTCGGAGCCCACTGTATTTACAGTATTTCCATTAGGGCGATGATCCATGCTGACAAAATATTTAGGAATCTTCCGAATCCGTTGGATATAGAAGATTTCATATTGTAGGTTTCCACTGTGGCTACTTCCGCCAGATTACTCGCCAGCGGTAGGGCAAAAGTACCCATTAAGGCAGGGTCTTTTAGGAGACCTACTCCAATATTTTGGAGCCATTGATTACTTTCATGGATCATTGTGCTGCTTCCCGTAACTTGAGAACTGTTGGGGAGAAATGTTTGTTGGTCGACGATTGTAATTTTTCCTTGAAAAGGAAATACAATCCTCCTGAAGTAGGTCGACACAACTGCAGCCATGGCATATATCCAAGGCCTTCCCAGTAGGATGTTGTAATCGAGGTTTTCGTCGATTACTTCCACATCAACTTCTACTGTTTTGCCCCCCAGTTCAACTTGGAAGTTATTTAAAATCCCGTATGGAGTGTATGATCGTCCATCAAATGCTTTTAACGTCGTTGACGATTTCGACAAGGGTGGTGAGCCTAAATTTTTCCAGCAACTCATCGACATAAGACATGTAGACGCCCCCTCATCAATAATTGTTCGATGAACAGTTTTGTTGAGGGCTTTCACTTGAATAAGGAAAGCTAGTTGAGCTGGTATTTGAGGGTCATATCCTTTATGATCAAAGGCCACAAGATTGGAATCCATTGGGCCAATCCCACCTATGGCTGATAATAAAGCTTGCTCTTGGGAGGTGCATTTTTGCGCTACCTCAAGTGTCGACATAGCGGAGGACGATTGGGTCAGGTCCTCTATTATATTGTAATCCTGTGTTATTTTTTCACGAGGATTAAATGTCGATTTGTGTACTACTCCCTTTGGCGACTTTATCATTGGTTTAGGAACGATGGGTGGCACAACTTTGGTCAAAGTTGTTGTTGAACTACTAGGTTGTTTATTTGCCTTGCTGTTCAATTGCTTTGGATTCCTGTGATCTTTATTCCTTGTCAAAGCATTATTTTGCTGCTTTGAGGTGGACAACATAAGCACTTGGGATCGGGAAGCATTTTGATTAGCAACCATATTTTGTCTTGGACTAGGAAACGGATCAGTCAATACTGCTGGGGTTTTTGAACTCTTGAAGAGTTTCTTAACTTCAATTATATGACGACAATCTTTCGTCCAATGATCCTCATCGCATATATGACACCCTGTCGGGGGTTTCCCTTTCCTTTTCTTTTTCTTCTTGCCCCCTGGTTGCTTCAGTTGTTTGCCCTTGTCGGTCGACATGGCATTTACTTCTGAGGCAAGAAGTTCCTCATTTGCATTTTGACTAGAAATTTTGCGTTTGCCAGTCACGCCATTGCTTGCGTGAGAGTCAGTATTCGATTTAGGAGGGGGAGGAATTGAAAATTCAGGTCTGGCGGCGTCAGGTATTTTGTCGTAGAGCGTGCCAGACTGAGTATATACTAAGTCCAAATATTGAGCACGAGCAATGACCTGCTCCTCTGTTACAACTCCCCCCTTGGCCACATCTTCCGTTATAACCGGAAGTAATGACTTTATAAACCATTCAGCTAACAGCTGATCGGGAACGTAAGTTTTCACCATCCTACGACAACGTCGCCACTCATGTATATGATCAGATATGTGAGTGGCCGTTGTCTGTTTGAAGTTGGTAAGGAATTCTGTTCCCGTTTCATACCTTATCGGTAATTGAAAATGGGTTAAGAAAGTCGTGGCTAAGGAGCTGAAATTGTCGAAAGAGGCTCTTGGCAATTCAATGTACCATTTAGCCGCTGGACCTGTCAATGTCCTCTGGAAGAGGCGAAGTCTTATCGAATCATCGTTTAGAGTGTTTGATGAACACCACAGATGAAAAGTCATGACGTGATTCGACGGGTCTTCACCTGGATTTCCATTGAATTTAGGAATGTCCGATGGAAGTTTATGCGGAATCGCTGGCCACCAAGGGGCATAAGCAATTGGATCATTCGTCAGCCGGTTTAGATCTGGCAATTCTAGAGTTGCTACAAAGGGCAACTGTTGGTTCAGGTTAGGCGAAGCATATCCAGGATAAGATGGTATCGCCTGAGCAATGGGTCTTTGCAGACCAGCATAGTGCTGACAACTTTGACAAAGTTGATGGGCATAACCATTATAGCATGGTTGCCCATTACTTACAAAGACTTGTTGCTCAGGTCCTTGATATGATTGCTGGAATGGCGGTTGTTGAGATTGAACCAGCTCTGGTTGTTGGACCATTTGCTGTTGACCAATACTGGATGATTGACCAAGATGAGGAGTCACAGTACTTGTTCGAGCCTGAGTCGCTCCAGATAAGGAGGCACTACCCTGAGATTGTGATTGAGCCGCCGAGACAAGAGGTTGTTGTATTACAACAGGTAGCGCTTGTACTTGCGACGCATTCGCCGTAGCAGGTGTGGTGGGAATATTCGACACAGGGTGTACTGGTTGCATTGAATATGCAACTCCTGATTGTTGAGGCAGTATTGGTACCCAACCGCTAGATGTGATTCCAGTTTGACCTGAACTTTGTTGTAAACTCCCACATGGTTGTTCTCCGGGAGGGAACAATGAAAGAGCATACTGCCCTCCACATGGTGGAAATCCAGTACTTAAAGGGTAAATTGGCCTTTGAAGACACATTGGATCAATTTGTTGAGTTTCAACATAAGAAGTACCAGATGATAATCCGGATGAAGAAATAGGAACTAACCATATTGTTGTCCCTGATGGGACTCCGGCTTGTTGTTGGCAATTTGCCGGGACAGATGGTATACCAGCAAACATCGTTGGAGTGGCAGCAGGAGGCTCTGCTGTTGCTGTGTCGGACGACACAGTCCTAGATGTTGACGGTTGTTCAGACATTTTGAGTCTATCCAAAAGATTTTAGCGATTCTACAAGAACTTACGATGCCAAAAGACTAACTTCGAAGATCAACGCAGGAATAGGAGGTGATTATGTTCCGTTTAAAATGAATTTTATTATGACGACGCTTTAGACACAACTTGCTTTTTCACTTTTTAAGAGTCGAGAAAAAGCTAAAGATGACTCTAGTCTCCTTCGATGTATTAACGAGCCCGAAGTGACAAATGCTCGAATGGACTTTTTCAATTATAGAGTTTGAAAAAGGCCAAAAGAAACTACTCTGGAGTTCTAGGCAGAGGGTGTGCCAAACCTTTCGCGAAACCACAGAATACGTTTTACGGTACGAGTGGTCGATCTTCGTGAATGCTGTGTTCACTGCATCGCGATCAGTAGGGCGGCCGACACGGCTTCCTATGGATAAAGGCTTTGTTCCTATAGGGGTCCCCCAATATACGCGACGGTACGCGGGGGCACAAGTCCGTATTAGTGCTATCGTCTCTCAGGAGGAATCACCCACCTTCGTAGAGATCGACAGTCACTATGTTTAATGACGCCGGTTCACGTCTCTACCTAGACCTCTACTGTGTTTCGTTATGTTTCAAAGCGTTGTTAGATAAATTCAGTTCTTTTTAGGTTGATCTTGCTTAGCAGTTTGCCTTTATGGATCACCACGTGATGTATGATACAACTCCTAAATGCAGTCTAAGAATGATAAGCAAGCTTTTTCGATTCTTTCAACTTATGAAAATCTTAACTACTGAAGGAAAAGAAAGACATCATCTTTTCAAACAGATCATAGAGCACACACTGATGCACTTTTCCTAAATCGGCATGCAAACTGTCAAAATGCACATGCACAATGCAAGTATTTCTTTTCTTCTTCCTTAATGTTGATGTATTACAAAAAGAAAGTTGTTGTATGATTTCGAATTCAATTTCAAGCGAAAGCAACAAGTGTTTGTCCAATTATCAAAAGAACACCTTAAGATTCACTCGTTTCAACACAAGAAATACTGAAATTCGAACCATATAACGAAAGAAAATGCTCAAGCAGCTATGAACAGCAATAAACTAGCTCTCAGAATCACAACGACACTTTCTCATAGGTCTAGATCCAAGAGGTCATAGCAAGACTAGTTCACTTTCGCTATGGGAAACTGTGAATGATAGCAAGAAATACAATAAGAACAATCACAGTTTCTTCATACAACTGAGGGGGATTGAAGGCAAATAGAAGTGGTTTCAGCTGGGTATACAGGTTGACAACAGGCTGCAAAAACAATACTGAAAATTGGGCAACAGACAGTGGGGAATCCCAGTTGCACAAGGAAAACCTGGATCAGTGCAGGTGTTGCACTGTCAACCTGCGATGCAGCGTAGGTAGCCCCTTCGGGACCTGCGTTGCAGTGCAGGTAGCCTTTGTTGCAACTGCACTGATGAGACAACTCTCGCCTCTCTCAGATTCCGGGTCACAGTTTGCTCAAAAATCAACGGTTTTTGGCCAAATCAGTTGCTATCAGTCAAGTATACTCTAGAGGATGATTAAAGGAAGATGAAAACTATCACAAAGAGCTAAAAAGAGTCCTTGTGGATCAGCTCTTCAAATCATAAACATGCCCAGCACTGGGCTAGAGTAGCTGCCCTCTACTTTGCATTCGAAGGACTCGAATGCAGTTCGATTCGGTACTCCTTTGTTTAAGAAATGAATAGCAAGAAACACAAGCTACCAACAAGACACGATCCCCAGCGGAGTCGCCAGTCTGTTGTGGGGGAAAGTATCCAACTCGGAATGACCCTAACCCACTCTAAGGGTGACAGTTCCTTAGCAACAACTGAAAGCAAAGCTATCTAAAGTTTCTTCTTTATGACATGCAAGAGATAGAAGGAAGAGATCCACTTACCGATGTCTTGCGCAAATGGTCGATCCAATCTCCTCTATTCGCCGCTTGCTCCCAGCTCCAAGTCTTTTCACGGGCCCAGCTACACGAGATCCTGCAAACAAGACAAAGAAAGGAAACTACAAGAGGCATGCATTCATAACTGATTCAAGGATTAGCATAAATCAAATACGCAAGTAAGACAATACATCATTGAAACACATGCGAATAGAAGAACCTCAAATGCTTTATTAATATATGGAAGTAAGGTTCAGGCGGTGATACAACCATGAGAGGTCCAATCCAACATCACCTTCCCGACGGAGAGAAATCTCTTCTTCACCTCCCTCAAGCAATCACCCAATGCTCACAACTATAAACCAACAACAATTCTTTGCACAAAATTCCGGCCTCCAGATCCCATGGGATGAGATCCTTATATAGAGTTTTGGAGTGAAGATAAGTCAGCTTGATGTGTGACTTGTTGTCCTCTTCAACTCCAGTTGTTCTTCAGTTCTTCACTTGGAGTTTCTGTCTTCCACTTGGAGTTTTAGAAGCTCTTAACTCATCATTAGGCGAATCTTATGATCAAGTGTCTTTTTGGAAGCTTCCTGGGCACTGGCACATTGAGAAAAAGATTCCTCCACATGTCCAAGTACGCCCAATGCAGGTAGCCTTTGTTGCACCTGCTATGCAGCGCAGGTAGCCCTTGTTGCACTTGCTATGCAGCGCAGGTAGCCTTTGGAGCAGCTGCTTTGATCCAAAATTGACCTGTTTTTGAGTGTTTTTCAGTGGAGAACTGATTTGCAGTGCTGTGGTTTGCTGACCTTGTTCCTCTAAGGGTAAGAACAACATGTTTAGGGACTTTGGATCCCTCAGTTTATTGACATTTCATGCTCCATGCTGTAAGGCACAAAAATGTCTATAACAATAATGGAAAATTAAATGAAGATGTTGATCTTCAAAGGAATAGTACGTGAATATCCAGAGAAATTCTAGTTTGTTGCGAACATTGTATGGACAATGCAACAAGTCACTGATGATAATATAAAGAAGGCATAGTTGGTTACTACCTTGCAGGATTGCGCACTAACCTGGTACATTAAGTATTGCATTGATAATCCTTAGGCATCGTTAGCAAAAACTCATACAACTCTGAACAACGAATTTAGTAACCCTAAATTTGAGGCACAGTCAGTAATTGAATTTAAGGAGATCCAAATGAGAGTCGATGAGGCACCTTGAGACTTTGATAAGAAGTTGATGTGTTAGATCATGCGGGCTAACATGCATGTCTCAGATACCCAGCATCACGACTGGTTTACAACATTGCTTTTGCCAAACTTAAGAATACCTTTGTCACAACAGAAGATAGCAATGTAAGCAAAAGCCTTAGAGATCATGATGAGGTTTCATGCATCACCTACTGAGGATACAAAACTAAGGGTAGAACATATCCACTTATATTCAGAGAGCCTATACCTAGAATTACGGAGTCTAAAGAAAGGGAAGGAGACTAAGCCAGAAGTGTGCAGAGAGGTTTGGTTCTTGAAGTGCAAAGGCCACGGGCACAATAAAGATCATTGCCTAGTATACACGAATTATCTTATAGGATGGGGCCAACCCCCTGAAGCCAGAAGCCCTAGCCGAGATGAGCACAAGAACTACACTCTGGCATGCCATTTTTCAAGTTACAGGGCAACATGTGATGGATAGCTATCACTTACTTGAGAAGTTCATTCAGACACCCCAGCAACTATTTTGCAATTTCTGTAAATATGTCGGCCATGATGAGTGTCATTGTCAAAGTTATGATCTAATGATGGAAAGAACCCCTACTTACCATATGCAAGAGAAACGTTGGCCTTAGGATCAAGTTGTAGGAATAGCGTGGGGAGCATTAAAAGGCTGAGGATGAAAAAGAGGCGTTGGACCAGGGCGAGGGCATGGGAAGATAATTTCCTATAATTGTGGTGAAACAGGGCACTTCGAACGTGATTTTCCAAATCCCATGCTTGTTCACGTCATAGAGGAATGTCCGGTCCTTATGGAAAAGATGCAAGAGAAGTAGGCACAACCCTAGCAGCCTATGCAGAATTCACAAATCATGAGGGTTGAGCCCTGTGAGGAGGATCAGAACATAAATATTGTATTAAGAAGTGGTATAACAACTGGCGCAGATAAAGGTAGGAAACCTGAGGAAGAGGGATGGGTATACAAGGCTACTGAGAATGAATTTGACTTTGATCTGAATCGCACTAAAGAAATGTTCTTGGAAGCATAGAAGAACTTTTTTGAGGCCTCCACCTCAGGGAGTTAGGAGATAACATTTGAGAGTAATACATCGAAGGAAGTAGATCCTTCCATATTAACTACTTTCCTGAAAACTTGTATGAAGTTGTTGCATGATCAAAAAGTTGTTGAAGGATTACCAGACTTCATAGACAAGTGTGCTAAGAAGGAAAAGAATCCTATGGAGTAGCACACAGTTAGAAAGATTGGTAAGCATAACACATGAATAGGACGGGAGATGCGAATAACAACATAGATAGGTGATTACGAAATGGACTAGGTAATTTTGGATATGGGGTCTGATGCGATTGTTCTACCAAAATAGACATGTGAAAGGATGGGGAGACCTGCACTGCAGTGGTCGCCAATTCAGATCTGAATGGTGAAATAATAGAAAATCATCCCCATGGATCGCTTGTATGGAATGATGGTTGATATTGAAGGTGCGAGTGCATTAGTGGATTTCAAAATTATAGAAATTTTCGATGATATTAATCCCTACCCCACGCTCTTGGTAATTAACTAGGTTATTGATGTGAACGGGGTCATTAATTTGAAGAAGAGGAAAACTATCTTTGAAAAGAAGTCGCTTAGGGTCATAGTGCCACTGGATCCTACGGAAGGAACGCGCTATACTGTACCTTTCTATGATTATGTACAAAGTTACCATGAGCTGGATCAAATATACTAGATAATAGTGCGAGATTAGGATTGGATCAATCCAACGGCGGATGGATAGATCGCATGGGACGGGGAGAGTTTGTGTAATTTTGATTCATATGAGGAATTAGAGCATTGGAAAAACTGCTAACATGAAGTATCTACATTGTGCTACAATATGATGACTAAGTCACTACGCTGTGTTTTGTTGGAGGTAAGAAAGCTACCTTATTATGTTGGGTTGACGAAAGTGGAATTTTTTTTAGATGAATTTGAATGTGAAGTATCAGAAGAACATTGATTCGAGGAACTGGAATTGGTGCTGCACTCTACACCTGCCTGTCGGTGGGGTACACATAAAGAAAGTTTTTCTAAATGCAGGGATTACACGCAAATGATGAAGTTACGATTTGGGTATGCTAGTACCAAGATGACTGAGAAGTATATTAGGAAGGATGATCCATGCAATCAACTGGCAAAGTGGACTAAGGTGTGGGGGACAAAACTGCAGCCAAAATGGGTACATATATTTTGTCATACCTTGGATACAATCCCATCAACTAGTATCTTGAAATAGAGCTCTGCCATGGCACTATGAAATGAGATGTATTGAGAGAAAGTTTCATATTTAATTTTAGCTTCAAGGATGGATTTTCAATCATCGACGAAGCGCTTCAAGAGATTAAAGTGGTTATCTTTAGGATGCCAAAGGATCCTATGGAATGGACCCAACCTAATTAGAACACACAACTACGCCACACATTAGAATGCTATAATGTAACTTCTAAAGAGGAGGAAGAAGACACGAGGAATATTAATATTCAAGAAAAAGAAGGGCATCGCATATTAGAAGGACCACAGGCAGAGAACCTAGAGATATCTGCACCTTTGGAAACAAGTTAGGTAAACATTGGCACTGAAGAAGAACCGAAGTCTGCGAAAAATGGAGATTATTGGGTTAACAATACTGTAGACAAAGTTGTTGAATTCCTTCGTAGGTACCAAGATCTCTTCCCCACCAAGTTTTCAGATTTAAAGGGAATAATTGGCTATTTGGGTGTTATGCAGATCACATTGAAGCTGAATGTGAAGCATGTTAAACAGAGGCCTTATCACCTTAATCCTAAGTATAAGGAGAAGGTGCGCTACGAGCTGGATAAAATGTTGGATGCTAGCATTATAGAACCTGTTGAAGATTTTGATTGGGTGAGCCCGATGGTACTCCAAGAGAAGAAACAAAAGGGTGAAATAAGGAAATGTGTAGATCTATGAAAGCTGAATGCCACATGTGTTCATGATCCATTTCCAACATTGTTTACAAATGAATTATTAGACAATGTTGGACAACGGAAGGCCTATTCCTTTATTGATGGGTTTTCCAGTTATCATCAAATTAAGATTGTGCCAGAGGATCGAAGCAAAACCACCTTCATGATAGAGTGGTGCTGCCTTCAGTACAATATTATCTCTTTTGGATTGAAGAATGTGCTTGCAATATTTTCACGCGTAGTCAACGCATCATTCAAAGCATCCATTCATAAGTTTCTAGAATTATACTTCAATGACTGGACTACATTTGGATTGGTAAACCACCATGTCACAAGTTTTCACGTTATGTTGCATACATATCGAAGATACGAGATTGCGTTGAATTTGGAAAAATGTATATTATATGTTTCTTTTGGGATCTTGTTGGGTCATGTTGTATGTAAGTAAGGATTGATGGTGGAACCTACAAAGATCAATATAATTATGAACTTGGAGGCTCCTAGGAACATCAAGCAGTTACACGTTGTTAGTGTTAGTCTTTGCAACCTTCCTCCAGTGATCAAACATGCTCTTACAAAGTGATTTTAAGGTGTCAAGGTCAAATTTTGTCATTTCAGTGAGTCTTCAAGTAAAATTTGGTCACTAGGTATTAGGTCTAGGGTTTGCTTTTACTCCTATCAAAGTTATCAAAATTTCGGTCCACATCACCATTCAGCTGAGTGTACCATCACTCAGAGGGTTGTCATCATCATGTCAGGTTCCAATGGGTCATTTTATACCTTGTTCATGCTTCAATTGCGCCTAGTTAAGGTTCATTTCCCTCTCCTAGGGTTTTGAAGGTAATTTCTCTTGGATGGTCAAATCATTAGCAAAAATTGTATCCTGATGTTCATACACCTTATCCTATCCTTAATGTACCTTATTAAACACTTCCCATCACTCATATCCCTCAAATTCCTCATTTTCGCACAAACCCTAGTTTCTTGCTACAACTTAGCAATTTTATAGGCTAGACCTGCCTTTTGCCCTTTTGTACCCCTTCCCCTCACTAAATCTTTGAAATTCCACTTTCCCCTGCTTCCTAACATCCCTCCATACTTCCCAAAATTTTCTCAAGAATTTAGAAGTGTTGGAAATAATACTGAGAGGGGGGGGGTGAATCAGTATTATCTAATTCTTTTAATGAATCTTCCTTATTTGTTCTTTGAATTATTTTTGCATGTCAGTACCATAAAATAATGAGCATGAACAAAGAAAACAGATAGTCACACCAAAGAACACAAGATGTAAGGTGGAAACCCAATGTGGGTGAAAACCACCTGTTGCAATATGTCTCTATCTTCTTTCAAATTAGAAACTCCTTTTACAATGGTTTTGTACTGGTGCAGTCCTTTACCAGTACGCAGGCTGCAACCTGCAGAGAGTTACAACTCTCTCTCTCGTTTTCCAGTCTCTACTGGAAGGGAGCTACAACCCCCTACTTCTTTTCTTACAAGGACCACTTTTCATAAATTTTCAAACTGGATCCATAAGCATCAAATGATCATCAAGTATAAGAAAATCACCCAGTCAACTGTAGTAACCAGATCAACAATAATAGAACTAAACCCAGAACACCTAATCAACAGAAAAATACAACCAAGCAAAATGTCTTAAGACAGATACATAGTTCTTCTTTCTCTCGTCTGCGTGCGTATGCACTTCACCCTCTGCTCTCCTGCGTATACCCGCAGAGACCCTTCTGTCCCACTGCGTGTCCACGCACTGTTTCTTCAACCGCGCTGCTTACTGTTACTGCAGGTACGCACCCAGAGACACTATTACGCCGCGCACTATTGCTGCAGGTACACGCCCAAAGATATTATCACGCCGCGTACAGTTACTTTGCGTATGCACCTGAACCTTCGTCACTCCGCGTACCCACGCAGGTCTCCTATTTCTGCTCTGCGTACCCACGCAGATCTCCTGTTTCTTCTCTGCGTATCCACGCAGATCTTCTGTTTCTGCTCCGCGTACCCACGCCGATCTCCTGTTAAGTACCTGCGTACTTCTGATTAGGGCTGAATAGGCAGTCCACTAGAGTGGCACAGATGCTCAGATGCCCAAATGTGCTCGAGAGATCACCCTTCACAGATTCACTTTCAACTTCATATAGATCAAGCTTTTAAGACCATAACCCAATATTTCAGATCTTAAGATATTCAATTGCAAAAGATGCATAGCCAAGTGATCTCCTTTGCTTTATATAGGCAAGTTCCTCCTAAAATCATGGATCAATACCACGAGCCAAAACCATAGAAACACAAATACCGTCGGTTAGTTAAACATAAGAAACCCCACGTGTGCTTTTCTTTGCCTTGAAATGTGTGCACTGGGGTATGCACCTCCTGGACGGCTTATCTGCGTATCAGGCCGCGGTCCCTTCACAGTGTACCTGTGGGTATGCACCTCCTGGATGGCTTATCTGCGTATCAGGCCGCGGTCCCTTCACGGTGTACCTGCGGGTACGCACCTTCTGAACTGATCTCCTGCGTACTTCTTGATTTTCAACATATTGAGATCCTTGCCACGGGAGTTGCCATCAAGTACAACATCTGTAACATATAGCCATACTAGAACCATAATGCCAACAATCTCCCCCTTTGGACTTGATGGTAACCTCACAAACTTCAGCTTCATTCTCCCCCTTTGACATCAAGGGCAAAGGGTTATGCTCCCCCTAAGAACATGTTCCCCCTAAATATGAACCAGATCTGTAGCGAAAAACCATAATCCACCATGAAAGAGATAGAGACATATTGCAGCTACTTCCATGATCTCCTTCTGCACATCCTCCATAATGCCAACAATGCATTATATGCTCCCCCTGAACCTGTACCATCAATCTTCAACCAATCAGCCACCCAGCTCATGTATGCATATACAACCATCAATCAGAAGAGGTTCAGCAATAAGATGATGCATCAACAACCCCTAGCTTTTGCCTGAGTTATTCAAAAGTGTCCCTAGGCAATGGTTTGGTGAGTATATCAGCAACTTGTTCCTTAGAAGGAACATACTCCAACTTGACCTTCTGTTCAAGCACTTGTTCCCGGAGAAAATGATACTTGATTGGTATGTGCTTGGTTTTTGAATGCATAACGGGATTCTTTGAGATGCTGATTGCACTTGTGTTATCACATAAGATGGGGATAGGTGGAGTACAAGTGATTTGAAAATCCTGCAAAGTCTGCATCATCCAAAGGAGTTGGGTGCAACAAGATGCAGCAACAACATATTCCGCTTCAGCTGTAGACAAGGCAATCGAACTCTTTTTCTTGCTGAACCAAGATACCAGTCTGGAACCCATAAAGAACGCACCACCACTTGTGCTTTTCCTGTCATCCACGCTTCCGGCCCAATCTGCATCTGTATAAGCATGAAGTGTAAGATATGTATCTCTAGGATACCATAAGCCATAATTTTGAGTCCCTTGAAGATATTTGAAAATTCTCTTCACTGCCTGAAGATGAGTCTCCTTCGGATTTGCCTGAAATCTTCCAACTATTCCAACTGCATGCATGATGTCCGGTCGGGTACCTATCAAATAAAGTAAACTTCCAATCATAGATCTGTAGGTTGGTTGATGTACTGCTGCAGATTCATCATTTGTACTGAGGCTACATCCTGTGACCATGGGTGTACATACTGGTTTTGCATTTTCCATGCCATATTTCTTCAAAATCTGTTTGAGATACTTGGTTTGAGATAAGAAGATTCCTCCTTCTTTTTGTTTGATTTGCAAACCAAGGAAATATGTCAGTTCTCCTAGCAAGGACATTTCAAATTCTTTCTGCATGACCAAGGCAAAGCTTTGAATCATAGCTTCTTCATTGCTACCAAATCATCTACATACACAACAAGTATTAGCAATTTGTCATTTTCAACTTTTATATAAAGATTGCTATCTGTTGATCCTTTTGAAAAGCCTTGTTGATGAAGATATTTGTCCAAACGGTAGTACCAAGCCCTTGGAGCTTGCTTGAGACCATAGAGAGCCTTTTTCAATCTGCATACAAGATTTGGATCATTTCCAAGAATGAACCCATCTGGCTGTTCAATGTATACTTCTTCTTCCAAGTCTCCATTCAGAAAGGCTGATTTCACGTCCATTTGAAATACTTTGAAGTTTTGAAAACTTGAGAGAGCAAGGAACATTCGGATGGCCTCAAGTCTTGCAACAGGAGCAAAGTTTTCTTCAAAGTCTATTCCTTCTTGCTGCACATACCCTTTACAAACAAGTCTGGCCTTGTTTCTAATTACTTCTCCATTTTCATTCAATTTATTTTTGAAGACCCATTTTGTTCCGATAACATTCTTATCCTTCGGTCTAGGAACCAGCTCCCAAGTGTTGTTCTTTTCGATCTGCTCAAGTTCTTCATCCATTGCTTTCACCCAACATTCAACTTTGCATGCCTCTTTCACATTTTGTGGTTCAGTAGAAGAGAGTAATGCCAAATAGCTTGAAGCTTCTGCAACTGTTCTTCTTGTTTGTACACCTGCTTCTTTCTGCCCCATAATCTGAGATTCTGGATGATTCTTCTGAACATATCTGGATGGAGTCTTTTCTTCTATTCTTGTTTGCTCCTCTGGTTCTTCTTGAGGTTCTTCTTGAGGTTCTTCTTCTTCATCATTCTGTCGTTGAGGGTAGCCTTCATCTTCTTCGATGTCTTCATGATGTACTTGCCTAGGAATGTATCCCTTCTCATCAACCACTACATCAATGCTGTCAACAATTCTGCCAAGTCTTTTATTGTAGCATTTGTATGCTTTGCTATGTGGAGAGTAACCAAGAAGAATGCCTTCATCTGCTCTAGGTTCAAGTTTGCCAAGCTGCTCATCAATATTCTTGATATAGCATTTGCTCCCAAAGATTTTGAAGTGCTTTACCGAAGGAGTCCTACCACTCCAGAGCTCATGAGGAGTTTGAGTGCTGTTCACCCGGACATTTGTTTTGTTGAGAATAGCAACCGCAGCATGTGCAGCTTCACGCCAGAAAGTTGCGGGAGTTCCTGACTCATCAAGCATAGCACGAGCCATTTTTTGGACTGTTCCGTTCATTCTTTCCACAACTCCATTTTGCTGAGGAGTTCTCGCTGTAGAGAATTCTCTTCTTATCCCATGTTCTTCACAGAAATCAAAAAATTCATTTGAAGTAAATTCCCCACCTCTGTCGGATCTGAGGCACTTAATTTTGTGACCTGATTCATTTTCAACCAAGGCTCTGAAGGATTTGAATTTTTCGAATGCTTCATCTTTGTGCTTCATAAGTCCTAACCAGACAAAGCTGGAGAAATCGTCAATGAATAATATCAAGTATTCTTCTCCTCGAGGTGTTCTTTTCCTGAAAGGACCGCATGTATCTGTATGTACTAGCTCAAGAGGCATGCTAGCTTATCCTTCTTTCTCTGGAAAGTTAGTTCTGGTTTGTTTTCCAAACTGACATGATTTGCATATGGTGTTGTTAGGAACTTTGATATCTGGAAGATCGCGAACTGCCTGATATTTGCATGCTTTCCTTATTTGTGAAAAGCTTAGATGTCCCAACCTCCGATGCCATAACCAGTGCTCATCATCCTTGCTCAGATAGCATTGTTGTTGTCCTTCTTCAAATATGTACAGATTATTTGGAGTTCTTTTGCCTTTGATCACTGTTTTACCTGTATCAAGATCACGAACAAGACATCCATTTGATCTGAATATAATCTCGGTTCTTTGATCACACATCTGGCTGACACTTAGAAGATTATGCTTCAATCCATCAACATACAAAACATTTCCAGCCTTGACCTTTTCTTTTAACTGAGCAATGCCTTTTCCTTTTATCAACAATAATAGAACTAAACCCAGAACACCTAATCAACAAAAAAATACAACCAAAGAAAATGTCTTAAGACAGATACGTAGTTCTTCTTTCTCTGGTCTGCGTGCGTACGCACTTCACCCTCTGCTCTCCTGCGTATACCCGCAGAGACCCTTCTGCCGCACTGCGTGTCCACGCACTGTTTCTTCAACCGCGCTGCTTACTGTTACTGCAAGTACGCACCCAGAGACACTATTACGCCGCGCACTATCGCTGCAGGTACGTGCCCAAAGATACTATCGCGCCGCGTACAGTTACTGTGCGTACGCACCTGAACCTTCGTCGCTCCGCATACCCACGCAGGTCTCCTGTTTCTGCTCTGCGTACCCATGCAGATCTCCTGTTTCTTCTCTGCGTATCCACGTAGATCTTCTATTTCTGCTCCGCGTACCCACGCCGATCTCCTGTTAAGCACCTGCGTACTTCTGATTAGGGTTGAATAGGCAGTCCACCAGAGTGGCACAGATGCTCAGATGCCCAGATGCGCTCGAGAGATCACCCTTCATAGATTCACTTTCAACTTCATATAGATCAAGCTTTTAATACCATAACCCAATATTTCAGATCTTAAGATATTCAATTGCAAAAGATGCATAGCCAAGTGATCTCCTTTGCTTTATATAGGCAAGCTCCTCCTAAAATCATGGATCAATACCACGAGCCAAAACCATAGAAACACAAATACCGTCGGCTAGTTAAACATAAGAAATCCCACGTGTGCTTTTCTTTTCCTTGAAATGTTTGCACTGGGGTATGCACCTCCTGGATGGCTTATCTGTGTATCAGGCCGCGGTCCCTTCATGGTGTACCTGCGGGTACGCACCTTCTGAACTGATCTCCTGCGTACTTCTTTATTTTCAACATATTGAGAGCCTTGCCACGGGAGTTGCCATAAAGTACAACATCTCTAACATATAGCCATACCAGAACCATAATGCCAACAAGAAGCCCATTATCCCCTTCATTTCGCTTCATTTTGACAAATCCCCTATTCCACACATCAGGATAGGTTTTACTTCAATGATCTTTATAAACAAGAAAAGATGAATTTGGGAAAAATAAGAGAGGTTTTTGTCCAAAATAGGCCAAGGAAGAAAAAAATCCTTCGCTTTTTCCACAGGTGTCATGGTTTTAGAGAAATTTCAAAAATATAGTTGCCTCAGGAGAATTGATGCACCTCTGAAGTAACCTTGGGAAAATCAAGATTTCTCCTAGCTTGGTTGGCCAAATGAATTGGATGATGAGTAAAATGATAACTAGACACAAAGGGATGTCCAGTGAGCTATCATGAGCTCAATTTGGAGTTGCGGAAGACCTTTAAAAGTTTACTGTAACAGTACTCTGCCTTGAGGCAGCCTCATTTGGCACATTTTGACCAGTCTTGGAAGATTTGATTTTTGATAGTGAAAATGAACTCAAAATTGAACAATTCTAGTTTGGTTGGAAAGTAGACTCAATAATATTTCCAACGAGCTATCCTCTGCCCAATTTTGACACCAGGAAGGCCTCCAAAATTCTGCTACAAAAGGTGCTATGCATTGGGTTTGGTGGCACGACGCATTGGGTTTGGGGCGCAACGCATTGGGTTTGTGGTGCGGCGCATAGAGCTGCAAGCCATTTTCACCACAAATTCATCCATATTCTCAATTTTCTTGGTTTCCTCCAGTCCAAAGTAAGTCAACAACTCTCCAAATGCCAATGAAAGTGTGTCTTAAGATGTTTATGATGATTTAATGAAAAAAATTCAAAACCCTACCTCTTTGCAATTTTTGTTCAAAACATGATTTCTTAGGGTTTGTAAATGTGTTTATGTTGATATTGAAGGCATGAGCACGCAGATAGAATTTGAAGTAATAGAGATTTTTTATGACAACAATCCTTATCTCTTGTTGTTAGGAATAGATTGGGCCACCGATATGAATGGAGTCATCAATCTGAAGAAGCGGAAGATGATATTTGAGAAAAATTCCCTACGCATAGTAGTTCCACTAGACCCAGCCAAAGGAGCGCGCTACAATGAACCCGTGCACGATGATGGAAGTGACGATGAGCTGGATTGTATCTACAAGATAATTGTGTGAGATCTGGATTGGGTGAATCTGACTGCAGATGGAAAGATCTCGTGGGAGCATGCAGGTCCCTGCACCTCGAATTCAGATGAAGAAGACAAATGCTGGCACAATCAGTTGAACGAAGTGACAAGGCTGAATTACAACATGATGACTACATCACTGCATTGCTTAGCAACCCAGGCCAGAGATCTACCAACATATGATGGATTGACATTCATGGATGAATTCTTGAGCAAGTTTTAGAGTATAGTACAAGAGAAACATCGGTTTGATGCGTTGAAGTGGGTGATGTGTGCGACACCTGCACGTTTGTGGGGAACACATCAAGAAAATTTTGAAAAGTGGTGCGGCTGTAGGAGGATGATGCGGCTACAATTTGGGAAATTGGAACTATGGATAGTAGAGAAATATGATAGACGCGATGACCCATGCATGCACCTTGCAAAATGGACCAATGCATATGGAGAAGAACCTTAGCCTGAATGGGTACACTAATTCTACCTTACCCTAGATGTCATACCCATGAATTGGTATATCGAGACGGAACTCTGACATGGTACGGGCGAATGGGATGTCTTGTGCGAAGTATTTTTGTTAACATTCACATTTGAAGACTGATGGTCAAATACTGTTGACGATGCGCTGCAAGCTGTAAAATTTGCCATCTTCAAAATACCACAGGAGCCATGGGAGGTATTTCAACCAGCATGGGAAACCTAGTTAAGCAGTGCCCTAGAATGTTATAACGTCTAAGTAGAGGAGGATGATGAAGACCCCCGAAATATTAATATTCCAGAAACTAAATGGTGTTGCGAAGTTCAAGGACCATCAATTGAGGATCATGACATCACTACACTACTAAAAATAAAGCAGGTAAATATTGGTACAGACGCAGAGCCGAAGTACATGATGCTTGGGGATTATTGGGATGATGCTACGGTAGATAATGTTGCCAAGTTACTCTGCGAATATCAAATTTGTTCCCAACCAAAATCACGGACTTAAAGGGGATCATTGGCGACTTAGGGACGATGAAGATCACTCTAAAACTGGATGCGAAGGCAGTTAAGTAGTGACCTTACCATTTGAATCCGAAGTATAAAGAAAAGGTTCACGAAGAATTAGGTAAAATTCTTTCTATTGGAATTATTGAACCAGTAGAAGAATATGACTGGGTGAGTTATATGGTAGTACAGGAGAAAAAATAGAAGGGAGAAATTAGAATATGTGTGGATCTCATGAAGCTTAATGATGCATGTGTTCACAATCCATTCCTGACACCATTTACAGATGAAGTATTGGAGAATGTTGGTGGACGGGAAGATTACTCATTTACGGATGGCTTCTCAGGGTACCATCATATCAAGATCGCACCAAAAGATAGGAGCAAGACAACCTTCGCAATCGAATGGGGTTGTTTTCAATACACCGTTATACCCTTTGGACTCAAGATGACACCAACGATATTTTCGCACGTAGTGGTGGCCACGTTCAAGGAATACATCCACAAGTTATTGGAGGTCTACCTAGATGATTGGTGATCTGAAATTGATCTAAGACAATTAATAAGGTATTACAGACTCATGTGCATGGATGTGCCTATGTTATTTTGTGAAACAGATCGACAATATTGCAAAATACACAAGCAATGAAGTAGTTAAAGATAGCATAACAGGTAACACATATAGACATAACAAGTTTAATAAGGAGTTAACCCAATATGACGATCGAGGAGCATTACGGAGCGACTACAATGGCATTTGCGGAAGGTTATTCTGATCGTGAGATTGTGTATTGAAAATTGAAGGTGAAATCAGAAAAAAAGATCTATTTTGATTGCATCATTTAGGCGTCTGGGACATATGGAGTTTTCATCTGTCTTGATCGTTCAGCAACACATTGGAATTTTTGTGCCCAAGTCAGGTTTGAAAGGGCTCCTGTGGCGATTACTGCTACCGATGCTCTGCAAACCGAGGAAGGGAGATTCTCAGGATCAAATCGACGCCTTGTTGCAGCCGGGCGAATAGATCTCAGGCTATGGATAGTGCTTAGGTCTAGATCTGATACAAGACATGTATTATCCGCCGCAGATTGTTCTCTCCACAGGACTGACGCTGCTAGGTTCTCCAAGTCCTGGTCGATCCATGTTTCCACTCACTGGAACGGAATAGAGAAAGGCCGCATTAGAACAGGGTATAAAGAAGAGCCTCGGACGGTCATGAGCATGTTCCCAGCGAAGGTCAAAGGGGCGGCCACAACCCTTGACATTTCATTAATTCCCGCACTTTGGTGGAAGGAAACCTGGAGCCGAGGTCAGGTCTTACACCATAGATCTGATTCAGTTTGTTTTTTCCCAGATCTGGAACATGGGAAAGACACGGATCTCATGGAGAAGGAAATCTTCAGAATCGAAGGAAATAACAATGCAGAACCGGAGAATCCAGCCAGGGCGCTGACAGATCAGGAGCATATCTGGCTAGTTAAACCCTCAAAGATGGCTAAATACGTATCCAAGAACAAGGCCATTGGGGTAGAAGCAATCAAAGCCACTTTAGTAGGGAAGGAAGTCCTCCAGACTAAATCCCGGCCCCAAATTGCCAGTCCAAACTTTGTTGGGATAGAACCAAATCGCTTTCAAATCCTCGTCAGAACGCCCATGGGAAATACAATATTGATTTGGTCTCATGCCACAGATAGGGCAATAGATCTGAAAAATAACATAGCTAACCAGATTGGCTATCTAGCAGGTGAGAAAAACCTAGTAACAGGGGGCAGATCGCTACAGGGTCACAAAACCTTGAAGGAGTACAACATCAAGCGAGGATCTACAATCATTCTCAATATGAGACTACGCGAAGGTGCAACAACCAACAAAACAACAGAAGGGGGTAGTGGGTCCAAATCGAATCACAACCCAACTCAGCACCAGCAATATAGAAGCGAAGGAGCATCCTACAAGCATATTTTACAAAGTGGGAAAGCTCCTCCAGAAGTCCCAAAGCAGACTGGAGCAGAACCAAGTCCATACATAGTGGAACAATTGTAGCATACACCAGAACTAACAATCGATATAGTAGAAGAAAAGAAGGTATGTGACAGCTACGAAAAGTAAGCCATCATCTGTTATTTTAACGGGTTTTGGCCCAAACCCTTGGATCTGTTTCACTGGATACTCACAAATTGGTCTCTAGACTGTGAGATCCACCTCTGTTCAAAATGATTTTTCATAGTTGAATTTCAGTCGCCAGAAATCAGAGATCTCATGATTCAGCAAGGACCGTGGTTTTGGGGCTCTTCAGGTCTCTTTATTATCCCATGGTTCCTGGAGTTTGACGCAAACACTTTTGTTGTACCTCGAATGCCTGTATGGGTACATCTTCATAACCTCCCTATCCATTTCTGGGACCAAAAGATACTTGCATGTATAGGCAACTCCATAGGCTAATTTATCAAAATGGATACACAAAGAATTGAAGAAAGAGTATTTACATTCGCACACATATGTGTGGAAGTATACCTTAGTAAAGGATTACTGGGAAACATTAAACTGAAACACAAAGACCGCAGCTGGTTGCAGTCATTAGATTATGAAAATACAGCTTTCAAGTGCAGAATATGTCGGAAAACTGGACATCTGCAAAATGCATGTCCAGAATACAAAAATAACAGCCACAAAAAGAAGAAAACAGGTAACCATCAAAAGGGATGGAAATTATCCTATATAGATTTAGATGAGGAGGAAGATAATGAGGAGGAAAAACCAGTCGAAAATGAAACCAACCAAATTGAAACTCAGAAGAAATCCCCACAAGAACCTATGGAATCACAATCGGGAAAGAACTCAAATTCAAAGGAAATCATTGGGACCAAAAGGCAGCATTTTCCAGACGCCTCTAATTCAGATAAGGAAAATCCTTGACCTGACTAAGAAAACCCACTTCAACTTGTTCCCATAATTCCATCCCAAGGAGAATGGAAAAAAGTTGAGAAGAAAAAGGGAAGAAAGTCATGATTTCTCTCAATTATCTTTTTTGTTCTCGCTGTGGTCTTTTCTCATTCCTCTTGTTTTTATTTTTCAAGCTCTCCAACTGGACGGGCACAAGCTCGAGCATTCCTCATATGAGGAGGCCATGTATCTGTTTAGTGGTTTCCCCCACATGTTTAGCTGGACGAGGATGAGTTTCCTCATCTAGCGAGCTCTATGATTCCCAAATTATAGAGAAAAATGAATGTTGCGGCATATACTGTGTAACTTTTTATCTTGGTAATAAAAAGTTCGCTTTTTTCTTTTGGAAAAAAAAATGAGTTAACCCAATACTCCCGGGATACATCTCTCAGTCTAGCCTTCAGTGGTGGCCTCTCTATTATGTTTTCAAGGCAGATTTTTTACAATAGTGAGCTTAGTTTGAGTCTCACACAATAGATATAAATCAGCAAGACTGTACTTGGATCCCCCAAGTCTCTAGAGTACACAGACTCTCCTTTCTGACTCTCGACCTCTATTGGTCATAGTAGTGTGAGTCCAGTTTGAGACTCATACATGACAGGCATATACAGAGGAGTTCGCTTGAACCTCTCAAGTCTTCTTTGGAGTACACAGACTCTCTAGCTCTCTCTGGCTCTGTCTTAACTCTGGCTCGATGTTGCCTTTGCTTCTACAGGTCAGCTTGGCAACTCTCAAATTTCTTAACTTGCCTGCTTCTTTTTCTATCAGTTCATGACTTTAAAGCTAATCTACTTCTTGACTATTCATTTCCACTTCCCAGCTTTCTGGTTCCCCTTCCTCTTTCTGTGTGAATCCCTCTGTTCTATGTAATCATCATTGTATAACGCCTTACAGGGAGGTGGCCACCTATTTCATAATGAACTAAGTGCCAGTTCTCTTGGATGTTTTCGAAACGACAGTTTATTCCGTTAACTCCAAGAATTCCCATGAAACATGACCTTTTGCCAATGCATCGTCCACCTCAGACTTCAAATCTTATAGAACTCTACCTGTCTACCTCATCAAGTCCAGTCACCCATCAGAACGCATCTCCATTGTTGATCTGGAGCCTCCAACTCCTACGGTCATCGTTCATATTGGGTGGGTAAGTAACATGACATTTACATGTCCGATGTGAGTGTTTTCTCTCTCTTCCACTGGATGCGTGGCACGCCTTGTGTGGCATCGGGTAGGACTCGGTTGAAACTACTTATCGCTCAAAGCCCTTCCTATATTTTGCCAATTTTTTTGGGACCCCACTTCTAACAGAATCGGTGCGATATCCATTTCATTTTATAACTTTTTGAGTTTGGGCACTCGTGACTTTTCCTTCTTTGAGGGGTTTGCCTTGCAATATGTGATCATGTGATATCAGAAACTACCCTTGTTTCTTAAATTGACCTCTGGTTTTGCTAATTTGTGGCAACGCGCGTTACCATGGGCCGATGGTCTACGTGCTTGACCAAGGGTCCTCGTTGCTCCGCGTTGTTCACAATTTCGACTGTTTCGAGGATATCTTTGATAAGCTTGATCTTTATAAGACTTTGAAACTTTGGCATGATTTTTAAGAGTTCATGAAAACTTAGAGAGTGCTCTAGGATCCAATTCGGATCAAAGCCTTCCCACTAAAAAAGCTTTTGGACCACCAAAAGCTAGTTTTTAAGCATCAATTAAGTGAGGATATAGATTCCTCGCTTGCCCAATTTCTATCCATCTTGCACTGCTTGGTTTTGGACCCTTAAGTCCAATTCTGAGGTACTCAACATCCCCTCTACGCATAGTTCTCACCTTCTTGTCCTAAACTGTATCTTCCTGCAACTCATTGAGATATTCAAGCAACAGATCATCAATAGAAGGAAATTGGCTCTGCTCTTCGGGATATTCAATCAATGAGGGTTCAAATAGTCTCACTACTGAATAGATGTGCATGTAAGTTGGAAAAGCAAGGTGAAAAGCATTTTCACCAATTTTCTCAAGTATCCTAAAAGGTCCATACCTTATTGGCTTTAGCTTGCATTTTGTCTTTGCTGATATATAGCCAGACTTGATCACCAACTTGGAAACTATGCTCAGTCTGATGCTTATCATGCCTTGCCTTGTACTTGTCTTGGCTCTTTTCCAGCTATTCCTATACTACCTGGAGAATATCTTGGATTTGTTCAATGAACTTGGTTGCCTTGTCCACATCACTTTGTCCATCAACCGCTATGTCTTTAACAAAGACAAAATCCAAGGGAGACCTTGGTATGAGACCAAAATAGGTCTCAAAAGGAGATCTCTATGTAGAAGAATGTTTAGCCTGGTTGTAAGCATGTTGCACATAACACAAATGTTCATTCCAAAGCTTGGGATGCTTGCTGCAATAACCTTTGAGTAACTAGATCACTGTCTTGTTGACCACCTATGTTTGGCCATCTATTTTTACATGAAAGGCTATGCACTTCTTTAGTCTAGTGTCCATCAATTCCCACAAACTCGACCAAAATTTACCAACAAATCGGGAATCTCGATTAGATACAATGGAAGTGGGTAATCTAAAATGAACCCATACATGCTGTCAGCTGTAATATGTTTATTACAAGGTATTAAAATACACATTTTGCTAAACCTATCGACAATAACATATAAATAGTCATGACCTTTTCTAGGTTTAGGCAGTTCCCCAACAAGGTCCATGGAAACACTTTCCCAAGGATGAGAAGGAACTAGTAGTGCAGTGTACAAGCCTAGATTTCTATTGCTGGGCTTGCTTTTAGCACACATGGTACACCCTCTTTCATATCTAGAAATTGTTTCATGCATTTTTGGCCAATAAAAAAATCTTTACAGCTGTGCAACTATTTTACTTACACCAAAGTGTCCTGATATTAAAGAAGTGTGTGCTTCTCGAATTATCTTTACTCTTTCGGTTTGAGGAATGCATAACTTTCCAAAATGATACAAGAGTTGGTCCTTAACACGATAATCCAATTATTCTGCTTGTTTGCCATGAATTAAAGTTGCATATGCATCTTTAAAGTATACATCTTGAGCATATTGTTCAATGTAGCTTTCATGCAATACTCAATTATGCTTAAGTATAGTAGATGCATTTATGATTGGTCTGGATAACATATATGCAACTTTATTGTGTATGCCCTTTTTATATCTAATGACAAGATGAAACTGTTGTAGAAAACCCATCCACCTATAGTGTCTTGATTGCTGCAACTTAGATTGTGAGTGTAAATATTGAAGTGGTTGACGATCAGTATGTACAACTGTCTCTTTGCCCATTAGATAATGTTTCCACTTTTTCACACTCTGTACTAATGCATAAAATTCTTGATCATATGTGGGATAATTAACTGCTACAAGATTAAATGTCTCATGATGAAAACATATGGGTTTACCGTGATGCAACAACACTGCTCCCATGGCATAGTCACTAGCATCAATTTCTATCTCAAATGGTCTTTGAAGATCAGGCACTACTAGTACTAGTGTTATACTAATCTTTTCTTTTAAGGTGTCGAAGGGTTTTTGCTATTTGCCTCCCCACTGAAACACCTTGTTCAATCCTGTTAAAGCATGTACGGGAGCTGCAATCAAGGAAAAGTTAGCAATAAACTTTCTCCAATACTGTGCGTCTCCTAGGAAGCTTCTAAATTCTGTAGCAGATTTGGGTTTAGGCCAATTTATAATGACTGCAACCTTAGAGGGATCTACCTTCAGTTCACCACCCCCTACAATATGACCCAAATAATTCAAAGATGTTTTTCAAAATTCACACTTTGATAGCTTAACATAGATATTTTCTCTTTTCAAAACATCTAGAGTCTGCTTTACATGCTTCAATGTTCTTCCCATGTTTTACTAAATATAAGAATGTCATCTAAATATACAATGACAAAATCATCAATAAAATGCTTTAGTACGTCATTCATTACTCTCATGAAAGTAGCAAGAGCATTAGTTAAGACAAAAGGCATAACTAACCACTAATACAATCCCTGCTTTGTCTTGAAAGTAGTCTTCCATGCATCTTGCCCTGCAACCCTGACCTGATGGTAGCCACTATGCAAGTCCAACTTGGAAAAGTAAACAACTTCTTTCAAGTAATCTAATAGATCATATATGCGAGGAAGGTGATAATGATTTTTTATCATTATCTTATTCAGAGCTCTATAATAAATGCACATTCTACATGAGCTATCTTTCTTTCTCACCAAAACAGTTGGATATCCACATGGTGATGTGCTAGGTCTTATGAACCCTTTCTCGAGAAAGTCCTGTACCTGCTTCTTAATTTCTTTATTCTCTAAAGCGGATAACCTGTGCATTCAGATGTTAGGCAATGGAGCATCTTGCTGCAAATTAATATCATGTACTATTTCCTTTTTGGGTGGCATACCTTTAGGTTCTTGAAATAGTATATCATATTCTGAAAGAAATTTTTCTAAATCAGCTTGTTGTTTAGCATTACAACCTTCAAATATATTGGTTTTATCAGGTTTCTTTTCCTCTACAACCAGCAGTAAAAATTGTTTGCATGAATTTACAATTCTTTTCATCTGCCATGAGTTTATGAGAGTATAGTTATTCTTGAGTTTATGAGCTCTTACAATATATCCAATTCTATCTTGAACGAGTTGATGCTTATTTTCAGATATATAGAAAATTTCTTTTCTATCATACAAGTAAGGACTTCCTAAAACAATTCCACATATATCCAAGGGAATTTCATCTAACTCAACCTCATCTACAAATGATGAACCAATGGCAAACCTAACTTTACATTGTCTAGTCACTTGTAGCTTTATTTTATCGCATAACCAACCTAATGGATATGGCTTCTTGTGAGGTGTGGTTAGTAATCCCAGTTTCTTTACAATTGCTTTAGAAATTAAGTTTACTTGTGAACCACTACCAAATAAATTATCAATATTTTGATGCTTGGAAATAACTCTAATATGAAAAAGCTTGTGTCTTCTTCTCCCATTTTCTTCACTATCAATAGTTTGTGCAAAATTACTAGTAGATGCTTCGGAATTTTTACCTATTATACCTGTGGCTGTGATTGTTGTTTCATCCCCTGATTATGACCCCAAATCCTTCTGAATAGTTGCAGAAATATTCTTCTTTTTGCCAACATACTTCTTGGGTTTCAGCTCTAGATTTAGAATCCAGTAGTGTTCATCATCGTGCCCATCCTCCTTGCAGTGAGTGCATGAAGGTTTGGTATTATATACAAAATTTTCCTTCCTCTCTTTCCATTTCTGCTTTCTCTTTTCCTTGTTCTTGCTTGCAGTGGGTTTTGATGATCCCCCAACTTCTAGGTTCACATTCTTACCCGTAGCCTCTAGATGTGTATCCTGAATAGATACCTAATCTATGCTAGTATGATTAAATATGAGAATGGTATGTCTCAAATAACTATGTAGACCACCTATATACTTTAGGAGAGTTTCAAGTGAGTCTAAAGAAATTCCTAGAATCAAAGTTCTTTTCCAAAATTCTTGGGTGTGACATTGTACACTTTACCCTTTCAATTGGCGAAGAGTTTTCCAACTCATAGCTTGTTGCATATAAGCTAGTGGATAGAATTGTTTTTTAATTGCAAAAACAAATTCACTCTAGACTAAAAGGATTTTACCATGCTTCTTCATGCCAGCCTTTGTCCTGCCTTCCCACCATACCAAGGCAGTGCCTCCAAGGCGTAGGCTGGCCAGCTGAATCTTACTTCTGTCTGAATCAATGCTTTGCACCCTGCAATACACATCAATCTATCTAATCCAATTATCCAGATTCTCTGCATTCAATTCTCAATCATATATCGGTAAATCAATTTAACATCTAATTTAATCAAAGATGTTTTCTTTTTATTTTCAGGGCTATTAGGAACCGTGGGAAGCTTTTCTTCTTTCCCTTTTCCATTAGAATGGTCATTGAGGAGAGATTATTCTGCTCCTTTATTTTGTTTGGAGTTTGATGAATCTTCATCTCTAACTTTCTTAAATTATCTATACATTTCCTCTACCATGGCTCTCATGGTCATGAAACTATCCATGAACTAAGGGTCTAATTCTAAGGGAATTTCTTCTGCCATTTTCTTCTTAGGATAGACTCTTCCAATTTCTGGGTTAGCTTTAACCAATTCTCCTTCTCCTAATTTTAGCTTTGTCCTAGTTAGTATTCAACAACAAAATCTAGCACAAGCTTGTTGTTTGGTCAATTTAGTGAAGTCTAAATTGCAACTTTTAAATGTCAACCTGAGGCTCGTAAGCTGATGAAGTGAGGTGTACTATATGTACTTAGATAACTGTTTTCTTAATCTTTTGTCGTTTTTAGCTTTTTAAGTTTGTTTTCGAATGTATCTTTCCTACTGTGATGTGATGGAAGTAATAAAGCAAGTGAAATGTGGATGATTGTGGTGATCTCTAAATGATTTCTTCAAAACTTGAAAAGTATTCTACAAGAAAGCTTGAACAACAACTGCAATAAAATCAAAGCTTAAAATCAAATAAAGGACTAATGGCATCGGCCCAGTATCTCTGCTGCTGATGAAAATGAAAATGAAATCTATATTAACTCAATTAAAAGCAAGAAAAACTACTTTACACTACTTTACACTATTTTAACTCTTCATTTAAATCTAATCAATGTGAAATTTAAGTGAGAAAAATCACACTATTTTAACCTTTTCTTAATCATGTGAGAACAATTATGAACAGGTCAGTAATGTGAGTCTTAAAGAAAAATAAACCAAGCTGCACTAAGTGATATTTTGGCTCCAATAAAGTTAGTTGATTATAGAAAAAGAACCATCAATAAATGAACAACTTGATAACTACTGAGCAGAAAGTAAAGTGCAAGTTAAAGAAATGACAGTAAGGAAAATCAAAACTGCAAAACAATGAATGTCAGCAACATAGACAAGACGATCACGCATGCCACTAGTTATGAAAAGAAAAGAAAGAAAACTGTCCCGGGCTTGCCTAAGAAACCTTCATAACACACTGATCAGTCATGAACAAAAGTGCGGAAATGTAAATCAGCAGAATTCAAAGTTTATGTACAGCTAATATACATGTTGAAAAGAAATAAAAACGCAGTAATTAAAAGACATATGTACAGCTGTTATACATGAAACAAGAAAGAGAAATGCAGGAAATTAAATATTACTATACAGGGCTTCAGCAAACAGGGTCCCTCTGCCTACTTCAGCCGGTTCAAGGAGCAGTTATACGCTTAAGTGTAAAACAGTCTTCTCATGTATTGACAGCAAATGTAAAAGTACAGTGGGGAGCTCAAAATTACAAAGTGATTACAACAACGACTAACTATCCAGCGTTCAAAGACGCTTTATTTATAACAGAGGAAAGCAAACTAACTTAACGAAAACTAAGCTATTCAAGCAGTTGTGTAAAAACACGTAATCTTGCTGCGTCCTCGGATTTAGGCAACGGTCATTGTGGGCATTCAATCTGCTATTGGATTCATGTTTCCCACTGTCTTCGTGGCTGAGGAAGATGCCACCTGTCCTTCACGTGCTCCAAAACATAACAAGCAGAGCCGTGCCATCGCCAATGACTTCTGTTGACCGTATTTGCCTCCTCGTTGACCATGGGTTTTTATGACCGGTTTGGGTGAGCTGGGAGGACACACACCATGTCCTTGGTTCCACGAACTTGCCCATGTGGCTCTTCTTCCCAGAGGACACCTGGAACATATCATTTAATAAAACAGCTGCGGAATCTGGGGTTGGCTGCGGAAACCGGGATCAGCTGCGGAAACCCTGTGTGAGCTGCGGAAACGCAACACTTTGAACCAAAATTCTAAACCAACAACAGTCATTAGCATCATTAGCAAACCATGTAAAAAGTCTTAAAATACAATGATTTGAGCAATTTGATGGAGGGAATGAGTGGCAAAAGAAGGAAATGAATAGGAAAAGGAGGCTGAGAGGATGTGTAAAGAAGTGCAGGTTTGAGGCTCAACATACCCCCACTGTGAAGGTGTTGCATGTCCTCATGCAACCAAAACTTTGTCATTGTTTTTCAATCCATGTGCTCAGATGCTTCTGCCAAAACATCTAGCCTTCTTCTCTTTCTCCTTGCTGCTAAAATTATCCTTGGTTTTCTGACTAAACACCTGAATTTCAAATTGATCAATGCCCTGCTCAGCTTCTTACATTTTCTCTTCAATTTTCTGTTCTTCTTCTGCCAGAGTCCTAAGTGAAGCATGGTATTGTCATGGACAATTTTGTCCACCTTGCTTTGTTCTTTCAATGCTTCGTTTTCTTGTTTAATATGCCAGTTCAGGACTTCTAGCTCAAACACCTCCTGTTTTAAAGATTGGACCTGTTCATCAAGAGGCAATATAGTGCTTGGACCTGCAACTGATTGCTCCAAGGTCTCTAAGTAGTTATATGCTTCTTGCTGGGTGGAGTCTACCTCAGGTGTTTGTCTCGGCCTGAACTCAAATTCTTGAAAAGGAGGACTGTTTTCTCTTTCTAGCTGAAAAGGACTTTCCTCACGTGGAGGACTTGCCTCAATGTCTTGTTGAGCTGGACCTTTTTCAGGTGTTCCTTCACCTAAATCAATAAAGTGTGATTGTTTTTCTTGGGTCACTTTCTTTCCTTTGAGCCTACTGCTCCTCCTCACATGTGGACTAGTGCTCTCTTTCTGGGCACTCTGTTTTTCTTTTCGTTTCTTTGCTGAGGCAACAATTTGGAGATGGGCTAACCTTTCTGCCAAAGTTTGAGACTCTTCTTCTACTGATGGTTCAGGGGATGGATATGTCTCTTGAACCGTTGCTTTACCTTTGTCCTTTTTCTGCTTTTTATTTATAGTTCCCTCTTCTTCCTCCTGAACAGTTTCCTGAGTGTCTACTGTAGGAAGGTCTTGGGCTGTAACATTTCTTTCTCTCCTCATACTTCTTTTTGGGATTTTTGGGGAACTACTGGCAGAGGTTTTAGTCACCTCTTGGAAGTTATTTCTGATCAAAAACTTTTCCCAAGTATCGTTAATGTTTTTCAATTGATCCTCAATGAGAATTCTAATGAGCCCGTGATGTTAAAGGTGGGACTCAATATGGCCTACATGTTTCTGAACAGCAGAGCTCATTTTCTTTAGACTTGCTAGCAGAAAGTAAGGTAAATTAAGGGCATGGCCTTCCATAAAATTCATCATAATCCTTGCATGATACATATACATGGTGCCAAAACAGCCTTCGCATGTAATAAACTTCTAAACAAGTAATAACAACGCAGACCATTCCTCTTTGATTACATGCACATGAATTCCCTTAGTGAATATAGAGGTATCCATACCTGTGTTTTTAAGCATGACTTTCCATCCTTGATCATCCAGGTCTCTGTTTTTAAACCATCAGTCTCCCTGTTGTGGTAAACTGGTTGTTGCTGCTATTGTATCCTCTGTTATTATGAATTTCAAGTCCCCTACCTCTACTATGTGTCCATTGAAGGACCGAGCAAAAGCTTTAGTGACTTCCTTATTATAACCTCTGAACTTCTGAATAAACTTCAGCCACTTCACTTTCTTCAATGATTCCTTTGTCTGCGGATACCCTTCTAAATACTTCGGACCCTCAGGTTCAGCTCTAAGCAGCTTCCCCATCTTCGGCTCTCAGCTTCAGCTGAAGCTTTGACTGTGTGTGGATGCTCAAGGAGGATGCTCATGGGAAAAAAACAGGTGGATTACGGCTGTAAGTGGAGTAGCCGTAACGTAATGCAAGGCGTATTGCAGAACTGTAATCGGGGTTTGAAACAGAGCTATGGAGTTTGCAGCGGAAATGAGAGTGGAAATGGTGTGAGTACGAGGGAGTAGAAGACAAACACGAGAAATGAGTTCAATGCATGCGGAAATGGAGTGATAAGTGGACGGAATAACGGCCGAATCCTTTAGAGTCGGGTGGCTTATGCACACGTCTCAGCGTTGGCTACGGAAATGGTGGTAAGGAGAGCCGTGGTACATTGGGTTACGTCACAGAGGTACGTCCAGTAATGGAGGAGCAGCCCCGTTTCAAGTTTTGAATTAATTATGATTAGGGGACCGTTAGAAAGGTATGAGGTGGATGAAGCATTATCGTGGAGGAGGAGTGGGATGATCTTGCCGAATCATTGCATTTAGTGGCTCTTTCCATGATTTAATAACTATGCATAAAATGACATTAAATTGTTGTTTGGAAAAGATTTTGATCATACCTTCATAAGTTTTCCATTTGTTGATTAAGGTTGCTGACCCATTATTGCTTTCTGATCTTGCAGATGCCTCATATCTTTGCTGCCTTTGGTGATGATGATGCTGACCTTTGACTGTAATTTTTTTGAAAATAGAGTGTTGCTGGCTGTAGAGACAGAGTGATGCTGGCTGCGGAAATCGTTTCGAGCTGCGGAAACTGGTGCGAGCTGCGGAAACTGGTGCGAGCTGCGGAAACGGTTCCCAGCTGCTGAAACTAAGACAACACCCCTTTAACTGCACAAATTTAGTTAGAAAAACAACTAACTGAATGAAATAGTCCTGAGAGGGACTTTTATTGATGGAATGGAATGAAATGGAAATGGAATGGAGTGAAGTGGAATGGAGATGAAGGTGAGATGGAGGTGAAGATGGAAATGACAAGTGAGGTGGAGTGAAGATGGAAAGAGAAAGAGAGATTTTTTTTTTTGGAAAATATAGAGTGTCAGGTGTCCCTGATTTTCACTCCATATTTTCTGTATAAGACCGCCAATCTGGGATTGGTTTTCAGGCTTATACACAGTTTTTTTTTTTTTTTTTTTTAATTCAGAAAGAAAAAAAGACTAGGCTGATGGAGGAGAAGAATTCTTCTCCACCAGCCTTATTGCAGAATTTTCTTGAAACATTTTGACAAAGTCTTCTTTTGAGAGTGGCTTATGATAAATTTTCAATCGGTGGCCATTCACAATGAGAGGAGTTTGAAACTCATCAATAGTCTTGACTCGAACTACTCCATTTCTAAAGACTTCATCAATCTCATATGGTCCAAGCCAATGAGTTTGAAATTTTCCTTTGAAGTCTTTAAATTTGGAATCAAACAGTAACGCCCAATCTCCTTTTTGAAACTTCTTCTCTTTGATATATCTGTCATGCCACTTAGTTCTTTGGTGCTGAACTAGATCAGTCCTTAAAATTGCATCTTGTCTTATTTCATCTAGCTCATTCAGCTGCTCCATTCTGTGCTTTTGGGCTTCTGATAGACTCATCCCCAATTGAACTGCCATCTTGAAGGTCTTGACTTGAAACTCAATGGGGAGCAAGACTTCTTTCCCATAAACAAGTTCATAGGGAGAATGTCCTGTTGTGTTCCTCCATGTAGTTCTATAGGCCCATAAGGCTTCAGGAAGCCTTTCTGCCCAATCTCTTCTATGGAGATGAACAGTCTTGGTGATGATGCTCTCAAGAACTTTGTTTGTGGATTCCACTTGACCATTTGCTTGTGGATGGTATGGAGTAGATTTTCTGTGCTTGATTTTGTACTCTTCCATCAGCTTCTCCATTAAGTTAGATGTAAATTGACTTCCTTGATCTGTCACAATTTCTCTTGGGACACCAAAACGAGTAAAAATATCCTCAAAAAGAAATTGAACAACTGAATTTTCAGTGGCAGAAGGCAATGCCTTGGCTTCTACCCATTTAGTAACATAATCAGTGCAAGCCAATATATACTTCTTTTGTTTAGATGGTGGATTAATAGGTCCAATGAAATCTAAAGCCCATTTTTCAAAGGGTTCGATGAGTACCTGTGGCTGTAATGGCATTTCATTTGAAAGAGTTGGTCTCCCAACTCCTTAGCAGCTGTCACACCTTCTAACATATTGTTTTGCATCTTTGAAGAGAGAAGGCCAATAATATCCTAAAGAAATGATTTTATAGGCCGTCCTCTTGTCAGCAAAGTGTCCACTGCACGGTTCATCATGACATGCCTTAAGGATGTCAGGCATTTCATCTTCCCGAACACATCTTCTGATCACACAATCTAGCCCTGTTTTGAACAATTCATTAGAAATCCATGAATACTTTGAACTTTCCTGAATGATTTTCCTTTTCTCATTAGGAAATAAGTGTGGAGGTAGCTTCCCTGTAACCAAATAGTTAGCAATATCTGCATACCAAGGAGTTTTAGTAGTTACTGCAAACATATATTCATCTGGAAACTTATCCTCTACAGGAGAATCTTCATTAGTATTTTGGATTCTAGACAAGAAATCAACTAATGTATTTTGCTTTCCTGGTCTACCTAACACAGTAATATTGAATTCTTGTAAAAGTAAAAGCCATCTTATAACTCTGCCATTAGTAACAGTTTTGTTCATGAGATATCTAATTGCAGAATGATTAGTATGGACAAAAGTTTCATAGCCTGTTATATAATGTCTAAACTTGTTGATTGCATGAACAACGGCTAAGAACTCTTTTTCAGTCACAGTATAATTTAACTCAGTGGGAGTCAAATTTTTACTGTTGTAGTAAATGGCGTAAGGAATTAAATCCTTTTGACCCAACACAGCTCCTAGAGCTGTATCTGAAGCATCTGTAGAAATATTGAAAGGAAGTTTCCAATTTGGCCCTCTCAAAATGGGTGCTTCAGATATTCTTGTTTTTAGAGTTTCAAATGCAGATTGACAGTCAGGATCCCACTTGAATTCACAGTCTTTTGTAAGTAATTTGAAAAGCGGAGATGCTATCTTAGTGAAGTTTCCAATAAATCTTCTATAATATCCAGTAAATCCAAGAAAACTTCTAACATCTTTCTGACAATTTGGAATAGGTAACTTGGAGATGACTTCAACTTTTGGTCTATCAACTTTAATTCCATCTCCTGAAATATGATGTCCTAAAACAATCCCTTCAGTAAACATCATAAAGAATTTTTCATGACTTAATGAAAGATTTGTTTCTTTACATCTTATAAGGACTTTTTCCAAATTTTCTAATGCCTCTTCAAATGAATTACCATAGACTGTAAAATCATCCATATAGACCTCTACACAATCATGAATTAGATCAGAAAAGATTCCTAGTACTGCCCTTCGAAATGTTGTGGGTGCATTACATAATCCAAAAGGAAGTACTTGGTAAGCAAAAGTTCCCCAAGGATAGGTAAATGTGCTCTTGTCTTGATCTTCAGGTGCTACCTGAATCTGATTGTAAACACTAAAACCATCCAAGAATGAGAAATACTTTTTGCCTGCTAAAGTATCTAATACTTGATCAATAAAGGGAAAAGGGAAGTGATCCTTCAAAGTTGCTTTGTTCAATTCCCTGTAATCAATGCAAACCCTCCATTTACCATTCTTTTTAGGTACTATAACCAAAGGGGAAACCCACCGGCTATCTGAAATGGGGTAAATGAAGTTTACATTAAGTAACTTTTGGAGCTCTTCTTTCACTATCACCCTAAGGTTTGGATTCATCCTTCTTTGAGGTTGTCTGATTGGCCTACTGTTTTCCTCAATGTAGATGTGATGAATGCAAGTCTTAGGGTCAATACCTTTCATATCAGTATACTTCCATGCAAATGCAGTAGAATGTTTTTGTAAGATTTTGGTTAGCTCCCCCTGTTGTGATTTTTCCAAGTTTCTGTTGATATTCAATGTTTTTCCTGGAAAAATCTCAATGGCAGAACTACCAAACTCTTCCATAGAGAAAAGAGACATTTGGCTAGATTATAGACACTCAATATCAGAATCCAAATGAAATTGTGTGTGGTCATATTCTGAAGATGGTTCAAAGTTTTCTAATGTGTTCAGAATTTGACTATCTTCACTAATCTCAGAAATGGTAAAGACAGGTTGTATAGTATCTTCATCATCAACCCACTCATTATCTCCTATTTCTGTAATTGCTTTTGCTGGAGGATACAAATTGAACTTCTTTGTCGAATTACCATCAGAAATATACATATCCCCAGACCTACAACTTATGAAAGCATCAGCTGTGGCTAGCCAAGGTCTTCCTAAAATAAGAGGATGTCCTCCTAGATTAATCTTAGGAGTTAAAATCATGAAATCCACTGGATATTCCCAAGAGTCTAGGGAGACTAGAATGTCTTCTAATACACCATCTGGTTTAATAATTGATCGATCTGCAAGTTGCAATAAATTAGGTGTAAAAAAAAGATTAGGAAGTTTTAGCTGTTCCATAGTCTGTCTACTCATGATGTTGATAGCAGCCCCTAAATCAATCAAAGTATTTGGTATTTCTACCCCATTGATATGTGTTTTGACAATTGGACTACCAGGGTTTACATATTTCTGCATAGTATTTTTTCCCATCATGATATCTGCAATTTTCCCTACCAGGAGGATCCTTCTGGTATCTCTTGGTTTCCTTCCTGGTCTTTTAAAACTCAACTCCTTTATTGTTTTTGCTAGAATAGGAATCTCTTTAATGGCTTGTAACAAGGGAATCTTGATACAGACATTCTTCAATTCATCTAGAAAATTATAGTCAGGCAACCAAATCTGTTTTCCACTCCTTTGTCAATTTGTAATCTTTCAGGAAAAGGAGGTGTGGATAAAGATGCAGGTTGCTCAACTATGGGAGTTGTGGGGGTTAATTATTTTTCTTTTTCTTTTTGAGTGTTTGGGTTTTGAAGAGATGCTTCAGAACCCTTATTAGCTTCAAGAGACTCTTCCTCAAAAATGCTTTGCTTTTGAGCATTTATGGAAGGTTTATCTAGGAATCTACCTGATCTGAGTTGTACTTCATTGAGAGGAACAATCATATAGGTAGGAAATTGTTGACCTTCCATCATGTAAGCATTTTGAGGGTTTTTATTATTGGGGTTTGGCAATGGCTGAGAAGGAAGTTGATTTGACTTCTGTTGGAATGGAAGCAAGAGTTGAGAATTTGGATTCTGTTGAGAAGGTTGTTGTTGTTGTGGAAATGGCAATGATAATTGTGGATTTTGATTTGGAAGTTGCGGAGCTTGTTGGTGTTGAAAAGATGGAGGATATTGGTAAAATTGAGCAAATCTCCCATAAGGATTTTGCATACCTTGTACCCATGATTGAAAAGGATTTTGAGGTTGGGACCAAGGTTGTTGCCAAGGATTCCAATTTGGTGGGGGTTGAAAATTCATAGAGTTGCTAAACCCTTGATTTTGTTGCCCCTGCCAAGGTCTCCTTGCAACAAAATAGAGAGATTCGATTGTATTTGGATCTTCTTGAAAGACAGCTTTGAGCCCAGGAATTGAAGGACAATCCTTGGTCTCATGATTCTCTGAACAAATTACACATGTTTCTACAACTTTTGCATCCAAGGGACATTCCCTTAGAGCATGTTTCTTCCTACACTTTGGGCAAAAGATGGCCAAAGCCTCAGCTTCTGCTTTCTGTTTATTGTGAATCTTAAGAGTGTCTAGTTGCTCACTAAGACTCCCTAAGATATCAGTTTTGAATTCATCAAGCATGTTGCCAATCTCAGCCCTACTTACTGATCCAATTGTAGATTTGTTTGCTCTGATGAGAGAAGGATCTCTAGGCCCTTTTTGAGTTTTATATTTCCCCCTTGAGAGATGGACACATAGTTCTGCTATATCATTGAGTGAAAGTTGAGATATATCTCCCTTCCCCATCATGTTCAAAATATCTATCCATTCATCTCTAATGGCTTTTAATAGAAGGGCTTTCAAGGTCTCCTCATCTAAGTTGTTCATTTTTGCTCTTTTCAAGTTGTATTGAAATCTTTCAAGCAAATCCTCCAAATTTTCATCCTCTTTTTGCATCATTTTGAATACCTCATCCTTATGATTGGTGGGCATACAATAGTCCAGGTACCTATCCAAAAATGTTTTTTTCATATCATTCCAAGACCTAATGGATTGAGTGAGTAATCCCATGAACCACGTCAAGGCTGCTCCTTTCAATGTTGAAGGGAACAGTTTGAGTTTTTGAGAGTCTTCCAGATAATCATAAGTTCGACAAACGACTTCAAACTCAAATAGAAATGTTTTAGGGTTCTCATTCCTCATCCCATGGAAGTTTGGGAGGACAGATGGTGAGATGTTTTTCATGGTGGCTCAGGAGTCCTTGTCAACTATAGGAAATCCAAATGAGTTGTCTCCATCCCTATTTCCCCCAATGTTACCTCTACCTCCTCCATTGTTTCCTCATCCTCCTCCTCTACCTCTACCTCTACCAAATCCAGTTGCTCCTTCCTCTGTCATAGTAGTTTCCCTAGAGACTTCAAATTCTTCTGGTTCTTCTACAAAGGGTGAATGAGAAGGAATTTCTCCCTCTTCTTCAGATGATTCTACTTCTTCAATTACAATTTGTCTCTCTATAGAAGGAAGGAAAGGATCTCTTTCTAGTTCAGATTCGATGGAAGGTGTGGGAGAGTCGACTCCTGCCTCTTGAATTCCAGGAATCCTAGGGCTTGGAGTGTAAGTTGGAGATGATGGAGGTGTCTCTTGTCTATTCCTTGAAGTAGATGGACTTGTAAAAATCGAACTCTTAGCTCTAGCTAAAAACCTTCCCCTAGAATCTCTTGCTCTATGCATGTCATTTTTTATTTTTCTTCAAGTCGGGGTAATAATTCTCTTTCTGATCTTCCAGGTCACTCTAGGTGCAAGAAGAGATCATACTCAAGAAACTATTAAACCAATAACTTTCTCTTTTCTGATCCTCCAGATCACTCTAGGTACAAGAGGAGAGCATACTTTGAGAGGTTATTAATTTTCCTTCCTTGAAATTTTCTTGTTTCTTTTTTTTAAGAATTGGCTACCTAATTTCACTTCCCCGGCAACGGCGCCAAAATGTTTGGTCAATTTAGTGAAGTCTAAATTGCAACTTTTAAATGTCAACCCGGGGCTCGTAAGCTGATGAAGTGAGGTGTACTATATGTACTTAGATAACCATTTTCTTAATCTTTTGTCATTTTTAGCTTTTTAAGTTTGTTTTCGAATGTATCTTTCCTACTGTGATGTGATGGAAGTAATAAAGCAAGTGAAATGTGGATGATTGTGGTGATCTCTAAATGATTTCTTCAAAACTTGAAAAGTATTCTAAAACAAAGCTTGAACAACAACTGCAATAAAATCAAAGCTTAAAATCAAATAAAGGACTAATGGCATCGGCCCAGTATCTCTGCTGCTGATGAAAATGAAAATGAAATCTATATTAACTCAATTAAAAGCAAGAACAACTACTTTACACTACTTTACACTATTTTAACTCTTCATTTAAATCTAATCAATGTGAAATTTAAGTGAGACAAATCACACTATTTTAACCTTTTCTTAATCATGTGAGAACAATTATGAATAGGTCAGTAATGTGAGTCTTAAAGCAAAATAAACCAAGCTGCACTAAGTGATATTTTGGCTCCAATAAAGTTAGTTGATTATAGAAAAAGAACCATCAATAAATGAACAACTTGATAACTACTGAGCAGAAAGTAAAGTGCAAGTTAAAGAAATGACAGTAAGGAAAATCAAAACTGTAAAACAATGAATGTCAACAACATAGACAAGACGATCACGCATGCCACCAGTTATGAAAAGAAAAGAAAGAAAACTGTCCCAGGCTTGCCTAAGAAACCTGCATAACACACTGATCAGTCATGAACAAAAGTGCGGAAATGTAAATCAGCAGAATTCAAAGTTTATGTACAGCTAATATACATGTTGAAAAGAAATAAAAACGTAGTAATTAAAAGACAACTGTACAACTATTATACATGAAACAAGAAAGAGAAATGCAGGAAATAAAAGATTACTATACAGGGCTTCAGCAAACAGGGGCCCTCTACCTACTTCAGCCGGTTCAAGGAGCAGTTATACGCTTAAGTGTAAAAAATTCTTCTCATGTATTGACAGCAAATGTAAAAGTACAGTGGGGAGTTCAAAATTACAAAGCAATTACAACAACGACTAACTATCCAGCGTTCAAAGACACTTTATTTATAATAGAGGAAAGCAAACTAACTTAACGAAAACTAAGCTATTCAAGCAGCTGTGTAAAAACACGTAATCTTGCTGCGTCCTCGGATTAGGCAACGGTCATTGTGGGCATTCAATCTGCTGTTGGATTCATGTTTCCCATTGTCTTCGTGGCTGAGGAAGATGCCACCTGTTCTTCACGTGCTCCAAAACAGAACACGCAGAGCCGTGCCACCGCCAATGACTTCTGTTGACCGTATTTGCCTCCTCGTTGAACACGGGTTTTTATGACCGGTTTGGGTGAGCTAGAAGGACACACACCATGTCCTTGGTTCCACGAACTTGCCCATGTGGCTCTTCTTCCCGGAGGACACCTGGAACATATCATTTAATAAAATAGCTGCGGAATTCGGGGTTGGCTGTGGAAACCGGGATCAGCTGCAAAAACCCTGTGTGAGCTGCGGAAACGCAGCACTTTGAACCAAAATTCTAAACCAACAACAGTCATTAGCATAATTAGCAGACCATGTAAAAAGTCTTAAAATACAATGATTTGAGCAATTTGATGGAGGGAATGAGTGGCAAAAGAAGGAAATGAATAGGAAAAGGAGGCTGAGAGGATGTGTAAATAAGTGCAGGTTTGAGGCTCAACACTTGTCTAACCTTAGCAACCTAGAGCTCTGATACCACTTGATATGATATAGATCTAAGACAATTAATATTACAGGCTCATGTGCATGGATGTTCCTATGTTATTTTATGAAACAGATCTATAAGATTGTGAAATACACAGGCAATGAAGTAGTTAAAGATAACATAATAGGCAACACATATAGACATAACAAGTTTAATAAGGAGTTCACCCGATACTCCTGGGCTACGTCTCTCGGTCTAGCCTTCAGTGGTGGCCTCTCTATTATGTTTTCAAAGTAGAGTTTTTAGAACAGTGATCTTAATTTGAGTCTCATACAATAGATATAAATCAGCAAGATTATACATGGATCCCCCAAGTCTCTAGAGTACACAGACTCTCCTTACTGACTCTCGACCTCTATTGGTCACAGTAGTATGAGTTCAGTCTGAGACTCATACATGACAGGAATATACAGAGGAGTTCTCTTGAACCTATGAAGCCTTCTTTGGAGTACACAAACTCTATGGCTCTCTCTGGCTCTGTCTTAACTCTAGCTCGATGTTGCCTTTGCTTCTTCAGGTTAGCTCAACTTTTTCTTTCTTCTCTTTGCTCTCAGATTTCTTAACTTTCCTTCTTCTTTCTCTATCAGTTCATGACTTTAAAGCTAATATGCTTCTTGACTGTTAATTTCTGCTTCCCGGCTTTCTGGTTCCCCTACCTCTGTCCATCTGAATCCCTCTGTTCTACATAATCATCACCGTATAATTCCTTACAGGGAGGTGGCCACCTATTTCATAACGAACTAAGTGTCAGTTCTCTTAGACGTTTTTGAAATGACCGTTTAATCCGTTAACTCTAAGAATGCCCGCAAAACATGACCTTCTACCAATTCATTATCCTCCTCGGACTTCAAATCTTATATAACCCTGCCTATTTACCTTGTCAAATCTGGTCACCCATCGGAACACATCTCCATCATTGATTTGGAGCCTCCAAATCCTACGGTCATCGTTCATATTGGGCAGGTAAGTAACATGATGTTTACTCATCCGATGTGAGAGGTTTTCTCTCTCTTCTGCCGAATGCATGGCACCCGTTATGTGGCATTGGGCGAGACCCATTTTAAATGGCTTACCACTCAAAGCCCTTTCGATGCTCTGCTAGTTTTTGTGGGACCCCGCTTCTAATGGAATCAGCGCGATATCAATTGCATTTTATAACTTTTCAGGTGCGGGAACTCGAGGCTTTTCCTTTGTTGGGGGGTCTGTCGCTAATCGCATATCAGAAACTACCCCCATTTCTTAAATTGACCTCTAGTTTTTCTAATTTGTGGCAGCACGTGTTACCATGGACCGATGGTCTATGCACTTGACTGAGGGTCCTTGTTGCTCCGCACTGTTCACAATTACAATTGTTTCAAGGATATCTCTGATAGGCTTGATCTTTATAAGACTTTGAAACTTTGGCATGATTTTTAAGAGTTCATGAAAACATAAAGAGTGTTCTAGGATCCAATTGAGATAAATTGGACTGTATTTGGGTTATTTAAACAAAATATAGCGAGCTTACGGTTGATGCTGGATATTTGCCGACGACACCAGATTGCGCTAAATATTAAAAGGTGTACCTTCCTCGTCCCCTTTAGAAATCTGCTCTACCATGTGGTCTACAAACAAGGTCTGATGCTGGACCCTGCGAAGATTGTTGTTATTCTCAATCTGGAAGTGTCAAACAACTACGCGCCACTTTGGGGCACACTGGTTACTATAGAAAGTTTATTAAGAGCTATGCATAAATAACAACGTCAATGGAACAATTATTGGAAACTGATGCTACATATTGTTGGAATGATGATTGTAAGAAAAGTTTGGATGTTTTCAAGGATAAAATGGCATCCGCTCCCATCTTGGTTTTCCAAGAATGGGAAATCAAATTTCACGCACAAGTTGATGCATCGCGTATTATGCTAGGCACTGTCCTTACGCAAGAAGGTGTGGATCACCCAATCGCGTTCGCGAGTTGATGCCTATCCAAAGGTGAAAATAAATATTCTACTACTGAGCGTAAAGGATTGGCAATGGTATACACACTCCAAAAATACTGGCACTATTTACTTAGTGGGCACTTCAAGATGTATATCAATCATTCCATGTTGAAATACCTGGTGAACAAGCCTTTTTTGGGGGGGTGCATATGCAGATGGATGTTACTGTTTCAAGAATATGACTTCAAGGTCATCGTAAAGCTGAGACACCTAAATGCAAGACTAGATCACCTATCATGAATGGAGACCAGTGAGGAGCCAAAAAATTTGGAGGAAGGACTACCTGATGCACAACTCTTTACAGTGCACGTCGCAGATGGCCAATTCAAAGATATAATCCATTTCTTAACCACAGGGACTGCGCTGCAAGAATATTCAGTCCAACAGAAGAAGGAATTGGTGGTATGCGCAGCGGAATTTTCTGTCATCACGGGGAACCTCTACAAAATGGGAAATGATGAGATATTACAAAGATATGTACCTGAATTTGAATGAGGACAGATCCTCGCGGAAGCACATGGAGGGGCTGCACGAGGACACTATGCAGGACAGGCAACGACATAGAAGATTCTTCGCTCTGGGCTATTGCGACCAACCCTACATCAAGATTCGAAAGCATATTGTCGGGCCTATGACGTATGTCAACGAATTAGGAAACCATCACGAAGGGATGAGATGCCACTCAATCCATAGATGATGCTGCAACCATTAGGAAAATGGGCAATAGACTTTGTGGGGCCAATCAAACCTCAGGTGAAGAAAGGTGCCCAGTACATCATCACCGTGAAAAGGTACCTAACTCGATGGGCAGAAGCATAGCTGGTTAAGGACTACACAGCTACCACAGCTGCGAAATTTTTGTTCGACAACATGTTGACACATTTTGGATGCCTGAAAATTTTAATGAGTGACCGCACAATGCACTTCCTAAATGAAACTATCAGTGCACTCACCGAGGAGTTCTAGGTGTATCATCAACAAAGTATGTCATACCATTGGCAAGCTAATGGGACAATAGAAACATTCAATAAGATTTTGGAGACTGCGCTGACCAAAGTATGTAATGTGAAAGGAAATGACTGGGACTTGCGCATACTTACTGTATTATGGGCATACATAACCACATGTAAGAAATTGATGGGTTAGACACCTTTCAGGTTAGTCTATGGGATGGAAGTAGTCATGCCAATGGAATACATCGTACCCAGTTTGTGGATAGCAACAATGATAGGCATGTCAGACCACGAAGCCTTAGAAGAGAGGCTCCTGCAATTGGAAGAACTTGAGGAAGAATGGTTCCTGGCAGGATTCCATCAGCAGGTACAGAAACAGCGTGAGAAAGCTTGGCACAATCACCATATCAAGTTGCACACATTCAAGGTAAACGATTTAGTGTTGTTGTATGATAGCAAGTTCAAAAAATTTCTTGGAAAATTTAGAATGCATTGGTTGGGACCATATGTGCTAAAGGAGGTCATAGACGAAGGTGCGGTCCAGCTAGTCAAACTTAATGGAGAGCCCTTCCCAAGAAGAGTAAATGGCAGTCACCTGAAGCCCTACACAGGTGGGTTGGTTGTCTAACTAACCGACCAGAGCACAGCCTTCGCGACCTGAGGAGCCGAATAGAGGTGCGTGACTATAAACATAGGTTATAGAAGCCGGCATCACAATAGCGAATCAAGTCAGATGCAGATGATTCTGAAGCAGAAAGGGAGAAAATCAAGACAACAATAGCATGGTGCATTACGGACCATCATGCTACATAGACAGTTAGATGGACGCCGTGCAAGGATTTCCATGCCAACTAAGTGACTTAGGATGACTCACGATGATTGTGTTAGGGGCTTGTTGGGTAGCAGATCGCCCCATAGGATGTTTTTAGGGCTTGTAACCCGAATTTTGGTTAAATGTAATGTAAGAACCCATGAAATGTGGGTGTGGAGCGTGAGATTCTAGGGTTTTCTACCCTAAAATAATGTAATTTAATATAGAATGTGTCAGCCTACCCATAGTCCACAGACCATGGGATTGTATAAATAAAGCGAGGCTCTAAGTGTAAAAGGCAGTTCTTGGCTTTGAGAAGTAACATGGGTTTTGAATGAGGAATTCGCTCTAAGTCTATAAGTCTATTTCTTGGGTGGTAGTAGTAGTAAGGGGCTCTGCATCTGAGTGCGCAGAGGCCTAGTAGAGTCTGTAGCTGAGTGCACAGAGGCCTGGTAGAGTCCGCAACTATGTGCGTGGACCCCTTCAGCTGAGTGCATAGGGCAGAGTTGGGATTTTATTTGAAATAGAGGAGTAATAAAATATAAGTTGATTTTGGAATATTTTGTGTCTATGTTTCTATTATATTTATGCATCTCTTTACAGTTTTATAATTGCGCGCGCTTGTTATGAATGTTGAATAATTAATGAGAATATTGGGCCCACATAATTAAGTTCAGATCTATAAGTTAAGCACATTAAGGAATAAGGATCTAGATAGCCCCTCTCTGTGCTCTGTACAGAGCTACGAGGAAGCAGTTGCACAAGTTGCAAAGGACAGACAGCTGTGCGGAGCAGTGCAAGCGCACAGGATTGGTTCGTGAACTTCCCAGACTTCATCAAGACATCCCTACAGTGCCAAAACCTGGTTCCAGCACCCTCCATACCACCTTGGGTGAGACCTTAGTCCGTGCACCATAGACTGTTGCCAAAAGGGTTGGTAGTTTTAGGATTTGTTTGGCTAAATCACTTCTGAACCTAGGACAAGCCCCAACAAGCCAACACCATTGCTTCTTTACTCTCTTTACAACTTAGAGCCTCACTCTATTTATACAATCGCATGGTCTGCAGACCACGGGTAGGCTGACTTTACACTATTTCACAATGCAATACTTAGGGCGGACAACCCTATGACTCAATTGTACATTTCGCACTCCGCGCCCGTAATTCACAGAGTTTTACAACATTTCTGACCAAAACTTGGGCTTTGAGCCCAAAAAAGCTACCGTGGGGGGATTCCATGCCCAACAGTATGTGGTGCATTCCCCTGGTTACTGTGTTTGGTGGCATGTGGTCCTAGCCATGGCAATAAACTAATCAATTCTTGGCGATAGTCTTCTAATTCAATGGTATGATCATCCACACTATGCCTTGCCATCCTTGGTTTATCAATGAGACATGCTTTCTTGATCTCGTTTTCTAGCCTCTTGACCTCTTCATCCATCAAAATTATTTCCTTTCTTAGTCATACCTGGTTTTTTTCGAGTTTGCTAAGTCTAAGGTTCCCTTACCGAATGCCTTCCTTAAGCCTTATGTGTTCTAGCTCTCATAGCTATGTGATTTCTCTGTGTTGGGCTTTGCGCACTATCGCACCTGCAAGTGCTATTATGTGTGTATTCATCGTTGCATGCCCCTCAGAAATTATAGTCCCTACCCTGTTCCTAAATCTTAGAATTTTTTTCACAGTCAGGTTTTTGTACATGGTCCTATAGCCCCATCGAACCACTGGTACATGTAGGTCCCAATCAGTGCGTTTCACCTGGTGAACCCTGTTCAGCACTGCACACACCCTGTTGAATGCTTCTCTCTGGATAGTCGTTGGTGTGCTTCACCTTTCTTATGGCTCCATTTTGTTCTGATTCTTTATTCTGGGAGTGGTGTGTGCTTGTGCGGGCTACCTGTCATATGTTTGTACCCATCGGGAAAGGTGGGCGCACAAGTTGTTCTGCCCCTGGTAACTGACTCTCATCCTTAGTTAGGGTTTTCCAAATTGTAGGCGCATCATTCTCTTGCATCCACGCCAGTCCTCAAAATTTCTATGATGTGTACCCCACCATCCTGCGGGCATCATGCACAGTGCCCATTTCAGAGCATCAAACCACTGCTCTTCTGGTACTGCACTTTCAAGTTTGTTCAGGAATTCATCCACCGCTGTCAACCCATCAGACATAGTAAGATCCCTTACCTCTGTTGTCACGCAACGTAGTGACCTATCAATCATTTTGCAATTAAGCATGGTTACTTCGTGCAGCTAATTCTGCCAGCACTCTATTTCTTTGTCTAAATCTGAAGTGTAGGAGCTTTCGCACTCCCATGAAATCCTACCATCTACAGTTGGGTTTACCCAATCATGTTCTCATGTGGTTATCTTGTAGATTCAATCGAGATTGTCATCACTATCATTGTTGTGCACTCGTTCAATGTATCACACTCCTTCGTCTGGATTTAGTGAGACTACTACACATAGTGACTTTTCCTCAAAAATCATTTTGCGCTTCTTTAGATTTATGACTCCATTCATATCAGTGGCTCAGTCTATTCTAGTATAATGGGATACGGATTGCTATCATTGACAATCTCTATCACCTCAAAATCTACCTACATGCTCACACCTTCAATATCCATTGTTACCCCTTGCAATCTTCCCATGGGCAAGATCTTCTGTTGGTTCGCCATTCACAACTGAATAGGAGACCATTGTAGCGTGGTCCATGCGTTCCCCTATTTTTTTCAGTAGTACATTAGCGTCCAATCCAATATCCATGATTACCTGGTCCATTTCATACTCATCGATTTGCGCAATCAACTTCATTTCCCTTCCTGTGCACAATACATGCTTTCCAAGTTTCCAGACCACACCTGGTTCTCCTTACCCCGTGCACCTAGTGATAAGTTCCTATAGTCCTTTTACTACCTTGTTGTCACATATTAGCTTCATGCATGTCTCCAGAAAGTTAATGAGCATTCAAGGATCCATACCTGGTTCTAGTTGATCCTTACTACCTCAAGTGGAGGCCTCCATGAAGCTCTTCTTAGCTTCCATGAATGTCTCCTTTGCGTGTTCTAAATCAAATTTAGGTTCCTTTGTAGTAGCCTTGCAAAACCTTGCACTTTCTTCTAACTTCTTACCTTTATCATCACCAGTGCTCATACCACTCCTAAGCATTATGTTTACATTCGGGTCTTCTTCACGTGGCTTAGACCTCATCATTTGCAAATTCTGAGTCGAAGGAGGCTATAGCACCCCTTTTTCGCGTAGCCTCGCTATCAATGTAGGGAAGTCTTCTACCTCATGATCAAATTGAGTACAGTACAAACATGATGTCCTTGTTGGGTTTGTACAATTGCGAGCATAGTGTCCTGGCCCTCCACAATTGTAACAAATTAGTTGTCTACAACCCCAACCTGGTCCCATTCCACCTCGACCTTGTCTGTACCCTTGAAATCTAGCACGTACCATTCCTGCATTTGGGTCGAGGGCTCGCATTTTGGTCTTCACCCTGTAGGCAGGAGTTTGATCCATCATTAGTTCGTAGTTTCTACAGGTGCGTTCATCATGGTCTATTGACCTGCAGAAATTACAAAACAATTGTTGGGATGTCTGCGTATACTTCTACAATAGATGACAATTATCCATAGTGTTCTGTTCTCCTATCTAATAGATCGTGCACCATAGTGTAGGTGTTGTACTTGGTCCTTCTTGTGCCTCAGGTCTTAATGGCATTAGCCCTCCTCCCACCAAGTAATTCGTGAACACTAGACAATGGTCCTTTTCATGCCCTTGGCCTTTGCATTTTATGTACCATACCTCCTCTCATGCCTCTGGCTGAGGTGTTTTGTCATGTTTTAAAATCTGCATCTCGAGACACAGATTTTGCAGTTGCACATGGATTTGTTGGACTCCTAGACCAGGGTCTTCTATAGGGGTGTCATGCAATCTCGTTGCCATCTCTAAAGCTTTGGCCTGGGTGGAAAGCTTTTGTTGTGACAACGCCATCCTTAATTGTAGTGTTAGTGACCCTACATTCTATGCGCAGTGCTGTCTATTTGTCAAAGTCATGTTGGCCTCGTAAATCATACTCTTCAGTTTTTGGTCCAAATCCTAAGGCCTCTCACCTAGGAGCATCGTGATCTCCTTAAACCCGATAATAATTATGTCTTCGACTTTGTCCTGCTAAATTCCCTATTCAACACAGTCTAGATTTTTATGATTCCTACATTTGGATGGTCATTAGAATGCTTGACGTACCATGTTAATGCGTGATCCTGCAACGCGCTTACCAATGTAGTCTTTTTTATATTGTCATCCACGACTCCTTATCCTTCCCATACCACCCTTACCATGAATGAGAATTGGTCTGGATCTTCACTCCCTACTCCTTTGAATACCGATAGTTTGATCACACTTGCCATACTGAACTGTGGTGGTGGCGGAGGTGGTGTGGGTGGAGATGGAGGTGAGGATGGTGAGAGGGGTGGTGATGTAGGTGGAGGTGGTAAGCATGGAATTCGTTGCCTTATCAGACTAACCACACTTCTCAGAGAAATTCTTGTGAGCTCTTCCTCACTTTCCTGCGATGGTGAAATTGAAGGACTAGTTTCTAATTCTTCACTACCTCCAGTTTTGTAGATCTTCCCATTTCGCATAGTCCCTATTAGCCTTGAGGTGTAGCACTGCCATTTTCAAGGTTAAAGGAAGGAGATGGTATGCTTTTCTATCCTAGAGAGGTCCTCACATGGGCCATCACCCCACTTTTCTCACTCTTCCACTAGCATTCTATTCCTCTCATATCCTAATGAGACCCTCTTTTGCCTTGGCCTTAATTAAATTAACCCAGAAACCCCCGAAAACCTTACCTTTGCATCCATATGCGCCCTCTGCACATTTCTCAAGGACATACTGTACCTCTGTGTCCCTCCGATGTCGATCTCCCCACCGATCTGATGGCCCACGCTCCACCTGATCGACGAGACATGCTCAATCGATCTCCACTATTAGATTATACCCGCCAGATCTAACGGTTGTCACTCATATTGCACGAGCAACAAGCGAGAGGAATAGCCACCTAATAAAGGCAGTTTTCTCTCTCCTGTGCTACTACATGGTGTACAAGGAGTGGCATCAGGCAGACTCTGCCCTTTATCGCTTACCGCCCAATGAGCACCCAATAAAACCATTTCCACCCAAATGAAACTTCCCCTAGGCATTATCATCCACGCACCTCCTCTGCCAAATAGCCGTCCGATCTGTGCATCTGAGATCTGAGGACTTGGACTTATTCTATTCTCGCCACATCTTCATACCTCCTACATTTGATCATCACCATCTATTTCCCTCGATCCAATGGCCCTCGTCCATGATCACCTTGCTTTTCCCTCCACCACCTGATCACCATCCTCACCGTCAATTCATCTCGTCCAATGGCCCATGTGCCTCGTACCCTCACTTCTCATCAGTCACCCAAGGTGGAAAGTGGTTGGCTCTGTCAGTATATGTGGCAAGCGCATAATTAGACTAGAATAACAAAAAGCATGGCTGAAAGAGGAAAAAAGCAGTAGCATGATGCAGCCGAGTGAAAAAAATGATCGTGGAACATCACAGCACATTCGAGCCACCTGATAGAGTGGCGAAGTGACTAGAATCGATTACTGTGTTTGTTATAAATAGTGACCCTATGCTCATGCTGGTCTAATTATGGCATCAAGCAATTAGAAGCCAGAGGGGATAGATTAAGGCATCTCGAGCCCTAGAAAGCCCAAGAGCATTGTAGAACCCTATAAATGGTTGAAAGTTAGAAGGAACAACAGTTCAACTTCTGGATATTGTAGATACTCTGCTCCTTGCAGCTTTTCATATTCATTCTAGTAATACAAGCTTCTTTTGTTGTTACATGTTCAATGTCCATTTCTCTTCTATTGTAAGCTTGCACTTGGATAAGTCTATTCATGATTTCCTCTATGTCTAATGCCAGATAATTGTCATCTTATCTCTACATTAATAAATTAGATTTGCAATTGAATAGGTTATTCATGTTTCTTCTGTGTCTAATGCTAGATAGCTGTCATCTTATCTCTGCATCGGTAAATTATATTTGCAAGTTTCATTTACTTCCTATAGCTAGCCATTCATATATGTTTATATATGCATCTTCTAGTACAGTCAGTATTCTCCATCTATCCATTGAATATATAAACTATTGAGCATTACTGGTCTAAAGCCTTGTCAAGCTAAGGGTGTTCATGCATGTCTAGAGTGAAACAAAGTTGAAGCAGTTATCTGGCTTGATCCAAACCATCATCCATCCCAATAGTTCAAAGAACAACATTGAAGATTATATGTTACCAAGATTCTCCGAGCTGCAACCAGGAGAGTTTCCTGGAGTGATAAAAAAATTGGTGCCATTGTCGAGGAGAGGAGACTAAAGCTCATCTTCCTTGGGAGATGACACAAATCTAGCTTTGACAATAGAAAAAGTCTGGACACTATTTTGGTTGTAATCATCTATCTAGAAAATCTACTGGAGATCGAACCTCTTGGTGACTCCACTTCATAGTTCTAGCTTAGTTTGGGAGGCATACTCAGAGAAATCCTCAGAAGCCACAAGTTGATCCAGTACCTGACCCTGAAAAAATCATTGAAGAAAGAAAGATATTGTAGAAAGGAGAATTAGGTTCAGGTAAATCTAAATAATCTTCTATATCACCTTAAGAAAGGCCTGCAATAGAACAAATACATGTTGAGAGTATAGCATCTAACACTAGCAGTGAAGAATAAATCTCAGAGATCCATAAAGCTCCTTATTCCTTTGGTTCTTATTTTGTTGTAAGCGCAAAGGAAACCTCACCTCTTATCCATCATACCCCTTTAGTCCTATCAGTCACTCCTCAACCTTCTATCATTCAGACTTCCAGTACTCTTATAGCCACCACAGCTATGGCAGATCCACAAGCACCTACCAAAATCGAAAGAATAATAGCTACTAGGTATGGACCTTTAGCACTGCCCACCCCTTTGAATGCCATGCCTACTAGAGAATATTAGAAGTATATGCCTAAGTTCATTGGGACTAAAGGTGTTACAGCTAAAGAACATCTTGATTCATTCCAAGCTATGCTGATAACCTGGACAATAGTGAAGATGATGTCTAGATGAGAGTCTTTGTCCAAATCCTAGATGGAGAGGCTAGAAAATGGTTCAAAGAACTGACCCCAAGGTCTATAGCAGATATTGAGGCTTTAAATGATGCATTTCTAAAGCATTGGGGGGATAAGAAGGATCTACTCTACTACCACACTGAGTTTGGAAACTTAAAGAGGGAAAATGGTGAGTTGTTGTTTGATTTTAATAATAGGTTTAACCGAATGTATAACAAGATACCAGTTGAAGTAAAACGCACCACTACTTGTGCTAAACTCACCTATGCCAGCGCTTTTAACTCTGACTTCTACCTACTGTTGAGGGAGAGGCAATGTGCTACTTTTTATGATATGTAGGATGTGGCATTGGAAGTATAATCAAACATCATGGCTGCAGAGAAGCTCAGAGGTAATGTTGATAGAAGGAGACATAGGGGCGAATCTTCATCATCTTCAGACCGCAAGATAGATAAAATGACCAAGATGATAAAGTCACTAGCCTCTAAAATCTAACGGTTGAGCAACACCCAGAGAAAGGAAGAGTTCCTAATACCTTTTCTCCTAGAAATCCAAATCCATATAGAAGAGCTAAGGAGAAATTGTAAATTCTACAAAGAAGCAAAGATGCCAATGAATACCAAAGGGTGAAGCCCCCTTTCTAGAATGTAGTCATGGAAGAGGAGCAGTTTGAAGAAGATCATGAAAACCATTGTATGGAAGACAATGGTAGTGCCTCCTTTTTGACCTTAGCTGCCTATGAAAAGTCATTATTCAATGACCAGATCAGCCAAGAGTGGGATGTTGAGGATGTTCTACAAACTGAACATCATCAAAGATATAACCTGAGGTCGAAGATGAATAATGCCAAGGAAGCGACTAGCGGTTGATCCTATCATCCTAAAAGCTCTACCTCATGAGATAAGAGGCCTTAACAAGTTTCCTTCTACTTTCAGTTTTCAATCAGAAATTTAGAAGCTAAGGATACCTATACCTCTGGTTGAACTAGCGAAGAATGAGTTCTTCAAGAGATCTATCCTAGACGCCCTTGAGCCCAACACCATCTAAGCCTCCACGGACTATGTAAACCTACAATATGACAAACCCGTTGTTGTTCTGAGCCCAATGATTGAAAATTATGATGACATATCGCCATTATTCTATGTCTCTTTAACCATTCATGACAAAATCCTTCACAACTACCTTCTGGACACAAGAGCCAGCCATAATCTAATGCCCAAGACTGTCATGGATGAGTTGGGTCTTGACATTACCAAGCCTTATCATGACATGTTTTCTTTTGACTCTAGAAAAGTGAAATGTTTGGGATTAACCAAAGACCTAGCCATCACCTTGTCTCAGCTACCTATGAAGAGCATGATGATGGATATTGTGGTCGCAGATGTGCCCCCCAAGTTTGGAGTGTTTCTTTCTAGAGGTTGGATCAAGAGATTAGGTGGAACATTGTAAAATGATCTGTCCTATGCTACTATCCTCGTTTTTGGAGGTAAGAGTAGGAGATTATACAGAGAAGCTAAATTGGCTTATATCATCAATGATGAGAAGAATCCCACTAATCATCCCATCTATGATGTTGACACTGACTTTGGAGCCTGTATTCTTCAAATTGAAGAATCCAAATTGGACTCCATGCGGCTAAGGAAACCAGTTGACCAGATCACACAGGAAGAAGGCCCACAAATTTGGGACATGTTCGTTGATGGAGCTTGCTCTAAGGAGGTTGTAGGGGCACATGTAGTCCTTGTATCCCCCACACAAGAATGCATTCATTTATCTTTGAAGTTAAATTTTCAGGTCACCAATAACATAGTAGAGTATGAGGCTTTGATATTGGGCTTAAGTGCTGCTAAAGAAATGGGCATCAAAGGTCTAAAGGTATTTGGAGATGCAGACCTGATCATTCAGGAGGTGAACAAAACTTTCCAAGCAAAGCATCCAAGGCTGAAAGAATACAGAGATGAGGTATGGAAGCTCAAGGGTTCTTTTAGTAGTTTCAGTATTTCTTACATCCTTAGAATGAAGAACCAGCTTGTTGATTCCCTTGCTATGTCTGCTAGCATGTTTGTCCCTCCTTTGCCTCCTAAATTGGCTTATGAAGTTCAGGTGAAATATAGACCATCTCTTCCTGACAATGTCAAATACTGGAAAGTTTTTGAAGATGATGATGAGATTAATATGTTTTTATAGGTCATTGATGAATTTTCTGAAATGCACATTGACCAAGAAAATGAAACCATTGAAGAATGCAACAAGTCTGAGCTAAAGAACAAGATTGACCAGGATAACATTGTCCAGCTACCTAGTAACCATATACCCAAGGGATTGGTGCCCCTAGAGTTTTTTTTATTATTATAATGATGTACCTTATAATCCTGCCAAAAAAGAAAATGAGTCTACAGTTCATAGACATAATATAGGAAGCCCAGATCATCCAAAGTACATAAATTTGTCCACTCACTTGTCAGCTACCCAAATTTTTGAGTATTACACCCTGATTAAGCAATTCACTGATATCTTTTCTTGGGAGTACAATGATCTTAAGACCTATGACACAAACATCATTCAACATAAGATCCCACTGGAGAAGGACACCATCCCTTTTGAGCAGAAGTTAAGACCTATTAGCCCTCTCTTACTACCTTTGATTGAAAAGGAAATTAAGAAACTGTTGGATGCCAAGGTCATAGTTCCCCTAAGGTATTAAAAGTGGATAGCTAACCTGGTGGTAGTCAGAATGAAGAATGGGAAAATCAGGCTTTGTTTTAACTTCAGGAATATGAAAAAATGCTCTAGAAATGACAACTACCCCATGCCTAAGATGGAACACTTGCTGCAAAAAGTTTCAGGGGATAGAGTCATGTCTTTCTTAGATGGATATTTTAGGTTACAATCAGATTGTTGTACATCCAAAAGATCAAGAAAAGACCACCTTCACTACTCCTTGGGTAACCTTCATGTACTCCAAGATTCCTTTTAGACTGATGAATGTTGGGGCTAGTTTTCAGAGGGCCATGGACATAGTCTTTGTGGGAGAGAAGGACAAGTTTTTCCTTATTTACCTTAATGACATAACAGTTTTTTCCAGTAGTCACAAGGACCATTTGCAGCACATGAAGAAGGTGTTTCTAGAGTGCAGATAGTTTGGAATTTCTGTGAACCCAAAGAAATCATATTTTGCTCTAGAAGAAGGAAAATTTCTAGGACATATTGTTTTTTCTGAAGATGTGAAGATTGATGCAGCCAAAGTTCAAGCAATTTAGACATTGTCCATCCCAAGGTCAAAAAGGGACATTCAATCTTTCCTGGGTAAGATTAACTTTGTTAGAAGGTTCATTCCAAACTTTGTAGAGCTAGTTAAGCACATCACTTCCATGCTACAGAAAGGATCATAAATAAAATGGACAGATGCTGCAAGAAGATCTTTTGAAGCCATTAAACAAGATATCATGGAAGCTCCCACTCTAATTAGTCCTGATTACACCAAGGAGTTTTATATCTTCTCTTTTTCCTCTTATGATACACTTACAACAGTTCTATTACAGAAAACTGATGAAGGTGTAGAGCATCCTGTCGCCTTCTTCAGCAAAATTCTGAGGGATGCTGAACTAAGGTATGACCTTATTGAAAAATAAGCTTATTCTATCATAAAATCTTTGAAGGCCTTTAGAATTTATATTCTACATTCCAAAGTGATTGCATATGTACCTTCAGCCTCAATAAAGGATGTCCTAACTCAACTAGATATTGATGGAAAGAGAGCTAAGTGGATTGCAAAGTTCATAGAGTTCAACATAGAGGTGAAGCCCACTAAGCTGGTCAAAGGCCAGGGCTTGGCTAAACTTATGGCTGAGGAAAATTGCAGTTTGTTAGACATCAATTGCATGAGTCCAATTTCAGGTGATGAGCAGACAGAGGAAGCAGTAGAAGAACAAAAGCAGAATCAGTCTTTGGCTGAAAATCTAACCACCTGTGAATGGTATTCCAGCATAGTTCATTTTTTGCAGAAGCTAGAAGTCCCTCCAGGGCTTAGCTCAAGTCAAGCCCAAGCCATTAAACTCAGATCAGCCAAATTCTGCATTAATAAAAATATGCTTTATTGGAAAGACCCATCAAGAATCCTCTTGAGATGTCTAGATAAAGGACAATCTGTGGAAGTCATGCACTAGTTCCATTCTAGCATCTGTGGAGGGCATCATTATTGGAAAACCACAACCCACAAGATCTTGAGAGCTGGGTTTTATTGGCCTACTTTGTTCTCTAATGTATTTTCTTTTGTGAAGTATTGTGACAAATGTTAGAGGTTTGCAGGAAGACAACAGCTAAAATCTCTGCCCTTGAATCTAGTTTATGTCAATGGTCCCTTCCAGTAGTGGGGCTTGGACTTCATAGGTGAGATTAGCCACATTCCAGTGGCCAGCATAAATGGATCTTGGTAGCCACTGATTATTTCACCGAATGGATTGAGGCTATGCCCACTAAGAATGCTAATCACCAGGTTGTTATAAAGTTTTTGAATGAGAATCTTTTCACTAGATTTGGTTGCCCAACCAAACTAGTCACTGATAATGCAACAAATTTTAGGGCAAAAGAATTGGTAGAAATGTGTGGATCCATGGGAATTCAGTTGGTACATTCTACCTCACATTGTCCTCAAGGAAATGGCCTAGCAGAATCATCTAACAAGAGTCTTGTGAGGATAATCAAAAAGCTGTTGGAAGACACCAAAAATAGTTGGGATTCCAAGTTGAAGTTTTCACTATGGGCTGACAGGGTTACCAACAAGAAGTCCATAGGAAATTCTCCACTCAGGTTGGTTTATGACACTAATGCTATTTTTCCTATCTAGCTAATTCTCCTTGTGGCCAAATTCCTGTAAGAATAACAAGATGAAGAGAATGAAATGGTAAGAAGAATGAATAACCTGGTTGAACTACAACAGATTAGAGAGCAGCTGGTTGAGAAGTCAAAAGCTCATCAGAAGAAAATCAAAGAAACCTTTCATTGGAAGGCAAAAGTGGATAATTTCCAAGCTGGTGACTGGGTTCTCAAATGGGATGCATTTAAGGAAAAGAAAAGTAATCATGGTAATTTTGACTCCTTATGGATAGGTTCGTTCATCATCTCTCAAATTCAGTAGAAAAATACATCTATTTTGCACAGTTTGGAAGGAGGAGATGTTTTTGGTAGCCCAGTCAATGGGTGGTTTTTGAAACTTTATTTCATATAAGGCTTTAAAACCTTGGTATTGTAATTATGTTTTTGCAATGTTTATTTTTATGAAAAATAGACTCCATGCACAATGGAACACTAGGAGGAAGATTTGATTTTGGTTTTACGAGAAAGGCAGTGGTCTACAGTTTTTGAAACCTCACAGGGAGGCTTTCATCCCCAGAAGGAGCCAGTGTTAGCCCTAAGGTGTAGCGCTACCATTTTGAAGGCTAAAGGAAGGAGATGGTCTGCTTTGATATCCTAGAGAGGTCCTCACATGGGCCATCACCCCACTTTCCTCACTCTTATACTTACATTCTATTCCGCTTATATCCTAACGAGACCCTCTTTCACCTTGGCCTTAAGTAAATTAACTGAGAAACCCCCGAAAACCTTACCTTTCCATCCATACGCTCCCTATGCACATTTCTCGAGGACATCCCATAACTCTGTGTCCCTCTACCAGCGATCTCCCCACCGATTTGATGGCCCACGCTTCACCCAATCGACGAGACATGCTCAATCGATCTCCACCATTAGATCATACCTGCCAAATCTAACGGTTCTCGCTCATATCATGCAGGCAACTAGCTAGAGGAGTAGTTGCCTGATAAAGGAAGTTTTCTCTCTCCTCTACTGCTACATGGTGTACAAGGAGTGGAATTAGGAAAACTCCACCCTTTATCGCTTACCGCCCGATGAGCACCTGATAAAACCATTTCTGCCCAAATGAGGCTGCCTCCGGGCATTATCGTTCGCGCGCCTCCTCCGCCCAATAGCCATCTAATCTATGCATCTGAGATTTAATGACTCGGACTTATTCCACTCCCGCCACATCTTCAGACCTCCTACGTTAGATCGTCGCCATCCATTTCCCTCGATCCAATGGCCTTTGTCCATGATCACCTTGGTTCGCCTTCTGCCACCTGATCACCATCCTCACTGTCGATTCATGAAATCTAATTTCCCATGTGCCTCATACCCCCGCTTCCCATCAGTCACCCAGGGTGGAAATTGGTTGGCTGTGTCAGTATCTGTGGCAGGCACACAATTAGACTAGAATAACAGAAAGCATGTCTAAAAGAGGAAAAAGCAGCAGCATGATGCAGTCGAGTTAACAAAATGATCGTGGAACATCACATCACGTTCAAGCCACCTGATAGAGTGACAAAGTGACCAGAATCAGTTACTGTATTTGTTAGAAATAATGCCCCTGTGCTCATTCTACTCTAGTTATGGCATCAAGTAGTTAGAAGCCAGGGGGGATAGAATAAGACATCTTGAGCCCTGGAAAGCCTAAGAGCATTGTAGAAGCCTATAAATGGCTGAAAGTTAGAAGGAACAAGGGTTCAACTTCTAGAGATTGTAGATACTATGATCCTTGCAGCTTCTCATCTTCATTCCATTATTACAAGCTTCTTTTGTTGTTACATGTTCAATGTCCATTTCTCTTATGTTCTAAGATTGCACTTGGATAAGTATATTCATGATTTCCTCTGTGTCTAATGCTAGATAACTGTCATCTTATCTCTACATTGATAAATTGTATTTGTAGTTGAATAGGTTATTCATGTTTCTTCTGTGTCTAATGCCAGATAACTATCATCTTATGTCTGCATTGGTAAATTAGATTTGAAAGTTTCATTTACTTCCTATAGCTAGCCATTCATATATTTTTATGTATGCATCTGTTGCTACACTCAGTATTCTCCATCCATCCATTGAATCTATAAACTATTGAGCGTTAGTGGTCTAAAGCCTTGTCAAGCGGAGGGTGTTCATGCATGTCTGGAGTGAAACAGAGTTGAAGCGGTTATCAGGCTTGATCCAAACCATCATCCATCCCAATAGTTCAGAGAACAATATTGAAGATTATATGTTACAAGGCATCTCCGAGCTATAACCTAGGAGAGTTTCCTGAAGTGATAACAGTCCCAAACATTAATTTATTCACATAACCCACTTTTCACACAATAGCATCTTAATCCAAGTGTTCAAAGATTTAATATACTTACCTCGCAGTCATTTGAGGAAGCGTCATTCCAACTCACTATAGCTGACGGTTGTATCTACTGTGAACTTAGATAAATCACACTATAAATCGATCGAGCCAATGGTCCACAACTCATGCGATCTTATCTCATGATGCTTCTATTTTGCGCACTAATTCCGGAGTCCACACGATTGGTTTGTTGAGCTTAAACCTCCCATCACTGTCTGTTAGCTTCATGATCCACTCATATAGCTTAGAAGGAAAGGATGCAAAGAAAATTTCATTTTTTTCATATATAAGTAGCGCTCCAACCACTATTCCTTAGATACACGTAGATTTATGTTTTCCTACACCACGAACTTGTGAATATTCTTGTCCAACCACCCTTCAATTTAATCCTTTATTGAGTTCCAGTGACACAACATCAGACATTCCTTATGTAGATCACAGTCTTGGCAATGGAACCATTTGTTGGCTTATAGGGGCTTGACCCAGGTTCAGAGATGATTTAACCAAACCAATCCCAGTGCTACTAGCCCTTTTGGTAACAGTCCGTGGAGTGTGGACTGAGGTCTCACCCAAAGTAGTTCAGAGATGATTTAGCCAAACAAATCCCTGTGCTACTAGCCCTTTTGGTAACAATCCACGAAGTGCGGACTAAGGTCTCATCCGAAGTAGTATGGGAGGGTGCTAGAACCAGGTTTCCACAACCTAGAGATGTTTGATCATTTTCGGTGGTTCGCGGTTTGACCCTGTGCGCATGTCGCTATGTGCATCTATCGGTCCCTCGCAGCCTGTGATGTTGCCTTCACGCAGCCCTGTTGGATGCACGATCCATGTTATTACCCAAGTTCCTTACTATTAACCTAATATTATCGGATTACTTAACTTATCTGTATGAGCCCAATTATATTTAACAGTGTTTAGTATTCATATAAGTGCATGCGATAAAAAAAATAGTATAAATGCATAGAAACTAATACAAAAGAAAATACATAGTATTTATAATCAAACTTCTCTTTATTATTCTTATTCTTGGGTTTCGGACTTGATGCCACCTTGGCACTCATCTACAGGGGTCCGCGCACTTAGCTATGGACTCTACTAAGCCTCTGCGCACTCAACTACAGAGCCTCTTCCTACTACTATGACCCAAGGCACTTAGACCTTTCATCTATGCTCTCTATCTTCTAGAATCCATCCCTTTTCTTCTATCTCTAATTCTCTTTACAACTTAGAGCCCCGCTCTATTTATACAATCCCATGGTCCATGGACCATGAGTAGGCTGACGTTACATTACAAAACTTAAGGTGGACAACCCTATGACTCAACATACATTTCACACTTCGTGCCCACAATTCATAGAGTCTTACAACATTATTTGACCAAAAATTTGGCATTGAGCCCCAAAACATGCTATGGGGGGATTCCATGCCCAACATTCACTTATCCCTAGGGTACCTTTCCTTATAGGTCCTTCCTTTTGTTTTATGCAATGTCCCCACCACTTTCTAGAGGGAAACCCTAAGCATTTTTGCAGAGCTAGTCCATGATTCTATGGAAATTTATATAGATGATTTCACCCCCTATGGGTGTGATTTCCCAGAGGCTCTCTCTATCTTGGGAAAGGTATTAAAAAAAATTCATTGGAATGAACTTATCGCACTCTAGGGACTATTATAGGTCACTCAATATCTCAAGAAGGACTGCAAATAGACCCCAATAAGATACCTATCATAAAGAGGGTCCCTGCTCCTCAGAAACAGATGTATGTCAGAAGTTTATTAGTCTTAGATGGATACTATAGGAGTTTCATAAAGGAGGTCAACAAGGTAGCGTCACCTTTGTTTGGACTATTGGCCAAGGACTCCAAATTTTTATGGTCAGAATGCTGCTAGGATGCCCTAGAAACCTTAAAGGACAAATTAACTACTGCATCTATACTCCGAGGCCCAAATTGGTCTCTTCCTTTTCACATACACGTTGATGCCTCTCACAAAGCTAAAGGAGCATCTCTAGGCTAGATAGATTACAAGCTACCTTTACTTTATCAGCAAAAATCTATCCAAAGCTAAGTTGAACTACACAGTGACTGAAAAGGAGCTCCTAGTTGTTATCTATTCCTTGAATAAATTTAGACCTTACATTACCAGTTACCAGAACTTTGTACATACCAATCATATTTCCATTAAATATTTGATTGATGAACCTGATGTGAATGCCCGAGTCATTAGATGGTTACTTCGGTTACAACAATTTGATCTAACTATTATTGATAAGATTGGCAGTGAAAATGTAGTTGGTGATTTTGTGTCCAGATTGATTGTGCTTGTAGGTGAGGAAGGAATGGTCAATGACCATCTACCAGATGAGAATTTATTCATCATTTCACTTCTCTGTTTTTGGTTTACTGACATATCTAACTACTTAGTAGCTGCACAATTCCCTCCAAATCTATCCTCCAAGGAAAAGAACATAATTATAAGGAAAAGCGCCCCATTCACTTGGATTGGGGGAAATCTCTTCAGGTTGGGCTCAGATCAAATTCTGAGAAGATGTGATAGGTAGAAGGATTTTTTTCACATCCTTCTAGCCTATCATGATGGGCCTTTTGGAGGTAACTTTGCATCCAAAAGGAAAACCTTCAAGGTACTACAAGCTAGTTATTACTAGCCCACTCTCCACCAGGATGCAACAAGGTATACCAGCCATTGTGATCGGTGCCAAAGAATGGGGAAAACTACTCATAAGGATTAAATTCCTTTGCAACCACAAGTGGATTTTGAGCCATTTGACAAGTTGGCCATGGATTTCATTGGGCCCATTGATCCTCCATCAAGATAGAGAAAGTACATCATTGTCTGCACTGACTACTTAACAAAGTGGGCTGAAGCCAAAGTGGTCAAGGTAGCCAGAGAAGATAAAGTGGTTTAGTTCTTTAGGTTGAATGTGTTTTACAAGTTTGGATACCCTAGAGATAGTCACTAATCGGGGCACTCAATTCACCTCGCACATGATTGATAATATCTTAACCCAACATAAGATCAAGCACAAGAATTCTACTCCTTACCACCCTCAAGACAATGGACAACTAGAAGTCGCCAATAGAGAAATGGAAAGCATCCTGACAAAAGTGGTTAGTAGCAATAGAAAGGATTGGGCTAACAGACTAGTGGAGGCCACTTGGGCTTATAATACAACTTGGAAGACAACCACAGGCTTCACACCTTATGATTTGGTCTATGGGAAGAAGGATCTTCTCTCCACTGAGTTTGAGTACAACACTTTAAGGATGTCAGCACAATTAGATCTAGATGTTACAAGGGAAAAATAGGAGGGGTTTCTCCATCTAAATGGGTTAGATGAATTTAGGACATAGACCCTCATGTACACAGAGGTGACTCAAGTACAAAGTAAGGTCTGGCATGACAAAGATATCAAAGACAAATTATTTCAAGAAGACGATTAGGCTCTGTTGTTTGACTCAAATTTCAAAGATTTCAAAGGCATGTTGATGACTAGATGGTTGGGCCCATATGTGATAGAAAAGTGCCATGACAATGCAGTTTTTCAAATAAGAACCATTGATGAAGAAGGTATCCATTTTCTTGTCAATGGGTATAGGTTGAAAGTCCACAAAAATAATTTGTCAAAGAAGGAGTTCATCGGTAGCATCAGTAAGGCAATAATGGTGATTGAAGGAGTCTCTACTTCCACCTCACCAAGTTCTTGAGGACCATTGAATCTTTGGAAAAAAAAAAAAAACAATAAGAGACCCAAGTGAAAACCTCCTTTGAGGTGCCTAGGGCATGCAACTAGGATGAAAACCTCCTTTCAGGAAACATGGTTTTATTTCAAAAGAAAAAGAATAAAAAGAGAGGAAAAGCACAAAAATAATGGCAGGGACCTCAAACCTGCCCACTCATAACAATTCTGGTTTTTGTAGGTTTTCAAAAAGATAATGGAAACAATGATCAAAAGGAGACAAGCCATGCAAACCCCCATGTTTTCCTTCATCCATTTCATCTCCTCCATGACCCCCATGTTCATTCATCCAGACTCATTTTCAACAATAGAAAAATCCAAATTTCAGGCAATTATGTGACTTCTACAGGATTTCCTATAGTTACTACAAGAGTTTCCTATAATACTACAAGAATTCCTGAAAATCTGCAAGAAAGGAAGTCCGACGAAAAAATTATGATGCAGGCCTATTTTGGATAAAAGAAAAAAAAAAAAAAAAAGTCCATTGACTTTACCACATCTCAACCAAGACCCTTCATGACCATGTCACCCTTTGTGTCCATCAAAAAAAGAAAAAAAAAAGAAAAAAAAAAGGAAAAAGAAAAAAGAAAAAGAAAAAGAGAGAAATATAAAAATGGCATACCAACAACAGCCTACCTCACCTACCACTCCATTGCCACACCTTCCACTCATTCCAATGCATATTCACCCTCCAAGCAAAGAAAGGACACAAAATTAAAAAAACAAAAGGTAGCTACAGGATTTCGTGTAGTATTACTACAGGAAATGCTATAGCAACCTATTTTTAGGTAGCAGCAGGCTCCAAGCCTGAATTTTAGCACCCATGCACTGGAAGAGGAGAATCACAACTAAAGGAATCATGGCACCTCTCCAAATCTTAGCAGCAACAAAGGAACCCAATACCTGCACACCAACAAGAGGACAATCTATCAACAAAATAGAAAAAAACAGGAGTAGAGATGATGTACCTAAGTCATGAGTAGTACAATGAAACCACCCTCTAGCATGCATCAGAAAGGAAAAGGGAACTAAAAGTATGTCACCTCATCCACACTCTCTCATAAGTATGAATATGATTAAAACTATAATAATATGTAGAAAGTTGGTTTTATAAGCGAAGGAGGCTAGCTAACCTGGCCACCCTCAGCCAGATAACAAAACATTAAAGTGTTATTCAACTGGACAAGTGGCAAGGTCACATCAAAGGGAATAAATTTGAAAGGTGGTCGAGTTACATTGAGTACGAGTGGGTGATGTTTACGACGAAGGGTTGCATGATAACTAATAGTGGGACTAATGGTCCAAAAGGAGAAATACATACTTAGCCAAACCTCAACTCCTACAGATTGATTGAGGGGGGCAGAGCAATACCACAAAAATTTTCCATCCCTCTATTCTTTGAGCTTGAGAAGGAGAGAGCAAGGACACATTATTTGATGCAACTTTCTAAATCAAAAAGTGTAGAGGATGTGGGCCATATGGAAGAAAATAAGCTAGAAATGGGCGGAGAGTTTAGTAGGACAAGAGATAGGGAAAGAGTGATGAAATTAAAAATAGAGGCTAAGAACACAAGGCTGAGGAAGCAAGTATAGAAAAATGAGAGCCAATTGGAAACTATGGCAAGTCTCTCCATGGAGGCACTACAGTGCAGGATGCCATCAAAATCATATGCCTTATACCTCAAAGAACAATGGTTGCAGTTTCAAATAAAAAACCTAGCACAATGAGGAACTATGCCTTTCCAAGACTATAGGTAGTTCATTGACGTATGTGACCAAAGAAACCTTGAAGGACAGGGCCAAGATATCTAAATTATACCTACATAACTTGGCCCTAACAAATTTGAATGTGTGGGACCCCAATCCAAAGCTAGGGTACTTACAATCGATGGCCTTCACATCATGGATGAATCATGAAGAGGCTAGGGATAAAGAAGTAAAAAGGGTATTGGAAAGAGAAGAAACAGATCCCCTTTACATTAGAGAAGAATATAACAACTCCATGATTGTCATTAGCACCCACAACCTCATTTTCAATGATCCCCAGCTTGCACCAAGATACCTAGCTACAAAAGAGCAACCAGTCACTCATTTTGAGGAAACTTTGAGATTGCTATAGGATGAAAGCTAGCAAGGATGCCAAGGGAGATGGAACACCTTACCCTACAGCCTAAATAACAAACAGTGTCACTCCCCGAAAAGAATCAGGGATGTACTATGAAGGACCCCACTGCATAAGAAAGCATTGGAGAGACTCAAAGTCAACTAGATTTCCTTGAAACTTAGTCCACCATTGCTCTTGGGTATGTTTGAAGGAATAGAGGAAGAAGAAGAAAGAAAGAAGTGGGAGGAAATAGAGTGTGCATGATTTTATCCACACGAGAAGGATACTACAACAGTAGCCTGGAATGTTAGGGGGGCCACCAAAGCAATGAAAGACATGGACATAAATTGATTCTCTCATAGGATGAGCCACACTTTTTGTAGGGGGGTGATGATGAGGCTCATAAACGCATAAATCTTGTAAAGTCACATGAATCTTGTAAATATTTGATACAATATTTGAACAAGGTTGACCAGTAGTAGCCTGCGCGTAAATTTTTCTGACCAATAGACATGCCAGAAAGATGACCACCACATACCCTAGCATGGCAGTGATTTAAAACATGTTTCACCTATTCATGATTGAGGCAATGTCAAAGAAATATATCAGCGCTACGGTGATATAAAGTATCATTCAACATTAAATAGTGCCAAGCTTGGTGGTAGATGCAATGACGGTCACCTAAAAATAATTCAAGGTGCAAACTTTGCGCTTGGAGGTAGATAATAATGTCACCATATCAAGGGTTAGTATAGTCGATTAGATAGATAGATTCATCTGGGAGAGGATCGTGATTGATCTCATTTGGATCGACAAAGGAAATATCCAACAATAGTTCAACGAAGACTAAGTATTTTTTTTCCTTGGCAGTGGAAAAAACCAAATCAAATTGCGGGAAGATAAATATCCATTTGGAATATTTTCCTCCAATGACTTGAAGAGACAAATTGTGTCTCATGGGATTCTCCAAAGCGATGAAAATAGTCTGTCACAACAATATATAATGTCGGAATCGATTGATAGCAAAGACAACTACGAAGGACAATTTTTCCACATGTGAAAATCTGATTTCGAGCCCAGCGAGGCCTTTTGACAGATAATAGATCACATGCTCACTTAGGTCATCATGAATTTGGACTGACACCATTCCAATAGAGGATGTCAAGGCTACCAAATAGAGAAGAAATTCATGCCCATGGTTTGGAGTACTAAGCAATGGGACTAATATAAGTGCCTATTTCAAGGCATCAAATGACCATTGGGCCTGATCATCCCACAAGTATGACACTCCCTTATTTAGTAGGTGCATAAAGCCTTTCGTCAACTCGACATAATTTATGATGAACCATTGTAAGAAGTTTTCTTTTCCTTGAAAACGTTGGAGCTGAGAAATGGATCATGGCTCGGGCAATTGAGTAATTTCCCTTACCTTATCGGGATCAACCCTAATCTCATACTTGGAGATAATGAAACCAATTAGGTGTCCAGACTCAACAAAGAAAACCCATTTATGTGGATTAAGATGTATGTTATAGAACCTTTACCTAAGAAAAATTACTCGTAAATGAACTAGGTGTTGAGTTCGCTTCTTGGAATGGGCCGGAAGGTCGTCCAAGTAAGCCTGAACAATATGTCTGATATCATGGAATGCATAGTCCATGGCTCGTTGACATGTTTCTCCAACATTGTTTAAACTGAATGAAATTTTTTGATATGCAGATATTCCCCAAGGGAAAATGATGACGGTTTTGTGTTGGTCGGGGAGTTTCATTGTGATTTGGTTATAACTTGAGAAACCATCCACGAATGAGAAGGATTCGTAATTGGCGTAGTCATCAATGATTTGGTCGACGAATGGTGTCAGATAATTATCTTTTGGGCACATAGTGTTCAACTCCCGGTAGTCGACACAAACGTGGATGGTACCCTATTTCTTATCTACATGAACCAAATTGGAAACCCATTTCGATAATGTAATGGGATAGACAAAACCAGAACATAACAATGTTTCTACCTCAGTCTTGATGGCTGTAGTTTTACAGGGGTGGACTGGTCAAAACCTTTGGCAGACAGGCCTAGCATTGTCATAAACCTTGATCTCATGCTCAAAAATAGATGGATCTATGTCGATCATTTCCTCGTAAGACCAAGCAAATACATCTTGAAATTACTTGAAAAGGCAGGTGAAGCTTGAAATTTCCTCAGGATTGCAATCAGCTCCAATCTCAATGTTTCCCATGATGCATTTCTTGACTGAAATATTGATGAGCAATGTATTTAAAATATTGCCCATGTTCCCTTCCAAATCCAAAGTTTGAATGGTCGTATGAATCGAGGGAATGAGTTCGAGTGAGTAAAAGGACAGGATTTGTATGGGCATCGCATCCAAATCAGATATCAAAACACGATGGTGAGAGTCCTCCCTAGGTCGCTCCTCTAAACACATGATATCTAGAATAGCTTTGTCCGAAGGTAGGACTTGACTGAGGAGATCGTTAGATGGATTATTTATGGGAGAAGAAGTGGTACTGTTAGTCGTGACCAAAGTGACCGGAGATTTGGATGTGGATTGAATGGATTGGTAGGCCAATTTAGATGGTGACAGAGTAATTTATTCTCCATAAGAGTCAAATTCTGAAGGGGCTGGGAGGATCCAAGGATCGGTTAGTTCATGAGGAATAGATGAGACTATAGATACTATTTGTGGAACCATGAGTGATAGGAGAGGAAAGCAACCCATCATGGAAGAGCCATTCAATATATCGGTACTGATACTGATGTAAGAGTCGGGAATACCACCCTCTAAGGGTACATAGCCACTAGGTAATGGGGAGTAATCTAGGGTGCAAAAGGATAGCTAGTCCACTGTGACTATCCTTCAATCCAATGGAAATAGAATGATATGAAATATAGCAGACACAATGGAAATCATGGCATAAGTCCAACTACGACCCAACAATAGATTATAGTCGAGTTTTCTATCCACGACTTCTATATTCACCATTACCATTTTCCCACTCAAAGTGATGGGGTATTTGGCAAGGTAACCTTTTGGGATGAAAGTATCATCCTCGAAAAATTTAAGGGAATTTGATGGCGGTGAGAGGGTTGGAGAACCCAAGGCAAGCCAACATGAAGTTGAGATGATGCAAGTTGAAGCACCTTCATCAATGATAGTTCTATGTACCCATTGTCCTTTTGAAAATATTTTCACCTAAAATGCAAGCTGGTGTGGAAGGGGAGGTTTACATTTGTCCGTGTTGAAAATTTCAATCATGGAATCCTTAGGGTCAGCCCCACCAATTGCCGAAATTAGAGCTTTCCTTTGAGCTTGACAAGTTTGCAATACTTTGGGCGCCGACATAGTTGACGGTGCTTGCACTCCATATTCTACAATAATGTAGCTTTGGGTAGCACATGCAGATGTATTTTCCATTGTACAACGAAGTGCCCCTTTTGGGGGATGAATCGTAAGATCAGAAATGGTCCTTTTGATATGAAGATCTCTAGGTAGCAGTGGGTTTTGACTCGAGAAGGCTTCCTCAGCATTAGCGACTAGAGCTCCATAAGTTTTGGCTCTGGTTTGAAGATCGACCATTTCAAAGGAGTAAAAGGATGATGTGAAATATCATTGCCCCCTTGTGGGGGTTGAGGCTGGTTTTCAATAAGATGTTGTTATTGAGTAGGGAAGGGGTCGTTTAGGATCATGGCGGTCCAGTCAGTGTCCTTCTGAGCAAGGAGATATGTGCATTCATGGAGACACAGACAAAGATGTGGCAAGTGGTCATCTGCACAGATCTTGCAAGGGAACTTGACAACTTTTTTCTTTCCATTGTCAGGAGGTGCAACAGCCTTCTGATTTGGGTTGGACTACTTGGCTGACTTCTCTTCAGAAGGGGAGATACTTTTCTTATTCTTCTTATTCTTACCACCAGGTTTTTATGTAGACTACACAAAGTTTAATGCGGCAGTAGGAAGAGTAGTCAATTAGGTAGCGGGATCAACTGACAACTGGGAAATATGACCACTAAGTTGTTTTACAATAGCCCTGCAGGTAGCACCAAGAATACCATTAGCCTATGCACTAGGTTTCTAAGTAGCGGGAGCATTGGTGTTTCCAGGGTCATTGGGAATGACATTCTATAATATGCCAGATGTGAATAAATCAAATCCAAGTGTTGGGCACGATGAATGGATTGGTCTTCTTTGACTGAACCACCTAAGGCAACATCCTTAGTGATTTGAGGGAGAAGAGATTTTCAGAACCAATTTGCTAATAGATAATCTAGGAGGGGCGCTTTAACTAGCCTTTGCCTATATCTCCATTCATGGATGTGATTGGAGATGTGGGTGGTGGTGTCCTAATGTAAGGAAGTAACGAGTTTCGTCCTAGTTTCATAGCAGATGGGTAGCTAAAAGTTATTTAAAAATCTCATCGCTAAAGCGCTAAAGGTATTGAATGATGTGCATGATAACTCAATGTACCACTTGGTTGCATTGCTAGTAAGGGTGTGGGGAAAGAGCTGAAGTCAAATACTATCATCCACCATGGAGTTAGAAATGCACCATAAATGATAGGTGGTGATGTGCGTACTCAGATCCTCCCGTTGTTGCCCTTTGAACTTTTGGATGTGTGTGGTAATTTTGTGTGGGATTGGAGGCCAAAGTAAGTTGTGGTAGATAGGGTCATTGGTGATTTTGTAGAAATCGGGGATTTCAAGTGTTTCCAAAAAGGCAATGTATTTGATGCCCCTGATTTAGACCAAGGTGATGAAAAATGACTTGAAGGTCCTTGCATTCCTCCCATCATATTGTTCCCAACATTATACACATGATGAGTGGAATAATAATTTCCTTGGGGAACAGTTGTATATCATGGCTTCTCATTTGGGTTGTTAGGCTGGGCGATATAAGTGCCCCCAGGATAAGGAATGCCCCCTTGACTCATTTGAGGTTAAGAGTGGGGTGCCCATATGGATTAAGTGAGACCTTGTTGATGGATCCCACTATCCACATAATACCCATAGGCACTTCACTGACATATGGAGGATCCATGTCAATGAATGATTGTCCTTGTTGTCCTGTAAATAGAGGGGGAATGGTAATGTTCCTGGATGGTACATGCATATTGGGAATAGTGCCCCATGCATTGGAACCTAGGCATTGGAACTAAAAAATGGATTCCAACCAAAAGGGTTGCTGAAGGGACCCATGCTAACTGCACTATAAGGAGCATTATAAGGAGCACTATATTGAGTGCTTATCGAAGGTTCGAGAGCTGAAAAAAAAGGGGTGGAAACCGGTATGTATTGGGTTCCCCTCGTGCTAGGTGTCACTATAGTTCTCAAACCTGGAACAATTTGGATAACAGGGATTTCCATTAGAGGTGTGGTACTGACTGTTAACTCGGGAAGTGGAGGTGGACCAAAAGTGTCCACAAAATCCCACGACCCGTTAGTCGTTGATGGGATGGTAGGTATACGTTCAGCAGAATACATAGGAGGTACAGGTGGAACTGGAACCAATAGCGATCCTAACAGATTCGTGATTAGAGGATTATAAGGAGGAATGAAACCTTCAATAAATAAATCTTCTAGTAAAATTGAGTCATGAGATGTCTAGATTGATTCGGTGTGAGATCTTGGAGACTGATTACCTGAATATGGGTAATCCGACTCACTGGGGCTCGACAGATCCTCCACATTTAGTGGGGAAAGACATTATAGCCATATATATTAATGATGAGGGTCGTATGTAGCCATGGTGACCAATAAATGTTTTCAATATATTTGATAGTAATATTTATAAAAGTCTTAGTGACAAGAAATTGGTACCTAAAAACTAAAAAATACTCTAAAGAAATCAATCAACAAGCAGAGGGTATGACCCTATCTGATAACCACCATTTGCTAGAGATGAAACCTAGTATCACAATGGATAAAAGAGAGATTTGGAAAAATGTCCAGTTACTATTACTCTTGAGCTTCACCCGAACCTCATACTAAGGGGCCAAGTAATATCGTGAAGACAAGCACCCTCCCAGAAACTGAAGACAGAGTAGGTTCATCTGTATAGGTATAGGGAAACCTATCCTAGCCATATTGTGTTCACCACTAAAAAGTATGGCTACTATGCTTACCTCAAATCATAAACACTACCAGGGGGGATATAGTCGCAGACACTATAGTGTGTAGGCAGGATACCTGAGTCCCTAACTCAGCTCTGATGTCCCCGAAGGGATCCCTGATATAGAGAATACCCAAAGGAGATGTAAGAGAAGGTAGGATACCTTCGTTTACAATCCAATGTTGTCTCATATCTAGCTCCACTTTAAATGGAGTGGTCCTAGATAGTATGAGTGTTGAAGGATTTCAGTTGTTAATGAAACTTGTTTCGATGTATGATCTTGGGCAGTGAACTTGCAACTGCTTAACCCAAGATCCTAGCCTAAACTAATATTTTACTCAAACAAGAGTTTTTGATTGATTTTATTATGATGTAAATTTTAAATTTACTTTGTTAAATTCTTTGGTGGGGGTGTTGACGTCTGAAGTTATGTGGGACTCTGACTCAAACCATGCAGAAAAAATGCTTTAAATTTCATTTCGATGAATGAGTTACTTCTACAAGGAAGGACTCATTTATAAATCAGTATATACCATGCATCCATTATAGTAAAACACTAGCACAACCAATATAAATATAGTGCTCTCTAACAACTTTTAAAGCCAAATAAATGCATATCTATCCAACTAAGTAGAAAAACTGTAAAAAAAAATGTATTTTCTTTTTTATGAAAAGCTTAAACAGTAAAGCTATTTTCCTAAAAAGAAAAAAATGTTCAGGAGACATATATCAACCACACATGCATAGTTTTAGATCCTTGATCAATATACAAGCAACTTTCCCAACCCATGAGGTCACAAAACTAACTGTGTATCAAGAAGTGGTTGGCTAACGCACTGTAACAGGGGACACAAAGAATTAGTGGCTACACTTACACTCCATTTTCAAGGCCACAATGCTATATAAAGAACTGTTTGCACTGGTAGGATGTGTTAGTGAGGAATAGACTTGAAAACTAAGTTGTGGGGATCATATCTCAGGCTGAGCATAGAGAGAAAGGTGTTGCATAGTCCTGAGTGGTCAAAAAGGGGATCAAGAAGTACAAGAAGACCTGGAAGAAAGAGAGATCTTGGAAATTTTTGGGAGAAAACCAGGAACTAAGTGTAGTCCCCAATAGAGTCACCAAACCTGCTATAGGGATTATTGCATGGGTGTTTGTGGTGGTGATACCCTCAAGGATCTTCCCAGGATCCTTGGAAGACAGTCATATTAGCTACAGCTAGCCCAGAGATACATTCACATATCCATATTAGTAAAATGATAATCAAAGTAAGAACAAGGATTGTTACCTTAGATATTGGTGTGGTGTTGGAGAATGCAAAGTAGTGGAGTGGAAGACCTCTCAGCTAGCTCCAAGATCAATACCTTCACATAAACAAGACGAGATGTAATATCACAGCATATAACTTCAACAACCAATACAATAATACATAGGGATATCTAACTGCATACATCGAAGCTACTGATAATCATCAACATTGTATAAACATGTAAATAAATCACAATACTAACATCATGGAGTGAAAAACACAATTTTAGGTCTATATAATGATAGAAAAGAGTGATTACAGCCATCAATTGCATCGGTCTTCCCTTACTCTTCTAGCTCCTCTCTCTCTCTCTTCTTAACCTCTTGAGGAGCCAATGTCTAATACAAGCTTTGAGAGTTAATAGGAAATCATTTCAATAATTTCAACCCCTTTCACAACAGCCCTAACCTCAAATATATAGCATAATCCTTGCCAAATATTTCATGAGTTCTTTTGGGCAAAAGGAGAGATATCAATCTTCCCCTATTGTAGACTCCATTAGGAATAAAAATTCCTCCAAACAGGTCGAATTTGCATGTTTCCTTGCTTTATGAGCTGACATAGGAGTGAATATGGGGATATTTCTCTGTCAACTTGCTCCTTTAACCTCTAGAAACTCACTTAAGTTGACTAACGCCCCTCTTGAGGCAACAAACACAGTTACCCTAGGGACAACGCACCTAGTGCATGGCTAGGAAGATTTATAAAGCATGTTTCTAGTCCTTGGAGACCATTAGATAGGAAAATAGGTCTATAAACTTGGTCAATATTTCAGTGATCTTACCCTTCTCCTTTGAGCTGATGAGGAGGTCATTTTCCTGTGTAACACCTTAAAGTAGGCAGCATTGCTTTTCTTTCATAAAGGATAATTTTCCCTTCTCCATTTGGTAGTCAGAATTCTTCTAGTCAATAGAAGACTAGTTTGAGAAACCCTAGTGGTCTATCACCCCAGTTGAAAAGACACAAAGATTAAACCATTACATCTATTTGTGTATAGAACATTGTCACCTCCAAGTTTTTATGAACCCCGGGTTGATGAAGTAAAGTTGGTAGCCCCAGGAGTTGCAACTTTCTTGTTGCAATACTGACACTCATCATTTGTGTTTTTTTGGTTATTTTTAAATTCTAGATCCACTATTTAATTTCAAATTTAATGAAATATTTGATACTTGGCAACAATTTCTAGAAATAACTAAAGTTCCTCCTTTGGGTTGCTAAAATTAGATCCCTATATTTTACAAATTTTTTTTTATTTTTTCTTTTGTCGAGCAAAACTACCATTTATTGCCCGAAAATATTGTACAATTTTGGGAAGGAATGGGAAACTCTTTGGCTCATGTGTTGTGCACGTTCTAATCATAGTGGGGTCTGTGCAATTTCTAGGCTTAGTGGATCTAGTCTGCCTCGCCTATCTACGTAATTTCCTACCTCAAGATTGACTTTCATTCAATATTGTGCATTTTTTTATCTCGAGGCTCACTTGCAATTAGGACTACGCAATTCCTAGGAGCAAGGCTAGTTTCCCTCAAGAATTGTGCAATTCTCTATGGAAAGCATGGAACTGTCAAGGGACCAAGTCATGAGATCGAATTGTGCATTAGAAAATGAACTAAGTGAGCAAACACAATCCAACATGAACATAATAAGGCTCAGTCAAAGCACAAGTACCCGAGTTAGTGCAAGACGAGTTGTTGTGGTTTAGATTGAAGGCTCCAAAATTGAAGCATAAGAAAATTTTTGGAGGGTGGTTGTAACTGCTACAACAAAACTCAAAAATTAAAGATTACATCGTCAAAGAAGAATAGTGTTGGAGTGGTTGTGGTGTTATTAATCGTGGGCATGGCTTCATCCCATTTGGTAAACTAGTTGATGGCCATGATAATATAGTTATGTTTATTAGCAGATTGTTTCCAGGAAAGTTAGTGTCGATTCAAACTGCTAGTCCCACTAAGATGGGTAGCTATCTTAGAAACAAACAATCAAAGAAATTTGTGATTTCCTTTAAGTGTAATAGATAAGAGAGAAGCAAAGAGGACCAACCTAGATCTTACACTTGGATCCTTGCTTGATTTCTCTCTCCCTTGATAGTATTTTCCACTCTTATCCTACTTGTCCCACTTTAAAGAGTACCTGTAGAGTCAAAGTAATAGAAAACCATCAAGGCATATCTATCTCAAACATTATAAACAATGCAGAATCAGAAACACATTGACCATACAATTGCATTCATAAACAATAAGATTCACAAATACATGATTATATGGAGGAAAACTCAAAGAACTCTATTAATAGTAGAAGAGAGGATTACAAATGAGCTATCTGATCCAACATCATCCTCCCAGTATAGAAGCCCTCTTCACCTCATGAAAAGCAAGATCACCCAAAAATACAATGTCTCTTCTCACAGATAGACCAACAGCTCTTCCTTACAAATTACAAAATTACAGCCTCTCGATCTCTCAGATGAGGGATCCATTTATAGATGTCTTGCAAGGGTGTGAGTCAGCTATGGTTTTTTTATTAGTGTCATTCCATTTATATTTCTTGGTTCCACTTGGAGATTTAATTGATCTCTTACTCATCCTTGGGCAAATTCAGAGAGGCAAGTATCATAGGAGAAGTTTCTGGAAGATTCCATGAGCTTCCACTTAGCAAATTGTCTCTGCCATTTGTTTGTTCTCGCTCATCGCACCCTACAGAAGGCTATTTTAGTATGCATCACACCTGGCTAGTGTGGTAGCTAGTATGCATCGCACCTTAACCATGGAGTAGTCAGTATGGTCCAGTTTTTGCCAGTTCTGAGTGGTTTTTCAACTGGAACTTCTGGGAAATGTTGTAATCAGTTGACCATGATCCTTTAGGGTGTGAAACAACACTTTTATGGAATAAAGAGCCCTTGGTTTATCTACATATGTGACTAGGGTTGAAGTGCCCAAATATGTCTATAACAGTTGCCCCCTAAAGCATGAGGTCGTAAATCTTCTGATTTCAGGTGAAATGCTTTATCATGAGGATCTGAGGTATTCGAACTGGAACGTGACCTGTATAAGATACAATACAATAGATCATCATCATATTATTTTCATGATCTAGCTGAGGCGGGCATTCCCATGCTTAGCTTTATAAATTCATTTTCATGTACATAGGATAGAAAATCGTCTGTTGTTGCAGACTAGTGATTCTTCATATGAAGAGTCATCTTTTTTGGCTTAAATGACTATCTTTGTAGCTTCTATGTACATTTGATGTCTTTATGTTCCTAAATATATCACAACCCGGATGGATGAAACTAGATCTGGGGTCTTACAACTCGTTCAATCTTCACCCGATGTACAAGTCAATCCATGTGAAAAGATGTTCTGAAGTCGAACATGGAAAGACATTTCTTGATTACCAGCCAATAATGTAAGCTGTTAACAAGCACGAGAGGAATCACCAATAATGATAATGACCCTCAAGGTACTACAGTACAATTCACTTGGTGTGAATATCTGAGCCGATGTCGAACACCACGCAAAATCTTTCGGTCGAAGGTCATTGATGTAAACCTCTTGCCATTAAGGCATGCAAGCTTCAAAGTACTGAAAGGGTTGTTTCTAAGTCAACTTCTTAGATAATGAGCTGATGTCAAAAAGGAGTGACCTGTCATAAGAGGGCCAGATATGTCCCACATCTACGACACGAAATGAAAAAAAGGATTTTTCTGGAGGTGAAACCAATCTGATGATACAAGGTTCGGGAATGGCGGTCATGAAAAATGAAGGGTGAAAGTATTGCAGAGGATGAGGCATTTAGCTAGATGGTAAATTCTCTGAATGACTTCTCTTGAACATGTCAGTGACACTGATATGGATTGGTAGCATTAACCCCAAAAGGTGGATGGTACATAGGACCAATGGTGATATGACCGGTGAACAGAATAACCCAACCCAACTCAATCATGGTAATGGAGTGAAAGTTTCATGTTCAAGAGCGACCTGCTACCAATAAAAATTCTTCAAGATTTCTTCCCTTCTTCCCTAGTCATTGCTGACTAGTACCTCTTTATTTTTGTCAAGCTTTAGGAGGATAACATATGATTGGTCTATAATTTTCCCTTCAGGAAAATCTGTCGCTATATTTTAGCGAGCCTAGCTATAGTGAAACTCATTCTTGTCTCGATGGACAAGTTTGTCGCTATTCTTTTAACGAGTTTAATGAAAAATATAACTCGGTCCTTTTCATGTTTAGAGATTTTGAAAAGGGATGAAAAGGAGACTCCAACAGTCCTTTTCTCTAGCATAATCCCTTAAGTCCGAAAAAGTATAAAATAATATGAAAGGGATGACTTTTCGATCGTTTTAGTGAGTCGAAACAGACAAGTGCTCGATCTTTTTGTTTGGTAATCCCTTAGGTCCAAAAAGCTTAAAATGTATATGAGGGATGGCACTTCCCTTTACTTTAACGAGCTAGAAAGGCCAATATCTCGACAATCTTTTTATATTTAATGAGTCTAAAAAGAGTTTAAAAGAGACTCGTTTTTAGGAACGAGTGGTACTTTTGGGTAGCAACTGGTTCCAGGTAAGTTTGGAACTTCTCAAAACATGGCAATGTGAAGAGGGTGGCAATCAGAATCACTCATCGCAATTGTTCCTCAAAAGGGTAAACAATCAAGTGGAAGTGTATGATCGGCCAAAAGAATGGAAGTGATGGCAGGAACACAACCAAGGTTCAAAAGGGCTGATAGCAGGGCAATGATAAAGGTTATTTACCAGAGGTGGATTAATTTTTTAGCAAGCTTGAACCAGGAGAAACTATGCTTATTGGTGGTTTTATTTTTTAACGAGCTTGAACCTTGCAAAAACATTGCTCATCGGTGGGTTTATTTTTTAACGAGCTTGAACCTTGTGCCAACATTGCTCATGCCTGTCGTTTAAAGATGTCTCTCATTGGTAGGTTTATTTTTTAGTGAGCTTGAACTCTACGATAACATAAGCTCATTTCCTTTTTATGTAGGCTAGAAATGACAAAACTACAAAGCTAACTACACTAAAGCTAAGGAACTACTGAGGTTAGGTAGGATAGTTTTGTCTTTCGTCTAGACAAAAAATTTCCTTTGCTTCATCTGCGAGCTACATACAAAAGTGAATGGTGGATTAGACCAATCACCTAATCTAAGAAGTTGAACTAGAAAGCTAAAAAGCTAAAAAACGCTAAAAATCTAAGAAATGAAATTGGTCGTTTTTTGCTTGCATAAAAAAGGTTTGCATGCCCTCAGGTATCGAGAAAATGAGAGTTTCCAGGTAACCATATGGAAGTCACTACGGTTAGGCAGGATTGTTTCTGTCAGCGGTTAGACAAAAACACTTCCATGGCTTTGTACATCGAAATAGATGAAGGTGAATGGTGTGAGCTTCCAATCACATAACCTGTCGGGAAACCTATCTTTTTCAGCTACGTTTTCCTGCTAACACGAACCGGGTGCATGCCCCCTAAGCTTCGTTACATTCACTAGACTACTCATGGTAATTAGGTGGATGAAATGAAGGTTGAAGAGATATTCTCGATGGAAAGAGACCATTTAGGGATGATGTTTGACTTTTATTTTTGTTTGAACGTGGAAATGAAAGTTGGTCGATAAGCTGTACCAGTTTTCCTTCATGCGGAAAACACATCACTCGAAAGAGTGTGGAAACAATAGCTTCCATGCTATATATATAGTCACGTCCAAGAAGCAGATTGTAATCTAATGGCCCCTAGACTACCATCACATTCAACTGAATGGTTTTCCTTTTCAAAGTTATTAGAAACTTCGGAAATATCCCTAATAGTCGATTGGTTCCTTTGTTAATGTCGTTGATGATCGTGACAAGGGTGGTGAGCCTAAAGTTTTCCAGCAACTCATTGACATAATACAGGTAGATGCCCCCTCATCAATGATTGTTTGATGAATATTTTTATTGAGGGCTTTTACCTATATGAGGAAAGCGAGTTGGGCCGGTAACTAAGGTTCATATCCTTTATGGTTGAAGGCGACAAGATTGGATTCCATTGGGTCAATCCCACCTATTGCTGATAACAAAGCCTACTTTTGGGAGGGGAAATTTTGCAATACTTCAAGTGTCGACATAGCGGATGGCGATTGAGGCAAATCATCCACTATATTATAATTTTTTGCTGCTCGAGCACGAGGATTAAATGTCGATTTATGTACTACTACCTTTGGTTGCTTTATAGTCAGTTCAAGAATGATGTGTGGAACAAATTTAGGCGAAGTTGTTGTTGAACTACTGGGTTGATCTATAGCCTTGTTGTACTACGACTATGGATTCACATAATATTTATTCCTTGTCGATATCAAAGCATCATTTTGTTGTTTCGAGATGGATAGCATAAGCACATGGGATTGGGAAGCATGATCGATAGCAACCAGGTTTGTCTCTGGGTTCAAAAACAAATTAGTCAACACCACTGAGGTACTTGAAGTTTTTAAAAATTTCATAACATTAGCTTTATGTGGACAATTTTTGTGAAATGCTCGTCGTCACATATGTAACATGGATAACGAGGTTTCTTTTTCCCAGTAGAGTTTTCAGAAGATTTTTCAGGAGGTGAATTTTCCTATTTCTTCTTATTATTTTTCCCTTTCTTCTTGCCCCCTAGTTGCTTTGGATTTTTTCCTTTGTCAGATGACATGGAATTAATCTCTGAGGCAAGAGGTTCTTCATTTGCTTTTTGACTAGAAACTACAAGGGATTTTTTAGATGGAGCCTTTGCAGTTTTCGTGCTTGTGGTACTGATCACACCATCACCATCATGAGAGTCGTCGTTTGATTTAGGAGGGGGAGGAATGGAAAACTCTAGTCTAGGAGTGTCAGGAATTTTGTCTTAGAGCATGCCAGACTGAGTATAGATCAAGTCTAAATATTTTGCATGAGCAATGAATTGCTCTTCGGTGACAAATTTTCCCTTGGCCACATCTTCTGTAATAGAAGGAAATAATGACTTAATAAACCATTCAACTAGAAGCTGATCAGGAACATATGTCTTTACCATTCGATGAAGATGTCACCACTCATGAATATTATCAGATATGTCAGTGGCTGTCATTTGTTTAAAGTTGGTAAGGAGTTCTGTCCCCATTTCGTACCTTATGGGTAACTGAAAATGGGTTAAAAAGGTAGTGGCAAGGGTGCTAAAGTTATCGAACGAAGCTCTACGCAATTCAATATACCATTTTGCTATTGGACCAGTTAGCGTTCGTTGAAAAAGGTGAAGCCTGATTGAATCATCATTCAGGGTGTTAGATGAGCACCACAAATGGAATGTCATTACATGATTTGATGGATCTTCACCTGGATTTCCATTGAATTTAAGAATATCAAAGGGAAGTTTATGAGGAATCGTTGGCCATCAAGGGGTGTAAGAAATTGGATCATTCATCATCCAACTCAAATCCGGTAATTCTAGAGTTGCCACAAAAGGAAACTGTTGATTCAGGTTAGGCGAAGCATACCTAGGATAATATGAAATCGCCTGAGCAGTAGGTCTTTGCATACCAGCATAGTGTATCTGATGTTGGTAACTTTGATAAGGTTGTTGGACATAACCATTATGGTATGGTTGTTGGTAACCATGTTGAAAATGTGGTTGTCCATTACCTACAAAGCATTGTTGCTCAAGTCCTTAGTAGGTTTGCTAGAATTATGGTTGTTGATATTGTACTAGCCATGGTTTTGATGCAGGAAAGTGTTCCCTCTATGGATAGAGGCAACTCGTCTAGCCCTAGAGTGGGTCTAGTCACAGCAAGGACAAATCAACTATAGATTTTCTTAAACAGTCATAGTTGGAGGCCTACCTCAACTGGTGTTCGATGGAGTTTTATTGCGCTGCTCCAACGTTCACTTCCTTCTCCTCAATGAGTGATCAACCTGAAACAATGCAAAGGAAATACAATAAAGCACATAACCGGAAAACAACAATTATCTATTTACTCACAAAGTCAAGAAGTCATGATCTATCAAGTAAATTACATACAAGACATAGGAAAACATCATTGATTCTATTAATAATGAAATAAGAGCAAGCTTACAACCAAAGTCTTGACGTCGCAAGCATTCTTAGAGGGTCCAACCAGTGTATTTCTCAAGAATTCACTCTTTGAAGGTGGATCGCCCAACATACAAAGTTCTCTCTCACTCATATGTTTTACACAAAGTTAAGGGCACTTCACAACCTTGCATAAGCTATCAACAGTCCCACACTTGTCACACCCACACCAGCTATCTAGCAAACATGCAAACACTAACAGCACTACTCAATCCAAGACTTTACCAACTAGCTGATCATAGCAATGAGTGTTTAAATAGGACAAGTAGTCTTCGTGAAAGGTGGAAGAGTGAGCTTATCCCCAAGGAAGGTAGCACAAATGATGGAACTGCCATAACAGAGGAGGAAGGGCAACACAAACTATGCCAACAACCAGGTCTAGAGACATCCAGAAGACCGACTGTTGGAACGAATTCACCCAATCTGGATCATCGTGAGCTTATAACTAATCTTTAGCGCTGACATCGCTAGCAAACAATGTAGCCAATCAGACCGTTGCTAAAGATAGAAAGTAGCCTCATGCTGGAGCATGTAATCGGACTGTCGCGGGAAACAGATGTACTTCCGCACCGGAAGCGCGGCCAAACTATTTACAACCACTATTCATCACTATTCAGAGAGCATTTGTTTAGTATGAGCATGTTTCATTGGGACACATGACACAGTAGAAATACTGGGGTGAAAGTAGTGACAAATTACTGTGTAACAGATGCCCCTTAAAGTATGAAGCCCGAGAGAATGGGACGGGTGAAATACTTTACGAAACTGACTAAGTTGGAACACCATCTGGAAGAACTTGCAGGCGCAAGTACAACTGATATCTTTGCTAGTGAAATACATGTAGTCTAGGCATGGGCGTAGCCATCCAAAAGACATATGAACTAGTTCTGTGGTATGGATGCAGCCATCCAACTAATAAGACCATGATAGTGACAAAGGTATGGTCGCAGCCATCCATCAATGAGTCATGTAATCACAAACCAATCCACGGAGCATGAACATGTGTAATCTGAGTTCGGGGTCTTGAACCGAACCGATCATAGTACAAATTCTATCATGCGAATAGATTTGTTGAGTTCAAGAATGATAGAAAGTCACTTAATTACCGATTAGTGATGGAAACCGTTAACAAGCGTGAGAGAAACCACCAATAATGCCAATGGTTCTCAAGGTATAGTATAGTACAATCCATGAAGTGTGAAGAATGAGCTGGAGTTGAACACTCGTGGAATCACCCAATCGACGACCAATGATGAAAGTTGATCGTCAAGCATGAAGAACTTTCCATTAAGGCATGCAAGCTCTAAGGTACCAAAGGGGATCTCTTGATCAATCTCATGAATAATGAGCTGATGTCGACAGGAGACGATCTATCGCAGGAGGGCCATAATGTTTCCCCCATCAACGATACGAGATAAGAAACAAGCGGTAGATGGCAAAACAGAGTATCAGAGGAGGAGGCAAGGATGTACACTGTAGAAGGATTATACTCCTGAACATATCGGCAACATGACTCCGGAGGGTGGTAGCATTCAGGTACCAAGGGATCAGAGGCTCAATAGAGGTGGCATGAATTGGATGGAATGAGGCTAAATTGCAACCCAAACCCGCGGAAGGCCAAATGACAATGTATGGATGTCCCAACCCACAAAGAAGCAAAAGTGTTGATGTTCAAGAGTGACTAGCTGCCATGATGATTTCCAAATTTTCACCCACCATTGCTGGCGAGTACCCCAATTATTTTTGAAAACAAGCTTGAAGGGGATAGCATATGCTTGTAATATAAGTTTGACCTTTGGTCAAATCCAACCTAATAATAGTTTAATGAGCCCTAGGGAGGAGAAGCTCGAGCCTCATCATGGTGACGAGTCCAATTTCGTCAGGGTTTAACGAGTCCAAAATAGGTAAAACTCAGAGTCTTTTTCATGTTTATAGAGTTTGAAAAGACACGGAAAAGAAAACTCCAGGGGGGTCCTTTTTTGCAAATTGCTGTCTGTCAAGCCCGAAAATGTATAAAATGATACTCGAAAGAACCACTTGACCATTACAATCAAGGAGAATTTTTCTTGATTAGTGACCTCGACCCAAAAAAGTAGAAAAGCGATCGAAATCACGTAATTTCGTAGCCAATAACGAACCTGAAATGACAAAAGCCTGGATATCTTTTCGTGTTTACATGGTTGGAAAAGAGCTTAAAGCCGACCACCTCTTATTTTGTTTAACGAGTCAAAAGGAATAACTCGGCTATCTTTTCATCTTTTAAGTCGGAAAATAGCATTAAAGATGACTTTACAGACAAAGTGTACATGAAGTATGACATAACTCCACTACCTGTAGTTTTGCACAAGACATGTCAAACGTAAAAGCCATTCGACAATCTATGTGGAAACATAGTTAAAAATCCAAAACTTTAATTAATCATGTGATAAAAATGAGAAAAAACCCACATTTTAAAATATAATTTTTAATTTTCAAAAATTACTATAAAATGGGTGGGGTAATTCATTTTTTTTTACCATTTGCACTGTTCATTTTACCTCGAAGCGTTTTGGAGCACCAACCTAAGCAAAGTTTTCAAGCTGATTTCGGCCTCATCCATCCACGGTTTGTCCTGAAACCTTCACCAAGTAAGTACATTTTGCTGTGCACTGCATTTTAGTAGTTTTTCCATGTAATTTCGTGTTGGATAGGTGAATTTAGATGGATTTTTGAAACAGGGTCTGCCTCTCGGTCATTGTGGGAAAGCCGCTCCGGTCCGCGATGACTGAGCGTGTTTTACACGTAACACCTTCGGATCATCACGAGAAACTGATGTATTCTCGCAATGATTGCACGAAAAATGAACTGTGAACTGAGCTTCATCGTGTCTATTTTAAAAATAGTCGTGATGGCGACGTAAAATAATTTTTTTACGTAAATTATGAATTTAAATTGACAGAGGGAGTTCTAATTCATTTCTCTTGTCATGCAGGGCATCATGGCATTTGTTTGGCAAGAACAAACTCAATATGTCAATGATGAGGAAGCCTTTGCTGATGATGGCTGCTGGAATTCTTTACTTGCGTGCAGGTTGCTAAAATTCTTCCTTACTTTGCACCTTCGGGCCCAACCTGATTTGTTAGAGCTACTGATTTTGTCCTCGAACCCAACAAATGGAAAATTCATCATCCGTGGCAGAGACATTGAGTTAGATGCTACAAACATATATTTCCTGACCAGATTGTCCCCTCACAATGAGAGGCCAATTCTAGAGGGCCAACAGACTAGGAGCGAGTCACTAAACATGTTGATGGCACAAGTGTGCCTACGGGCACGCAAAATGAAAAGCGGGAAGGTGGAAATTACGACGGTGGTAGACTTGATTCTTCATGCAGTTCTATTCATGGCGATGAGGGCAGTGGGCTCCCAAGCCAAACACGAGGCATAAAAGACCCAACTCTGGTTGTCTCTCGAATGCCTCAACCTGACCATGTTCAACTAGGCAGAAAAAGTGACGGCGAACATGAAGAGACAACTTACCAACCATCGTCATGGGTAGATGAAACAATTCGGCTACGGGTCTATCTTGATCCCGCTCAAGCTGGAGCAGGTGTCAGCACTGTAGTTGTAGGACATGGACTTGGATTTAACCAGACCACGAGAGACCAAGATCACACGGTGGGCCCATGTTATGCCACAAGGAGGTGGCGGACAACCAGTGTCATGGGGGACACTATTCCATGAGTGGTTGGATCGTCAGATGATCTTCATCGAGGACTGGCCATATGCTATTATGTACTTTCATGGAGACCCCGACATGCAGTTGCCTACTGGCAAGCAGTGGGACGATGGCGGTAGAACACTTGATCACATTGTTTTTGTATTTTATCTTTTATGATGTTTTTTTTTTCATGTATATGTCCTAATGATGTACTCTATGGTATTTGCAGATGTGGGACCAGTGAGGCCTATAGGACTGGCTCCAGAGGTACGGAGGGACCCAAAAGGCATTAGATAGCTGGCCTTAGCTCCCCTAGCCGGCGATCTGGTGGAGACAGTGGCCCAAAATCTTGAGGGCCTGATGGCAGGGATCCCTGATTACATGGGGGTCGAGGAGGTCCCCATAGAGTTCCAGATACATACAGTAGGGGTGATACCCATGGTGCACTGCCTGTTGAGGCGAGTCGCACGAGCAGTGGTGTGCGATAGGGAGCATAACCCACCACAGTAGATGCCTAGGTTTTATTTCCTACTTATTTTTTTAGAGACACGTGCCTCGGATGTACGGAGAACACAAACTCTATTTGGACATATACACTTATTTTTTGAGCACCTCAGTGCACCACACGATATATGTTGGCATTATGTTTCTGGTATGGCTCTATATTACAGATGTTGTACTTGATGGCAACACCCTCAAGTGGCAATGCTCTGATCAGGCTCTCAAAATGTTGAAAATTAAGAAGTACGCAGGAGAATAGTTCAGAAGATGCGTACACGCAGGTACACCGTGAAGGAACTGCCGCCACCCACGTAGGTCACCCGTTCAGAGGGTGCGTACCCCGACTTTCACTTACTTCAAGGCAGAGAAGTGCGTTCACGTGGGGTTTCCTATGTTTGGCCCGTGGTATTTAGCCCGCCGCTCTTGATTCTATGGTTTTGGCCCGTGGTATTGTCTTATATTATTATTATTATTGAGGCCCATGTTTTTGGGCCCCTTGTATTGGTTATCTATGGTATTGATCCATGATTTTAGGAGGAGCTTGCCTATATAAAGCAAAGGAGATCACTTGGCTATGCATCTTTTGCAAATTGAATATCTTAAGATCTAAAATATTGGGTTATTGTTTTAAAAGCTTGATCTATATGAAAGTGAAGTTGAAAACGAATCTGTGAAGGGTGATCTCTCGAGCGCATGATCAGATCTGGGCATCTGACTAACTATGGCACATTGGTGAACTGCCAATTCAGCCCTAATAAGAAGTACGCAGGTGATTAATGGTGCAAGTGCGTGGGTATGCAGAGGAGAAATAGGAGAGTTGCGTGGGTACGCAGAGCAGAAGAAGGAGAACTGCGTGGGTACGCAGCGCGACAGAGGTTCAGGTGTGTACGCACAGTAAATGTATGCGGCACGATAGTGTCTATGAGTGCATGGCTACAGTAACAGTACGCGGCGCGATAGTGTCTCTGGGTGCGTACCTACTGTAATAGTACGCAGCGCGATTGAAGAAGCAGTGCGTGGGCATGCGGTGCAGCAGAAGGCTCTCTGCGGGTATATGCAGGGAAGCAGAAGGTGAAGTGCGTAGCGACGCAGGCCAGAGAAAGAAAAACTGTGTATCTGTCTTAAGATCTTCTGTTGACTGAATTTTTCTGTTGGTAAGGTGTTCTGGGTTTAGTTCTGTTATTGTTGATCTGGTTACTGCAGTTGACTGTGTAATTTACATGTACTTGATTATCATTTGATGTGTATGGATCCAGTTTGAAAATTTATGAAAAGTGGTCCTTGTAAGAAAAGAAGTAGGGGGTTGTAGCTCCCTTCCAGGAGAGACTGGAAAATGAGAGAGAGTTGTAGCTCTCTACAGGTTGCAGCCTGCGTACTGGTAAAGCACTGCACCAGTACAAAACCATTGTAAAAGGAGTTTCTAATTTGAAAGAAGATAGAGACATATTGTAGCAGCTGGTTTTCACCCAAATTGGGTTTCCACCTTACATCTAGTGTTCTTTGGTGTGACTATCTGTTTTCTTTCTTCATGCTCATTAGTTTATGGTACTGACATGCAAAAATAATTCAAAGAATAAATAAGGAAGATTTATCAAAAGAACCTGATAATACTGATTCACCCCCCCTCTCAGTATTATTTCCAACAATTGGTATCGGAGCCAGGTCCTTCAGAGAATCTTGATAGCTTGGAGGAAGATCATTAATCATGCGCAACTACGAGAGGGAAGCATCAATCAGGCCACCTATCTTTGATGGGAAAAACTTCAATTATTGGAAGGTAAGAGTTACTGCCTATCTTCAATCTCTTGGTACAGAAGTTTGGGATATCATAGATACAGGCTACGCTTTTCCTTCAGCTACTCCTACAGATTCGACTGAGAAGAAGAAATATGAAACAAATGCTAAAGCAGTCAATACTCTGCTAGGATGCTTATCTCAAACAGAATTCGTAAAGGTTATGCAATCTAAATCCGCAAAGGAAATATGGGACAAGATTGTCTTGAGCTATGAAGGAGATGAACAGGTAAAGCGTGCTAAACTTCAAACCCTCAGGATTCAGTATGAGAATCTCAGAATGTATAATGATGAAAGTGTGGCTAACTATTTTCTTCGGGTAGATGAGATTTTTAATATCATGAAAAACTTGGGTGAAGAAATAAAAGAGGCTATTGTGGTTGAAAAAGTTCTAAGATCATTGTCCCCCAAGTTTGAATCTAAAGTGTCTGCAATAGAAGAAAAGGAAAATCTACGAATTCTTACTATGTCTCAGCTACACGGAATTCTAACTGCTTATGAAATGAGAAAGGGAGGTCCTTCAGACAAAAGAGAAGCTGCTTTCAAGGCTTCAGGCAAAGGAGACTATTATGAAGCAAGTCACGTGCCAGAAGAAGAAGAAGAAGAATAAAATTTTGTCAGAAATCTTCAAAGGGGTTCTGGAAGGTTCAAAGGTAAGTTACCTTTTAAATGCTTTGCTTGTGGAAGAGTAGGTCATTATGCTGCGAAATGTCCTTATAAGGATAAAGGAAAGGAACCCGCTAGATGGAACAAGAAACAGACTGCAAATAAGAAAAGCTACTACACGCATGAAGATAGTGATGGTCTATCAAATAGTGATGAAGATGAACGAGGTAATGACTATAAAATTTTAATGGCATTTGAAGATGATGATTACATGGATGCTATAGATGTGGATAGCTTTTGTGAAGAAATTTCTAGACTCAAGACATGTATAGAAGAAAAGAATAGGATCATAGATACTCTACAACTTCAAATTGATGAAAAAGAAAAATATCTTGAAAAGTTAGAAGGTGAAATTGTTGGTCTTAGAAAAGAAATTGAGAAAACAAAGGCTATTAATATTAAGTTTGTCAAAGGATCTGAAACTCTGGATGAGATCATCAATGTACAGCGTTCTCCTCTAAACAAGACAGGTCTGGGCTATAATGGAGAAACTTCTCAAGCATCCAGCTCAAAAATTTATCTTGATGCAGCAAGAAGGAATGAGCAAAGGCACAATGGAGATCACCAGGTAAAACAGGGACCAATTACAAACAAAGACTATCAGGCAAATCAGGGGCAATCCGTCTTAAGGATGAACAAAAGCTACAACCAGCCATAGGTAAAATTCTGTCAATTTGCTTCAAGAATGAATGACAATAGAAATTACAATTGTTTGGCCGGAAGATTGGATAACCGCAGAAGTTTCTTCAATGGACAATTCTTTTCTTGTCATAACTTTGGTCACAAAGCAACTCAATGTGTTGCATATAAGACGATCATGACTAGAGAAGCTCAAAAACAAAGAAGTATGACCGGGATTACAAAAAGGACCTATAACAACTTTTCAGTTCTTGAAAATGAAGTTGAATGTTCTATTTGCAATAACTTTGGTCATGAAGATTCTGAATGCAAGAGCAGGTTTCAGCAGACAAAGGAACAAGCCTCAAGCACCAAAACATGGAGAATAAAGGAACCACAAATAGAAAGATGTGGGATAGCATTTTATGCAGAGGGACAGGAAAATCTATGGTACATTGACAGTGGATGTTCGAAGCATATGACAGGTGATAAAGAAAAACTTGAAGCATATTCTGCTTTAGAAAAGGGAAGGAAAGTTTCGTTTGGAAATGATACTCCTGCAACTATAAAAGGAAAAGGCACTGCTCAGTTAAAAGAAAAGGTCAAAGCTGGAAATGTTCTGTTTGTTGATGGATTGAAGCATAATCTTCTAAGTGTCAGCCAGATGTGTGATCAAAGAACCGAGGTGGTATTCAGATCAAATGGATGTCTTGTTCGTGATCTTGATACAGGTAAAACAGTGATCAAAGGTAAAAGAACTCCAAATAATCTATACATATTTGAAGAAGGACAACAACAATGCTATCTGAGCAAGGATGATGAGCACTGGTTATGGAACCAGAGGTTGGGGCACCTAAGCTTTTCACAAATAAGGAAAGCATGCAAATAGCAGGCAGTTCGTGGTCTTCCAGATATCAAAGTTCCAGACAACACCATATGAAAATCATGTCAGTTTGGAAAGCAAACCAGAACTACCTTTCCGGAGAAGGAAAGATCAGCTAGCATGCCTCTTGAGCTAGTACATACAGATACATGTGGTCCTTTCAGGAAAACGACACCTCCAGGAGAAGAATACTTGATATTATTCATTGATGATTTCTCCAGGTTTGTCTGGTTAGGACTTATGAAGCACAAAGATGAAGCATTCGAAAAATTCAAATCCTTTAAAGCCTTAGTTGAAAATGAATCAGGATACAAAATTAAGTGTCTTAGATCCGACAGAGGTGGGGAGTTTACCTCAAATGAATTTTTCGATTTCTGTGAAGAACATGGGATAAGAAGAGAATTCTCTATAGCTAGAACTCCTCAGCAAAATGGAGTGGTGGAAAGAATGAACAGAACTGTCCAACAAATGGCTCGTGCTACGCTTGATGAGTCTGGAACTCCCGCAACTTTCTGGGGTGAAGAAGCACATGCTGCGGTTATTATTCTCAACAAAACAAATGTCCGGGTGAACAGCACTCAAACTCCTCATGAGCTCTAGTATGGTGAGACTCCTTCGGTAAAGCACTTCAAAATCCTTGGGAGCAAATGCTATATTAAAAATACTGATGAGCAACTTGGCAAACTTGAACCAAGAGTAGATGAAGGCATTCTTCTTGGTTATTCTCCACACAGCAAAGCATACAAGTGCTACAATAAAAGACTTGGAAGAATTGTTGACAGCATTGATGTAGTGGTTGATGAGAAGGGATACATTCCTAGGCAAGTAAATCATGAAGATATTGAAGAAGATGAAGACTACCCTTAAAGACAGAATGATGAAGAAGAAGAACCTCAAGAAGGACCAGAGGAGCAGATAAGGATAGAAGAGAAGACTCCATCTAGATATGTTCAGAAGAATCATCTAGAATATCAGATTTTTGGGGCAGAAAGAAGCAGGTGTACAAATAAGAAGAACAGTTGCTTCAAGCTATTTGGCATTACTCTCTTCCACTGAACCAAAAAATGTGAAAGAGGCATGCAAAGATGAATGTTGGGTGAAAGCAATGGATGAAGAACTTGAGTAGATCGAAAGGAACAACACTTGGGAGTTGGTTCCTAGACCAAAGGATAAGAATGTTATAGGGACAAAATGGGTCTTCAAAAATAAATTGAATGAAAATGGAGAAGTAATTAGAAACAAGGCCAGACTTGTTTGTAAAGGGTATGCGCAGCAAGAAGGAATAGATTTTGAAGAAACCTTTGCTCCTGTTGCAAGACTTGAGGCCATCCGAATATTCCTTGCTCTCTCAAGCTTTCAAAACTTCAAAGTATTTCAAATGGACGTGAAATCTACCTTTCTGAATGGAGACTTGGAAGAAGAAGTATACATTGAGCAGCCAGATGGTTTCATTCTTGGAAATGATCTAAATCTTGTATGCAGATTGAAAAAGGCTCTCTATGGCCTCAAACAAGCTCCAAGGGATTGGTACTATCGGTTGGACAAATATCTTCATCAACAAGGTTTTTCAAAAGGATCAGCAGACAACAATCTTTATATAAAAGTTGAAAATGACAAATTGCTAACACTTGTTGTGTATGTAGATGATATTATCTTTGGCAGCAATGAAGAAGCTATGAGTCAAAGCTTTGCCTTGGTGATGCAGAAAGAATTCGAAATGTCCTTGCTAGGAGAACTGACATATTTTCTTGGTTTGCAAATTCAACAAAAAGAAGGAGGGATCTTTTTGTCTCAAACCAAGTATCTCAAGCAGATTTTGAAGAAATATGGCATGGAAGATGGAAAACTAGTATGTACACCCACGGTCACAGGATGTAGCCTTAGTGCAAATGATGAATCAGCAGCAGTGCATCAACCAAATTACAGATCTATGATTGGAAGTCTACTTTATTTGACAGGTACCCGACCAGACATCATGCATGCAGTGGGAATAGTTGGAAGATTTCAAGCAAATCCGAAGGAAACTCATCTTCAGGCAGTGAAGAGAATCTTTAAATATCTTCAAGGGACTCAGAATTATGGCTTATGGTATCCTAGAGATACAGATCTCACACTTCATGCTTATACAGATGCAGATTGGGCAGGAAGCGTGGATGACAGGAAGAGCACAAACGGAGGTGCGTTCTTATGGGTTCCAGATTAGTATCTTGGTTCAGCAAGAAACAGAGTTCGATTGCCTTATCTACAGCTGAAGCAGAATATGTTGTCGCTGCATCTTGCTGCACTCAACTCCTTTGGATGATGCAAACCTTGCAGGACTTTCAAATCACTTGTACACCACCTATCTCCATCTTATGTGATAACACAAGTGCAATCAGCATTTCAAAGAACCCAGTCATGCATTCAAAGACCAAGCACATACCGATCAAGTATCATTTTCTCCGGGAACAAGTACTTGAACAAAAGGTCAAGTTGGAGTATGTTCCTTCTAAGGAACAAGTTGCTGATATACTCACCAAACCATTGCCCAGGGATACCTTTGAATACCTTAGGCAAAAGCTGGGGGTTATTGATGCATCATCTTGTTGAATCTCTTCTGATGGTTGGTTGTACGCCATTACGAATTGATTGAAGATCGAATGACACAGGTTCAGGGGGAGCATATAATGCATTGTTGGCATTATGGAGGACGTAGAGAAGGAGATCATGGATGCTAGTCTGAATATCGCTGCAATATGTCTCTATCTCTTTCATGGTCATTTTTGGTGGATTATGGTTCTTCTTTGCAAATCTGGTTCATATTCAGGGGGAGCATGTTCTTAGGGGGAGCATAACCCTTTGCCCTTGATGTCAAAGGGGGAGAATGAAGCTGAAGATTTTGAGGTTGCCATCAAGTCCAAAGGGGGAGATTGTTGGCATTATGATTCTGGTATGGCTCTACGTTACAGATGTTGTACTTGATGGTAACACCCTCAAGTGGCAATGCTCTGATCAGGCTCTCAAAATGTTGAAAATTAAGAAGTACGCAGGAGAATAGTTCAGAAGATGCGTACATGCAGGTACACGGTGAAGGAACTGCGGCCACCCATGCAGGTCACCCATTCAGAGGGTGCATACCCCAAGTTTCACTTACTTCAAGGCAGAGAAGCACGTTCACGTGGGGTTTCCTATGTTTGGCCCATGGTATTTAGCCCGCCGCTCTTGATTCTATGGTTCTGGCCCGTGGTATTGTCTTATATTATTATTATTATTGATCTCCATGTTTTTGGGTCCCTTGTATTGGTTATCTATGGTATTGATCCATGATTTTAGGAGGAGCTTGCCTATATAAAGCAAAGGAGATCACTTGGCTATGCATCTTTTGCAAATTGAATATCTTAAGATCTGAAATATTGGGTTATTGTTTTAAAAGCTTGATCTATATGAAAGTGAAGTTGAAAGCGAATCTGTGAAGGGTGATCTCTCGAGCGCATGATCAGATCTGGGCATCTGACTAACTGTGGCACATTGGTGAACTGCCAATTCGGCCCTAATCAGAAGTACGCAGGTGATTAACGGTGCAAGTGCGTGGGTACGCAGAGGAGAAATAGGAGAGCTGCGTGGGTACGCAGAGTAGAAGAAGGAGAACTGCGTGGGTACACAACGCGACAGAGGTTCAGGTGCGTATGCACAGTAAATGTACACGGCGCGATAGTGTCTATGAGTGCGTGGCTACAGTAACAGTACGCGACGTGATAGTGTCTCTGGGTGCGTACCTACTGTAACAGTACGTAGCGCGATTGAAGAAGCAGTGCGTGGGAACGCAGTGTAGCAGAAGGCTCTCTGCGGGTATACGCAGGGAAGCAGAAGGTGAAGTGCGTAGCGACACAGGCCAGAGAAAGAAAAACTGCGTATCTGTCTTAATATCTTCTGTTGACTGAATTTTTCTGTTGATAAGGTGTTCTGGGTTTAGTTCTGTTATTGTTGATCTGGTTACTGCAGTTGACTGTGTAATTTACCTGTACTTGATGATCATTTGATGTGTATGGATCCAGTTTGAAAATTTATGAAAAGTGGTCCTTGTAAGAAAAGAAGTAGGGGGTTGTAGCTCCCTTCCAGGAGAGACTGGAAAACGAGAGAGAGTTGTAGCTCTCTACAAGTTGCAGCCTGCGTACTGGTAAAGGACTGCACCAGTACAAAACCATTGTAAAAGGAGTTTCTAATTTGAAAGAAGATAGAGACATATTGCAGCAGGTGCTTTTCACCCACATTGGGTTTCCACCTTACATCTTGTGTTCTTTGGTGTGACTATCTGTTTTCTTCGTTCATGCTCATTATTTTATGGTACTGACATGCAAAAATAATTCAAAGAATAAATAAGGAAGATTTATCAAAAGAACCTGATAATACTGATTCACCCCCCCTCTCAATATTATTTCCAACAATATATATATATATATATATATATATATATATATATATATATATATATATATATATATATATTATATATATATATATATATATATTCCTATGGTTCATTATTGTGTTTTGAATGCTTCTATATGTTCTTTTGATTACATGTTACGCAAATGTCTGTCTATCACATGGTTTTCTAGTTCATCAGTTAACGTGTTTAATCTTCTTGGAATGTGTTGATATGTGATAAAATCAAAATTCCTTTCTGTTATGAAACCAGCTCAAGAAAAGATAGAAAAGAAAGATCAACGCCTTAGAATTCAGCCTCTTCGAGGGGGCAACCTCCTTTACATTACATAAATGAACAATTCTTCGATGATACAAATGAAAAGACCTCCTTTCTATATATAGGAGTCCAAGGGGTTATAAAATAATCAGAGCCGACCTAACAATAATAATGTAAGGGCACAATAATAACAATAGTGGGCTTCTATGGGCACAATAGTAACAATATGGGCACTACATGGGTACATCAATATAATAAGTGGGTTGTACTAATAACAATAAGGGGTTATAGTAGTAGTATAGGGGCCTAACATGCCCCTCTCCTTCAAAAAGCGTTGTCCTCAACGCTTGAGTAGTTCTTGATGCTTCTGTATAAAATTCTTGTCCTCCCATTTGGAATCTTCAGTAGGTAAGTTCTTCCACTTGATGAGATACTCTGAAATTGATCGATTTTGTAGCTGTCGGGTTCTTGTTTCTGTGACTGCTCCAGGTTCCAATATGATTTTTCCTTCCTCTTCAATTTCTGGCAATATTGTTTGAATTGAGATCTTTTGCAACTTTTGAATAAGTGGCCATACTTCTTTGTCCTTCTTACATTCATCCCTTGCTTCATTTATCCAATCTGGTTGGATAATAGAAATAGCACAAAACATTGCTTTCACATCCTCATCCTTGAAGAGTCTTCCCATTCGGTAAGGTCGCCATTTTTTAAGTGCATGTAGTACTGCCAACATTTCCTTCTCATCAATAGCTTGCTTGAGATGTAGCAGTAAAAATACCCAATCACCTACATCAAAACATTTCTCACTACAATGTTGATCTACTTGTTGTTTTGTTTGATTTTGCACCGAAGTGGTGTTATCCTTTAAAATTTGGAGAACTTGTTGTTGATGCTCAATGTGATCTTTCACTGCTTGAAACTTTTTCTTCTTGATATGTCCTTCTATCTCTGGAGTTTGAGGAGTGGTAATTCCTTCCAATCCTTTACAAGATATGGTCAGATTCATTTCTTGATGCTCAATGTGATCTTTCACTTCTTGAACATTTTTCTTCTTGATATGTCCTTCTATCTTGATAGTTTGAGGAGTGGTAATTTCGACCAATGAATTACAAGATATGGTTGGATTCATTTCTTCTTTATCGATGTGATCTTTCACTTCTTTCACCTTTTTCTTCTTGATATGTCCTTCTATGTTGAGAGTTTGAGGAGTGGTAAGTCTTGCCAATGCTTTACAAGATATGGTTTGATTCATTTCTTCTTTCTCTGGGGTGGGGTCCTGGCGTATATCTTCTTCTTTTGATGTTTCTTGATCCTTTTCTTCCTCCTCTTCATATTCTATGTAAAATAATTTCTTCTCAGCACACTTATGACCTTTAGTTCATTTGTTATCACAATTGTAACAAAACCCTTTTTCTCTTTTTTCTTCCAATTTTTGTGGTGTAACCCTTGTAGGTTGTGGAAGGTTAGGAGAAACAACACTTCCATCTTTATAGTTGTGAGGGGTATGCTTCCCGGTTTCCATAATTTTTCTTTCCAATATGTCACAAATCCCTTTTACTCTTTCCAATTGTTGTGGTGTTGCTCTAAAGAAGGTGTTGCTCTTTGTATCCTCATAATGTGCTATCATTTCCTTCGTGAAAATTGACCACGTAACAAGTTGTTTACGAGAACAAAGCCATTCATACCATAAAAATTGATCTGGTTCTAAATATGAAGATGCAATACATACCTTTTGTAACAGTTGTACACCATGTAGATCAAAATATTGCTCCATCTGAAGTATCCAATTTACCGGATCCTTGCCATCAAACTTCCTCATCTTGTTTTTTTTTTTTTTTTTAGGAGCTCGATCTTGAAATGAATCTAACTCTGTACTTTTGGATCTTTAAGTTTTGAAATTGTGACCTGTAGTATCCCTCTATGTCCTCTTTCCAATGCCACAAGTATGACCCAATTTGGATTCTCCAGGGAAGAGTTATGCGAAATCTCCCACAATGACTTGATTATAGACTAGTTCAGTAGAGCGAACTTGTATGACGTGCTACGAGTCCCTGTTTCGACCTTTGGATCTGAAAAATTCCTACAAGAAACTACAGTCCATCCTCTTTCTGTACCTTTTTACGAAATTTCAATCCGATCCCCAGAGAGAAAGTTACGATGATTTTCCCCAGGTCACCTGTTTGGAATGTAATTCAGGAGTCTGAAAAAGACCAACTTCCTCAGAACATATCTCTGAATATATCGTGTGAAAAGCTCTAAAATTCGGACCCAAGGTTCATCGCGATTTCTTCTCAAATGGGTTTTTTTTGTGACTTCTGAAATGTCACAGAAAAAAATTTATAGCGAAAATTCCACGATGACCTGTTTGGAGCAGCGAAACCCTACAATCCAAAGCTCTGATACCAAATGTTATGAAACCAGCTCAAGAAAAGATAGAAAAGAAAGATCAATGCCTTAGAATTTAGCCTCTTCAAGGGGGAAACCTCCTTTACATTACATAAATGAACAATTCTTCGATGATACAAATGAAAAGACCTCCTTTCTATATATAGGAGTCCAAGGGGTTATAAAATAATCAGAGCCAACCTAACAATAATAATGTAAGGGCACAATAATAACAATAGTGGGCTTCTATGGGCACAATAGTAAAAATATGGGCACTACATGGGTACATCAATATAATAAGTGGGTTGTACTAATAACAATAAGGGGTTACAATAGTAGTATAGGGGCCTAACACTTTCCAACAATTTAACTCATAAATACAAACTTAAAATCTGATGGTCTCTAATGGAATAGTTCCCATTAAGCTGGTGGACAACAAGCTGGGAATCTAGATTCACAACCAATGTATGAATACTGAGGTTGATAGCCTCGGTTAGTAACTCAACAACAACACTATATTCAGCGACATTGTTTGTGGTGAAACCTAGACAAACACCTTGAAGGTCTACTAACTCACCGTGAGGATCGTAGATCACCCATGCTATAGAAGAAAGGTTGCGGGAACTGTGGCAGGCACCATCAGCAAAACCAACGTAAGGTGTACCAGACATCTGCACAAGAAGCAAAAGACACAATAAGCAGCAATTATGCCTACACACCAAGCCAAACATGAAAACACACACACAACACACTTGCTGAAAACACACGTATGTACAATTTAGAGTGCATTGGAATCAAGCATAATATTTTTCAGGTAAAGCCCATTTTGGGGCTTATCTAGAGGATTCCCTTCATAATCAATCAGCTCATAAGCCCCTTTTTGCAAAACTCGCTTAACAATATAAGGCCCATGCCACATGGGCTCGAATTTGCCTACCCCCAGCTTATCATTTGCTTGATCATAGAGTAGGACTAAATCTCCTTCAACGAAAGAATGAGGATGGACAGTATAATTGAAGTGAGTTTTCACTCTCTTCTACTGTGCTTTAATAGCTAGAGAGGCTAGTCGACGAGTCTCGTCCAGCCACTCTATGTAGAGAAGACGTTCTTCTACCAGAGTAGTGTTGGGGAGTAATTCGATGGCTAATTTCAAAGAAGGGATCTCACACTCAATCAGAAGGATATCCTCCAGACCATAAACAAATTGGAATGGGTTGAACCTGGTGGAATCCTTCACAGAAGCTCGGTAGGCCCATAAGGTAGAGAACAACATCAAGTGCCGGTTGGACTTATGCATGCCAATGGTGCGTCGAAGCATCGTAACTAGAACTTTGTTTACGGCTTCTACTTGGCCACTAGCCTAAGGATAGTACAGTGTCGAGCTATCATGTCGCAAGCGTAGCTGGGTTGTTAACTCAATCAACATATGATTATGGAAATGGTTGCCATGATCAGTGACGATAGCCTGAGGGTGTTACCGGGAAATCTAGTGGCTATGCAGAGCTGCTAGTCCCACTAAGACTGGTAGGTATCTTAGAAACAAACAAACTTAAAACTACTTTCGTTTTCCTTTATGAGAAGTAGATAAGAGGGGAACAAAGGAGACCAACCGCTGTCTTGCTCTTGGTTCCTTGCTTGATTCCTCTCCCTTCTGATAGATTTTTTCCATTCGCTTCCTCGTCTACCCAGCTTCAAAGAGCAACTGTGGAATCAAAGAAGCATAACACTATCCAAGAATAGAGATCTACTATCATAAACAATATAGGACCAGATCTATATTAACCACACAAATGCATATATCATCAATCATACAAGAATGTGGAGGAAAACTTGAATAGCTTTATTAATATCAAGAATAACAAAGAGGATTACAACCAATTGTTCTTACCCAGCATCATCCTCTCAGCAAGAAAGCCCTTCTTCACCTCATGAAAAGCTTAGATCACCCAACACTATGATGTTACACCAAGAAACCAGCAGCACTTCCTCACAAGATACAAAATTCCAACCTCTGGATCCCTGGGATGAGGGATCCATATATAGATGATTGCAAGGAGGCGAGTCAGCTTCTGAGATTTGATTAGTGTCCTCTCTCTGATAGTTCTTGATTCCGCATGGAGATTGATGATCTATTACTCATACCTGGGCGAATGCAGAGAGGGAAGTGTCACAGGAGAAGTTTCTGGAAGATTCCATGATCCTCCACCTCGCAAATTGACTCTGCCATTTGTCCACTCACGCCCATCGCACCCCATAGAAGGGATTTTCAGTATGCATCGCACCTCCCGTGTGCATTTAGGTGGGATGCAGTGCACTTTGACCATGGAGCAGGTGAGATGATCCAGCTTTGACCAGTTCTGAGTAGTTTTTCATGGAGAATTTCTAGGAGATGATGTAATCACTTGACCTTATTCTTTTAGGGGTTGGAACAACACTTTTTGGGACTTAGGAGCCCTTGGTTTATGGACATATATGATTGGGATTGTAGTGCCCAAAAATTTCTATAACAGTTTCCCCCTAAAGCATGAGGTCGTTAATTTTTTATGTCGGGTGAATTGCTTTATCATGAGGATCCGAAGTTTTTTCGAGATGGAAGGCAACTGTAATAAGATACAATACAATACATTATCTTCATAATATTTTCATGATCTAGTTGAGGTGGGAATTCCCATGATCAACTTTATAAATTCATTTTCATGTACATAAGACAGACAATCGTCTGTGTGCAGACTGATGATTCTGGTAGAGCCATCATCCCTTAGATTGGATGATTATCTGTACAACAATGATGTACATTTGATGTCTTTATTTTCCTGGATATATATCGCAGCCAGGATGGATGAAACTAGATCTGGGGTCTTCAATCTCGTTCGATATCCACTTAAAGTACAAGTCGATCCATGTGAGAGGTTTCCTGGAGTCGAACATGGAAAGACATCGCCTGATTACCAGCCAGTGAAGTAAGCTATTAACAGGCACGAAAGGAATCACCGATAATGATGATGACCCTCAAGGTATGATAGTACAATTCACATGGCGTGAAAATGGACTTGGTGTCGAACACAACGCAAAATCTTTCGGTCGAAGGCCATTGACGTAAACCTGTTGCTGGAAGTGAGAAACTTGCCATTGAGGCATGCAAGCTTCAAAGTACTGAAAGGGTTGTTCCTAGATCGACTTCCTAGATAATGAGCTGATGCCAACAAGAAGCGATCCATCATAAGAGGGCCTTAATAAATCCCACATCTACGACATAGAATGGAGCAAATGATTCTAATGGAGGTGAAAACGATCTGATGATATAAGGTTCAGGGTGGCGGTCATGAAAGAATGGAGCATAAATGTATTGCAGTGGATGAGACACAGGTGAATTCTCTGAGCGACTTCTCTTGAACATATCGACGACACTGACATGATGGATTGGTAGCGTTAACCACAAATGTGTATGGTGTGATGGACCAATGGTGATATGACCAGTGAATAGAACAACCCAACCCGACTCGAATGCAGAGTGAAAGTGTCATGTTCAAGAGCGACTTGCTACCAATAAAGTTTCTTCAAGTTTTCTTCCCAATTTTTCCCCAGTCATTGCTAACCAGTACCTCTTTATTTTTGTCAAGCTTGAGGAGGATAACATATGCTTGTTCTATAATTTTCCCTTCGGGCAAACCCATCGCTATGTTTTAATGAGCCTAGCGATACTGAAACTTGTTCTTCTCTGTATGGACAAGTTTGTCGCTATTTGGTTTTAACGATTTTAATGACAAAGATAACTCGGTCCTTTTCAATTTTAGAGAGTCTAAAAGGGACATAAAGAAAAATCCATCAATCCTTTTTCGTCATATAATCCCTTCAGTCTAAAAAAGTATAAAATAATACAAAAGGGATGAATTTTCTGTAATTTTAACGAGCCGAAGAAAACAAGCGCTTGATCTTTCTGTGTAATAATCCTTCACGTCCAAAAAGATTAAAATCTAAAGGAGGGATAGCACTCCCGGTCACTTTAACGAGCTGGTGACGCCAATTACTCAGAAATATTTTCATATTTTACGAGTCAGATGAAAAGAGCTTAAAGGAGACTCATTTTCAAGGAACGAGTGATAAATTCAGGTAGCGGCTAATTCCAGGCAAGGTTTGGAATTTTCCAATCATGGCAGTGTCACGAGGATGGCTAACAGGATCACTCTTCGCAGCTGTTCCTAAAAAAGGGTAAACAATCAAATGGAGGTGAACGATCGGCCAAAACAGAGTGGAGGTGATGATGAGAACATGACCAAGGCTTCAAAGGCTGATGATAATTCATTCACGATGGTTATTTACTGGAAATTGGTTCATTTTCTAATGAATGAGCTTAAACTTTGGGGAAAACATTTGCTCACTGCTTACATTTAATTTTTAACGAGCTTGAACTCCACATAAAAACTGATCGATCCAGTCGTATAATAAGGATATCTCATCTAAGATACCATTTTTTATGGAGCTTGCACCTTACACAGCTTTCCGCCGCATCCTTTCTTTATGCAAGTTAGGAAATGACCAATCCTACGAGTTTAAAGGGTTAGAGGACCTACAAATTTAAAAAATAAATGGTTGCTCTTCGCTTGCATGCCAAAAGGTTTGCATGCCCTCAGGTATAGTGAAGTAGAGTTTCCTAGGTTAACCCTCAATTTGCAGACAAAACATTTGTTTTATCGGGAAAGGCCTACCTTTTACAAGTTACCCCTCAATTTGCAGACAAAACATTTGTTCTATCGGGAATGGCCTACCTTTTGACAGAGGTATCTTATTCCAGTCTAATCTCATAAACCAGTCATATATCCTTCACGGAAACCTACCCTATGCCCAAGGTTTTCCTGTCGAAATAGACTAGGGTGCATGCCCCCTGGGTTTCAGTCATGTCCTCGCGAATCACTCGCGCTCATCAGGTGGACGGACTGGGGATTGATGAGACATTCCTTGCATGAAAAGACCATTCAGGGATGGTATTTGACTATTTTCTATGTGTGAGCCGGGGAATGAAAGCTAATCTACGAGCTTGACCACTCTTCCTTCATGCGGAAAACACATTACTCTAAAGAGCAAGGAGACAATGGCTCCCGTAAAATAAATATAGTCGTGTCCAAGGAGTAGATTATAATCTAGGGATCCTTGGACTACCATTACATTCATCTGAATGGTTTTCCTTCTAAATGTTATCGGCACATTGGGAAGGATCCCTAACAGTCGACTGGTTCCTTTGTCAAAGCCTGTTAGATTTCTCATTTAAGGAAAAAGCGATGGTGAACCAAGCGCTTTCCAAGAAATTGAGGAAAGGATACTCACAGAAGCCCCTTCATCTATGATGGTACCAGCCATGACCATTCTGTATATTTGAGCAATGATTTGAAATGGTACACTAGCCGGTAAACAGGGTCTACCTAGTAGATTCCAATCGAAGGAAATAACTAGGTTGCTTGGAGGTGGGACCGAATAGACGGCCGAATATGACTCTGACAAACTTCCTTCCTACGGTAAAGGAACGGGTAGACTATCCCCATGTTCATCGAAGTCTGTGTTTACGAAGAGAATTTGAACGATGTCGTTCTTGTTTTCTCTGGTGACTATATCATCTGAGGATGGACCTTCTGAAGGCAAGACCGGGTCAAATGCCGCCTCGACCTTTTGACTTTCGTCTCGTGTGAATTCAGATGGTTTATCTTCAATCATAGACGCTTTGACCGACCACAATGGCATGTCATTCGGATTTTCAACTAGTGATGGACTTGGCAAGAGTTTCTTATATCCAGGAGGGAGCCGTAATGGTGAAACCAGACAGTCGTCCAAAACTCATTTAGCCTCGTCTAGGAAGGGACAACGGTGGACGGCGTGATCGCCTTCACACAGTTTATAAGGGAATTTACTTTTCCTTTTCTTTCCTGACGTTTCTCTTTCACTAGTTGACTGTGTACTTTCAACATGATCATTAGAGGTTGTTGACACTGGATTGTGCAAACGAGGAGACTAGTCCCTTAAGATCCGAGGGATGCAGGGACAATCTCGATGATAGTGATCTCCTTTGCAAATGACACATGGAGATTTAGGCTTTGATAGTGCAGTGTGTGGATTTTCACTAGATGATGCCTGGTTGCCCCCTGTCATCTTTGGCTCCTTCCTCTTCTTCTCTTTCTTCTTCTTCTTAGTTACTTGACTTTTGGCTTTAGCAGCTTCATCAAGCGAAGAGGAAGGAGGAGAGGGAGAATCGGACGAAGTAGAAGGTTGGGGGGTAACTTTGGTATCATCTAGTTGCTTACCTGATTGCTCAGGAATCATGGTGTTCTGAATGACAGAGGTCAAGAAGAGCCATACGGGCAGGCCGATTGTCAATCCTAGAAGCGACAATGTGGCCATATGGGATGCACCAACATCTCCCCAAGAGGAGAAAGGACTAGGATTTCCTCCAAGGGGAAATCCTTGGTTGGTGGACTCCATTTTCCTCAACCTAAGACCAACGTAGGAAAGGTGATGTTTATTCCGATTAAAATAAATTTTAGACACTTTGACACAACTTGTTTTTTCAATTTTTAAGAGTCAACAAAAAACAAAAGATGACTCTAGTCGCCTTCAATTTTTAATGAGCTTGAAGTGACAAGTGCTTAGATGGAACTTTTCCTTTAAGGAGTCTGAAAAGGAATGAAAGAGACTACTTTGGAAATCAAGACAGATGGATTACCAAGCCAATCGCAAAACCGCAGAATACTTTTTACGGTACGGCAGTCAATCTTCCTGAATGGTGTTCAGTGCATTGCGATCGATAGGGCGACAGACACGACTTCCTATGGATAAAGGATATAGCCTATTGTGGTCTCCCAATATATACTTGACGGTACGTGGGTGCACGAGTCTGTACTGGCACTTATCGTCTCAAAGTGGAGGAATCACCCAACCAGCAATGAAAAAAACAGTTACCAGGCTTTACAACGTCGGAATATGTCTCTAGCCTAGACTTCTAAATGTTGTGCATTAGGTTCCAAAGTGTTTTTAGATTCATTAAATTTATTTTGCAATTGATCTTGTTTAAGAAATCTTCCTTTTAGGTTCACCGCATGATGTAGATATACAATTCCTAAAATGCAATCTAAGATGATAAACAATCATTTAATCTTCTTTTTGCAATGAAAATCCTAGCTACTAATGTAAGAGAGATGATATTCTTTCAGCATAGAACAGAGAGCACACACTATATTCACTGTCCTCAATCAAACCAACAAACAGTCTAAATGAAAATGCACATGCATGTATTTGTTTTTAGCCTTGTTAATGTGTGAATGATAAAAAGAAAGCTAAGTGAAAATCTGAATTATTTTTCAAAGCGACATTACTAACAAGCTTCTTCTAAAGACAAAATGAAGACAATGATGACACTTTGCGATTTGGAATTGAAAACTTGCTTTCAACACTTGAAAAACTACTAATTCAAATCAAATACAAGAGTAATAGTGTAATTGACTATCAAGAAAAATCGAATTCTCTTCTATGATTGAAAACAACACTTGCAACACTTCCAAATCAAGAAATGACAGTTCAATTACGCTACTTCTTTGTAAAAGAGAACTAAAAATGGCTCACAATACATAAAAATATTTACAGTTCTTTGCACAATGGAGGTGGAATAATGGCAAGGAAGGGGGTTTCCAATAGAGGTATACTGACTACAGACAGCAAAACTCCTGAATAGAACCGAAAAGAGTGAAGAAAAACCAAAGTCTGGGGGCAAAATTAGCCTTCTCTGATCAGCGCACCTATTACATAGGGATTCTAGTATGCATCCCACCTACAGCACATGGGAAGTGCGATGCATACTGATATCCTTGAAGAGAGGGTGCGATGGTACAGTGTGAGACTTTTGATCCAGTTCTTGATCACAGTTTGTAGCACAGTTCAGGGATTTAGGGCGAGCAAGTGATAATCAGTAAATAAATCACACGGGTAGATCTAAGGAGTTTACTAGAGCCACCACAAGGGAAATTAGAGAGTTTGTAAATCGATTGTTCAGTTCATAAACAAAACCCGGAGATAGACTAAAGCAGCATTGATCTACTTTGCTCTTGCACAGCAAATGCAGTTCAAAGACTAGTTGGCTTGACTTCAAGCTCTGACTGTAAGTTTATAAAGCAAACAAATATAGACAAACAAACAATCTATTCGCTCCCTAGTGAAGTCTCCATTTTGTTACCAAGAAATCTAGTGTCTATGGAGAGCTGCTAGTCCCACTAAGATTAGTAGCTATCTTAGAAACAAACAAACTTAAAACTACTTTCGTTTTCCTTTATCATAAGTAGATAAGAGGGGAACAAAGGAGACCAACCTCTGTCTTGCACTTGGTTCCTTGCTTGATTCCTCTCCCTTCTGATAGATCTTTGCCACTCGATTCCTCGTCTACCTAGCTTCAAAGAGCACTTGTGGAATCAATGCAACATAACACTATCCAAGAATAGAGATCTACTATCATAAACAATATAGGACCAGATATATATTGACCACACAAATGCATATGTCATCAATCATACAAGAATGTGGAGGAAAACTTGAATAGCTTTATTAATATCAAGAATAGCAAAGAGGATTACAACCAATTGTTCTAACCCAGCGTCATCCTCTCAGCAAGAAAGCCCTTCTTCACCTCATGAAAATCTTAGATCACCCAACACTATGATGTTACACCAAGAAACCAGCAGCACCTCCTCACAAGATACAAAATTCTAGCCTCTGGATCTCTGGGATGAGGGATCCATATATAGATGATTGTAGGGAGGTGAGTCAGCTTCTAAGATTTGATTAGCGTCCTCTCTCTGATAGTTCTTGATTCCACTTGGATATTGATGATCTCTTACTCATCCCTGGGTGAATGCAGAGAGGCAAGTGTCACAGGAGAAGTTTCTGGAAGATTCCATGATCCTCCACCTCGCAAATTAACTCTGCCATTTGTCCACTCTCGCCCATCGCACCCCATAGAAGGGATTTTCAGTATGCATTACACCTCCCATGTGCATTTAGGCGGGATGCAGCACACTTTGACCATGGAGTAGGTGAGATGGTCTAGCTTTGACCAGTTCTGAGTAGTTTTTCATGGAGAAATTCTAGGAGATGATGTAATCAGTTGACCTTGTTCTTTTAGGGGTTGGAACAACACTTTTAGGGACTTAGGAGCCCTTGGTTTATGGACATATATGATTGAGTTTGTAGTGCCCAAAAATGTCTATAATAGAGGGACTCCAAACCGTGAGATAACATGATTAAATAAAAATTGCGTTGCTGTGTGACCGTCTTCAGATAGTGTAGTCATCACCTCGGCCCATTTTGTGAAATAATCTATGGAAACAATGATATACCCATGTCCCCCAGCCGAGCGAGGGTTACAGGTCATATAATCAATGCCCCATTTGGCAAAAGGGCCGACGGTAACGACAGGGTGCAATGGAGCAGGAGGCGCCTGCATCTTCCATTGGTAGATTTGGCACTCGTGACAACAGTGGATGACAAGAATGCAATCCTTGAAGAAGGAGGGCCAAAAGTAACCAGCCCAGAGGATCTTCTGAGCAGTAGCATGCCCGGACATGTGACCACCACAGGCGCCAGAATGGTAGTCATTTAGAACTCGTTCAGCTTGCTCGAATGTTAAGCATCGGCGGAGAATAGAGTCGGCATCGAGACGGTACAGGGTGTCCCCAGTAATACGATAGGGTTGAGAACGATGGCGAATCCGTCGCCGAGCATCCTTGGACAAATCGGGACGAAAAGAGGATGTCTAAAGATAGACAATGATATCCCCATACCAAGGATCGAGGGTGCTAATTAAGAATAGAGTTTCATCTTAAATATGGTCCTGTAACCGAGAGCGCGCGGTAATAGATGGCAGAGAGCAAAGAAACTCAGCAAAGATGAGGGACTTCTTAGACTTGGTAGTGGTGAACTCCAAGTTGAACTCTTGGAGGATGACAATCCACTTTGAGTATTTGCTCCTCAGTAACTAACATGATAGGATATACGTCATTGGGTTGCAATCAGAAACCACCGTCATGGTGCGTAATAAAATATAGTGGTAGAAACGTTGATCGACACAAACGATAGCTAATGCCAATTTCTCGACATAGGCATATCGAGTTTTCATATCTAGCAAATTGCGGCTGAGATACTAAACGACATGCTCAGTGTCATCGTCATCATCTTGAACTAGAACCATGCCAATAATGGTATCGGCAGCGGCTAAATACAGAGTGTAGTCACGATGATAATCAGGAGGATGCAACAATGGAGCAGAAACAAGGAGAGCCTTGAGGCACTCGAATGACTCTTGTGCAACAACATCCCAGAGAAAAGGGGTATCCCACTTTAATAACCATGTATATCCTTTGGCCACTTCGGCATAGTTCGTAATGAATCATCATAAAAATTCGCTTTACCCTGCAAACTCTGTAATTTCTGCAAAGAAGCATGGGGAGGGAGATTTAGGATGGCTTCGACTTTAAGGGGATCGAGACAAATACCCTCTCGGGATACGATGAACCTGAGAAGTCTGCCTGACTCAACGCAGAAGACACACTTATGCAGATTAAGCCAGTGTTACACTAAAAAATGTCACCATGGCTATTTACAGTTAGTATGGCTCTATCAACAGTCATGCTATCCTCCTGGGCAAGTCTTATGCCTCTGCTCTCCATGTCAAAACTCCAAAAAGAGAGAAAGTCTTTGTAAATGTGTTTATCTCTGGGTACGCAGATTCTCTCGGCCTTACCTGCGTATACGCACCTAATGTTCACAAAAACTGCGTACTTGTACGCTCTGTATGTAAAGGGGCAGGTGCGTACCCCTGTAAATGTCAAAAAGCGCAAGTTTCACTTCAAAAATGTTACTTGTGGTCATTTCTAGAGGCTTCTAGAAGTATGTTTGACGTGTATGAAGCGCCTCCAGATGGTTCATGTACCCCTACCAAAGAGGAACTTATCCCATCAATAAGGGAGCTATCCCATCCAAAGAGGGGATTATCCCATTGATGGTGGACATGATTAACTTCCTCTTGAGCACTATAAATACAGGCATTGGGCCAGAGGGAGGAGAGGTTGAAAGCTAAACATTTCTAAGGGTAGATGCTGCTAGAATTAGGACTCCCATTTAGAAGCTTGTGAGGAGAGATTACCATCTTTGCTTGTTCTATTTGGAAGTGGGTGAGCTTTGTCAAAGTAAAGGAGAACTCTTGATGGACCCTGGGAGGGACTTGCACAACACCAAGGCTCAGGTTGTAATTGTTCCTTTTGTTTCCTATTAATGCAAATGAGTCCATTCTTCTCAATAACTTGTTATTTATGAGTTGTTTCATGTACTCCTTGGTCTATGTGTTAAATATGTTTTATTTTATGAGATTATCAAGTGCTATTTAATCATTTGATTGTTAGTGAATGCAGGTTTCGAAGTGAAGGAGGAGCTCATCCGGATCAGCGAGGCTGGACTGCTACAACAACGTTGGACTACAGGTAGGATCTAAACACTTGATTTCTTATATAGTAAATGCATGTTTAGAGAAGGATTGCTCTTGTTTGTCTTGTTTGTCACTAGAGAGTCTTAGGCTCCTAGGGAGGTTGGTTGTGTCCGCACTATCGACTCTTTCCGCCTGACAAAATGGCGACTCCACTGGGGACTCCATTGATGAGAAAGTTTTTTCCTTTGTATGCAACTTTGATCTGAGAAAAGTCATTTATTTTCTGGTTTTTGGCTCTGTGACTTTGTATTTGGGTGGGTTAGCTTAGGGTTAGATTGAATTTAGTTTTTCTTGGTTTTTCCAGTAGTACGCACCCTCTAAGTATTGCACAGTGCGTACCTGTACGCACTGTTGCTGTGTGCATAGAGCGGGCCCGCACCTATCTTAACAGGTTGCCTGCGTACCCTGCTAAAAATTAAGAAATTTCCATTTTTTACATTTTTCCTCTTAGATGTTGCTTTTTCTTAGTTTTTACTGCCCAGATCCATTAGTCTCCTGTCAAATATCTTCACCTGAACTTGTTTCGATAGCATTTAGTGTTTTAGTGGATTTCATAGAAGTTTAAGCCCTAGGGTTTGATTTTTGAATAGGTCCTGTAGTGACTTTGGCGGTAGAAGTTGTCAAGCCTTAGATCTCTCTGGTTTTGTCAGCCTTCTTAGGAGTCGGACCTGTCATAAACTCTACCTGTGAGAGCAACCTACTTTTGAGTTGTCTCTTTGGCAAATTTCGAAGTGCTTGTTGATTGAGTATTGAATTCCATTTTACAAAAAGAGCAAAAAGATTTGAGTTTTGTTTTGACTGGTCTTTTGATTCTGCATTAGCTGGTCCTTGGCTTGATTGTGGTCAAGTAAAACAACCTAGAATCATCCTTGTAGGCTTTTGCCTCATTAGGTTTGCTTTAGAGTAAATTTCTTTTTGATTTGCTTGTGAGTCAATTTTTCATAGATTTTATAGATTTTGAGATTGATTTTCGTTAAAATAGATTTATATGCTTTATTAAATAAGAAAAATACAAAAACATCTCCTTTGAAGAGTTTTGTTTCAAGTAGCTTTGACGTATTTTGAAAGAAAAAAGATTTTTCGTGCACGTAAGGAGTGGTCATGTTTGTATGCTTGGAAAGATAAAGAGAATTGTTTCTTTGATTGTCTTTACTAAGAAAGTTGTTTTCTATAAAATTTGCATTTTCCAACTCTCTTAGTTAGGAGTTTCATTGAAAGAGAAAAGTAGCATAAATCATCTTAGGTGCATCTTTGTAGTGGTTTGAGTCGAGTCTACACACCATTGGTTTCATTTCCGCTACCTTTTGTCTTTAAGAAAAACCATAAAATTAACGCTTAAAGTAAAATCAACTTAGTAACTTTTATTTACTAGGGCTCTGAAACACCAATTTAGATCAGGCTAGTGTCTTGGAGTAGGAGAGTAATTAACTCTCCAAGACAACAAAACCAAACAAGTAGCTTATCTTGTGATAGAATAAATCCAATTGTCTCATTTGTACTCTGGGAAAGCTCCTCTTAAAGGAGAAGCACGAGCTCGTGTCCGAACCAGTGAGGGGATCAATCCTCCCTCGTTGGGAATGACGCCAGACACGCACGTATTACAAACGGTAAACCTCGGATTAACCATTGTCGAGGAGCCAGGGGTCACTTGTCGGTAAACCTTGGATTATTGTCAAGGAAACGGCAAGGGGATTGAGCTTGATACTCTGCCCTTGTGTGCTGTCGGAGTGTAGACTGTTCCCCCAGGTGCATTTGTTGCGGTTGGTAACCTTAGTGACCATTATCTTTAGGATTCTACTGAGGTGACGGTGGAGGGAAGATCCCACTGTACCTGGAGCAGACGTCGGCTAGACTCACTTGGATTTTCCGGGGGGTTCACTTCACTCGAGACGGTTAAAGTGGAGGAACTTGTGTCGGTCTATTCATTAAGCAGGTTGCTGGGGTAACTGTTCCACCCGCCACTTCTGTACTGAATCCGGCGATGTTGGGTTTCATCTCCAACTAGCGTTTTCGGTCTGGAAGGCTACTATTTGTGCTTGGTTTGACGCCCTAGATTCTTTAGGCGTGTGATTCAAATTTGTTTGGTTCTTTAGCGACTTTAGGTGGTTTGATTTGAGATTTTACTTTGTTTTCGTGTGTAGTAGTTAAAAGATTTTAGCTGTGGTGGAATTACCGAGACAGTCCCGTAGACTTCGGGCCAAGTCACCTGAGATTGTTACCAGAATTGATTTGTTGAGGAAACTTCGTATATCACGGGGTGGATCTCCTGAAGACGTCCCGGGTCAGTACGAAGGATTGAAGGTCCTTGTAACTCCTCCTAGTGGCAATAGAGTAGGTTCACCTGAAGAAGGAGAATCTTCCTTGGTAGTCCATCCAGATTACCAAAGTCTAGAGACAGGTTATAATCCCGAAGCTGTTACAGTTTCTGAGCTTGCTGGTAGTTTTTCGTCTACTAGTGATATAGGCGAAGAACCTGAAATATCTGAACCTGTTACTCCAACTTCTAGTGTTCCAGATTCACCAAGAGTAGAACGAGTTATCACCGAAAATCTTCCTACTGGTTTGATTTCTATTGAAGAACTTGCTCCAGAGGAAGAAATAGGCGTCTCTAACCTTGAAGATCAACTTACTATTGAGCTCAGGGAGCGTGAATCTATCTTTTACAGTCCTTCTAGAAGTACTACTTGGTACCTTTCGTTAACCAATTATTTAGACAACTCAGGGATAGGTTTTTCTACACCTCGTACTCCTTTTCCACTTGGAGGTATTTATACTCCTGTAAATATGTTTGGTCAGTCATCCGTGTTTACTCAAACTCCTGAATCTTTCTTACACGGCGGTCCTTCTGTTCCTACCGGGTATCAATCACTTTCTGGTACCTTCGCGGGGGCATCTCCTCAATCCATTGATCATGGGTTATTAGCTGGAAACAATGGTAATAAACCGTTGGGTGTAGGAGACATTTACATGATGTCAGGTTCAGTTCCCGTTTCTCAACCTCAAGGTGGCCAATTACCGCCTGGGGGGAAGCCTCAATTAATGCCTGGGGGGCAACCTCAAGGTACACAAATTGTGTCTGGTGGGCAGCCTCAAGGTCAGTATGTACCTATGGTGCAATACATGCCTCAAGGTCAACCCCAGCCTCAATATGTACCCCAAGGTCAACCTCAGTATCAATATTTACCTCAAGGGTATCAACCCCAAGGGTATCAACCTCAAGGGTATCAACCTCAAGGTCAAGGTCAACCCCAGTATCAATATTTACCCCAAGGTTATCAACCTCAGGGTCAATACTCGAGTCAAGGTTATCAACCACCTCAGGGTCAGTCATATGTTCAAGGTATGGGAACTGTACCTTTCAGTTATCAATCCTATCCTCAATCCGGTTATGGATCTCAGTATTCTCAACCTGTTACGAGTCAATACCCCGGAATGATAGTGTGGGATCCATCACAGGGTCAACAGGTGTTGCAGCCAAGTATACAGTTGGTACCTCAAGCTGGACAACCCGTAGTTTCTGGTCCACCCCAGCAACCGCAACCTGTCCAGTCAAATGTTCAAACTTCTGTAACTTCGGTAGTTACTCAGCCGCCAATTGCACCTAGTACTCCATCTCAAACGGCTGCTGCAACTACCGCAACATCTACCGCACTTACTTCTGGAGTATCGACAGCTCCGGTTTCTACTGTCTCTGCAACCACTCCTCAGACATCTTTACCGTTGTCTGGATCTCCGATTCAAACCACGGTCCAGATGCCTATAGGTCAGCCTGGTATAAGTACGGTTGTCACTACTCAACCTCAATTTGTTCATCAACCGTACCAGGGACAGTACCAATATGGGCAAGCTGTCCAGCAGCCGGTTTACCAGTATCAACCGTATCCTGGGTACACTTATCAACAACCTCAACAACCCCAGTACGGTCCAGTTAATCCTGGTTTTCCAGGAGGATATAATATCCCTAATGCGATTCCTGTTCCTAGTTATCCTGGATATCCTCCTCCTGGGACTGGTCTTGTGACCCAGAGTTTTAGAGATCCTAACCGGCAATTACCGTTTATCGCAACTTTGGATTTACCAGACTTGACGCGCCTAACGAATGATCCAATTCAATATCTTCCGTTCTGGCCGCCAATGCCAAATAAGTTGCCCAGTGATATACCCAAGTTCGAAGGTAAGTCTGGAGAGGATCCGTCCAATCATGTGATGACTTACCACCTCTGGTGTGCTTCAAATTCTATCTCGGATGATTCGATCCGCTTACGTCTTTTCCAGCGTACACTCATTGGTCTCGCAGCCAAGTGGTACATTGAGTTACCACGGGCCTCTTTTTACAATTTTAGCCAGTTAGCTACCTCGTTCTTAACTCACTTTCAGTTGCCGGTCAGATACGATAACGGCACGGAGTTATTAACTTCACTAAAACAATCGACGTCCACGTATATTTCTGATCACATTCATGAGTGGAGACGTCGAAGAAGGTTAGTGAAAGTTTTTATTCCGGACCAAATCTTAGCTGAATGGTTTGTTAAATCATTATTACCGAAGATTACTGAAGATGTAGCTAAGGCCGGAGTAGTTACTGAGGAGCAAGTCATTGCTCAGGCGCAGTACCTTGACTTAGTTTATACTCAGTCAGGTACGTTACACGAGAAAATCCCAGATCTTCCAAAATCGAATCAAATCGCTGCTGCTCCTTCGGGATCTCATGCCGCTGATGGTATGATTGGTACGGTGAACACAAAGAGCAAGAAGAAATCTTCCAAGAATTCTACTACTCCTATAATCACCTTGCCTGATTCCCCGACAGGAGAGTCTTCTCCTGAACTTTCCGCCGATATTCACGCTGTAGAGTCATCTACGGCCAAATCAAAAAACGGTGGAAAGAAGAAAGGAAAGAAGAAGGCTAAAGTAGACAAGGCTTCGAAGGAGAAAACAGAAAAGTCGGAAACCAATGACAAAAAGCGCAAACCTCGATATCCTTGTCTTATTTGTGAAGAGGATCATTTTACAAGAGATTGCCCTCATCGGGCCGAGGTTGTGAAAATAGTCAAAGGTTCTCCCACTCCTGCTGTGTTAAAAGATCCATTTCCAAAGCAGGAGAGTAAGATGATAGGTTCTTCCTCGACTGCCAGTGAAGAACCCATTTTGATGATGTCTCATGTGAGGATTGCGACTCGGTCGCAAGATTATGGTAGTAAGAATCCTGTTGATGGTAAAGAAGCAGAATCTTCTCATTCTAATCCATCAACCTCAGCTCCTGGTTCCGATCCACTACAGATCGAAAAACCTAACCCGGACTTAGTAATCAAACCGCCCGCCAAGGGTGTACTTCGAAGGTCTACTTTTAATCCACATGTGAGAGCGGCCCAGAATTACAACATTGTTGAGGACTTAGTTGTTTCACCCTCAGCAATGTCAGCTTTAGAAGTGCTGCAATCATGTCCAGCACAGCGAAAATTACTTTTGTCGGCTATCGGAGCTGTTGATGTTCAGGACCCAAATCTGATAATCTTCGATCTAGAAAATAGTACACCGCGCCTTCCCCATCAAATGGCTTTCCAGATTCCAGTGATAGTCAAAAACAGGCCTATTCATCGGACTGTAATTGATGAGGGAGCTTCCACGTGTATTATGTCGATTCAGTGTTGGAGATCGCTTGGTTATCCTTCGCTGAACCAATCCCCGACCATCCTTAAGGCCTTTGATGGCCGTGGGTTCTGTCCGTTTGGTATTCTACAGGAATTGCCTATAGGGGTAGAAGGGAAAACCGTTAGTCTGGATGTGAAGGTGGTTGATGCCCCTCTAGACTACAACCTTCTTTTGGGTCGAAGTTGGTCATATGCTATGACAACGGTCGTTTCATCGGTCTTCAGAGTAATAAAGTTTCCACATAACGGTAAGATCGTGACAATTGATCAGTTGACATACTTTTCATCCGACCCAGCCTCTTCAGAGAGTATCCAGCATGTCGGTAAGACGACAATCCCTTATAGGGACGTTGGCGTAGGTTTAGTTAAAGATTCCGGTTTACTGGGAACTTTTCCTTTCCCTCCAATCAACGCAGACCCTTCATTTGCATCAATTCATATGATTACATCAGACACAATTATTTACGATGATCCTTGGATTGTCCCATCTGAATCTGAGATAGACTCATTCGGTGATGCTATGCCTTTGAGTCCATATGAAATTGCTTATGAAGCCATCATGTCTTTTACCGACTCGCGTTCAACCCAAATCGACCAAATGAATGTGGTCAGTGAAGAATCACTTTTCACATCAACCTCAGAATGGATAGCGTTTCCCGAAGTCGTGTCATCTGACGAGCAACTTCGCGAAATCCTAAGTGTAGACGATCTACCATGGGAAGATCTTCATCATAGATCTTCGTTTTTACCTGAGGATGATGCTTTTGAAAATGATTTTTCATCTATCTTTACCGCTGAATATGTCAAAGACGCTCAGAATCCAACGAAACATTCTGATTCAGAGTTGAATTTAGGGATATTTCTCGCACTATTCCCATTGACATTTCAGTGAAGCCCGGAATTGAGGAAAACATTCATATAGGTGCCTCATGTACAGAAGATGAAATTCAAACTTACAAGGCCCTATTCCAAGAATTCCGCGATGTGTTTGCCTGGTCTTACGAGGAAATGCCAGGAATCGATCCTGCCATTGTTGTTCATGAAATAAAGACCTACCCGGACGCTAAACCCGTCCGGCAACGGTTGCGTCAGATTCACCCTCGAAAAGCGGCTGCGATTAAAGCAGAAGTCGAGAAGCTGTTGAAAGCAGGTTTCATTTATCCAATCCCGTTAACGGATTGGGTATCGAATATTGTTCCGGTTAACAAGAAACAAGGAACAATAAGAATCTGTATCGACTATAGGGATATAAATCGAGCTTGTCCAAAAGACAACTATCCTATGCCTTATATCGATCAAATTATTGATGATTGTGCCGGAAGTGAAATGTTTTCCTTTATGGATGGTTTTTCGGGCTATAATCAAATCAATATTCTACCTGCCGATCAACCAAAAACGACATTCATTTGTCCATGGGGGACATTTGCTTACTGCAAATTACCTTTTGGGCTTAAGAATGCCGGAGCCACTTTTCAACGGGCGATGTCTTACGCATTTCATGACATCAAGCACATTGTGCAACCGTACCTCGATGATTTGCCTGCTCATTCTTTACATCGAGCTGATCACCTTGTCCACTTACGAGCAATCTTTATGAGGTGTAGGCATTATCGTATTCGGTTGAATCCCCACAAGTGTGTATTCTGTATAGAAACGGGTCGATTGCTGGGATTTGTTGTTTCAAAAGCTGGCATTCGCGTCGATCCCTCGAAAGTCGAAGCTATCATCAAATTGCCTCCTCCTTCGAGTTTGCGCCAACTCCAAAGTTTGCAAGGGAAAGCGAACTTTTTACGCCGATTCATTCCAAACTACGCCGAGGTCACTAAAGGTTTTACACGTTGTTGAAACAGAACGCTCAATTCTTTTGGGACAAGATTGCCCAACAATCTTTTGATGCACTTAAACACGCGTTGACCCATGCACCGTTGTTGCATCCTCCCAACTACAACCAAGACTACTTCTTATACCTCGCAGCTTCGCATTCCACTATTGGAATGGTGTTAGTTCAAGAAGATGAATTCGGAGCGGAACATGTGATATATTATCTTAGTAGGACATTAAACCCCACTGAGCTAAAATATTCGCATGTGGAGAAATTGGCCCTGGCAGCCGTTCAAGCTGTCCAGCGTTTTCGTCACTACATTCTTCTCCGTAAAACTACAGTTATTTCGGATTGCAACCCTATGATTTATATTTTGACAAAACAACTGCTAGGGGGCAAGTACTCTAAATGGATCGTTATTCTGCAAGAGTTCGACTTGGAGTTCGAGAAGTCCAAGTCTAAGAAATCCTTAGTTTTTGCGGAATTGATGTGTGATTTCCCGCGTGCTGACACAGAAAATGTGGCAGAGGAGTCCATTGCGGACGAATCTTTGTTTCTTATCAGTACTTTAGATCCGTGGTACGGGGATATAATCATCTATCTCCAAACCCAAACCTTTCGGCTTGAAGCTTCAAAGTCAGAACGTCAAAAAATTCGGTTTCAATCCCAGCAATACAGAATTATTGGAGATACACTTTATCGCCGGGGGGCAGACTTAGTTTTTCGACGTTGTTTAACTCACGAAGAGGCTGAGAGGGTTTTGAATGATTGTCACTCTGGAGCATGTGGCGGTCATATGTCTGGGTATGCCACAGCTCAGAAGGTGTTGCGCGCTGGCTATTTCTGGCCGTCCATGTTTAAATATTGTATCATTGCGGTCCGAAAGTGCCACAACTGTCAAGTGTTTGATCGCAAGATGCGCGCACCACCTGCTCCTCTCCATCCTATAATTGCCGTTGGTCCTTTCACCAAATGCGGTATCGATTTTATTACTTGTAACCCTCACTCGGTCGGGGGGCATGCGTATATCATCCTCGCAGTTGATTATTTTACTAAATGGGCCGAGGCGATGCCTACATTCGACGCAAGCAGCAAAACAGCTGCAGTTTTCATATTCAATCACATTATAACTAGGTTTGGTGTCCCGCAAGAAATCATCACTGACCATGGGAGCCATTTTCGAAACATCATGATGACTGAGCTTACAAGCCAGCTTGGTTTGCGCCACGATAGCTCTACTCCTTATTATCCGCAAGCCAACGGTTTGGTTGAGTCTATCAACAAAGTTCTGGTTATCATGATCCGACGAATCATTGGTATTCATCGGTCGAATTGGCACAACATGTTATTTTCAGCGCTATGGGCATACCGAACTTCAGTGAAAAGTTCAACAGGGTTCACTCCTTTCCAGCTAGTTTATGGCTTGGAAGCTGTGTTACCCATTGAATGCGAAATCCCATCACTTCAAATGGCTGTCGAATTACTCCCAGCTACTTCCGAAGAGGAGAAATGTTTATTATACTTAGCTCAGTTAGATGAGACTCGACGTGACACTGCATTGGCAATCGAGACTCACGCGAAGCGAATGAAAGCTCAGTATGATAGAAATGTGACCCCTCGAAGTTTTTCGGAGGGAGACCTAGTGCTATTATATGATCAAGCTAACGATAAGCTAGGTGCTGGAAAATTCGTTCCTATGTGGCATGGACCCTACATTGTAAAGCGAAAGCTAGCAAAAGGGTCCTATGAGCTGGTAGATTTTGATGGGGACTCTTTGGGTAAACCCAGAAATGGACTTTACCTAAAGAGGTATTATGCTTAAATGGTGGGTATGGAGAATTTTTAGTTAGGTTAGGTTTTCTTTCTAGCTAGTATGTTTGTTAGTTTAGATAGTGTGCTTGGCTTAGAAAGTGTGTTTTTCATCGTTATTCTGGCTTATCTTGGTTTTACTCTTGATATTGCAGATGTCAACGTCTCTCCAAACGTACATTGGATTTGTCGATGGTGCTTGTCGTAGTACACGGAATATCTCTTCCGCAGCTTGGGTTATCTATTCGTCCTCTGACGAGTTAGTTTCTATGCATGGGGTGAGCCTCGGTCAAACGACGAACAACATTGCAGAATACAGTGCAGTGGTTGAATTATTGTCTGAATCTATTTCATTTGGAATTTGACGTTTGATAGTGAGGTTAGATTCTGAACTCGTTGTATTACAGCTTAATAGAGTATATGCCATTAGAAATCCTGTGTTATTAAGGTTGTTTTTGAGAGTGCGCCTCTTGGAACGTGAATTTGATTACATTGAATATCAACATATTCCAAGGTCTTTAAATACATTAGCAGATGCAATTGCTTCTCGAATGTTGGATAGACATTTACGATAATCATGCAAGTAAATTTAAAAACATTTCATCCCATATGTTAAACAAGATGAGCCGGTAATAATGATATATATATATATATATATATATATATATATATATATATATATATATATATATATATATATATATATATATATATATATATATATATATAGATAGATAGATAGGAGTGTGTCAAAAATATACATCGTCTTTCCTATTCCAGCTCGGCTAAGGTCTCTGCGGCCACATCCTGTGGGGCTGGTGCTGGCACAACTGGTACTCTCCTCTCAAAAGCCTGGAGGTTGGCTGGACGCCGTGGACCTACATCTGCATTTTGAAAATTTGTGCTGTCAGTTTTGAGGCAATATATAAAAACAAAAAAAAAATATATACATAATTTGAAAACTCGTGAAAAATGAAATACCTCTGTCGTCCCACTGTGCTCCCTGTGGAAGAACCATGTCCAGATCATTCCGAAAATCCATTCCGGCATAAGGAAAGTCCTGAATAGCAAAGACCTGGCTCTCTATCCAGTGAAAGTAACCATCAGGAAATCGAACAACTGTTGCGCCCTCATCAGGATGCCGGGCCATTACCGCAACCCATCTCGTCAACTTAGGCTCCCGAGGAGCCCCAACTGGAACTGTAAGATGCTGGGGGACCAGCATTGGAACTCTCTCTAGGGAAAAGCTCACAACTAAAGGCCCATATCCAAAGGTCTTCCATTGTCCTCTCTTTGCCCTGGTTAGTTGGCCCTTCAGATTAGCCAACAAAGCATCGCACCAGTTGAAAATGGTGCCTTGGAAGCAATCTATAGCCATCCGCATTTGGGACCCGGTGGCATGGTGCAAAGCGGCCGCGCCGCAAAGTCTAGTAACAGTAAAGGCTATCACCATAAGTTCAGGTCGGGATATGTACTTGATTTCTATCCCCTTCTCCTGGTTTCTATTGTTGCACCACTCTAGCCGGAGACTAGCAAGGGATTGGCCACCCGGCCTAGACCTGAACAGAGAGAGTTGCTCACCCCTGTTAGGCAATCCAGTGAGAAAATATATGTCGGAGGGCTCTATCTCGAGTTGGTGCTCTCCGATGTAGAAACATTGCTCCTGAATGTTCCACCTTTCAACCAGCCACTCAAGAAATGGCACCTGGCCCCTCATGCCAGGTATGGCCCAGTATTTATACAGTCCGCATGCTTTTAATGCATCAATGGAAGGTTGATGACCTATCGCGGCCAAATCAATGTCCTCGTGCTCTCTTTCACGCCAATCAAGCATGGTGTGCTCCCTGCACATCATAAAACATCTGTTAGAATCCATAAAATTTTAAAATTTTGGTTCATTTTGGAGAAATGAAGGTTTCAAAATGCTATTTGCGGGGTACACACACCGGCTTTTAGGGACAGAGCGTCTGGATGCAGCTTCCCTTAAGACCGGGTGCGTACACCTGGTATTTTCCCCATTGAAAAAATATCGGGGTACGCAGGTCAGCAGTGCATGACCTGCGTACCCCGAAAGGCGCATCTTGAAACCCCAAGACCCCCAAAAAATCAAATAAAAACTTAAAAATGAATTTTAAATGGATGGAAAGCAAGAGAAAGATGTTGTAGAATACCTGATGAGACGGCGTTCGATTCTGACGGTCGGATTCTCCGCAATGACCACAGGAAGTTTTCTTGTCAAAAGCCCTTTTCTCAACCTCAACAGTAAAATGGTAAAATGACATGGTAAAAAGTCTTTTTATAGGTTTTTTGGATGAATGAATGCTAAGTTTGTTTATTTTTTACCATGAAAGGACATTTTTCAATGTATTTTTACCCATCTTAAACAGGTATGAGGAATGTGTCGTTTTTGTGCAGGACAAAAGGACTTTAGAGTAAAATCATCATTTTTCGCGAACCAAAACATCAGAGTCATCTTTTAAGATCTTTTCTGACTCCTAAAATATGAAAAGATTGCCGAGCGTTTCTTTTACACTCGTTAAAATGGAATTAAAAGACGGTCCCCTTACAGCTCTTTTCTGACCGTAAAAACAGGAAAAGATTTCCGGGTTTTTGTCGTTTCAAACTCGATATGGAAATAAAATGACGTGTCCTTGATCACTTTTTACTTTTCAGGTCAGAGACACTAATCATGAAAGTACTCCTTGGTCGCAAGATCAAGCGGTTCTCCCAAGTATTATTTTATACTTTTTCGGGCTTGGGGGACACAAATTTACGAAAAAGTTCAACCTGGAGTCTTCTTAAGTTTTTCAGACTCTCTAAAATTGAAAAACGTCGAGTTTCTCCTATACTGGGCTCGTTAAAATTTCACAGTAAAGGACTTGTTCAATTACAAACAGGAACGAACCACTCCTTCCTAGGGTTCGAATCAAAACTAGGTTGGACTCATCCGAAGAATGAGCTTATAATCAAACATATGTTATCCTCCTCAAGCTTGTTAAAAATAAAGAGGTACTCGCTAGAAATGGTGGGGGAAAAGAGAGAAGAATGAACCTATTTGTTATCCTTTGTTACAGAAGAACCTTATCACCGCTCTTGAACACGACACTTTTCGTTCACCTGGGCTGGGAAATCCTTTGCCTTAAAAGTTGATCAAACCACTTTGAAAGTCTTCAACCGTTTCTGGGTATTAACTTTGGGTCAAATCATAACCAAACCGTCTGTCGTGTCGTTATGTGTTCAAGAGGTCTCTGCAAATAAACTTTCATCTGCAAAATACTTGTCGTCCATTTGACCATCCCTGAGTCAGTCCTTACAGCAACATTTCTTCAACTTGAACAATGATTTCGTGTTGTGGGCTTGCCTGCAACGGGTCGCTTTCTATCGACATCAGCACATTATCTAGAGAGATGACTTAGAAATCGTCAGTACCTTGAAGTATGCATGCATCAATGGCAGGTTTCTCGCCTTTGACGTCAGTTTACATCATTGACTTTCGATCGAAGGATTCCATGAAATGTTCAACATCAACTCATTCATTCACATCTCATGGATTGTACTGGGTACTTTGAGAACCATTGACATTACTGGTGGTCTCTCTCACACTTGTTAACAGTTTACATCATCGACTAGTAATCAAGTGGTTTCTACCATGTTCGACATCAACTCATTCATTCGCATGGCTAGAATCGTACCAATTCGGGAAGTAGAAATGAAGACCCTGGATCTAGTTTCCACCATCCAGGCTGCGAGGAGTTTTGTATTCATGATCTAGTAGACTAATCATAAACAGATGGCTGCACCCATACTGTGTCTACAAAAGTCTATGATTATGATGTACTGCAAGATCATTCCTGTATCAGAGTAGTTAGTCTGTTAGTTAAAGTTTTGATCTGAGTATGGGAATGCCTACCTCAGCGATGATATAATCTTATACATGTATTTTGTGTTGAAAATTGTAGGTTCTGACCAGGCTCTCCACGAGATAATCCTTGAAATGATAAAGCGCTTCACCCTTCCTAGATAATACAAAACCCTAATCTATTACAGGCTTCGCACTTTAGGGGGCAATCTGTTACACTAAAAAATGTCACCATGGCTATTTACAGTTAGTATGGCTCTATCAACAGTCATGCTATCCTCCTGGGCAAGTCTTATGCCTCTGCTCTCCATGTCAAAACTCCAAAAAGAGAGAAAGTCTTTGTAAATGTGTTTATCTCTGGGTACGCAGATTCTCTCGGCCTTACCTGCGTATACGCACCTAATGTTCACAAAAATTGCGTACTTGTACGCTCTGTATGTAAAGGGGCAGGTGCGTACCCCTGTAAAGGTCAAAAAGCGCAAGTTTCACTTCAAAAAAGTTACTTGTGGTCATTTCTAGAGGCTTCTAGAAGTATGTTTGACGTGTATGAAGCGCCTCCAGATGGTTCATGTACCCCTACCAAAGAGGAACTTATCCCATCAAGAAGGGAGCTATCCCATCCAAAGAGGGGATTATCCCATTGATGGTGGACCTGATTAACTTCCTCTTGAGCACTATAAATACAGGCATTGGGCCAGAAGGAGGAGAGGTTGAAAGCTAAACATTTCTAAGGGTAGATGTTGCTGGAATTAGGACTCCCATTTAGAAGCTTGTGAGGAGAGATTACCATATTTGCTTGTTCTATTTGGAAGTGGGTGAGCTTTGTCAAAGTAAAGGAGAACTCTTGATGGACCCTGGGAGGGACTTGAACAACACCAAGGCTCAGGTTGTAATTGTTCCTTTTGTTTCCTATTAATGAAAATGAGTCCATTCTTCTCAATAACTTGTTATTTATGAGTTGTTTCATGTACTCCTTGGTCTATGTGTTAAATATGTTTTATTTTATGAGATTATCAAGTGCTATTTAATCGTTTGATTGTTAGTGAATGCAGGTTTCGAAGTGAAGGAGGAGCTCATCCGGATCAGCGAGGCTGGACTACTACAACAGCATTGGACTACAGGTAGGATCTAAACACTTGATTTCTTATATAGTAAATGCATGTTTAGAGAAGGATTGCTCTTGTTTGTCTTGTTTGTCACTAGAGAGTCTTAGGCTCCAACGGAGGTTGGTTGTGTCCGCACTATCGACTCTTTCCACCTAACAGCCAGATACGATAGTGTCGACAGTGGAGGAAAATTTCCCAAAGGTGAGCTGGATGGTCCTGGCGCTTCGTTGAATGAGCCGACAGATCATCTAGGTAAGGCTGCAAAATGTGTCAAATATCATGGAATGCATAATACATTCCGCGCTAGAAGGTGGAATCTACATTTTTTAAGCTGAAGGAGATCTTTTTATAAGCGAAAGTGCCCCATGGACAGATAAAGGTGGTCTTGTGTTGATCCGTAGGTGAAATATTAATCTGGTTATAACCAGAAAAGCCATCCATGAATGAGTACATTTCAATCCCAGCACACTCATCAATGAGCTAGCCAATGAAGGGTATAGGGTAGTTATCTTTGGGACAGGCACGATTAATATCACGATAATCAACACATACCTCGATAGTGCCCTGCTTTTTAGTCACAGGGACAATATTAGAGACCCAATCTATGAGTGGGATGGGGTAAATAAAACCAGCCTTAAGAAGATTTTAAACTTCCGCTTTAATAGCTACAGCCTTTCGGGGGTGCACGGGGTGCAAACACTGGTGAACAGGTTTGGTGCCTGGATACGTAGGTATCTCATGCACCACGATGCTAGGATCGATGCCATGAATTTCTTTGTAATACCAACTGAACACATCACGAAATTCACGAAAAAGATCAGTATAAAGTTGAATCTCCTCCGGAGTATAGGTTACTCCAACATGGATGAGCTTGACAATCCCTGGTTTAACAGAGATGTCTATAGGCTGAGTTTGTTTGATGTTTCCCATGTTCCCTTCAGAAGAAACTTGATTAATTTGAATGTTCGTCTGAAGGGGTTGGGATGGAAGACAAGGAGCAAACCACTCAAGACAAGTAAGCATTTCCCTATGGGTAGGGAGAAACGAGGAATGATGGTGATGATCAGACCAAGGGGGTTCCTTGAAAGACATGGTCCCAATAATCACGTCATCAGAAGGAAAAATTTCCTTTAAAGGGTCTGAAGAAGTGGCATCTCCATGCTAAGGGGTTTGAACGTACGAGTCGAGAGCTCTGCTTGAAGGAGTAGATTCAAATGAGGGAACCGATGTAGAAACAATTTTGATGTAGTTGAGCTCGACAAGACTCAATGGCATCTCATCGCCACAGGATTCTATCTGATCATCGGGGGGGAAGAACCCAAGGATCAGAGCAAATAGAAATCATATTAATGGGATCGATGTTGGGAGGTGGGAGCTAAAAAACACCCATAAGGGCAGGATCTTTAAGGAGTCCAACTCCCACACTCTCACATGGAACAAAGGTATGCTCTACAAAAGGCACGTTGCCATCAGAAGAGGAGGAGGCGAAGAAGGACAACTGGTCTATGGTGATGATCTTCCCCTGATGAGGAAAACGAATGACACGAAATAGAGATGAAGCCACGGCTCGCATGGCATACATCCAGCTCCGTCCTAAAAGGAGGTTGTAACTTAAATTGGCATCAACAACTTCAACCTCCACTTTGATCGTCTTCCCTTCCAAAGTAATATGCAAGTGTTGGAGTATACCATAAGGACGAGACTCTCTCCCATCAAAGGCTTCCAAGGTCGTAGGATACTGGCTCAGAGTCGGAGAACCAATAGCCTTCCAACAAGCAACAAACATTATGTAAGTAGAAGCGCCTTCATCAATGACGGTATGATGAATTGTTTTACAATTGATGGTGACCTAGATATGGAAGGAAATTAGGTGAGGTAGTCTCGGTATATGACTGTCTAGGTAAAAAGTGATTAAATCTGAGTGGGTCGGGTCAATGCCACCAATAGCTGATAGCAAGGACTTCCTCTGAGAGGGGTAGCTCTGGAGAACTTCTAAAGTGGACATAGCTGACAGAGCCTGGGCTAAGTCCTCAATGATGCTATAGTGCTGAGCAGCATGAGCAATAGGGTTGTAAGAAGACTTCTGGAGTACCCCTTCAGGAGGGGGTCGGATGGCCGTTTCGGTGCTAGGTCTCTCGATATGGAGGGGACCAGAACTCGATGGAGGAGTGCTAGAGGGGACCTCAGGCTCTTTCCCAACAAGCGACGGATACTCTTTTGCTTCGGTACTAATGTGGACGGGAATCGTCCTAGCCATAAATACCTAAGAACCAAAGGGAGAATAGGATTGAGATGGATCAGCCACCATTTGTGTTTGCTGCGAGGGAAAAGGCTCTTTGAGCAGGGCGGGAGTTCTAGAGGCACCCTTCAACAAACGACTAACTTCAAACCGCCTCCGGTAGTCTTCAGTATAATGATTATCGTCACAGATAAGGCAAGGATACTTAGACTTGCGCTTGGTACCTTCCTCGGGTGGAGGTTTAGGGGAATCTTGCTTCGGTTGATTAGCTTTATTCTTTCATTTTCCCTCCTTCTTTCCTTTCGAGGCTTTTTCTGTCGTGGTGGACTGCACGACGTTAACCTCGGAAGTATTACTGGAATTGGATACAGCCTGAGAAGTGTTTTCATTCGGAGCAATCGACTTTTGCTTCCCAGGGTTTGCAGAAGATTTCTTATAAGACGGATTAACATAAGCAATGATGCCATCAACAGATGGTGTTGGCAAGGCTTTAGAAGTTCCAGGCCTCAGGGCATCAGGCAAATAATCATATAGTGTACTGGACTGGGAGTAAACCAAGTCAAGGTACTGAGCATGCACAATAGCATGCTCTTCAGTTACACATGCTCCCATAGCAATGTCCTGCGTTATCGGACCAACAAATGAGGTCGTGAACCAGTTGGTCAAAAGCTAATCGGGAATCCAAAACTTAATCAAATGGCGACGGCGTCTCCATCCATGGATATGATCGGAGATATGCGTAGCTGTTGCTTGTTTTAAGGATTTCAGGAGATGTGTGCCCGTCTCATATCGAATCAACAACTGAAAATGAGTTAAAAATGCCAACGAGTTAAAGTCCTTAAAAGATCCACGAGCTAACTCAATATACCATTCAGCAGCAGAGCTAGTGAGGGTCCGTTGAAAAAGGCAGAGCTAGATTGAATCATCAAGCCATGAATTTGACGAACACCATAGACGATAAGTCATGACGTGGGCTTGGGGATCTTCTCCAGCTTTACCGCAAAACTTGGGACAATCACTGGGAATCTTAGTTGGAACCAGTGGCCAATACGGATTATGAAGAATAAGATCATTTGTCAGCTTGGACACATCCAGTAATTCCAATGTTGCTAAAAAGGGTAATTGAGGGTTAAAGGACATTTGAGGCCATGGGTAGCAGGTAGCACCAAAGTTCTAGCCAGCTACTTGTTGCCCCCATTGATTTTGTCCAGAAGGATTTGGCCCAGAAGGGTTCTGTTCGTAGGGATTTTTTCCATAGGGGTTATAGCTATAACTGGATGGTTGACTCGGGATCTACCCCCTAGCATTCCATTGATTACCAACTTGGCCCACAGGAGCGACATACGGTTTCTAGTAATTCTGGTAAGGACTCCCCTGCAGTTGTTGATAATTTTGGTACGGGGGAAATTGGGTTTGCCCTTGGGATTGGTGGAAACCATAAGGTGGTTGGGCTCCAAATGCCTGGGAGCCAAGCTACGTTTCATAAGTAGGTTAAGGTTTGGATCCAACCTGCATTTGAGGACCAGATTGGGTTTAGAGCCCAGATCGGGGCTGAAAACTGGGTGGAGCTTAAGATGCAACAATCATTTGAGTGCCCAGTTGAGAAAGCCCAGATGGATGTCCTTGAGAGAATTGAGGCTGAGTCATCTGGCTAGAAGGTTGACCTAGTTGAGACTGAGGATGACCCATTTGCCTAGAAGATTGAGTTTGCTGGGTATTGGGTTGTCCTTGCACAACTAAGGGTTGTCCTCATTGGCTAGATGGATGAGCAAACTGGACAGTTGGTTGGCCTCGTTGGATTTGAGGCTGACCAATTTGTCCAGAGGGTTGAGTTGATTAGACAGTAGGTTGGCCTTGCTGGAAACTAGGTTGGCCTTGTTGTAGGTAAGGTTGTCCCGGAATACCAGAAGGTTGCTCGAAATAGGTAAAATAGGAACCACCAGAGGCTGAAGGTTGTCCCTGGAAGGGTTGTCCTTATGGGCCTCCAGGTTGCGCTGGATAAGGTTGTCCGTAATACTATTGTCCATTAGAGGGCTACACGTAAGACTGCTGACCTTGATAGGGTGGTCCTTGAAAATTGGCAGGTGGTACTTGACCACCATCATAAGCGGTGGTACCCCAAGCAACGGATAACAGAACTGAGACCTCAACTGCAGGTTGAGATGGCAAATGTCTAAGGTAATAAATATGAGCTCCTAGAGAATCATAATAATGAAATGGATCTTGGGGATCTGGATTCTGAAAAGCTTGTAAATATTAATCGTATGCCCCCCTGCTGGAATGGAACTAGAAGAAGGTGAGGCATTTAGTGTAGGATCAACAACTCTGGATGTAGATGCCGATGGGCCACTATTTGCTAGTCCGGACGAAGGTCCAGCAACGATGGTCACAACTGAGGATGTAGTGATGGCACTAACAACAGGGGTTGAAGAAGCCACACAAAGAGTTGGAATAGTCAGGATTGAGGTGACAGACACATTGTGAATTTGATGGGTAAAAGGCTCTAAAGTCAGAGTGACGATACGAGACCACATGGAAGTCATAAGGGGAGTTCTAGAACCCATAATATCCTTCAAAGCCTTATAACGTTAAGGTAGCATGACACCAATAGGGGTGACACGAAAGGGTGAATTTTCCGTTGGGATAGGAATTTCACTGCTCGTCACAAAGGATTATTCACTCATGACGGGGGATGTGTCATCCATGTCAGAAGAAGACAATGGGACTGAGACACTAGGAGAAGTAATGAGAATATCTTCTTCGGAAGGCTCCCAAATGGGGTTCCAATGAATATCGTAAGACTCCTCTTCTAGGGTGTAAGAGTTAAGTGGTTGGATACTCAAAATAATAGGGAGAGTATCACTAACAACCGGTGCCTCAGGAGCAACAGAAGATGGAAACCCTTGGTCACTTGGAATGGGAGACAGGATCGGTGATTCTACTAGGATGATTCAATTCAAAAATCCTCGGAAAACTTAATGAGAAAGAACCCTACACAAGCTACAATGCAAACAAGATCTAATAGGGTAAATGTGGACGTGGCCGAATAAATTTTAAGACACGGGAACAGAACTTGACCTTTTCATCTTTAAAGATTCGAGAAAAGGATGAAAAGATGACTCTAGTCACCTTCGAATATTTAATGAGCTTGAAGTGACAAGTTCTCAGATGGACCTTTTCTTTTAGGGAGTACGAAAAGGAACGAAAGTGACTACTCTGGAGAACTGGGCAAAAGGTTTACCAAACAACCCGTAAAATTGCATATACACCTTGGCAGTCATATGAAAACCAAGGACTTTCCGTATGGTAGTCAATCTTCCGAAAGCTGTGTTCGGTGCGTTACGGTTTGTAAGGCGGTAGACACAGCCTCCTAAGGATAAAGGATGATAACCTAGTGGGGTTTCCCAACATATACTCGACGGTATATGGGAGCACAATTCCATACTAGACCGCTATTGAGTCACAAAAGGAGGAATTACCCAACCTTGAGTGAAAACAATAGTGACTAGGTTTAACGACGCCGGAGCACGTCTCTAGCTTAGACCTCTAAATAGTGTGTGTTATGTTCCAATGCATTGTTAGGTTTATTTAGTTCATTTTAGATTTGATCTTGAATTATGTTTCAATTTTTAGGCCTTATCGTATGTATACAACAAATCCTAGAATGCAGCTAGAATGAGAAAAATATCCTTTTACTTCAATGAACACCTACCTACGGGAGGGTAGAGAGATCATTCCCAAACCAAGAAAACCAAGATAAACAGAAGCAGTCACTCAATGCATACAGACATCAATTCCTAAAGTGCACGGGTACTACTAATGAGAGATTTTATCATTCGCTTTCCAATATGAAAACTTGAAATGCAAATTCACTTTCACTTTCATATACTAAATGAATGAAATCTTTTGATTTTTATGTCTTTAAATCTAGAAGAAACAAATAATAAAACAAGCAAGTGTGGAAAAAAACTCGGTTGATCCAAACAATCTTGATCTATGTTCAGTAGTGAAAAGATATCAAATCAATACCAAATATTGGTTCAATAATTGTCACTAAAAATCAACCAGAAACAAGCAATGGGGAAGGCTTAATCAAACCAAAAAGAAAGTTGCAAATGAACCTTGGGAAAACCAGCAACCAAGCCAATGGATTTCAAGAACTTGAAAGAACAAATTAGGTCACACAAGCAAAAAGCAAGATTCATTCAACAAAGCCAATGAAAGAGTGCCTTAACCATAAACAGTGAAAAACAAGCTACTGAGCAAGAGGAAAAAGTCAGGGATCAACAGGATGGCTGAATTCAGGAGGCAGAATTGAAAAAAAAAAATTCTACAGGAATCGTCATGGGGAATACACAAGAAAATAGCGCTGATAAGGAACTAGCTGTAGCAACAGAGCGATGTCTTCAAGAAAGTACGTGCCTTTACCGCTATGTACTAAAAGTAGCCTCGCGCCGAAGCATGTTATCGGACCATCGTGGAAAGCAAATGTTCTTCCCCGCTGGAAGCACAGCCAGACTATTTACAACCACTATTCATTGCGTATATTAAGCCCAGAGTTGTGATTAGGTAGAAAATTTAGGAAAAGTGGGTCACTTGGCAACATCAAAGAGCATTTTTTCAGTATGAGCATGTTTCATTGGGACACATGACACAACAGAAAGATTGGGGTGAAAGCGGTGAAAAATTACTGTGTAACACTCCTCTTTTTCCAGGCTGAACTAGTCTTTTTGGAGCTTGAATAACTAGCAAGATATCTATAGCTTTTTGTCTTCTAGTTTATGTGTGTAAAGGGAGAATAGTGTGTTTGGTTTGGTTTTGAATTAAAAGAAGCAAGCCTTAAACTCCCATTGTTGAGGATAACCATGAGATGTTAGAAGTGGTGTTGGAACCCGGATACGTCGGAGGAGACCTACAACGTCAAGGCTTTGGTTGTTTCTCTTTCCGAGCTTTATATCAATACAACTAATGATCTATTTCCTACATTGAGTGTCATATTACATTTAATGGCTTAAGATTCCTTGAATTTTTAAGTAAATTGAATACGATCATATGCTATTACATTTGTTGTTTTCTCTTGTGTATTTGTTTAAGGTATTTGAAGGAGAAGAACTCAAAGGAAGTTGGAGGAAAGGAGTGAGGTTAGCATCAAGTGGAGTAGCATTCTAAGAGGTAGGCCCTCTTATTCGATTATAGTTTAAGGAAGTTTTCATTAGGTTTTTTTTTTGCAGCTAGACCCACTCTAGGGCAAGAGGGATCATCTCTATCTGTAGAGGAGATTTACCTACTCCACAAATTGGCGACTCCACTGGGGAGCCATCCCTCTCTTTTGATTGTTTTTCATTTCGTGGTTTGTGTGAACTTTTGTTGTATCACCCTTTCCCTTTGGTTTTCTGTGCTTTGCCTAGTTTACTACTTTGGTTCTAAAATTTAGAGTGATCAATCTAGTTTTGAGATTTAAACATTTTTCTTTTCTTTTTTAAATCCTCAATTAGCGCATTTTAAATTTTGACAGTCACGTCGACCGACGCGAATTGCTCTCAAACAGTCACACCATACCCCCTTGTGATGCTTGTTTTCTGTTAGGCAATCATGTCGATTCTAGTAGGTGAAGATCATGGTTTCTCCTTAATCATAACCAGTGTGTCTTGCCCTCATAATTTCTACCTCTTAGCTTGTTCACCTCTGTTCTCCCTAGCTAGAAAGCTTCATTAGCTTGTTTTGTGTGCTTGTTTGGTTTGAGATCTCCTTGCTTTATTTTTTATTCTTTGGATGGTGTGTGGCCCTAGGGAATCTAGGTCATCATCCATTCAGCTGTTTGTTTGCTCATCAAGTCAAGTTGTTGGTTAGCCCACCCTCTGATGTGTTAAGTCTAGCCCTATGTGAAGTTTTTTTTTAATTTTTTCTTTGAATCCCTTGATCAACGCTCTTTTTGGCCAAACATTCGCATCGATCAGGGCTATTAGCACTAGTTGTAGCCTGGCCAACCATGTCGATCATGCCGATTAGCGCTAGATTCAACCCAAAAAGCATGTCAGTCTCTTAGTTAAGAAAAAATCATATTTTTTTCCCATTCCAGTGCCAGTGTGTCTTAACCCTCAAACTCTCTTCTTACACCCAGAAGTGACTAGGATGCTTGTTTGCTGGCTTTGATTGATTGATTGACTTGAAGTTTCATTTCTTTATTATTTGAGTTTTTTGGATGGTTTCTATGATCATAGCGCATCTAGGTCAATTACTGTTCATTTGTTAATTCACTCATTGTTTCAAGTTTTTGATTTGCTACTTCATTTAATCCATCTTTCAGTCGCAACATCTTCATTGCTTTATTTTCAATTGAATTAGTGAAAGAGTCTCGTTTATTATCTTATTTTGAGTATCTCTTTTCTCTTTCCAAGCATATATTACATTTCTTGGTTTCTTTATTGAAGCATTTATGTGGGTTTGTTTGCTTCAGGGATGAAGTTGCTTTTAATTTCATTTATCATGCTTTGGATTTGATCGATTCTTGTTAGTTTGGAATTTTGAAAATTTTCATTAAAGTTCTTTATGTGAAAGATTCATTTTGCATTTTATAAAAAGAAGAACATCATTCTAATTTACTTAAGCGAAAATATTGCATTAGTAGCACCAACGAGAAGCTAGAATTGCATCATCATAAGCATTGGAAATGAAATGAAACTTCTTTTGTCGTTAAGGGAAGATTAAGTTCATTTAGGACATGTATTAGTGAAATATTTCATTCTTTTATTGTTGCATTGATTGTGTGCTCTCTATCCCTCAATTAGTGTTAACTTTCATCGAAGAAAGACTTCTTTTCTCATACAACCGCATATAGGAGTTTTTGGATGACAGAGGTAAGGCCTTGGAATTGAAACCTAATTCAAGATCAACTATTAAAATTTATTGAATTGACCTAAGGAAGCATTGAAACTTAACGCTCACAGTTAGTGGTCTATGCTAGAGACGTGTTCTGGCATACCTTAAGAAAAGCAGTTGTCATTTTCTTCGGCATTAGAAAGTGCTAGTACGGACTTGTGCTCCCTCTATCATCGCATATATAAAGGGAGACCCCTATAGGTTGCAATCCTTTATCCATAGGAAGTTGAGTTTGCCACCTTGGAAACGTGATACACAGAACACAACATTCGGGGAGATAGCCTACTCGTACTTCTCAGTTGGCCAAGGGGTATTATGCAGTTCACGGTTACCTAGTAATCCTTTTGCCTAGATTATCCTGAGTAGTCACTTTGATTTTTTTTACTCTTTAAATTTGAAAATATCATTGAGCACTTGTCCTTTCGAGCTCGTTAACTCCGAAAGCGACTAGGATCACCTTTTACTCTGTTCTCGACTATTAAAATATGAAAAGGAAAATTTTTGTTTCAGTGTCTTAAATTTAACTACCCATGAAATATTCCTAGTTAAAGTTATCTTCCTTAGAGATTCTTCAAGGTCGATTCCAATGGAAACATTTCCAAAGTCTACTAGTCAAGGAATCCCCTCAGATGGGAATCCTGGTCCTTTTCCTTCTTTTGGAAATGATGGTGCTCCTTATATGGAAACATTGTCCCTCCCTAGGTTAACCATTGGTTTACCTATCTGGTTATTTTAGACCTTGGTGGTCCTGAGTGACCCAACTCCTACCCAACCATCTCCATCATTTGAACCACATCATGTTGATTCTAAGGTTGACCTCTCACCTTCTTCCCCTATTACTTCCCCTTCCTCTTCTACTTCGCCTGGTGAAAGTTTAAAATCTAGTAACCAAGATACTATGAAGAAGAAGAAGAAGATGAAGAAGAACAATTCAGATAAGTGAGAGGCCAACCGTGTAGCTATTACTCCAAATGCACCTCCCACAAACAAGCCTTCTGATCCTCCACGGAATGTTTGATTCCCTTGCAAGTTGTGTAAGGGTGACCATCCCCTTCGAGACTATCCAGGCATACCCAGAGTCTTAGAGGTATGGTCTCAAGACATGAATCGACCATCCCCATCAACCATTGTAGATCATGTCAATTCTACACCTTCAGCTAATGATGGTAAGAAGAAGGGAAAGATAAGATTCCCCTGTAGGTTATGTGAAAGGAAGCATCTTCTTCACCTTTGTCCTCTTGTGGATAAAGCTTCCAAAATTTTGGAAAACCTTGCAGCTCCTCAAATCCAACTCCTTGTTGGTTATTAGAGACTTTCTTCTGACCCTCTCCTAGTTGGTAAAGAGATTGACTTCGATTCATCTCTTTCCCCTCCTACTCTTCTTGAGCATGACTCTCTTGTGTTTGTTCCTGACTAACCATTGGTCAAAAAGAGTGTCGACTTGGCTTTGCCTTCAGTCATTCACTCTATTCCCAAAAAGAGTAGTGATCATATTGCTCATGTTCTTCTCATTTCCTCATATTCTCATGAATCGAATAGTCACCCTCCCATCCTAGATGTTCAGGAGAGTCCTTATCATTATCCTGTAGAGCATGGGGACAATCATATGATTGGAGTCACTTCATTGGAGTTAATTTACTGCTTTCCACCTCCCATCTTATATGCCTTTCTAGTTCACAGTACAAACCTATAATATGGTAGTACATGGCACTCTATTAGATGAAGGCATGTCTGTTAGCATCATGTCTTTTACTACTTCGCAAGCTTTGGGTTCCCCACAGCTTGTGCCTGTCACACAGAATCTGTTGGCTTTCAATGGAGGAACTAATAAATCCTTAGGGATCCTTCCGAAGCTCCCTATTACTTTGTGAGGAAATATCATCTATATAGATGTGACGGTAGTCTAAGGTCCCTTAGATTTCAATCTTCTCCTTGGACACGACTATGTTTATGTCACGGGAGCTCTTGTTTCTTCACTTTTTCATGTGGTTTGTTTGCCACATGAAGGGAAAATAGTGACCATTGATCAATTTTTGTTCATTGGTCACCAGGTGTCCCCTATGCAATCATAATTCCCTATTAGTTCTTGTTTGCAAGAAGTACCCTCCCCGTCATAGGTCAATTATGTTGCTACCCATTCTGTCTCCACATCTATTGAGGATCACACAGATGGTATAGTACATTATGTATTGGGCGCATTGGAACCTGATCTGTCATTGGTACCAGTCGACATGTATTCCTCCCAGAGTGTGCTTCTGCTATATAGTGAGGACCTCTTGGGAGCCATGTTCTTGTATGGTCCATGAAAAGATATTATTAGGATAGTTCCTCGTCTTCTGTCAACCTCATTAAAAAATGAAACAATGTTTCAAAGCATCGTTCCTTATCTTGTGTCAAGAAATGTACCTCGAATTGAGTCATTTTGTTGGGGGCATGCAAACTTAACTAAAGCATAGTTTGTCTTTGTTTCCAGCTTGTGTAAAAATGACACAAAACTCAAGCATAGTTTTTTGTTTCAAGCTTATGTAAACATGAAACCGAATTCAAGTAGAGTTCCCCATAGTTCAAGCTTGTATAAAAATGAACCCATGCCCAATTTACATCTCATGATTGTCGTTTTTTATCAGCTAATTTCTGAAAGATGAAGCTTGGTTGTTTCATTCCAGTGCCACCCTCTCTTTGACCGAACATAAGCTCTCACTTGGTTGTTTTACCGTTTCCCAGGGAACCGCAGCAATGTGTGGTGTTGATAGCTAGCCTCTTGACCTCTTGGTTTTTTAGCAGTTCCACCATAACCGAAACCATTTTCTACCCTTTATACCACTCGTTTTGCTAGGACGAGTCACATTTAATCTTATTTCTGACTCATAAAAAATGAAAAGATTACAAAGTATTTTTCCCTTTTTGACTCATTAAAGAGAATAAAAACGGGGGGTCTAATTTTAGCTCTTTTTTTACCCTTAAAACATGAAAATATTTCGAAGATCTTATCATTTTGAACTCGTTAAAGGCTGCAAAACGTCGTTTACCCAATAAATGTTTACCCCTTTTTTGGGCTGGGATAAACTATTTACGAAAAAGGTACTCATTTACTGACATGGTCAAGTGGTTCTCTCAAGTATTATTTTCTACCTTTTTGGGCTCGAGAGACACAAATGTATGAAAAGGGACCTCTTGGAGTTTTCTTTTCCGTGTCTTTTTCAAAATTTCTAAACATGAAAAATATACTGATTTACACCTTTGTCAGACTCGTTAAAAATTCAAACGACATCGAATTCATCACCTTGATGGAGATGAGCTTCTCCTTCCTAGGGCTCATTAATCTTACTAGGTCAGATTTATTCAAAGGATGGACTTACAGTGCAAGCACATGTTATCCCCTTCGAGCTTGCAATTAAAAATAATTGGGTTACTTGCCATAAATGGTGGGGTAAAATGGGAAATTCTATCAGTTGTGTCGGTAGCTCACTCTTGAACATGACACTTTCTGCTTCGTGTCAGGTTGAGATATCCTCACTTCATCGTTGACTTTCCTGGGTTGGCCCGTTCATTTTTTCCTTTCCATTTGATCTATGCCACATCATCATGACCTCCAATCCTATGGATCCAAAAGTTTCCAAACTCCGGAGTCGTGTCACCGATATGTTCAAGAGTTATCCTTCTACAGTTACACTCATTCTTGATTCTATGTATCATCCAAAATCATTACATCCCTTTTGTTGGGTGTGGGATCCCCCAAGGGACGTTTCGGGGCTAAGAGCCCATATTTTGGTCATAATTTTGTAATCCAAGTGTAAATACTCTGCATTTTGTGGTCGTGGAATGTGTAGATGTTAAAGAGTCATAGGGTTGTCCACGCTTATTTTGGAAATGTAATGTTGGTTCTAAAATATCTACCCATGTCCCATGGACCATGCGATTGTATAAATAGAGCTAAGCTCTAAGTAGTTATAGAAATCAATCAACCAAGAAAGATCGAACATGTATGACCAATAGCTCTGAAGTAAAATTCTAAGTCTTGGGTTGTAGCGTAGGTAGAGGCTTTGCAACTGAGTGTGCAGAGGCCTAGAAGTCTGCAACTGAGTGCACAGACCCCTGCAGCTGAGTGCGCAGGGTGGGTCAAGTCTGTAATGGTTTGAAATTATCAATAAAGAGAAGTATTCTACAATTTCAGCGTCTTTATTTCATGTTTATGCATCTGGTTATATTGGGTACGAATTTCACTTATAATGCTTATATGATACACGAATATATGTAATTGTGTTGGTTAAGTGTACACAAGTAAGAACATCTATTTACGTGCACCTAACTAAGACATGTTAATAAGACAAGTAAGATACTTAGCGTACTTTGGGAAATATCGCAGCTCACTTCCCTAGTAGCACGAAAGTATATCAGCCCCAGGTAAGGGTTGTGCGAAAGCCAATTGTACCCTTTCGCAAAGGTACTGAAGGGTCGAAGAGAGGTCTAAGAAAACTGCATGAAGGTAGGTATAGGTAGAATAAATCGACATCACATCCATCTCAAGGGTGCGGAAACTTGGTTCTAGCATCCCCCCATACTGCTTCGGGTGAGACTTCAGTCCACACTCCGTGGGCTGATGCCAAAAGGGCCAGTAGTGTAGGGATTTGTTTGGCTAACTAACGTCGAACCTGGGTCAGGCCCTCACAAGCCAACACCTTTATCTCACATCAATGATGTGGGATACATCATGGCCCTCGTTGGACAAGGTCACTTCTTGTCGACTTCAGCTCATCATTTGAGAAGTTGACCAAGAGATACCTTTGCGGTACCTTAGAGCTTGTGTTGGATTTTGGGGGCCTGAACCAGGTTCTGAGTTATTTAGCCAAACAAATCCCTACACTACTGGCCCTTTCGGCATCAGCCCGCAAAGCGCAAATTGAAGTCTCAACCGAAGCAGTATGAGGGGATGTTGGAACCATGTCTTCACACCCTTGAGATGTCTGTGATGTTGATTTAGTCCAACTATGTCTACCTTCACGCAGGTCATTTTTCACACTGTTATAACCTTCAATACCTTCATGATCTATTATAATCATCTTTCATGCAGCCCTAACCAGGGGCTGAGATGCTTTTGCGCTACTTTGGTAGTGACCTATGCTATTTCCCCAAACTACACTGTGTATCTTACGTATCGTCTTAACATACCTTACTTAACTTCACGTAAACAATTATTCTATCTTTCATTCACTTAACCAAAAAATTTACACACATTCACGCATCATATAAGCATTAAAAGTGCAATTTATATCCAATGTAATAGATGCATAAAACAGGTAATAAATATGCAGAAATGATAGGAAACTTATCTTTATTAATACTTCCAACTATTACAGACTTGACTCACCATGCGCACTCAAATGCAGGGGTCTGCGCACTTAGTTGTGGACTAATACACCTCTGCGCACTCAGCTGTAGAGCCTTCTCCTACTCTATGAACCAAAACTATACTTTTCTCCTCAGATCTATCTCACATACATCATTGATTCTTCCATTATCCTTAAGACTAGATATCTTAACTACTTAGATCCTCGCTCTATTTATACAATCCCATGTGTTATAGACATTTTTTGGCACTGCAACCCCAAGCATAAATGTCCAAAAACCAAGGGCTTCTAAGTCCCTAAAGGTGTTGTTCCAACCCCTAAAAGAACAAGGTCAACTGATTACAGCATCTCCCAGAAGTTCTCCATGAAAACTACTCAAAACTGGTCAAAACTGGACCATTTTACCTGCTCCATAGGCAAAGTGCATTGCATCCCACCTAAATACACACAGTAGGTGCGATACATGTCAAAAATCCCTTCTATGGGGTGTGATGGGCGAGAAGGGACAAATGGCAGGGTCAATCCGCAAGGTGGAGAAGCATGGAATCTTCCAGAAACTTCTCCTGTGACACTTGCATTTCTGAATTCGACTAGGGATGAGTAAGAGATCATCAATCTCCAAGTGGAATCAAGAACTATCAGAGGGGAGACACTAATCAAATCTCAAAAGCTGACTCACCTCCCTTGCAGACATCTATATATGGATCCCTCATCCCAGAGATCCAGAGGCTGGAATTTTGTATCTTGTAAGGAAGTGCTGCTGGTTTCTTGGTGCAATATCATAGTGTTGGGTGATCTAAGCTTTTCATGAGGTGAAGAAGGGCTTCTTGCTAAGAGGATAATGCTGGGTCAGAACAATTGGTTGTAATTCTCTTAGCTCTTTCTTGATTATCAATAAAGCTATTCAAGTTTTCCTCCATACACTTGTGTGATTGATGTTTTATGCATTTGTATGGTTAATATACATCTGATCCTATATTGCTTATGATAATAGATCTATGTTCTCGTATAGCGTTATGCTGCTTTGATTCTACAGGTACTCTGTGAAGCTGGGTACACAAGAAAGCAAGCAACAAAGGACTATCAGAAGAGAGAGGAATCGAGCAAGGAACCAAGAGCAAGACAGAGGTTGGTCTCCTTTATTCTTCTCTCATCTATCTCTCATAAAGGAAAACGAAAGTAGTTTTAGTTTGTTTGTTTCTAAGGTAGCTACCAGCCTTAGTGGGATTAGCAGCTCTGCATAGACACTATTCCCGGTAACAAAATGGTGACTCCACTGGGGAGAGAGTAGATTGTTTGTTAATCTACATTTGTTTACTTTATAAACTTATAGATGGAGCCTGAAGTCAAGCCAACCAGCCTTCGAACTGCATTTGCTATGCAAGTGCAAAGTAGATCAACGCTGCTTTAGTCAATCTCCAGGATTTGTTTATGAATTAAAAAATTGATTTACAAGCTCTCTAATTGCTCTTGTGGTGGCTCTAGTAACCTCCTTAGATCTACCCCTGTGATTGATTTACTGATTACCACTTGCTCGACCAAAATCCCTGAACTGAACTACAAACTATGACCCGGAACCCAATCAAAGTCTTGTCCCTGGTCCAGTGCACTGTCTGTTCTGTGAACTTCAAATGCAGCACACTTCCCAAGTGTAGTAGGTGCGTTGCATTTCAGTTTCACTGTGTTACAGGTGCGTTGATCAGATGAGGCCTTGTTCCTAAATTTTGGTTTCTGTATTCACTCTTTTCAGATCTATTCAAGAGTTTTGTTGCCTGTAGTCAGTACACCTCTGTTTGAAACCCCTTTCCTTGTTCTTATTCCACCTCCATTGTGCAAAGAATTGTAAATGTTTTTATGTATTTTTTGAGTCATTTTCAGTTCTCCTTTACATAGAAGTAGCATAATTGTACTGTCTTTTCTTGATTTGAATGTGTCGTAAGTCTCGTTTTCAGTCATAGAAGAGAATCTAATTGTTCTTGCCAATATAAATACTCTAAGAAACCACTGTTCTTTATAGGAAGATGATTTCTTTGGGATTCCTTCCTATTTCAAGAGCAGCGCCCTGTGTTTTCACGCCGAGAATTTTTCGCAAATGAAGAACTGCTGAAAAGGCTTTATATTACTTATGGTGCAAGAAGATTAATAGCACAACCTGATTTTTTCCTAGTCGATTACACTATTACTCTTGTATTTGATCTGAATTAGTATTTTTTATAGTGTCAAAAGAAAGTTTTAAATTCCAAATCGCAAAGTGTTGTCATTGTCTTCATTTTGTCTTGAAAAGAAACTTGTTAGTAATTGTCGCTTTGAAAAATAATTCAGATTTGCGCTTAGCTTTCTTTTTATCATTTACACATTAAGAAGGCTGAAAACAAATACATGCATGTGCATTTGCATTTAGACTGTTTGTCGGTTTGATTTAGGACAGTGCATATAGTGTGTGCTCTTTGCTCTTTGTTGAAAGAACACCATCTCTCTTTCCTTAGTAGCTAGGATTTTCATTGCAAAAAGAAGATTAAACGACTGTTTATCATCTTAGATTGCATTTTAGGAATTGTACATATACATCACGCGGTGAACCTGAAATTCAAATTTCTTAAGCAAGATCAACTATAAAATTAGTTTAATGAATCTAAAAACGCTTTGGAACCTAACGCACGACATCTAGAAGTCTAGGCTAGAGACGTATTCCAGCATCGTAAAGCCTGGTAACTGTTGCTTTCACTATTGGTTGGGTGATTCCTCCACCTTGAGATGATAAGTGCCAGTACGGACTTGTGCTCCCATGTACCGTCAAGTATATTTTGGGAGACCACAATAGGCTTTATCATTTATCCATAGGAAGTCGTGTTTGCCGCCCTATTGATCGCAATGCACTGAACACAGCATTCGGGAAGATTGACTGACGTACCGTAAAAATTGTTCTACAGTTTTGCGATTGGTTTGGTAATCCCTCTGTCTAGATTTCCAGAGCAGTCCCTTTCATTCCTTTTTAGACTCCTTAACGGAGAAGGTCCATCTGAGAACTTGTCACTTTAGGCTCATTAAAAATCGAAGGCGACTAGAGTCATCTTTTCTTTTTTCTCGACTCTTAAAAATTGAAAAACCAAGTTATGTCAAAGCATCTAAAATTTATTTTAAACGGAATAGTTATCACCTTTCCTACGTTGGTCTTAGGTTGAGGAAAATGGAGTCCACCAACCAAGGGGTTCCCCTTGGAGGAAATCCTAGTCCCTTCTCCTCTTGGGGAGATGTTGGTGCACCCCATATGGCCACATTGTTACTTCCAGGATTGACAATTGGCTTGCCCGTATGGCTCTTCTCAACCTCCGTCGTTGGGAACACCGCGATTCCTGAACAATCAAGTTAGCAACTAAATGATTCCAGAGTTAACCCCCAACCCTCTACTTTGTCCAATTCTTCCTCTCCTCCTTCTTCACTCGATGAAGCTGGTAAAGCCAAAAATCAAGTACCTGAGAAGAAGAAGGAAAAGAAGAAGAAGGAGCCAAAGGTAAAAAGGGGCAACCAAGCATCGTCTAGCGAAAATACACCATCAACTAGTGAAAGAGAAGCCCCTAGACAAAAAGGAAAATGTAAATTTCCCTGTAAACTGTGTGAAGGCGATCACATCATCCATCGTTGTCCCTTCTTAGATGAGGCTAAAAGAGTTTTGGACGACCGTCCGGTTTCACCATTACGGCTCCCTCTTGGATATAAGAAACTCTTCCCGAGTCCGTCACTAGTTGAAAATCCAGCGAACACGCCCTTGTGGTCGGCTGAAGTATCTATCATTGAAGAAAAACCATCTGAATCCATACCAGACGAAAGTCAAAAGGTCGAGGCGGCAGTTCAGCCGGTCTTTCCTTCAGAGGTTCCATCTTCAGATGATACAGTCACCGAAAAGAACAAAGATGACACCGTCCAAATTCTTTTCGTAAGCACAGACTCCGATGAACATGGGGGCAACTTCCCCGTTCCTTTACCACAGGAAGGAAGTTCGTCAGAGTTGTACCCGGTCGTCTATTCGGTCCCACCTCCAAGCAACCTAGTTGTTTCCTTTGACTGGAATCTACTAGGCAGACCCCGTTTACCGGCTAGTGTACCATTTCAAATCATTGCTCAAGTATATAGAATGGTCATGGCCGGTACCATCATAGATGAAGGGGCTTCTGTGAGTATCCTTTCTTCAACTACTTGGAAAGCGTTTGGTTCGCCATCGCTTTTGCTTGAGATGAGAAATATAACAGGCTTTGACAAAGGAACTAGTTGACCGTTAGGGATCCTTCCCAATGTGCCCATAACATTAAGAGGGAAAACCGTTCACATGAACGTAATGGTAGTCCAAGGACCCCTGGATTATAATCTACTCCTTGGACGAGACTATATTTATTGCATGGGAGCCATTGTCTCCTCACTCTTTAGAGTAATGTGTTTTCCACACGAAGGAAGAGTGGTCAAGCTCATAGACCAGCTTTCATTCACCGTTTCATGCATAGCAAATAGTCATATACCATCCCCGAATGGTCTTTTCACACAAGGAATGTCTCATCAATCCCCAGTTCGTCCTCCTGATGAGCGCGAGTGATTCAGAGGATATGACTGAAACCCAAGGGGCATGCACCCTAGTCTGCTTTGGTAGGAAAACTTTAGGTATAGGGTAGGCTTCCGCGAGGGATATATGACTAGTCTGACACACCCATCCATTTTGGAAAATGGGATTAGACTGGAATAAGATTCCCTCATCAAAGTTATGTGAGTGGAGGCGTCTGCACCACTCGCCTTTGTCTATTTCGGTAGACATTGCCGAAGAAGTGTTTTGTTTGTAACACAGATAGAACAATCTTTGGTAACCTGAAAGAGGTAGGCCTTTCCCGATAAAACAAATGTTTTGTCTGCAAATTGAGGGGTAACCTTGAAACTCTATTTCACTATACCTGGGGGCATGCAAACCTTTTGGCATGCAAGTGAAGAGCAACCATTTATTTTTTAAATCTGTAGGTCCTATAACCCTTTAAACTCGTAGGATTGGTCGTTTCCTAACTTGCGTAAAGAAAGGATATGGGGAAAAGCTTTGAAAAAATGTCGTTTTTAGATGAGACATTCTTATTATACGACTGGATCGAGCAGTTTTAACGTGAACTTCATGCTCGTTAAAAAATAAACATAAGCAATGAGCAAGTTTTTCCCCCAGCGTTTAAGCTCATTTTAAAATAAAAATGAGCCAATTTTCGGTAAATAACCATCGTGAATGTAATACTTCAGCCTTTGAAGCCTTGGTTGTGTTCTCATCATCACCTCCACTCTGTATTGGCCGATCACTCACCTCCACTTGATTGTTTACCCCTTTTGAGGAACAGCTGCGAAGAGTGATCCTGTTAGCCATCCTTGTAACACTACCGTGATTGGAAAATTCCAAACCTTGCCTGGAATCAGCTACTATCCGAATTTATCACTCGTTTCTCAAAGACGAGTCTCCTTTAAGCTCTTTTCAACTGACTCATAAATATCAAAATATTGATGAGCCATTGGCCTCTCCAGCTCGTTAAAGTGACCAGAAGTGCTATCCCTCCTTTAGATTTTAATCTTTTTGGACCTGAGGGATTATTACACAAAAAGATCGAGCGCTTGTTTTGTTCAGCTCGTTAAAAGTACCGAAAATTCATCCCTTCTGTATTATTTTATACTTTTTCGGACTTAAGGGATTAGATGACGAAAAAGGATTTTTGGAGTTTCCTTTACGTCCCTTTTTAGACTCTCTCAAATTGAAAAGGACGGAGTTATCTTTTTCGTTAAACTCGTTAAAACCTAATAGCGATAAACTTGTCCATAATAGACAAGAACGAGTTTCACTATCGCTAGGCTCGTTAAAACATAGCGATGGGTTTGCCCAAAGGGAAAATTATAGAAAAAGCATATGTTATCCTCCTCAAGCTTGACAAAAATAAAGAGGTACTGGTCAGCAATGACTGGGGAAAAATTGGGAAGAAAACTTGAAGAAACTTTGTTAGTAGCAAGTCGCTCTTGAACATGACACTTTCACTCTGCATCCAAGTCGGGTTGGGTTGTTCCATTCACTAGTCACATCACCATGGTTCCATCACATCATCCACATTTGGGGTTAATGCTACCAATCCATCATGTCAGTGTCGCTGATATGTTCAAGAGAAGTCACTCATAGAATTCACCTGTGTCTCACCCACTGCAATACATTTACGCTCCATTCCTTAATGACCGCCACCCTGAACCTTATATCACCAGATTTTTTTCACCTCCATTAAAATCATTTGCTCCATTCCGTGTCATTGATGTGGGATTCATTGAGGCTCTCATATGACAGATTGCTTCTTGTCGACATCAGCTCATTATCCAAGAAGTCGATCTAGGAACAACCCTTTCAGTACTTTGAAGCTTGCATGCCTCAATGGCAAGTTTCTCACTTCCAGCGACAGGTTTACATCAATGGCCTTCGACCTAAATATTTTGCGTGGTGTTCAACGCCAAGTCCTTTATTCACACCACGTACATTGTATTGTAGTACCTTGACGGTCATCATCATTATTAGTGATTCCTCTCGTGCCTGTTAACGGCTTACATCGTTGGCTGGTAATCAGGCGATGTCTTTCCATGTTCGACTCCAGAACATCTCTCACATGGATCGACTTGTACTTTGAGTGAAGATCGAACGAGATTGAAGGCCCGGGATCTAGTTTCATCCATCCATGCTGCGATATATATTCAAGAAAATAAAGACATCAAATGTACATCATTGCTGCACAGATAATCATCCAATCTAAGGTATGATGGCTCTACCAGAATCATCAGTCTACACTCAGATGATGGTCTGTCTCATGTACATGAAAAATGAATTTATAAAGCTTAGCATGGGAATGCCTACCTCAGCTAGATCATGAAAATATTATGAAGATAATGTATTGTATTGTATGTTATTACAGGTCTCCTTCCAGCTTGAAAGAACTTCGGATCCTCATGATAAATCATTTCACTCGACATCAAAAAGATTAATGACCTCATGCTTTAGGGGCAACTGTTATAGACATTTTTGGGCACTACAACATCAAGCATAAATGTCCATAAAAAAAGGGCTCCTAAGTCCCTAAAGGTGTTGTTCCAACCCCTAAAAGAACAAGGTCAACTGATTACAACATCTCCCAGAAGTTCTCCATGAAAAACTACTCAGAACTGGTCAAAACTGGACCATTTCACCTGCTCCATAGGCAAAGTGCGTTGCATCTCACCTAAATACACACAGTATGTGCAATGCATGTCAAAAAGACCTTCTATGGGGTGTGATGGGAGAGAAGGGACAAATGGCAGGGTCAATCCGCAAGGTGGAGAAGCATGGAATCTTCTAGAAACTTCTCCTGTGACACTTGCCTTTCTGAATTCGACTAGGGATGAGTAAGAGATCATCAATCTCCAAGTGGAATCAAGAACTATCAGAGGGGAGACACTAATCAAATTTCAAAAGCTGACTCACCTCCCTTGCAGACATCTATATATGGATCCCTCATCCCAGAGATCCAGAGGCTGGAATTTTGTGTCTTGTAAGGAAGTGCTGCTGGTTTCTTGGTGCAATATCATAGTGTTGGGTGATCTAAGCTTTTCATGAGGTGAAGAAGGGCTTCTTGCTGAGAGGATGATGCTGGGTCAGAACAATTGGTTGTAATTCTCTTAGCTCTTTCTTGATTATCAATAAATCTATTCAAGTTTTCCTCCATACACTTGTGTGATTGATGTTTTATGCATTTGTATGGTTAATATACATCTGATCCTATATTGCTTATGATAATAGATCTATGTTCTCGTATAGTGTTATGTTGCTTTGATTCTATAGGTACTCTGTGAAGCTAGGTACACAAGAAAGCAAGCAACAAAGGACTATCAGTAGAGAGAGGAATCGAGCAAGGAACCAAGCGCAAGACAGAGGTTGGTCTCCTTTATTCTTCTCTCATCTATCTCTCATAAAGGAAAATGAAAGTAGTTTTAGCTTGTTTGTTTCTACGGTAGCTACCGGCCTTAGTGGGATTAGCAGCTCTGCATAGACACTATTGCCGGTAACACCGTGGTCTGCGGACCATGGCTAGATCTCTACAGTCGACATTACATTAACAAAATTAAGGGAGAACAACCCTATTAATATTTTACAAACTACGTGCTTCGTGCCCACAAAATGCAAAGTCTTTACATCAGAATTACAATATTTGACCAAAATCTTAGCTCTAAACCCTAAAACTTCCCTTGGGGGATCCCATGCCCAACACGCCCCCAACACAGACTTCATCACTCGACCTCAAGTCACTTTATTGGTGTGGAGATATTTTCACAAAGACCTCCCAAGTCTGATTGGATTGCTACAAGTTCAGCAGCACACTGAGTGGGTGCCTATTGTACTTCCTCTATGCATTGTTCAGTGACTGTTGTGGCTGAAGTTCTACCCTAGATCCTTTCCTACATTGCTTGCAGCTGTGTGATCTTTTCTTCAATGGAGGTTGTAATGGTGTACACCTCATTCATCCACGGCTATCGGCGTGCCTTCAAAACAAATTCCTTATGTCGAGCAAAATCCCCCTACTCCTTTAGTGCTTTAGCCTGCTGCATCCTCACGAGCCTCTATGTAAGGGAAACCGTCTGTGTGGTCCCTTTTACTTCTTCACATCTCTATTGCAGCTCACGCAACTCTGTCTCTAGGCACTGTATGTTCGGGTCCTCTTGCAAGGTGGTGAGGACCTAGAATGACTGCTCAAACAACTTTGTGCAGTCTATCACTGCATTGTTGACCGCTACTATTGCTATCATCATCACAGTGGTGTGTTGGCCATTTCCTCTCAGGTGTCACATGCCCCTTCTACTAACTTTCAGACGTGCACCTCCACCGATTCTTCTGCTTGGATGACCAACTCTGAGACCATCTGGTAGGCTTCCTCCACCACCTGAACTATTTGCCTATTCCGCACCACTACCTTATCATGCTGCAGGATCAACTATTCAATGTTGATGCACATCTCACTCATTACCTGGAGCGCGCGACCCTCCCTGGCTTGTAGTTTCGCAATGACTCCATCCTGCAAAATATAGAGTGTCTCCCAAGGGAGCGCAACCACGTTTAATTTGATTCCCTTCAACCTCTTGACCATAGGCCTGTCGGCCTCATTTTCTATAATAATTATGCCATCTAGCAGCACTATTGTGTTAGTCATCCAGGAACACAGCATTTCCTCAGCCATGGACATGCCTACTGTGAGGTTGGTTGACACAGTGCTAGCCTATGGAGTGTGCACCTACAACTCCTGTATCTACATCTGGAGAGCCCTCAATACCATCTAGTGTTGCTCCTCAAACTACTAGAGGGCCTCCATGGTGACGTCCCTCACCATCTCACCAATATCCTTGAGATCCCCCTCAATGAGGGTGATCGGGTCAAACGAAGTCTTTGAAGCCTTCAACTTCTTTCGCGGCCCTACCTACTCTATTTGGCATAGATGTTTTCACTAGCTGGATGTTGTCTGTGGGTTTGTGCCACCTTACTCTATATCAGTCTCCGGCTTAGGTGAACGTGACTTCTATCCTTTGCGCTCTTTTTCTATTGTCTTCTGCTGCTCTTTTGCCAACTTCGTAGCATCTCACGCCACCTGGGCCTTAGCCGTTGCTTCATCCTTCCTACATTTCTCTACCAACTGCACCATTCATAGTTTCGCCTATTCCTTATTCCACTGCACGGTAAACTTCTCTATTTCCAATGCAGAGCTAGCTAGAGTGTGCCACTCCGAGGGCCATAACTCAAGGACCACGAAGATGACATCATCTGTCGCCAGATGGGGTAGCTTGTGCCACGTCTTTGTGGGGTCCTTCCACACCCTGAAGTAGACATGGTGGATATCTGCCTTGAACTCCGCAAAGCTCTATAGACTCTTGTAGACTGTGGGTGATAACCATAGCTTATGATTAATCCCCATTTGGATGTCCATCTCCATGAGCATCCAGAATATTTTTCTTTCCCTTATCCTCTGTGCATCCCTTGTTTCCCACAGCGAAGCATACTTTGCTGCCTCCACAAGGTCCTATGTAATTGTCAGGAACTAGCTATCTTCATGAAATTCCCATGCCACCAGTACTATTGACAACAAAAGCCATGCATAGGGAAAATTTTTTCCCTACTCTTGTGCCTCGTGATAGCTCTCAAGGAACTCTCCGCATAAATAGTTTTCCCAGTTGAACTAGACCCCTTCTGTGCATTGTGTTGCTACTGCAACCACCGGTGCAGGCACCTCATCTGTGCAACACTTCCGTATAACCTTCCTAGCCAATATTTGTGTCACGAATTTAACTGCAGGGTTATTGATACTGGAAATGGCATACCCTCTCTTCTTCTTCTCCAAATTAAACTTCTTCTTCATGGCCTCCATGATGGCCAAATCATCACTCTTTCCCTCCAAGATGTTTGCTAGGTCCTCCCCTTTGCAAGGGACCCAGGTAATTTTGTGAATCAAATGGTTTGTGAAGGGGATGGGCTCCTCCAGCTGCAAGCACCCATCATGTACTAGGCAGAGTAGTTGCTTGATGAAAAAAATGGTCACTCGGGCGCAATGGTAATGCGGCACCCAGAGAAGGTTTAGCAACCCTGATTTCTCAACTCCTCTAAACCAATTGAGCAGCTCCAACTCTATGAGCCCAGTTAGAGCGTCTTTCTTTTGGTGCATTAGCTGCATGGTTGCCAAATGTGGGAACTTTTCGTGGTCCGCGAGATCCCAGTCTTCAAATTTCAGTACGGGCACTCGTCCCAAGTGTACTCCTTCAAAAATAATGTCATTAGGGAGCAACAAAGTCTGCAGAGAACTCTTGCTTTCATATATATCTTTGGACACCTTTGCTTTACCCTTCCACAAAGGAACATATGTCGGTAGCGTCATAAGAGGGTCCACACCCTGGGTTTCAACCTTCATTTCTACATCCTCCTCCTCTACCAAGATTTCTTCAAATTCTTCCTCCTCATCAGCCTCCAAATTGATATCCTTCCCCTTTTATTCCATGGTGAACCTAGTCCTCAGTGGATTTCTAAGTGATACGTGCACTAGTACCATGGCCTACTTGTCTTTATTGGGTCTTGATGTGCGCGACAATTTATGGATTTCTGCTACTATCCTAGCACTTTCTGGGGCTTCCACTTCCATAATGGCCTAGGTAGATTCCTCGATGGTCATTACTCCAGTATCCATGGCTTGTTTAGGTGTTGCCATAATGTGATTCCACATGTCTCTCAATGTCTCCGATAATTGCTCAAGCAACGAATTCACCTTTAGAAGATCAAACAAGTCTGGGTTCATGAATGCTTGAGCATGCAACAACTCAATTCTCAAATTGCCAAGTGTTGTTTGTTGGACAGCCCTTTGTAATTTATAGCACCTTTTGAATTTGAATTCAACCGCTCCCCCCACATTCGCTCCATTAATTCTCAATTGGCGGAAGATTTTCAAAAATCTAGCCCATAAAGTTCACCTTAAATGCCCGCCACCCGCTCCATTTGGTCTCAAACCAAGCATCACATCTTGAATAGTGATTGTAATGGTCACTTTCTAGCTGACCCATGTAGCAGTGTAGCTATCGTCGCATTTTCGTGGACCCTGTGACACTTCATTACTGCGTGTAGTCCTGACATCGCAGAGTCCCCAGGCAGAGTAGTTTATAGTCCTGCACCTACTATCAGCTGCCTGGAGTGCTAAGACTGTGCTTCTATCGGCTAGTCAGATGGTCGAGCCCCCTGTTTATGGCTTCAAATGACTGCCATTGATATTTCCTAGGAAGAGTTCTCCATTTAACTTTACCAACTGCGCCGTGCCACCATCTCTGCTCTCCTTAATAACATATGGTCCCAGACAATGCATTTTGAGCTTCCCTGGGAATTTATCAAACTTACTATCATACAATAATACCAAATCATTCACCTTGAATGTGCGTAACTTAATATGTCAATCGTGCCAAGCCTTTTCCGGTTGCCTTTAGACCTGCTAGTGAAATCCTGCCAAAAATTGTTCTTCCTCGAGCTCCTCCAACTGCGCAAGCCTCTCCTCCAGGGATCTACGATCCATAATACCTGTGAGAACTGCTATGCCTAGACTAGGCACAATGTATTCCATGGGCATTATGGCTTCCACTCCATAGACAAGCCTAAAAGGAATTTGTCCTATCAGTTTCTTGCATGTCGTCCTATAAGCCCATAATACTATAGGTACGTGCAGGTCCCAATCACTTTGCTGCACATTGCATACCTTGTTCAACATGTTTCACACCTTGTTGAACAATTTTGTGCATAGAATATTCTACGCGATAGCTCTTCCTACATAATGTCTTCCCAAAATTAAGAGCCATTTGCACATTTTTCTCCCCAACACATGCTTATTACCATGCATTTCAGCATGGAGTACATGTGCATCCGCGTAGATTGTTTTCCATATGCCTATGCCCACTCGGCCAAATGCTCGCATGGATCACCCCATCCATTGTACTTATATGTTAGTCTCACCCTAGGCTTCCAAAATCGTGTGCAGATCGTTCTCCTACATTCGCGCCAATCGTCAACACTTCCTTTGTGCGTACCCCACCATCTCACGGGCGTAGCATGCAGCACCCAGTCCAAGGACTGAAAGAATTGCTTTTTGGCACTTCTCTTTCAAATTTATCCAAGAAGGTATCTACCTCACTTAAACCATCATAAATAGGCAAGTCTCTTACTTCTGTCGATGCGTAGTGCAGCGACCTTGTCATCATATTACAATTCGGTGTAGTTACCTCATGTAACTGATTCTGCCATCGCTCTATTTCTTCATCAGAATCCGAAGTAAAAGAACTCTCGTTCTCCCATGAAATTTGTCCATCCATAGTGGGATTCACCTAGTCCTGATCTCATGTTGTTATATTATAGATGTAGTCCAAATCATCGTCACTTTCATAGTTGCGCATTGGCTTCGTATAGCGCGATCCCTCAGCAGGGTCCAGGGGTACAATTACGCGCAGTGACTTCTTTTCAAAAATCATGTTTTGCTTCTTCATATTGATTACCCCATTCATGTCAGTGGTCCAATGAATTCCAAAGAGTGCGGGGTAGGGATTTCTATCATCATCAATCTCTATCACTTCAAGATTCACCAGCGCGCTTGCTCCCTAAATATCCATAGTTACTCCTTGCAATCGCCCCATGGGTATTATTTTCTATTGGTTTTCCATCCTTAGCTAAATTGGAGACCACTGCATCATAGATCTTCCCATTCACCCCCATGTCTATTTTAGTAGAACATTCGCATCCGATCCCAAATCCAGGATGACTTGATCCATCTCATATTATTTGATCTGTGCGGTTAGCCTCATTTCTTATCCTTTCCTTGTCTTATGCTTTCCAATCTTCCGGACTACGGGTGGTTCTCCTAGCGCAGTCCCAACACATCTGTTGATGAGTTCTTGTAACCATTTCATAGCCTTACTATCGTGCAGTAACTCCATATAGGTTTCCAAGAACATTGTGAGCATAGATGGGTTCATTTCCAGCTCCGGTTTACCTTTGCTTCCTGAAGTGGAGGAATTAGCAAAACTCTTCTTAGCTTCTATGAAGGTTTCCCAAGTGCACTCCAAATCAAACTCCGCTTCTTTTGCTGGAGCTTTGCAAACACAAGTACTATCCTCTGGTTATTTTCCTTTGGCATATCCCGTCGCGATTCCACTTCAGAGCACAATGTTCACATTCGAATCTTCATTGCACGGCTCAGACCTCATCATCTGCAAGTTCTGAGTCAGGGGATGCGGTAGCGCTCCTTTGTCGTGTATCCTCGCTATCAATTTAGGACAATATTCTATATCATTATCAAACAATGTGCAATACAAACACGACGATCATATTGGATTCATGCAATCATGGGTATAATGTACTAGCACTCTGCAATTGTAGCAAATCAATTGTCCATGGCCTCTTCTAGGTCCTCCTCTTCCTCGGCCTTGTCCATGCCCTTGAAATCATGTTCGTGCCATTCCTGTATTCTAGTCAAGGGGCCTCATTTAAGCCTGAACTTAGTAGATGGGAGTTCTATCCATCATCAACAAATAGCTTCTGCAGGTCAGGCACCGTGCACCACAAAGCAAGTGTCGTGCTAGGTCCTTCTTGCACTTCTCGCCTTAAGGGCATCTGTCCTCCTCCTACGAGGTAATTTGTTAAAACTAGGCAATGTTCCTTGTCATGACCCTAACCTTTGCATTCTACGCACCATACCTCTTCACGCACTTCTGGTCAAGATGTCCTATACTATTTCAGACTCTTCATCTCAAGGCATAAATTCTTCAACTGCGCGTGGATCTGATGAACTCCTAATTTAGGATCTTACATTGAGGTCTCATCGAACCTCATGGAAATCTCTAGGGCTTCTACCTGAGTTGTTATCTTCTACTGCAACAATGTACTCCTCAATTGTGGCATTAGCAAAGCTACAAACCACTCGCGATGTTGTCCATCTGCCATATGCATATTAGCTTCGTGAATCATACATTTCAGCCTTTGATCCAGATCCCAAGGATTCTCACCTACTAGCATCATGATCTCTTTGAGTCCAATGATCAACTGTGCTTCAGACTTCGGCCGCCTAAATTCTTTATTTAGTTTTGTTTGGATATCCACGATTCCTACATTTGGATTATCGTTGGAGTACTTAATATACCAGGTCAGTGTGTGATCCTGCAGAGTGATAACCAGTGTCACCTTCTTTATATGGTCATCTGTAACACCTTTTGCTTCATAGACAACCCTTACCACGAACCAGAATTTGTCTAGATCCTCATTTCCTAAACCTTTGAGCACAGGAATCACGGTGGTGGTAGAGTGGGTACGAGTGAAGATGGAGGTGATGGTGGTCTGTTATGAAACCAGCTCACAAAAAGATAGAAAAGAGAGATCCACGCCTTAGAATTCAGCCTCTTCGATGGGGCAACCTCCTTTACATTACATAAATGAACAATTCTTGGATGATACAAATGACAAAACCTCCTTTCTATATATAGGAGTCTATGGAGTCACAATATAATCCAGCCGACCTAACAATAATAATATAAAGCCACAAAAATAAGAATAGAGGGATTCTATGGGCACATTAATAACAATATGGGGGTAATGGGGGCACAACAATATAAATAAGGGGTATAACTACAATAGTAATGGGGTAATCACTAGTATTATAGGGACCCAACATGCCCCTCTCCTTCAAAAAAGTGTTGTCCTCAACGCTTGAGTAGTTCTGGATACTTCTGCATAAAATTCTCATCCTCCCATGTGGAATCTTCAGCGGATAAGTTATTCCACTTGATAAGGTACTCTGACATTGATCGATTTCGTAGCTGTCGAGTTCTTGTTTCTATAACTGCTTCCGATTCCAATATAATTTTTCCTTCCTCGTCAAGTTATGGCAATATTGTTTGAACTGGGAGCTTGTCGCCTATTTCCTTCTTTAAGCATGAAACATGGAAAACTGGGTGCAATCGAGAAGCTGCAGGAAGCTCCAATTTGTATGCCATAGTACCAATCTTTTGCAACACCTTTGTAAGGACCATAATACTTTGGTGATAATTTATTATCCTTCTTAGCTTGCTTGAGGGACATTTGCTTATATGGTTGTAGCTGTAGGAATACCCAATCACCTACATCAAAACTTCTTTCACTGCGATGTTGATCTGCCTGTTGTTTCATTCTATTCTGTGCCAACACGAGGTTATCATTTAAGAGTTGGAGGACTTGTTGTTGATGTTCGATGTGATGTTCCACTGCCTGAACCTTAGAATTTTCTCTTAAATATGATGTGATGGATGGTGGTTGATACCCATAAAGTTCCATAAATGGGGTCATTTTTGTTGCTGTATGAAAGGAAGTGTTATACCACCATTCAGCTAGAGGCAACCATTTGACCCATTGTGTCTGTTTGTCAGATACAAAGCAACGAAGATATCCTTCCAAACATTTGTTTACTATCTCAGTTTGCCCATCAGATTGAGGATGATAAGATGAGCTATGAGCTAACTGAGTACCAAGACAAGAAAATAATTGTGTCCAAATATTTCCAGTGAAAATGGGATCTCCATCACTTACCATAATCTTTGGGTTTCCATGTAGCTTTTGAATTGTTTCCATAAATGCAGTAGAAACTGTACTGGATTTAAATGGATGTGATAATGCACAAAAGTGTGCATACTTGGTAAGTCTGTCAACTACCACCATGATGACACTCTTTCCCTCAGACTTTGGTAAACCTGTGATAAAATCCATTGATACCTCCTCCCAATGTTGGCTTGGAATGGATAAAGGTTGTAATAGACCCTGTGTCTTAATTGTTTCAACTTTATTTTTTTGGCAAACCAAACATTCTGCCACAAACTTTTGAACATCTGATTTAAGGCCATCCCAAAAAAATTCCTTCTTAACCCTGTGGTAAGTTTTTAAAAATCCTGAGTGCCCTCCTAAGGGAGAAGTGTGCAATTCCATAAGAATATTTTGTTTTAGCTGGGAATTCTTACAGAGGTATAAGCGATCTTTGTACCATAACGAATCATTTTTCCAGCTAAATGTATTAGACGTACTGGAATCTTGTTGTAGCTTTCGAATAAGTGCCCACACTTCTTCATCATTCTTCCATTCCTCCCTTGCTTCATTTATCCAATCTGGTTGGATGATAGAAATAGCGCACAAAAATTCTTCCACATCCTCATCCTTCCTTGAGAGTTCATCTGCCACCACATTTTGCTTCCCTTTTTTGTAGATGATTTCAAAGTCATAACCCAACATCTTTGTGACCCACTTTTGTTGCTCTTCAGAGGATAATCTTTGTTCTAAAAAGTATTTAAGGCTATCATGATCCGTTTTTACCTTGAAGTGTCTTCCCATTAGGTAGGGTCACCATTTCTTAAGTGCATGGAGTATTGCCAACATTTCCTTCTCATAAATAGCTTTGCTTAGAAACTTTCCCTTGATTGGACGACTTTCAAAAGCAATGGGTCTTTCATCTTGCATTATAACAGCACCAATTCCATTTCCTGAAGCATCACATTCCACAATAAAGGTTTTTGTGAAGTCCGGTGTAGCTAAGACCGGTGCTTGGCACATTGCCTCTTTAAGATGTTCAAAGGCCTTTGTTGCTTTTGGAGTCCATGAAAATGCATCTTTCTTCAATAATGTTGTTAGAGGTGCTGCTATTCTCCCATAATTCTTAACAAACTTGCGATAATACCCTGTCAACCCAAGAAATCCGCGCAAATGCTTTATGGATGTTGGGATTTTCCATTCCTTAATGGCTTTAATTTTGGTAGGGTCTACCTTAACTCCTTCATGAGATACAATATGACCCAAATATTCCACCTCCTGGACTCCAAAGAAACATTTGGATCTTTTGGCATATAATTGTTTCTCTTCCAATAGTTGTAGCACCCTGTCAACATGTTCAACATGATCCTTCCAAGACTTGTTGTAGGTAAGCATATCATCAAAAAATACTAACACAAATTTTCTAAGGAATGGTTTGAAAATTGAATTCATCAAACCTTGAAATGTTGAAGGTGCATTGGTAAGGCCAAAAGGCATGACCAAAAATTCATAATGACCCTCATGAGTTCTAAATGCTGTTTTCGGAATGTCTTCAATCTTCATTCTGATTTGATGATATCCTGAACGAAGATCCAACTTGGTGAAGTAAATTGATCCATGCAATTCATCCAGTAATTCATCAATGACAGGAATGGGGAACTTATCTTTAATAGTGAGCTTGTTGAGCTCCCTATAATCTGGACACATGCGCCATGATCCATCCTTCTTGTGCACCAATACTACTGGAGCAGAGAAAGAACTTTGACTCGGTTGAATTATACCAGCCTCTAGCATTTCTGCAACCATACGTTCAATTTCACTTTTTTGGACATAGGGATATCTGTACGGCCTGATGTTTGGAGGAACACTTCCTGGAATCAGATGAATAGCATGATCATGATCATGCATAGGTGGGAGACCTTTGGGAGTCTCAAATACCCTGGAATGATTGTCCAGGACTTTTTGGAGATCTGGAGAAATAGATGATTCTAATGTGGAAACATCTAGCGAACATAATTGTGCAATTACACCCCTTTGCTCCTTTTTTAGAAGCTTTGTCATACCATTAGAGTTGATTATCCTTCCTGGTTTCCCTGCAATACCCCTTAATTCAACTTCCTTTCCTTCCACAGAAAATTTCATGAAAAGTTCTTGAAAATTAAAAGCTATTGTACCCAAGCAGGGAAAACTTTAAGAACCCCCCCTAAATTTATAACTATAATAAGTAGGCGAATCTCCATGGTATATAGGAAAAATGGAAGGCGATTTTATCAATAATATAATATGTATATATAATTTTTTGGCGAATCTCTCACCAGGCATGGCAAATATTTTACTCAATTATAAAATCTTGTAAGATCTTCGCGAGTCTTTCACTAAATAATAAAAATTTGTAAAGTCCTAGTGAATCTTAGCATAGGCTACATGATTCCCCCATTTAAATAAGCTACATTCCAGGTGAATACCATGGGTCAATACCATGTGCCATTTTGGTGAATACCATGGGTCAATACCATGTGCCATTTTTATTTTTATTAGAATATTTTACTCAATTATAAAATCTTGTAAGATCTTGGCGAGTCTTTCACTAAATAATAAAACTTTGTAAAGTCCTAGTGAATCTTAGCATAGGCTACATGCTAGTTTAATTCCCCCATTTAAATAGGCTACATTCCAGGTGAATACCATGGGTCAATACCATGTGCCATTTTGGTGAATACCATGGGTCAATACCATGTGCCATTTTGGTGAATACCATGGGTCAATACCATGTGCCATTTTTATTTTTATTAATTCTAACGTTAGGGTTAATAATGGTTTTTTGCATGGTATTAATAAAAATCTAGTCCATGGTATTTGTCCCATAGTATTTTGGCCATAGGTTTCACCTAAATGTAACCCATTTTTTAAATGTTCGTATATATAAGGTGACTTATGGAGTAAATATAAAAAAAAATGTTTTATTTGTTTACCATACCTCTCGTTTATTTATATTTTTATTAATTTACCATACCTCTTTTACAAATATGGTATTTGGCCCATAGGATTCACTTTATAAAACCTCTTTCTTGAGCCTTCATAAATAGAACGAGGGTTATGGACTAAATATAAAAATAGGTTTTATTTATTTACGATATGTCTAGTTTATTTATATTTTTATTTATTTACCATACCTTTTGAGTAAGTATAAAAAAGACGTTTTATTTATTTATCATACCTCCACTTTACTTATATTTTTATTTGTTTACACCCTTACATGTATATAAGGTGACTTATGGAGTAAATATAAAAAATGTTTTATTTATTTACCATACCTCTTTTATAAATAAATATGGTATTGGGCCCATAGGATTCACTTAAATAAAACCTATTCTTGAAAATGGGCGAATGGATTCACTTAAATAAAACCTATTCTTGACAATGGGCGAATGGAAGGTTGTAAGTCCTAATTTTAAGGGCTAAATTTACCTTTTTTACCCTCTCCCTTAAAATAAGGTGGGCTATTTGAGGTGATTTGTAAAAATGTACTATGATACAAAATATTCGCCCACTAAAAATTTAAAACCCCTTAATTTCGCCAAAGGGCGAACATTCGCCCCTAAAATTATCCTTGTACCCAAGGATTGTAGCCATTGGACTCCTAGTACAACATCAGCACCTCCCATTGGAATGGAAAGCATTGGGCTAGTCAATACATATTCTCCCATGGATAGCTTGATATTATGGCACTTTCCAGAGCAATTTATTGTTCCTCCATTTGCAATCATCAATTGACACTCTGGTGCTGGATATAGGAAGCAATTCAATTCTTTTGCTACCCTACAATGAATAAAATTGTGGGTGCTTCCTGAATCAATCAACACTATCACCTTTTTCTTCTTGATTTGTCCTTCTATCTTGATGGTTTGAGGAGTGGTGATTCCTGCCAATGCATTACAAGATATGGTCGGATTTATTTGTTCTTCATCTAGGCTTTGTTCCTGGAACATATCCTGTTCTTTTGACCTTTCTTCCTCCTTTTCTTCTTCCTCTTCACAATCTATGTAGAATAATTTCTTCTCAGCACACTTATTACCTTTAGTGTATTTGCCATCACAACTGTAACAAAGCCCTTTTGCTCTTTTTTCTTCCAATTGTTGTGGTGTCAACCTTATAGGTTGTGGAAGACTAGGGGAAACTGCACTTCCGTCTTTATAGTTGTGAGTGGTATGCTTCCTGGTTGCCATAATTTTGCTTTCCATTTTTCTTGCTAACCTGAATGCCTTCTCTAATCAATCAGGTTCCCAAAGTCGAACATCATGTTGGATATTATCCTTTAAAGACCCTATGAACACATCAATCCTATGCTGCTCTGGAATATCTTTTACCCTTATGTTCAATTTTTGGAACTCCTCAATGTGCTCCATTATTGAACCCTTTTGTTTGAGACTTATCAATTGGCTAAAAAAAGTGTTGCTTTTTGTATCCTCATAATGTGCTATCAATTCTTCCGTAAAAATTGCCCAAGTGATAAATTGTTTACGAGAGCAAAGCCATTGATACCATAAAAATTGATTTGGTTCCAAATATAAAGTTGCCATACGTACCTTTTGTGTGTTTTGCACATTATTGAGATCGAAGAACTGCTCCATCTATAATATCCATGTGGCGGGATCCTTGCCATCAAACTTCCTCATATCGATTTTTGGAATATGTGTTGTGGGGAAAAATGCCTATTTAGGATGATCCTATCCACCTAAGGTGTGACAGCGCCTTAGCAACAAACGAATACAGCTATCATGATTTCTTCCTTTACGAAATATGAAAGAGAGGAGATCGGTAGACTTACCGTTGTCTTGCGGTTGTCCCTCGAACTAGATCCTCTTCTCTTTGTGTATCCACAGCTACTTGCCTCCTCGCTTGATCAAGAGAACAACTACTTGAATCCCACGCGATCACAAGAGAATAGCTACCTGTGACAAGAGAACAGCTACTTGCAACAAGAGAAGGACACAATACAAAGGCAAATATACATATTCATAAATGATTTAGGATTAGAAGTAAATCAAATATACCAATGCAATCATACAAAATACACCAGCATATAGGAAAGAATCAAGATAGCTTTATTGAAAGTAACAGGGTTCAGGAAGAGATACAACCCATAGGGCTCCAACCTAGCATCTCCTTCCCAGCAGAATGGAATTCCTTCTTCAGTTCCTTTCAAAGCATAACACACCCAATATTTCTAGCCACAAACCAACAGCAATTCTTTGCAAATACTAAATTCCAGCCTCCTCTGACCTCATGAGAGAGATCTATATATAGGAGTTTTGGAGAAAGGATGAGTCAGCTTTAGGCTGGTATAAAACTGACTAGTGTCCTCTCCCACTTCAGTTCTTGAGTCCACTTGGAGGTTCTTGCTTCCACTTGGAGATTTGGAACCTCTTACTCATTACCAGTCGAATTCCCTGATCCAAGTGTCATTTTGGAAGCTTCCTGGGCATTGACACCTTGAGGAATGACTCTGCCACTTGTCCAAACTCGCTCAGCGCAGGTAGCCTTATTTGCAGTTGACATTCAACGCAGGTAGACAGTGGAGCAGTTGACATTCAGCGCAGATGCTCAGTGGAGCAGTTGACATGATCCAGAATTGCCTTGTTTTGAGTGTTTTCAGGCGGAGAACTTTTGTGAATTGCTGTGGTTACTTGGCCTTGTTCCTCTAGGGGTAGGAACAACATGTTTTGGGACTTTGGATCCCTTGATTATTGACATTTCATGCTCAGTGATGCCAGGCACAAAAATGTCTATAACAGTTGCCCCGTAAAGTATGAGGCCGTTTATCGGGTGAAATGCTTTATCCAGGAGGGTCCGAAGTTCATCCATCTGCTGGGAGGAGACCTGTAATAAAATACAATACAATACATTATGATTCATACTATTTTCATGATCTAGCTGAGGCGGGCATTCCCATGCTCAGCTTTATAAATTCATTTTTGTACATAGAACAGATGATCATCTGATGGTAGACTGATAATTTTGGTGAAAATTATCATCCTTTGAGTAGGATGATCATCTGTTGTAATGATGTACATGTCAAATGTCTTTATTTTTCCTGAATATATATCGCAGCCCGGATGGATGAAACTAGATCCGGGGTCTTCAAATGCGTTCGATCTTCACTCTAAGTACAAGTCGATCCATGTGAGAATTGCGCTGAAGTCGAACATGGAAAGACATCGCTTGATTACCGGTCAATGATGTAAACCGTTAACAAGCGCGGGAGGAATCACCGATAATGATAATGACCCTCAAGGTACTGCAGTACAATTCATGTGGTGTGAATAAAGGACTTGGCGTCGAACACCACGCAAAATCTTCTGGTCAAAGGTCATTGATGTATACCTGTCGCCGGAAGTGAGAAACTTGCCATTGAGGCATGCAAGCTTCAAAGTACTGAAGGGGGTGTTCCTAGATCAACTCCTTGGATAATGAGCTGATGTCGACAAGGAGTGATCCGTCAAAGGAGGGCCTTAATGAATCCCACATCAGTGACATGGAACGAAGCTAATGATTTTAATGGAGGTGAAAACAATCTGTGACATATGATTCAAGGTGGCGGTCATGAATGGATGAAGGATAATGTATGGCAGTGGATGGGACCCGGTTGACTCTTTCTGAACGACTTCTCTTGAACATATGGCGAAACTGATGCGATGGATTGGTAGCATTACCCCAAATATGGATGGTATGGAAAGACCATGGTGATGTGACCAGTGAATGAAACAACCCAACCCGAATGTGATACGGAGGAAAAGTGTCATGTTCAAGAGCGACCTGCTACCATCAAAGTTTTCTTGATCTTTCCCAATTTTTCCCCAGTCATTGCTGACCAGTACCTCTTTATTTTTGTCAAGCTTGAGGAGGATAACATATGCTTGTTCTATAACCTGCCATTCGGGCAAGCCCATCGCTATGTTTTAACGAGCCTAGCGATAGGGAAACTCATTCTCCTCTAAAGACAAGTTTGTCGCTATTTAATCATTTTAACGAGTCTAACGACAAGGAAAACTCGGTCCTTTTCATTTTTAGAGAGTCTGAAAAGGTACATAAAGTTAACTCCAAAATTCCTTTTTCGTCATCTAATCCCTTAAGCCCGAAAAAGTATAAAACAATACAGAAGGGATGAGTTTTCGATATCTTTAATGAGCCGAACAAAACAAGCGCTCGATCTTTTTGTGCAATAATCCCTCAGGTCCAAAAAGATTAAAATCTAGAGGAGGGATAGCTCTTCCGGTCCTTTAACAAGCTGGAAGGCCAAAACTCGACAATATTTTCATATTTTACGAGTCAGATGAAAAGAGCTTAAAGAAGACTCGTCTTTTGAGAAACGAGTGATAAACAGGGATAGCAACTGATTCCAGGTACAGGTTGGAATTTTCCAATCACGACAGTGTCACAAGGATGGCTAGGTGAAATCACTCTTCGCTGCTATTCCTCAAAATGGGTAAACAATCATATGGAGGTGAACAATCGGCCAAATGAAAGTGGAGGTGGCAGGTGCAAACACGACCAAGGCTTTTATGGTTGATAAATTTACGATCACAGCGGTTATTTACCGGTATAGGTTCATTTTTTAGATAAAAATGAGCTTAAACTCTGGAGGAAACATTGCTCACTGCTTATATTTACTTTTTAACGAGCATGAAGACCGCGTTAAACTGCTCGGATCTTGCATTTATTTTTTAACGAGCATGAACTTTATGCTAAAACTGCTCGAATACCCAGTCATAAGATAAGAGTGTCTCATGAAAGATCCCATTTTTTATAGAGCTTGCGCCTTACCAAAGCTATGCTCACTCATCCTTTCTTTATACAAGTTAGGACACGGCTAACCCAAAAAACAGATAAATAACCACTCTTTGCTTGCACTCCAAAAGGTTTGCATGCCCCCAGGTATAAAACAGAGTTTCAAGGTTACCCCTCAATTTGCAGATAAAACATTTGTTTTACCGGGAGAGGCCTACCTCTTTCAGGTTACCCAAAGATTGTCTCGTTAATCTTTCAAACAAAACACTTCTTTGGCAATGTCTACCGAAATAAACAAAGGTGAGTGACGACCCCCCGCCCTCTCATAACTTTGACAAGAGAATCTTATTCCAGAACAACCCCTCTTCCACCCACGGACGGGGTACGGACTAGTCATATTCTCCCGCGGAAACCTACCCTATACCCAAAGTTTCCCTGCCGAAGCAGGCCAGGATGCATGCCCCCTGGGTTCCAGTCATATCCTCCCGGATTACTCGCGCTCATCAGGAGGACAGACCGTGGGTTGAGACACTTCTTGCATGAATAGACCATTTAGGGATGGCACATGACTATTTGCGATGTGTGATCTAGGAAACGAAAGTTGGTCCACGAGCTTGACCATTCTTCCTTCATGCAGAAAACACATTACTCTAAAGAGTGAGGAGACTACAGCTCCCATGCAATATATATAGTCTCGTCCAAGGAGTAGGTTATAATCCAAGGGTCCTTGAATGACCATCACGTTCATATGAACGGTCTTCCCTTTCAATGTTATGGGCACATTGGGGAGGATCCCTAAAGGTCGACTGGTTCCTTTATCAAAACCTGATAGATTTCTCATCTCAGGTAAAAGCGCAGGTGAACCAAGCGCTTTCCAAGCAATAGAGGAAAGGATACTCACAGATGCCCCCTCATCAATGATAGTGCCAGCCATTACCATTCTGTATATTTGACAAATAATTCTGAATGGCACACTGGCTGGCAACCGGGGTCTGCCTAGCTGGTTCCAATCAAAGGACACAACCAGGTTTCTTGGTGGTGGGACCGAATATACGGCTGGATAGCGCTCTGATGAACTTCCTTCCTGCGACAAAGGAATGGTGGCATTGCCCCCTTGATCATCAGAGTCAGTGCTGATGAAGAGAACCTGGACGGTGTCGTCTGTATTCTCCTCTGTGATGGTGTCATTTGAAGATGGAGCCTCTGAAGGCAAAACTGGGTCAACTGCCATATCAACCTTTTGACTTTCGTCAGGCATGGATCCAGACGGTTCTTCTTCAATGACAGGTGCTTCGGCTGACCATCTAAGTGGCTCAGCTGGATTCTCAACTAGTGAGGGACTTGGCAGGAGTCTTTGATATCCAGGAGGAAGATTCGCTCGTAAAATCGGGCGATCTTCCAGGACTCTTTTTGCCTCGTCTAAGAAGGGACAACGGTGGATGGCATGGTCACCTTCAGACAGTCTGCAGGGAAATTTAACTCTCCTATTCTATCCTGGAGCTTCACTCCACCTAGTTGACAGTGAGAAGTCGACATGACTATCAGAGGTCGATGCTCCCGAATTGTGCAAATGGGGGGACCAGTCTCTTAGTATCCGTGGGATACAGGGCAATCTCTATGGAAGTGGTCTCCCCTGCATATGATGCATGGCGATTTAGGCCTTACAAGTGCGGTGTGTAGATTTTTGTTAGATGACATCTGTTTGCCCCCAGTCGCCTTAGGCTCCTTCTTCTTCTTTTCTTTCTTCTTCCTTTCCTTCTTCTCCTTAGGAACCCGATTTTTTGATCGACCAGTTCCATCAAGTGAAGAGGAAGGAGGGGAGGAAGATGAAGTGGAAGGCTGGGAGGCAACTCTTGTCTGATCTAACTGTTGACTCAACTGTTCAGGAGTGGTGGTATTCTAAACGACATTGGTCGAAAGAGCCAAACTGGTAGGCCAATTGTCAATCCTGGAAGTGACAATGTGGCCATGTGGGGCGCACCAACATCTCCCAAAGAGGAGAAGGGACTAGGATTTCCACCCAAGGGAACTCCTTGGTTGGTGTGCTCCATATTTTCAACCTAAAGATCAACGCAGGATTAAAGGGTGATTGTTCCATTTAAAATAAATTGTTAACGACGCTTTTAGACACAACTTGCTTTTTCAGTTTTAAAGAGTCGAGAAAAAGCTAAAGATGACTCCAGTCTCCTTCGATGTTTTAACGAGCCCGAAGTGACAAATTCTCGGATGGACTTTTTCTATTATAGAGTCTGAAAAAGGCCAAAAGAAACTGCTCTGGAGATCTAGGCAGAGGGTGTGCCAAACGTTTCGCAAAACCACAGAATACTTTTTACGGGTGGTCGATCTTCGTGAATGCTGTGTTCACTGCATTGCGATCAGTAGGGCGGCCGACACGGCTTCCTAAGGATAAAAGATATATGCCTATAGGGGTCTCCCAATATATACGCGACGGTACATGGGAGCACAAATCCGTACTAGCGCTACCGTCTCTCAGGAGGAATCACCCACCTTCTTAGAGATCGACAGTCACTAGGCTTAACAACGCCGGAACACGTCTCTAGCCTAGACCTCTATGTTGTGCGTTATGTTACAAAGCGTTGTTAGGTTCATTCAGTTTATTTTAGGTTGATCTTTTTAAAGTTTGCCTTTCAAGGTTCACCACGAGATGTATAATACAACTTCCTAAATGCAGTCTAAGATGATAAGCAAGCTTTACAATCTTTCAACTTTGAAAATCCTAGCTACTAAGGGAAAAGAGAGCGACTATCTTTTCTCAAAGAGCAATCAGCACACTCTAATGCACTTTCCCTAAATCCAACATGTAAACTATCAAATGCAAAATGCACAATGCAGGTGTTTGTTTTCACTTTCTTAGTATAAATGCCTACAAAGAAAGCTTTTTGCACAACTTTGAATTTGCTTTTACAATGATCAAAATAAACAAGTTCACTTTCTTCGAAATCAACAAGGGTAGAAGAGATTACAATCACTTTGCGATTTTCGAAATAAAGACTTGTTTCGATACTTTGAAAGAGACAAATTCAAACCAATAAGCAAAAGTAAAACTATAATCAATCTGAACAAACAGCCAATGAACTCTCTTCTAAGATCACTCACGATTAGATCTGAATCAAAGGCTACAGAAAGACTACTTTACTTATGCAAAGGAAGACTGTAAATGACGCCACAAACACATAAAAACATTTACAATCTTTTTGGTCAAAAATTGGGGCGGAATTCAGGCAAAGAAAAGGGTTATCAGGCTAGTACCTATACTTGGTTAAAGGCTGCAAAAACAGAGATCAAAACAGGGAAAAAAAGGACAAAGAACCCCAGTTGCATAAGGCCACACTGGTTCAGCGCAGGTCCAACACTGTCAGTTTGAAATTCAGCGCAGGTAGCCCCTTCGGGACCTGCGTTGAAATGCAGACTGCCTTCACAGTGCCTGCGATGAAGAGAGAAACTCTCGTTTCTCTGGGTTTTCGGGTCACAAAATGCTCAAAAATTCACTGTTTCAGGCCAAATCAGAAACACAAGCAAGGTATAAACAGAGGGATGCTTTGATAAGGTACTAAAGACTATCACAAGGATCAATCAAATCATTTGTGGATCTAGTTTAAATCATAGACAAGTCCAACATACTGGATCAAAGCAGCAACTTTTACTTTGCATCCGGGAAAGATGCAGTTCAAGAGTTGCTGTCAGGTCTATGAAGTAAACAAATGACGGAAACACAAATGAAATGAATAAAAAAGTTTTCCCCGGCGAAGTCGCCAATTTTTTGTGGGGAAAAATGCCTATTTAGGACAATCCTATCCACCTAAGGTGTGACAGCGCCTTAGCAACAAATGAATACAGCTATCATGATTTCTTCCTTTATGAAATATGAAAGAGAGGAGATTGGTAGACTTACCGTTGTCTTGTGGTTGTCCCTCGAACTAGATCCTCTTCTCTTTGTGTATCCACAGCTACTTGCCTCCTCGTTTGATCAAGAAAACAGCTACTTGAATCCCACGAGATCACAAGAGAATAGCTACCTGTGACAAGAGAACAACTACTTGCAACAAGAGAAGGACACAATACAAAGGCAAATATACATATTCATAAATGATTTAGGATTAGAAGTAAATCAAATATACCAATGCAATCATACAAAATACACCAGCATATAGGAAAGAATCAAGATAGCTTTATTGAAAGTAACAGGGTTCAGGAAGAGATACAACCCATAGGGCTCCAACCCAGCATGTCCTTCCCAGCAGAATGGAATTCCTTCTTCAGTTCCTTTCAAAGCATAACACACCCAATATTTCTAACCACAAACCAACAACAATTCTTTGCAAATACTAAATTCCAGCCTCCTCTGACCTCATGAGAAAGATCTATATATAGGAGTTTTGGAGAAAGGATGAGTCAGCTTTAGGCTGGTATAAAACTGACTAGTGTCCTCTCCCACTTCAGTTCTTGAGTCCACTTGGAGGTTCTTGCTTCCACTTGGAGATTTGGAACCTCTTACTCATTACCAGTCGAATTCCCTGATCCAAGTGTCATTTTGGAAGCTTCCTGGGCATTGACACCTTGAGGAATGACTCTGCCACTTGTCCAAACTCGCTCAGCGCAGGTAGCCTTCTTTGCAGTTGACATTCAACGCAGGTAGACAGTGGAGCAGTTGACATTCAGCGCAGATGCTCAGTGGAGCAGTTGACATGATCCAGAATTGCCTTGTTTTGAGTGTTTTCAGGCGGAGAACTTTTGTGAATTGCTGTGGTTACTTGGCCTTGTTCCTCTAGGGGTAGTAACAACATGCTTTGGGACTTTGGATCCCTTGATTATTGACATTTCATGCTCAGTGATGCCAGGCACAAAAATGTCTATAACAATATGGTGATTCTTCAATCCAACATTAGCATCTATGGAATCATGATTAACATTTATTTTGTTCTCATCATGAGTTTCCTTTAGTACCCTTTCACCCTTAGGGATGATTTCTTGTAGCAACTTATTCATATTTATCTTCAATTCATCCATGTCTGTCTTCAAATCTATCTTCAAATCATCCATCTTAGCTTCCACATTAATCATCTTAGCTTCTACGCCTTTCTTTAAACAGTCCATCTTAGCTTCTACACCTTTCTTTAAACCATCCATCTTAGCTTCTACATCTTTCTTTAAACCATCCATCTTAGATTATGTTCCCTTTTGTGCAAGGGACAGTTGTTGCACTTGGTCTTGTAATTTTGATATATCATGTTGCATTTCTTCCTCTTCTTCATGAGTCATGCTAGAGCTTTCAGGTTCCTTACTAGGTGTTTGCATTTTCTTTCCTCGGGGCATCAGTTACGGATAATAATGCTTTACTATGCCCTTTGAATTCCTTCAAACCAAGCTTATGCAAAAATAAAAAATAAAAACTACACACCTTTTTTTACTTTGTAGAAGCCTGATATTGAATCTGATGTATCTCTGTAATTTCGAATCATCCAGCTCCAAAATTGTAACCTATAGTAGACTTCTATGTCCTCTTTCCAATGCCACTAGTCTAAACCAAATTGGATTCTCCAAGGAAGAGTTATGCCCAATCTCCCGCAGTGACCTGATTATAGACTAGTTCAGTAGAGCGAAATTTTATGAAGTGCCAAGTGTCACTGTTTCAACCTTTGACTTTGAAAAATACATAAACGAAAACTAATGTCCGTCCTCTTTCTACACCTTCTTACGAAATTTCAATCTGATGCACAGAAAGAAAGTTATGACGATTTTCCCCAGGTCACCTGTTTTGAGTGTAATTCAGGAGTCTGCAAAAAGACCAACTTCCTGAGATCATATCTCCGAAAATATCGCGCGAAAATATCTGAAATTCGGACCCAAGGTTCAGCGCGATTTCTTCTCCAATGGGTTTGTTTTGCGACTTCTGAAACATCACCGAAAAAATGTTATAGCAAAAATTCCACGATGACCAGTTTGGAGCAGTGAAACCCTAGAATCCAAAGCTGTGATACCAAATGTTATGAAACCAGCTCACAAAAAGATAGAAAAGAGAGTTCCACGCCTTAGAATTCAGACTCTTCGGGGGGAAACCTCCTTTACATTACATAAATGAACAATTCTTGGATGATACAAATGACAAAACCTCCTTTCTATATATAGGAGTCTATGGAGTCACAATATAATCCAGCCGACCTAACAATAATAATATAAAGCCACAAAAATAACAATAGAGGGATTCTATGGGCACATTAATAACAATATGGGGGTAATGGGGGCACAACAATATAAATAAGGGGTATAACTACAATAGTAATGGGGTAATCACTAGTATTATAGGGACCCAACATGGTCAAGCTCATGGCAGTGTGGGTGGAGGTGGTATTCGCAGAATTCTTTGTCTTATCAAGTGGATCACACTTTACAATGAGACCTTCGCGAGCTCTTCCTCATCCCCTCGCGGAGGTGAAATCAAGGGGCTAGTTTCTGGTCACTTATTTCCTTCGTTCCTATAATATTTTCCACTTCGTGTAGCCCCTAACATCAAGGTAACTGCATAAACCTCTTTTTGCACAATATCATTTTAATCCAATTATTCAAAGAATTTACGTACTTACCTCGTGGCCCTTTGACAAAGCGTTGCTCTGCCTCACTGTAGATGACTTAGGTATCAACCACGAACTCAGTAACAAATCCTCCTATGATATGATCGAGCCAATGATCAATATCACGCGTGATCTTATCCTTTGATGCTTCCAACCTTTGCACTAACTCTGGGGTCCACACAATAGGACCGTCAAGTTTCCACCTTCCTTGGCTATCTGCTAGCCTTGTAATCCACTCATATAGCTCAGTAGGGAAGGATGCAAAGAAGATTTCATGGATCTCCATATACAGGTAGTTTTCTAACCACTCATCTTTTGACAATTGTGGGTTTCTATTCTCTTGTGCTGCAAACTCGTAAATTCTTTTGTCCAGCCAACCTTCAATTTCTTTCTTAGTTGGATTCCAATGATATGACATCAAACATATCTATGTAGATTCTAGTCTCAGCAATGGAACCATTTGTTGGCTTATGGGCACCTGACCTAGGTTCAAATTTATTTAGCCAAACATATCCCTACACTACTGGCCCTTTCGGCATCATCCTGCGGAGTGCAAACTGAAGTATCACCCGAAGCAGTATGGGGTAATGTTGGAACCAAGTTTCCGCATCCTTGAGATGTTTTTCATGTCAATTTAGTCCAACTATGTCTACCTTCACGCAGGTTGTTTCGAACACTATTATTATCTATTATAATCGTCTTTTGTGCATCCCTAACGAAGGGCTGAGATGCTTTCATGCTGCTATGGCAGCAACCTACACTATTTCCCCAAACTACACCACGTATCTTACTTATCTTCTTAACAAACCTTACTTATCTTCACGTAAACAGTTATTCTATCTTGCGTTCACTTAATCAACACAGTTATACACATTCGTAAATCAAACAAGCATTAAAATTACAATTTATATCCAATGTAACAGATGCATAAAACATGTAATAAATATGCATAAATGATAGGAAATTCTCTTTATTAATACTTCCAACTGTTGCAAACTCGAATCACCCTACGCACCCAACTGCAGGGGTCTGCACACTAAATTGTGGACTATTAGGCCTTTGCGCACTCAACTGCAAAGCCTTCTCCTACTCTACGACCCAAAACTAGACTTTTCTCCTCAAATCTATCTCACATACATCATTGATTCTTCCATTATCCTTAGATTAGTTCTCTTAACTACTTAGAGCCTCGCTTTATTTATACAATCCCATGGTCCGTAGACCATGGGTAGATCTCTACAGTCGACATTACAATAACAAAATTAAGGGTGAACAACCCTATGACACTTTTACAAACTATGCACTTCGCGCCCACAAAATGTCAAGTCTTTACATCAGAATTACAATCTTTGACCAAAATCTGTGCTCTAAGCCCCAAAACTTCCCTTAGGGGATCCCGTGCCCAACACCTTGCATTTCCTAAAGGCAAGTTCTTCCCACTCGATGACAAGTTCACATCATTAGCTTTCGATCAGGTGTTCGACTTCAGTTCCTTTATTCACATTCCATGAATTGTGCTTGTAGTACCTTGAGAGCCATTGTCATTATTAGTGATTTCTCTTGTGCTTGTTAACGGTTTGCATCATTGACCAGTAATCAAGCGACTTTATAGCATGTTCAACTTCAACACACTTATTCATATGTTAGAATTTTTATTTTGATCAGGTTATGTTTGAGCGCAAGACCATAGGCTCATATTACAAAATTCTAGGTTGCAAGGTGATGTGACATGATCATGCTTATATACATGTCTCTTTCAGATGGATGGCTGCAACCATACCATGAGTTGTTATATGTAATCCTTCTCATTATTGGATGGCTATGACCATACCTTGGTTTCAATATGATCCTCCTTACAGGATGGCTGCACCCATGCCTTGGATCCATTTACATGATCATTGTCTTGGTGATTTCATCCATACCACATTTCATGTATCATTTATCAGATATTTTAGTGATGTATATGTCTCTATGCTTGCTTGGATGATCTCCAACGATGGTCTCCTATTCCACGCATCTACTTGTAAAGCATTTCACCCCTCACTCTAGTTTGACCTTCACGCTTTAGGGGGAATTTGTTACACAACATTTTGTCACTATCCTCGTACTCCCCATTCCTCAATCTTGGAGGACCTCTACAATGATCCTTACATTCTTTCCCATCATGAACAGATAGCCCTTATGTCCCTCTTCATGGGAAGAACATTTCCCTTTTGCATCATTTCCCAATAATTTTCCTTTTATACCAGTTTAAAAGATCGAGGTTAGTGCTCAATTCCTTCCTTGTGATGATTTGCAAGGTTTAAAAATAGGCCTAGCGTCATATGGTACAAGTGAACTCTTCATCACTCATGTCGATCCTCTTTTAGCAAGTTTTTTAAATATGGAGTCGAAGATTCCAGGTCTAGAAGCTTCGTAATGGAAGTCTGGTAAATGGTTGGGCTGGATAGACCGGAGGAATTCAATTTGGGCTCATTCCCCTATTAATATGGAACAAACCCAAGAGATAGGGCATCTCCCATAATAAGAGGAACCATATCCCCTCCATCAAAGCTATATAAACTCATCCTTTTCCAAGCTGAACTAGTCTTTTTGGAGCTTGAATAACTAGCATGAAATCTATAGCTTTTTTCCTTCTAGTTTATGTGTGTAAAGGGAGAATAGTGTGTTTGGTTTGGTTTCGAACTAATGGGAATAAGCCTTAAACTCCCATTATTGAGGCTAACCATGAGATGTTAGAAGTGGTGTTGGAATAGGGATACGTCACAGGAAACCTGCAACATCAAGGCTTTGGTTGTATCTGTTTCTGAGCTTTATCTCAATACAACTAATGATTTATTTCCTACAATGAGTGTCATATTACATTTAATGGCTTAAGATTCCTTTAAATTTTAAGTAAATTGAATGTGATTGTATGCTATTACATTTGTTGTTGTCTCATTTGTATTTATTTCAAGTATCTGAAGGAGAAGAACTCAAAGGATGTTGGAGCAAACGAGCGAGGTCATCATCAACCAGAGTATCGTTCTAAGAGGTAGGCCCTCTTACTCGATTCTATTTTAAATTTTCATTAGGTTGTTTTGTTTTTGGTTAGACCCACTCTAGGGCTAGAGGGATCACCTCTATTCGTAGAGGAGATTTCCCTACTCCACAGACGCTCCTAACATGCAAACACTCAAAGAGATAGGCTTAGAGACAGGAGAGGGAGGACGGGGGAAAGAACCTAAAAATGACGAATATTGGTAGACTCTGGGGAAACACTAGTGAGAGGGGTAGAAGACTGCTTGTCATACATCAATGAGATAATGGATTCAAGGGAGATCAAGGATGACAACTCGTAGTATATCAATTGATCGATAGTGATGATCTTCCTTTCATGGGGGAAACACATCTTGTGGAAAAATGGAGATACGACGGCTGACATGGCATAAGTGTAACTACGACCCAAGAGAATGTTGTAATCTAGAGGGGCATCAATAACCTCGATATCTACATGAATAGTCTTGCCTGCAAGAGTTGTTGGACAATTGCTATACATGCAAAGAGACTCGAAGGAGTGATTGTCCCAACTACAGAAAGTGATGGTGGATGGGGACAGATCAGGTGAGTTGAGTTGCTTTCAAATAGCAGTGGACATCATGTAGGTGGATGCACCTTCATCGATAATGCATCTTAAGATGATGGCATTACGGACTCTAACTACTCTCTGAAAATAAATGGATGCAGTTAATGGATGATGTTTTGATGTATCAACAAGAAATGCAATCAGACGATCATTTGAAGGATCTACTGCACCCAAAGCAGTTAGTAGAGCTTTATTTTGAAATGGGCACGACTAGAGAAACTTTAGCATCGACATGGTAGAAGGTGATTGTGCCAAGTCATCTACTATACTATATGTATGGGCAGCTTGATTAGAAGCTACGTTACGACATAATGGTCCCTTGGGGACCTTAGAATTGACTCAACTTTAGGTTGAAGGATCTATAGTGAACCATTTGGTGTCATAAGTGGCTCAGTATATGTTTTGTTTTTGGACTCAGTGGCATACAAATTCGATGTCTTTTCATATTGATGCGGCTAAGTTTACAAGTTGATATCAGAGGTATTCACCTTGTCATAATTCATCATGAGCATCTAGTAGTCACCAGGACCAAAAGGTTTAGGAAAGTGGGTTGCTTGACCTTGCTGAGGATAAGAAACAACAAATCCTTGCTGAGGGAAAGGATTGTTATACAACGAAATGACCTCCTCATCAACTCAAAAGTGAAAGACAAGATGATTAAAGAAAAGACCACAATTGCAGGCCTCAATTCCACACTAACGCTGGTTGCACACTGCTAACCTGCTTTATAAAGCTTGTTACCAAGCCTAAGGGAGCATTAGTGACCCCACTAACTCATGTTATTAGTGAAGTGGCAGCATTAGTGAAACTAAGGGAAGTTCAAAGGGACAAGCCAACGAATTCCCTCACAAATATCTATATATTTATCCCTAGATTTTCTCAAGAAAAGCAAGGAAACATCTAAAAGCAAGATATTTAGAGAATTTCCAATCTGAGAAAAGAAGGCAAATGGGAAAGAGCTAAAAAGCGAGGCAAGTTCATTGATTTTTCCCTAATGAACTCTAGGAGGAGCTTGGCAACCCGAACTCAATTGCTATATAAGCAAGGTGAGGGTTATTGTGAAAGAGGTTAGAGAATTTGAAAGGATAGCCCACTAAGCTATTGTGAACTGTCATACACTTGAATAAGTGAGCTGAAACACAGAGAGAGAGAGAAGAAGGAGGGGCAAGGGAAGGCTGATACAATGGATGGTTTTAATCACTCTTCCATTATAAATACAGAATTGTAGTTGTGTTCCCTACTCCATAGTGTCGGTAACATTGTTCATTGAGTTGTTCATTTCGATACTTGTTGAGTTGAGTAGTTTAAAGTTGTATACAAATATATGTTCATTGTGCATTCTTATATTAGTTTTGAATATTGTATGTTGTGATTGTGTTTTCCTTTCCTTTGTGCAGGAATTGTCTTGGATCCAGCTTTGAAGGAGTTCTTCTTGGCTGCATAGCGATCTCCAAACAAATCTAGAAGGAGACTTGAGGTAATCATCTTTCCAGACGTTGTCAACTTATATTTGATAGATGAACATGTGTATAGCTTGGTAGCTTCTGCAGATAATCTTACAGTCCGTTGAAAGTCCCAGGAAGACCTTTGAGGGTAGTTTTCATTCTCCATACACCATGCATTTTACCCCATAGCAGAATTGGCGACTCCACTGGGGACTATACATCTAGTTCCCAGTTTGCCTAGACTCTTCTTTGTTCTCTATTCTTTCTAAGAGCTCCCTATTCTTCAGCAATCCTTTTTCTGATCCACCAAATATCTTGTTGCATCCTACTAGTATACATTCATCTCAAAAACTAATCTTGGAAACCCTTTCTGTGCAAGATTTCCCACACTAATGCAGGTTACCAGGCTACACAGAGCTTTATAAAGCACTATTCCTATGTACAGGGAGCGTTAGTGCCCCTACTAACTCTCTGTAACCACTGTTATAGAGCATTAGTCTCCCTTTGCCTTCATTTCCAGTAGTATCTGTGGACCAAAAGGGATGGAAAATCTTCTCATGGACTGAAATAAAATATGTAACTGTATTATTTCAACAGAATTGGTGTCCTAGAAATTCATTTTTAGGAAAAAGTTTTGGTTCTTCTCTCTTAAAAAACATTTTTTTTGAAAGAGTACTGATATTTGGTATTCATCTTTCTGTTTAAATAGTTGTGAGCTTCTTCATTTTGTTTTTCAGTAGTTGTTAGGAAATATTGGAAAACAATATTTTGGTTATCCATGTGTTGAAAGACTATAGATGCACAGACGAAAATATGAATATGTGAAAAATATGAATATGTAGAATAAGGCTTGTTTGCATCAAATTGAAAAAAAAATTCAAAGCATTGTTTCTGCATGATTTATTGAGTCAAGAGTCTCACCATATTTCATATGTCAACACCCCTAATGGAGACAAATAATCAAGTACACATAAAATTTACATTAAAATCAATCAGTTATTGTTTTGAGAAAACCAACATTAGCTAGGCTCGGATATTGGGATAAGCATGTGAGTGAACTGCCCAAGGTTGAAAACAAAAACTAGTGTCGTTAACGAGTGAAAAATTCCTTCTGCACTGATATTACTGGGACCACTCCACTAACAACAAAGAAAAATACAAGACAACATCGAACTGTAACTGAAGATAGCCCGCCTTCTCTTACAAATCCTTTGGGCATTCTGTGTACCGGGGGTCCCTTCGGGGATTTCAGAACTAAGGCGGGGACTCAAGTATCCTACCCAAACAACATGCTATCTGTGACTGGGATGGGCTGTCCTGGTACCTAACACATACAAATCTACTTTGTCTTCATTTTTTGGGAGGGTGCTCGTCTTCACAAGAGTACTTGGCCCTTCAATTTGAGGTTTGGGCAAAGCTCTAAAGTAACCATAAATGTACATTTGGCCATCCTTCTCTGTTATTCATTGAGATAACGGGTTTCATCTGCTAGGCCCCTATAATACTAGTGTAACCCTTTATTGTTATTAGTACAACCCCCTTATTATATTTTTGTACCCATGTAGTTCCATCTTGTTACTATTGTGCCCCATAAAAGCCCACTATTGTTATTATTGTGCCCTTACATTATTATTGTTATGTCGGCTCTGATTATATGATGACCCCTTAGACTCCTATATATAGGAAGGAGGTCTTTTCATTTGTATCATCCAAGAATTGTTCATTTGTGTAATATAAAGGAGGTTTCCCCCTCGAAGAGGCTTATTGAAAGGCGTTCATCTATCTTTTCTATCTTTTCATGAGTTGGTTTCATAACATTTGGTATCAGAGCTTTGGATTCTAGCATTTCGCTGCTCCAAACAGGTCATTGTGGCATTTGCGCTCTAACTTTTTTTCCGCGACATTTCACAAACTAACAAAAAAGCCCATTTGGGTTGAAATCGTTTTGCACCTCGGGTCCATATTTGAGATCTTTTTGTGCTATATTTGGGGAGATATGATCTGAGGAAATTAGCCTTTTTGCAGACTCCTGAATTACATTCCAAACAGGTGACCTGTGAAAACTAGTCATAGCTTTTGTTTTGAGCATCAGATTAAAATTTCGTACGAAGTTACAGAAAGAGGATGGACAGTGGTTTCTTGTATATATTTTTCAGATCCTAAGGTCAAAACAATGACACGTGGCACTTCATACAATTTCGCTCTTCTGAAAAGGTATATAATCAGGTCATCTTGGGAGATTGTGCATAATTCTTTCTTGGAGAATCTGAATTCGATCAGACTGGTGGCATTGGAAAGAGGACGCAGAGGGTTACTATAGATCACAGTTTTAGAACTTAAAGATCCAAAAGTACAGAGTTACAGTCGTTTGAAGATCGAGCTCCTCAAATCAAGAAAAAGCGAGATGAGGAAGTTTAATGGAAAGGATCTGATAAATTGGATACTATAGATGGAGAAATATTTTGATCTACATGGTGTACCACTATTACAAAAGGTATGTATTGCATCTTCATATTTCGAACAAGACCAATTTTTATGGTATAAAGGGCTTTGTTCTCATAAATAGCTTTTTATGTGGTCAATTTTTACGAAGGAAATTATAGCACATTATGGGAATACAAAGAGCAACACCTTCTTTACAGCAACACCACAACAATTGGAAGAAAAAAGAGAAAAAGGGCTTTGTTATAAAGTGGAAAGAAAATTTATGGAAACAAGGAATTCTACCCCTTACAACCATAAAGATGGAAGTGTTGTTTCTCCTAGCCTTCCACAACCTACAAGGGTTACACCACAACAATTGGAAGGAAAAAGAGAAAAAGGGCTTTGTTACAATTGTGATAGCAAATGCACTCAAGGTCATAAGTGTGATGAAAAGAAATTATTTTACATAAAGTATGAAGAGGAGGAAGAAAAGGATCAAGAAACATCAAAAGAAGTGGATATACGCTAGGACCCAACCCCAGAGAAAGAAGAAATGAATATGACCATATCTTGTAAAGCATTGGCAAGAATTACCACTCCTCAAACTATCTAGATAGAAGGACATATCAAGAAAAAAAATTTCAAGAAGTGAAAGATCACATCAAGCATCAAGAAATGAATTTGACCATATATTGTAAAACATTGGAAGAAATTACCACTCCTCAAACTCTCAATATAGAAGGACATATCAAGAAGAAAAAGGTTCAAGCAGTGAAACATCACATCGAGCATCAACAACAAGTTCTCCAACCTTTAAAGGATAACTCCACTTTGGTGCAAAATTGAATTAAACAACAGGTAGATCAACATCGTAGTGAAAAATGTTTTGACGTAGGTGATTGGGTATTTTTATTGCTACATCTCAAGCAAGCTATTTATGAGAAGGAAATGTTGGCAATACTACATGTACTTAAGAAATGGTGACCTTACCAAATGTGTTACCGGGAATAGTGTCTATGCAGAGATGCTAATCCCACTAAGGCTGGTAGCTACCTTAGAAACAAACAAACTAAAACTACTTTCGTTTTCCTTTATGAGAGATAGATGAGAGAAGAATAAAGGAGACCAACCTCTATCTTGCGCTTGGTTCCTTGTTCTATTCCTCTCCCTTCTGATAGATCTTTTTCTACTCACTTCCTTGTCTACCCAGCTTGACAGGGTTCCTGTAGAATCAAAGCAGCATAATACTATCCAAGAACATAGATCTATTATCATAAACAATATAGGATCAGATGTACATTGACCACAAAAATGCATAAAACATTAATCATACAAACATGTGGAGGAAAACTTGAATAGCTTTATTGATAATCAAGAAAGAGCCAAGAGAATTACAACCAATTGTTCTGACCCAGCATCATCCTCTTAGCAAGAAGCCCTTCTTCACCTCATGAAAAGCTTAGATCACCCAACACTATCATATTGCAGCAAGAAACCAGCAGCACTTCCTTACAAGATACAAAATTCCAGCCTCTGGATCTCTGGGATGAGGGATCCATATATAGATGTCTGCAAGGGGGGTGAGTCAGCTTTTGAGATTTGATTAGTGTCCTCCCTCTGATAGTTCTTGATTCCACTTGGAGATTGATGATCTCTTACTCATCCCTGGTTGAATTCAGAGAGGCAAGTGTCATAGGAGAAGTTTCTGGAAGATTCCATGCTCCTCCACCTTGCGGATTGAACTTGCCATTTGTCCCTTCTAGCCCATCACACCCCATAGAAGGGCTTTTTGACATGCATCACACCTACTGTGTGTATTCAGGTGGGATGCAATGCACTTTGCCTATGGAGCAGGTGAAATGGTCCAGTTTTGACCAGTTTTGAGTAGTTTTTCATGGAGAACTTCTGGGAGAAGATGTAATCAGTTGACCTTGTTCTTTTAGGGGTCGGAACAACACTTTTAAGGACTTAAGCACCCTTGGTTTATTGACAGTTATGATTGGGGTTGCAGTGCCCAAAAATGTCTATAGCAGAATGGGAAGACACTTCAAGGTAAAAATGGATCATGATAGTCTTAAATACTTTTTAGAACAACTATTATCTTTAGAAGAACAGAAAAAATGGGTCACAAATATGTTGGGTTATGACTTTGACATCATCTATAGAAAAGGGAAGAAAAATTTTGTTGCAGTTGCACTCTTAAGAAAGGATGAGGATGTGGAAGCATTGTTTTGTGTTGTTTCTATTATCCAACCAGATTGGATAAATGAAGAAAGGGATGAATGGAAGAAGGATGAAGAAGTAAGGCCACTCATTCAAAAGTTGCAGAAGATCCAAATTCAACCAATATTGCCAGAACTTGAAGAGGAAGGAAAAATCATATTGGAACCTGGAGTAGTCATAGAAACAAGAACCCGACAGCTACAAAATCGATCAATTTCAGAGTATCTGATCAAGTGAAAGAACTTACCCACTAAATATTCCACATGGGAGGACAAGAATTTTATACAGAAGCATCACAGCTACTCAAGCGTTGAGGACAACACTTTTTGAAGGAGACAGGCATGTTAGGCCCCTATACTACTAGTGTAACCCCTTATTGTTATTAGTACAACCCCCATATTATATTGTTGTACCCATGTAGTCCCCATATTGTTACTATTATGCCCCATAGAAGCCCACTATTGTTATTATTGTGCCCTTATATTATTATTGTTATGTCGGCTCTGATTATATGATGACCCCTTAGACTCCTATATATAGAAAGGAGGTCTTTTCATCTGTATCATCCAAGAATTGTTCACTTGTGTAATGTAAAGGAGGTTTCCCCCTCAAAGAGGCTTATTTAAAGGCGTTCATCTATATTTTCTATATTTTTGTGAGTTGGTTTCACAGCATCATCTCCAACGATCGGTGCTTATCAGACAAGGTAGTTTCCCTCTATTTGTTGATCGATCCATTTAGTGTATTATATATATATATATTAGGTACCTGAGTGCTATCATTTTGATACTTAAACTAACATCACAATAAACATTTATTGATAAAATTAACGGTCACCGTGGCTACATCCGACCCTCATCGTCACTCTAGAAGATTGTTAGGGCTTCCTCCACTCATTGTGGAAGATCTGCCGAGTTCCATTGACTTGGATTCCTCATCTTCAAGGAATCTATCTTCTAAATCTCACACGGGATCTGTGTGGAAAACAGACAATTCAAGTTTTCCAGAGGATTTCTTCACGGAAGGATTTCTTCCTCACTTTAACACTCCGCTCACAAATCCATCGGCACCTATTGCGGTTCCCATGGTACCTGTACTTCTTGCTTTAGTAGGTGCAACATTCCCATCTATCCAGTCGATGACTCACGAGTTGTGGAATTGTAGAGACACTTTTGGTCCTTTACCACTTCCCCAGTCGACAGTCATCACAACATTAGTAATGTGAAACCCGATATCCCGTTCGTCCCAGGTACAACAACTCACATGACACCCTCTATAAGTGGAACCCAGAAGGTGCCAGGTTCCACTCCTATGGCGCCACAATGCATACCTTTGACAAGTGCCACATATAGTGCTCCATATAACACTCAATGCAATACTATGGGCGTGGTTCCCATTTACCCACAATATGGTCAGCCGCCAATGTACAGTTCCAACCCCCAGATTCGAATATCTGTGGGGGTTACCAATATGCACATGCTAGTAGGGAATGTCAGAGTTTCTCCTCCATTCTCAGGCATGCATGGACAGTCGCTAATTGACATGACTGTTCCCTCTGTCAATCAAAGCCAAATGGTTAGTTCTGTGTCAGTCGAGAATCCGCAAGGGGTTCCCAACCAATCCATGGGGGCACCCTACTCACAGACTCATATGAGTCAAGGGGGAACCACTTATACTGGGGGAAATTTCATACCCCAATATCAAAATCCTCATGGAAATCCACTCTACAGCACCATACCGCAAAGCAACTACTACACCACGCAACCCATGTACACTATGGGGAACCAAATGATGGGAGGAGCACAGAGCTCCTCAGCTCATCCATCATCACCATGGTCTGAGTCGGGGGCACCTAACTCTCTGCCTTTTTTGGCAACATTGGATATTCCCGACTTATACAAGCTGACAAAAAACCCCATATACCACAACTTACGATGGCCATTGATCCTGCATAAAATACCAACAGACATTCCCAAGTTTGATGGCAAGAAAGGGGAGGATCTGGGCACCCATATCACCACCTACCATCTTTGGAGTGTTTCTAACTCCATGGTGGATGATAGTGTCTAGTTACATCTTTTTCCCCACACCCTTACTGGCAATGCAGCAAAGTGGTATATTGAGTTACCACACGCATCAGTAAATACCTTCGATAATTTAGCGATGGAATTCCTAAAGCACTTCTAGCTACCTATCCGCTATGAGACTGGGATAGAGCTCCTCACTTCATTTCTTCAGGATACTGCCACCCACATCTCTGATCATATTCATGAATGGAGACATAGGTAGAGGTTAGTCAAAGCTCCCCTCCCAAACTTTCTCTTAACGGACTAGTTCTGTAGGTTGTTACTTCCGCAAATCGCTACAGATGTCACTCTAGGTGGTGCAGTCATAGAAGACCAATCCATACGTCGTGCCCAACACTTAGATTTAATATATTCACAGTCTGGCACTCTTTAGGACATAATCCCCAATGCCTCTGGCAACCCCAACGCTTCCACTACCACCAAATCGACTGCTCTTCCTACCACTATGATAAACTCTATGTAGTCTACACAAAAATTCGGTGGAAAGAACAAGAAGAACAAGAAAAAGACCGCTCCTTCTGAGGAGCAGCCAACAAAGTAGCCCAACCCCAAACAAAATGCTGCTACGCTTGCTGATGATGAAAAGGATACACCTGCCAGATTTCCTTGCAAACTCTGTGCTGAAGACCATGTAACCTAGTGTTGTCTATGTCTTCAAGAATGCACAGATTACCTTGCCAATAGGGATATTGGTAAGACCCCCGCTGTCCTTAGGAATCCTTTTCCCACTCAGCAGTAGCAAAATCTTATTGCAAACCAATAACAACCCATGCCAAGGGGAAACGATGGTTCGCAACATCCTTCAACTGGTGAAGGATATTCTACCATTTTCACAATTGAAACACTAGAACTCGCCACAAGAGCCAAATCTTATGGAGCTCTTGTTGCTCATGCAGCAGAACCATCCTCCAGTCCAAACTGATGAGCCCCAATTTTTGGTACAATTTGGGCTCATATTGGCCTACTTACCTTGCTCAACCATTCATCTTTTATCACTTATGCATTCATTTCTTAGTATATTTGTGTTGTTTGTAGGAAGAAGGGCAGACATTATATCTATGTGGTTAATGCATGATGATTTCAGGTTCTTGGCATTAAAGAGAGCAAAAGACCACGCAAAAGGAGACAAGGAGACAGCAAAGGTGACATTGCGGGTTCATAGGGAGGTTGTCCACAGTCTTGATGACCCTCCTCTTGATTTTCACCTTAACTCCGAGCTCTAACAGCTCTCCCCACCAAGCTTAAAGGCAGCCAACACGTTCTACAGGATCAACAGTTTTACAGCAGTTTGACTTCCAGTTGGATAGCCAAGCTCCACGAATGGAGGAAGCCAGCTTGATCTTCATTTTGTATAAATATGAAGGCCGTAGCCTTTGTTAGGGGATTTTTGAACTTTTGGACTGATATTGTAATTTCTGAGCACAGCTCGGTGTTTGTTTTTCTAGGCCAGTTTTGGCATGACATTAGACTTTTGGTTATGAATAAAGGCAAGCAGATTTAGATCTCATTCTGAGCTGTTAAGGGAGCTATAGCTCTCAGGTTAGGGCCCAACCTGAGAGCAATAGATCTCCTCTTCTTGTATTGTTATTTACCTTTCTTTCCAGCACTTTGTTTCTTTGTTTTGATATGCATTTCAAGAACACAGTCTGCTGATTTGATTTATTTAATAAGATTGAGTAGGATTAGCTTATGGTTAATATACTTTCAGTTGCTTATATTAGGATAGGAGGTTTGTAATTCACTGGAGCTCCAAGAAAAGGTTGTTAGTACCTCCACTGCCATCTCTGTTTAGGGATTGGGGTGCAGTCTATACCAACCACCAAAAAAACGCAGTCTTTTCTACTTTTATGCAAGCTGCAACACAGTCGTTTTAATCGTGGATCCTTCCATGCATTTTGCTCTTGAGCCATACTTCATCATTACAATTCCATGCACGACTTTTCTTCATGATTTACATCGTTGTTCATTGGTTTAATAGCACAGGTAGCACTGGTTAATGAATTCTCGTTTTGGTGCAAGACATAAGTAATTTGTTTTATTTACACTGCTCCATATCATTCTACTTCCTTCTTCTTCTTCTTAACTACGCCTAAATCCACCTACTCGACCTCTGTTCAGCTCGTTCACCTTCCAACTCTTCCATTGCCCACGTAGCTTCATTTTTTTGACCTTTCGTTGCTGTCATCCTTCTATCCACCAACCAACTCCGTGCACTCTCTCTCCATCTTATTTCTCTGCCCCTGAGTCATCACAAGCTCCATCTCCACCTTACCTATCCACCCATACCGCTCCATCACCTCACCATCACCCAAAACTCCCACGGTAGAACATCTTGTAGAAGTTAGCAGATTTCCTGTAGAATTCCTTAGTTCCCTGTAGGATCCCCTGCAGACATCCTGTAGAAGCCTGCAAACGTGGTTGCCGAGAACCTGAACATTGTAGACTTCTGTGGACTGATGCTAGGGACCCTCTGGGACCTCTCCTAGCCCCCCTGACCTTTCCCAAGCTTTCTCTCCCTTCGCACCACCTCTGCACAGCCAAACCCTAATAAGAAACAAATTCATAATCACTCCATCCACTTAAGAAAAAATACAAAAACAATGTTCTTTTTCACAGAAGTAGTTTAAGTTCATGCATTTCATATCACTAGCAGTAATGGCATCATTCTTAGACATTTGCACTCTCACTATTGCACCATAGAGGTTAAACTAGTCAGATTAGGGTTTATTAGGGTTTCCATGCTTTGGTTGGCTTTCAGTTCATTTTTTGCAAAGTAGATCAATTTCCCTCAAGATAGCCTTCGTCCATCATTTAGAAAGCTTCTTCTGAGAGCATATAGAAGTTGGCTTGAGCCCTAGTGGACTTGTGCCAGCTGACCAAGTGACAGCTGCGACAAGAGCTAGTACTTGTGCATACAGCACCGTCGCTTCGAAGTTTGTACGAACTACCGGGTTGATAAAATTAGAGATAGGAAGCCCCAGGAGTTGTAGCATTATTGCTACAATACTGGAGCCCACCATCTTTTTGGCACCGTTGCCGGGGAAGCATCAGAGTATTAGTAATTGTTGCTTTTCTTCTATTTTCTTACTCTTGCCTTCTGCTAAGTAGTTTATTTCATTTCCATTCTGCAAAAGTAGCATAGACATTTCCTGCTTTCATAGATTAGCCTTTCCTGCTTTCATAGATTAGCATTTCCTGCTTTCATAGATTATCCTTTCATTTCTGCAAGCGTAGACTAGTGTGTCCATTCCTGCAATTTCATTTGAGCAAAGAAGATTAGTTCTTTCCTGCTTTCAGTTTAATTCTGCATCTTTATAGTTAGTTGTAGATCAATCTGTTTCAGTTTTGCAGGTACCAAGAAAAAAGAGCAAAAACAATCAAAAAAAAAGAAAGTCTTTTCCATTTCATGCCTCGTAGGAACCGAGATAAATCAGGCAAATTCCTACCCAACACCCCCACCACATCACCGAGTCACCCTTCTCTCTTCTTTGGTGACAGTGATCCAGAAGAACCTATAGGTGAACCTCCCGAGATATACGAAGATCCTATAGTAGAAGAAGAGTTAGAGACCACTCCATCTGAAGCTATGGCTGACAATAGAAGAGAAGATGAGAGAATAGAAGGTGCCTTCCCCATCCGAGAGACCAATGGAGAGATGAAAATGAAGAACATTAGCCCATCCGCCTTACCTCACTTCCATGGACTGACTACTGAGGATCCTGATACCTTCCTGTTTGAGTTTTTTGTCCTTTGTAGAACCTATGACTATACTGAAGATGAGCAAAAGCTGAAACTCTTCCCTTCAACTCTTAAGGATGCAGCATTACGCTGGTTCATGGGCTTACCTGGGAATAGTATCACCACTTGGGCTCAGATGCAGCAAGCTTTCAATACCAAGTACAGGGATTATTGTAGGTCTAAGGAAACCAAGGGAGAAATCTTTCGGATGACCATGGGAAATGAAGAGTCCTTAGAGGATTATGAGGAGAGGTTCCAACTTAGCTATAAGCGGGCCAGGTGCACACTTGACCCTGAATCCCTCAAGTTGGTCCTACTCCGAGGAGTCCCTGAAGACCTCTTAGATACCCTTCACATGTTAGCTGGGGGGGACATTTACCAACTGCCTTATGAGGACATCAAGACTGTGTTTAGAAACCACTCAAGGGCAGCTCGGAAACGAGGTAGAGGAAACCTCCTCTCAACTAGTGTCCCTTTCTCCAAACATGAGCTTGAAATTCAATTAGAAGATCTCAAGAGTGAGGTGAGACAGACCATTGCCATGCAGCTGGACACATTCAGGATCTAGCAGAAGAAAGAAGAAGCTGAGAGAGCCTTGGCTATCTTCTGCCCTAGGTGCACAAGGAGACACCCTAAGAACGAATGCCCATTGCATTCGGTTGAAGTATGTTTTGTTTGTGAGGAGGACCATCCCACAAATCAGTGTCCAACCTTACCTGGGTTTAAAGCCATGTACCAAGGGACAGAAGCTCCCACTGAACCTCTCTATTACCTCAACCAAAGGAGGCCACAAGGATCTAGACCTTATCAACAGGGAATGCAAGGGGCACCTCAAGCTTATTACAACCCCAACCAATCGACTCATATGCCTTCCTGGGGTCCCCCTGCTCATCCTTCCTGGTCCATGCCTCCTCCATGGTCTTATCCACCTCAGTACCCTACTCAACCTACTTCTCATTCATATCATTCACATGCCCAGCCACAGCCTCAGTGGAATGCACCTCAGTCGGGGTGGAGGCCCCAGTACAATACTCCTCCCGCCATATTTCCTCCACCACCAGTTCAACCTCAGCCATTACCTCCTGCTCCTCCAAGGCAACCTCAAATGCCTGCTCAACCAAACCCGAACCCCAACAATAGATAGGCCCAACAGGTATACACTGGGGAAACCTCATGCCCTACCTATGCAGTGGAGATCCAGGAGATCAATCTTCGATCTAGAAAGACTCTACCAGATCGCCAACCTCCTCCCCCAGAGGATGAGGAAGATAAACAGGAAAGTGAACCAAAGGCTATTCCACCCTTTCCTGAGAGACTAACAGCCACCACACAACCCAACCCAGAAGAGGATGAGCTTCTGGGTGAGCTCAAGCAGTTGTGTGTAAAAATACCACTTCTCCAAGCCATCAAGGATGTGCCAATATACAACAAACTGGTTAAGGAAAAGTGTTTCAAACACCCAGGCAGGCGGAAGAAAGATGCTTGAACCATCAATGTCATAGGACAACTGTCTGACCTTATGTTAGGACAAGTCATCTGCCCAAAGTACCTAGATCCTGGAAGTCCTGTAGTAGATGTCCACATCAATGGCACCATCATACCTCACACCTTGATTGATCTAGGGGCTGCCATTAATGTGATGACCAGGGATACCATGCTCAAACTCAATCTTCAGGGTTCCTTGAGGAAGACCTCGACAGTACTGCAATTAGCAAATCGCTCCACTGTGACTCCCGAAGGGATTGTGGAGGATGTCTTGGTCTCTATCGACTCTTGGGAATACCCTACAGATTTCTTGGTTCTGCAACCCAAGGAAAAGCTTACTGGATATCCTCTCGTTTTGGGAAGGCCTTAGTTAGCCACTGCAGATGCTTACATAAGTTGTCGTGCAGGAAATATGACCATCAAAAATGGTCCTATGTGCAAACAGCTAGTCCTATACCCTCCTGCCCAACCGTCCTTAGAGCATGAATTACCACTCTGGTTGGAAGAAGGAGAGGAAGACGAGGTTTACTCAGCACCTATGTGCACCTTAGATACCACTAGAAGAGACCCCCCAACCGAGGATGACTTGATTGATACCTTGATCCAGAATCCACCTTCCAGTGCACTATCCTTAGAGAAATTGGTGGAGGATGCCCAAGCTAGCACCTTAGTGGATCTTTGTACAACCAACCCTGTCACTCCCAGAGTCAAGAATGTGGAGTTCGGCCCTGAGAGAACGTTGAAGATCGGCTCTTCCCTATCTCCTTCCGAGGAAAAGGAGCTGTGTAGCCTGTTGGCCAGTCACCTAGATGCTTTTGCTTGGAGCTATAAGGAGATGAAAGGAGTCCATCCTTCGGTTTGTACCCATCACATATACATCAAAGAGGATTGTAAGCCGGTTAGGCAACCCCAGAGGAGAATGAATTCAGCTCTTAAGGACATTGTCAAGGAAGAATTGCAAAAACTGTTGGATGCCGGATTCATCTACCCCATCTCAGATAGTGAATGGGTGTCCCCTCTGGTGTTGGTTCCCAAGAAAAATGGGAAATGGAGAATCTGTGTGGACTACCGAGAACTGAACAAAGCTACCAAGAAAGACCATTTCCCTCTACCTTTCATAGATCAAGTGTTTGATGGACTGGCAGGAAAGAAGTTCTTCTCTTTCCTGGATGGGTTTAGCGGGTACGACCAAATCCAAATCAGCCTGGAAGACCAAGATAAGACCACCTTCACTTGTCCTTGGGGCACCTTTGCCTACCGAGTCCTTCCCTTTGGGCTATGTAATGCTCCTGCTACTTTCCAGAGAGCTGTCTTAAGCATCTTCTCGGAGCTGGTCCATGATGCAGTGGAAATCTATATGGATGACTTCACTCCTTATGGGGCCAACTTTCAGGAAGCATTGTCCAATCTGGGAAAAGTCCTAACTAAATGCATTGAGATGAACTTGTCCCTTAGTCCTGAAAAATGTGAATTCCTAATGACTGAAGGGACCGTGCTAGGCCATACCATTTCTTGCCAAGGGTTGCAGGTGGATCCTAACAAAATTGCTCTCATCAAGAAGGTTCCACCTCCTCAAAAGGTAAGGGATGTTCGGAGTTTCTTGGGATTAGCGGGATACTACCGGAGATTCATTAAAGATTTCAGCAAGCTAGCCTCGCCATTGTTTGGCCTGTTGGCAAAAGATGTAGAGTTTAAATGGATTGACGATTGTCAGAGGGCTTTAAATGAATTGAAGGACAAGTTGGTGTCAGCCCCAATCCTGAGAGGTCCAAACTGGGCCCTACCTTTCCACATCCACACTGATGCCTCGAACAAAGCCATAGGTGCAGCTTTAGGGCAAGTTGAGCAAAAACTTCCATATGCCATTTACTTTGTTAGCAAAAACTTGTCCAAAGCTGAGCTGAATTACACTGTACCCGAGAAAGAATTCTTGGCTGTGGTCCATGCACTGAACAAGTTCCGACATTATATTACTGGCTATCAAACCTTTATACATACAGACCATGCTGCAATTAGATACTTAATGAATAAACCAGATGTGAATGCTCGTATTATTAGATGGTTACTTTTATTGCAGCAGTTTGATCTGACCATTGTTGACAAACCAGGTAGAGAGAATGTTGTTGCTGACTTTTTATCTAGATTGGATTTGTCTGCAGGTGAGGATGGAACAGTGGATGACCAGATGCCCAATGAACATCTGTTTGCTATTTCAGTACTCTGTCCATGGTTTGCTGATATAGCAAACTACCTTGTTTCAGCACAGTTCCCTCCGCACCTATCTTTAAAAGAGAAGAGCAGAATCATCAGAAAAAGTGCCTCATTTACTTGGATCGGGGGCAATCTGTTCAAGCTTGGCCCCGATCAGATCTTAAGGCGTTGTGTAAGGGAGGAGGAAGTCTTTGATATCCTCCTCACTTGTCATGATGGGCCTTGTGGAGGACATTTTGCAGCAAAGAGAACTTCCTTCAAGATCCTGCAGGCAGGCTACTATTGGCCCACACTTCATCAAGATGTCAGAAGATATGTCAGCCAGTGTGACCAATGCCAAAGAATGGGGAAACCGACCCAAAGGGATGAGATGCCTCTCCAACCTCAGGTGACTCTTGAGCCATTTGAGAAGTGGGGTATGGACTTTGTGGGCCCAATCAACCCCCCTTCGAGGCAAAGGTCTTACATCATTGTGTGCACTGACTACCTGACAAAGTGGGCAGAGACCAAAGCAATCAAAGCAGCAACAAAAGAAAAGGTGGCCGAGTTCCTAAGAGAAAACATATTCTATAAGTTTGGTTATCCAAGAGAGTTGGTCACTGATCAAGGGAGCCAGTTCACCTCCAACCTGGTTGAATATCTACTAGCTCATCACAAGATCAAGCATAGGACTTCCACCCCCTATCACCCTCAAGCAAATGGGCAGGTGGAAGTCACCAATAGAGCATTAGAAGGGATCTTGACTAAGGTGGTGAGCAGCAGCAGAAAGGACTGGGCAGATCGCCTGGTTGAAGCCACATGGGCTTACAACACCACTTGGAAGACCACCACCAGCTTCACACCTTATGAGCTGGTCTATGGGAAGAAAGCTTTGCTGTCCATTGAGTTTGAATACAACACTTTGAGGATGGCAGCTCAACTGGACCTAGATCTCAGCCATGCACAACAAGAAAGGCTATTGCAGCTGAATGGACTGGATGAGCACCGAATGCAGGCCCTCCTTCACTCAGAAGTGGCTCAACTTTAGAGAAAGGTGTGGCATGACCAACATCTCCATGACAAGCAATTTCAGCCAGGAGATTGGGCTTTGTTGTATGAGTCCAGATACAAAGATTTCAAGGGAAAGCTGAGAACTAGATGGCTAGGGCCATATTCAGTGGAAAAATGTCATGACAATGGATCTGTTCTTATTCAGACCATTGATGAGGAAGCCATCCCCATGCTTGTCAATGGGCATCGATTGAAGACCTACAGGAAGCCTCCCTCAAGACAAGAGTTCATCAAAACTATGGAGAAGGCAGTGTTGGTCATAGAGAAGGGTTCTGCCTCTACTTTGGGCATACCCTGAAGAATCAAAAAAAAAAAAAAAGAAATAATAAAGATCCTTGGGTGAAAACCTTTTTGAGGCGCCCAAGGCAGGTGGTAGGGGTGAAAACCTCATTGAGGCGCCCCTATTATCTTTTCAAGAAAAAAAAAAAAAGAGAGATTGGAAAAAGATCCTTGAGTGAAAACCTCTTTGAGGCGCTTAAGGCAGATGGCAAGGGTGAAAACCTCAATGAGGCGCCCCTGTTATCTTTCAAAAAAAAAAAAAAAAAAAGAAAAAAACACAAGGAAAAAAAAACAAGGTCAGCAGATTCATTATGTAAAATTGCATGCAGGTGTTCTATGAAGGAGAGGAAGCCTCTCAACTCAAAGCCAAGGGTCCTCATCATGCAGTCAGGACACCTCACCAGCACCTCCTCCAAGAATACTCATTTTCTCCAAGGTATGTGCAATTTTATTACAGCTTGAGTCTTCTACAGGAAGACGCAGATTTTCTACAGGAAGATGCAGAGTTTCTACAGGAAGATGCAAATTTTCTACAGGAAGGTGCAGACTCTCTACAGGAACGCAACCTTTCTAGAGGAAGCTCTGTATTTCTACAGGAAACTTCCTGTAGAAGCTCAGAACGGGCCAGAATTCATTTCATGAGGAGATCTAACGGCTAAGGATCGGTTTGGACGCATGCAAGCCACTGTTGTCAACCTTGCACATTGCTGTTATCTTGTTCCACCATCCTTGTCGACATGCAACAAAGCTACCTGCACCAGCAAAGCAGATCGATGAGTCTCGAGAAAAAGCAAATTGTAAATGGAAAAAGTGCTAGAGATCTCGCACCACGAGCATCCCAGTCATCCAGAAGCTCCGGGAGCATGATCGTGAGGCCATCCATCGTCGTGCAGCATGCACCCAAGGAGGAAGAACTGTTCCAAGACATCCCGCGGGAGTCCTGTAACAGTTAAGCCTGCTAGAGTGGATACCATTCATAGCGCAGGCCATATGTAATGAAACATGGGCGCATGCAACTAAAGCATCCCATCCATCGTCGGCAGCTCGTGAACATGGACCTCCGGGCCTGTGTAAGTTCGCCAGCAGCAGGTAAATCGACTCACCAGCGTCCAAAAGACCGAAACATCGTGTGCAGCCGCGCAGGTAAGTGCCTCGACCCTTCCTTCCATCAGATTGCATGAATGTTACTTTGATTGATTGCTAAGTGTAAAGGTGAATGGGTTGAGCAGCCGTATGGCCATGTGGCCGGCCACGTCGGCCAGTTAATGGTCTAGTGGATGTGTGGGTGGAGGCCATGACAAAAAGAATAGCAGCACGCACGTGAGAGCAATCCGATCGAAAAAAAATGAGTTTAACCGAAGAGGCGGCGGCAGATCTACGGGAATTGATGCGGCAGCAAGTGAACGTACAGTTGAATGATGGGGTGACGTCACCCAACGGTCCGGCGGGGACATCTCACCCCCGCGCCACGGATTCCGCCGAATTCAAAATATAATCGGCTAGATTGCACTCATGCATGTATCAACCACCGTTTTGAACTCGAGCGGCTATCCTGATCCTTCTGCAGTGTGATACGCCGAACCTTTGGTTATCAGAACGATCGAGAAGCACACCCAAGGCGCAGACTGACTGCAGCCTCTCCCGAAAATCGCGCGCTGCATTCTACAGGAACGCTGTCATTCTACAGGAACGTTGTCATCCTACAAGAACACAGCTTTCTACAGGAAAGCGGGTGCCTCACGTAAAAAGGTGGCCAATTAAAGAGGTAACGCTGAACTCTTCATGCAACTGGTTATTAAAGGTGGCAGAATTGTCGTCCACAGTCTGGTCATAGAAAAATGGTGAAATTGTTGTCTGTTGTGCCTATACTATCATTCTACAGGATGTCGAGTAATTAAACTGTGTTAAGTTCCTCAGGGATAAGTTTTGTGGGTTATGTGCATAACATTCTACGCTCTGTCTCAGTAAACCAAAAATTTCTTCCACAATCACCACCTCTGGTTAAGGAAACTGTTTTATCATGCCGGGTGGGTTTATAAGACGAGAACCCACTGATTCAACCAAGTTAAGGGAAAACCAGGAAGTGGTAGAGCTCTTCACACGGGTTCAATGGATATCTTTTTGTGACAAATTGCAGGGGTACGATGATGAAGTGGCAGAAGAATTTTTGTAGGCTCTGAAGCCGAAATCCAAGACACTGGCCATAGTGAACTTCAGGGGTCTAAGCCTCAAGCTCACCCCGCAATATATCAGTCGAATTACTGAACTTCCAATGGGTTTGCCATGGGATAAGGAGGAAAGGATGTTGAGCCAGCAGGCCAAGAAAGAATTCTTCCCACCTGAAGAGGAATTCTCGGAGGACAAAAATGGGGTGCGAAGAACCAGCTTGCTGCCACCATGGAATGAAGTGAACCTGCAAATCATGAAGTATATAACCTGTGAAGGCCATTTTAGCATCGTGTACGCATATCACTTTCGGTTGCTCACTGAATTGAGGCACCGGGTTGATCTTCCTGTAGAACAAAAACTGAGCATTCCTTATTTCCTGCTACAGTCCCTAATTGAGTGTGCCACAAAGTTAAAAGAAGGCATACCAGATCAGGTAGCCCACCATGGGTTGATCAAACTTCTTGTGGAGGATGCGCTTCATTCATATAAGGTTCCCCTCTCATGGGAATCATTCAGGAATTTGACAAGAGATGGAGACAAAAAAATGTTGATTGAAGAAACGGGTTCCTCCAGCAGTGAGGAAAAAGAAGCAGTGGCCGAGGGAAAGAAAGAGAAAGGCTAGAAGACCCCAACCACAGTGCAGAAGAAAGAACAAAAGAAGAAGCATGAGGAAAAGGATGACGAAGAAAAAGGTGACACACCCATCTTGTCCGCAAGAGAAAAGAGGTTGAAGAGAAGAACGGACAAAGCTGAGGTGGTCCACATCAGCGCAAGTACCTCGTCAGCACCTGCAACCAAACCAAAAAGCAAAACCCATGCAGCTAAGCAAGCAAAAGTGGTGACACCCGTGTCTACAGGAAAGCAGAAATAGGCTTCTACAGGAAGCCCTGAAAAGGTGAAACCCAAGGAGAAAAAGGTGGACATTCTGGCAAGGGAGGCAACAGCTGTATTAGCTGGCCTCAACACGCCACCTAAGCCAAAAGAAAAGAGGAAGAGGGAGGCCCCTTTATGCTTTAAAGCTCGAAGAAGTGTTAGGATAAAGACGGGCAAGCCACAGCCTCCGTCCAGCAGCCCGATTGTCATCGAAGATACCCCTGCTTCTCCCAAGGAAAAGTCACCCTCAAGGATAACAGTCACCTACGAGAAAGGGAGTCCAAAGAAAAATACGTGGCAAGAAAGGTTAGACCTGTTGACTGAAAAAACTCGGCTACAGGAAGCTGAAAATGTTCTACAGGACACTCTGGCCCGGCTACAGGAAACGGAGAAGACGGAAGGAGAAGGACCCTCATCACCACCAAGGGAGGGTGAGGTAGAGCCACCTAAAGAGGCGGAAGAAGTACATATACCAGAGCCCAGCCCTCAGCCTAGTCTGAGTTCCTACTACACCTTTTTAGAGGCGGGCAAAATCATACCGCAGAAATTTACTGTACCCTTATTTTTTGCATTAGAGGAAGAAAGAGTTCGTTCCCACACATGGATGCAGATCGCCAAGTCAAAGGGTGTGGCGGACATAGGCCCTTTACAAGAGCAACTCAAGGAGGTCAGGAGTGAATTCACCATGGCTAAACACGTGGCTAATTGCCAACGTGTGCTTCTACAGGAAGAAAACCAGAAGCTGAGATTGCAACTACAGGAACAAAGGGCAGGGGCAAGTACATCCTCCAAAGACACCACTGAAGAACAACAAGGCAAAAAGGAGCTGACCACCAGTCTTGAAGAGCCAATGACACTTCTACAGGAAGCAGGACAGCAGGCACAAATTGAAGTGCAAGCTCTAAAAGAACAGCTGCAGCAAAAGGAAACACAATTGGCCTGCATGGCCAGCTGGGCCATGGAGGCAATACAGTGCAGACAACCTGCGAAATCCTATGGATTGTACTTAAAAGATCAATGGCTGCAGTTCCAAATAAATACCTTAGCACAAAGAGGTATTTCTCAGATCCAAAACCCACAACAATTTTCTGAATTGTGCAGTACTAGTTCGTCAGAAGACAAAGCCAAATTAGCAGAGTTCTACCTCCACAATTTGGCTTTGCCTAATGAAGTCTCCTGGGATCCCAATATTGCCTTGGGTGATATGCAATTGATGGCATTCGCTTCATGGTTGAACCATGAGGATCAAAGAGCAGTTGAAGCAAAATCGGTCATGAACCGAGAAGTGAGCGAGCCACTGTTCATCCGAGCAGAACCAGAGGATCCGATTGCACTCATCTCAACCCACCAAAAATTGTCTACTGATCCCACAACTTCCTTGAGATTTATGGACCAACAGGCCCAAGCCATAGCTCATTTTGAAGACATGGAAAGATTGTTGGGAGAAAGTGTTGCCCAAGCATGTACACGCAGATGGAATACCTTGGCACACAGTTTGAAAATCCGAGAGTACCATACCCTAATTCGGATGAGGGAAGCTTTGGCAAGGGTAGACCTTTACAAGAAATCCATGAAAAGCCTCCAGGCCAGCTGGATTGGCCTTAAACTCAGCCCACCACTACTGTTAGGGTTAACTGAAGGCAATACAGAGGAGGATGATAGTGAACAATGGGAAGAGGTGAACAGGAAAGCAGGGTTTCATATCAGCAAGGAGGACACTACCACAGAGCCTTGGGATGTAAGGGAAGCAGTAAAAGCAATGAAGGATGAAGATTTGGACTAAGTTGCTCAAGGATGAGAAAATATTTTAGCTGGGGGGTGTTGATGAGCCCCAATTTTTGGTACAATTTGGGCTCATATTGGCCTACTTACCTTGCTCAACCATTCATCTTTTATCACTTATGCATTCATTTCTTAGTATATTCGTGTTGTTTGTAGGAAGAAGGGCAGACATTATATCTATGTGGCTAATGCATGATGATTTCAGGTTCTTGGCATTAAAGAGAGCAAAAGACCACGCAAAAGGAGACAAGGAGACAGCAAAGGTGACATTGCGGGTTCATAGGGAGGTTGTCCACAGTCTTGATGACCCTCCTCGTGATTTTCACCTTAACTCCGAGCTCTAACAGCTCTCCCCACCGAGCTTAAAGGCAGCCAACACGTTCTACAGGATCAGCAGTTTTACAGTAGTTTGACTTCTAGTTGGACAGCCAAGCTCCACGAATGGAGGAAGCCAGCTTGATCTTCATTTTGTATAAATATGAAGGCCGTAGCCTTTGTTAGGGGCTTTTTGAACTTTTGGACTGATATTGTAATTTCTGAGCACAGCTCGGTGTTTGTTTTTCTAAGCCAGTTTTGGCATGACATTAGACTTTTGGTTATGAATAAAGGCAAGCAGATTTAGATCTCATTCTGAGCTGTTAAGGGAGCTATAGCTCTCAAGTTAGGGCCCAACCTGAGAGCAATAGATCTCCTCTTCTTGTAGTGTTATTTACCTTTCTTTCCAGCACTTTGTTTCTTTGTTTTGATATGCATTTCAAGAACACAGTCTGCTGATTTGATTTATTTAATAAGATTGAGTAGGATTAGCTTATGGTTAATATACTTTCAGTTGCTTAGATTAGCATAGGAGGTTTGTAATTCACTGGAGCTCCAAGAAAAGGTTGTTAGTACCTCCACTGCCATCTCTGTTTAGGGATTGGGGTGCAGTCTATACCAACCACCAAAAAAATGCAGTCTTTTCTACTTTTATGCAAGCTGCAACACAGTCGTTTTAATCGTGGATCCTTCGATGCATTTTTCTCTTGAGCCATACTTCGCCATTACAATTCCATGCACAACGTTTCTTCATGATTTACATCGTTGTTCATTGGTTTAATAGCACAGGTAGCACTGGTTAATGAATTCTCGTTTTGGTGCAAGACATAAGTAATTTGTTTTATTTACACTGCTCCATATCATTCTACTTCCTTCTTCTTCTTCTTAACTATGCCTAAATCCACCTACTCGACCTCTGTTCAGCTCGTTCACCTTCCAACTCTTCCATTGCCCACGTAGCTTCATTTTTTTGACCTTTCGTTGCTGCCATCCTTCTATCCACCAACCAACTCCGTGCACTCTCTCTCCATCTTATTTCTCTACCCCTGAGTCATCACAAGCTCCATCTCCACCTTACCTATCCACCCATACCGCTCCATCACCTCACCATCACCCAAAACTCCCACGGTAGAACATCCTGTAGAAGTTAGCAGATTTCCTGTAGAATTCCTTAGTTTCCTCTAGGATCCCCTGCAGACATCCTGTAGAAGCCTGCAAACGTGGTTGCCGAGCACCTGAACGTTGTAGACTTTTGTGGACTGATGCTAGGGACCCTCTAGGACCTCTCCTAGCCCCCCTGACCTTTCCCAAGCTTTCTCTCCCTTCGCACCACCTCTGCACAGCCAAACCCTAATAAGAAACAAATTCATAATCACTCCATCCACTTAAGAAAAAATACAAAAACAATGTTCTTTTTCATAGAAGTAGTTTAAGTTCATGCATTTCATATCACTAGCAGTAATGGCATCATTCTTAGACATTTTCACTCTCACTAATGCACCATAGAGGTTAAACTAGTCAGATTAGGGTTTACTAGGGTTTCCATGCTTTGGTTGGCTTTCAGTTCATTTTTTGCAAAGTAGATCAATTTCCCTCGAGATAGCCTTAGTCCATCATTTAGAAAGCTTCTTCTGAGAGCATATAGAAGTTGGCTTGAGCCCTAGCGGACTTGTGCCAGCTGACCAAGTGACAGCTGCGACAAGAGCTAGTACTTGTGCATACAGCACCGTCGCTTCCAAGTTTGTACGAACTACGGGTTGATAAAATTAGAGATAGGAAGCCCCAGGAGTTGTAGCATTATTGCTACAATACTGGAGCCCACCACAAACCCACCACCGCCCAATGATTTGTAGATCAAAAGGCCAGTTGTGGACCTTGTAATTCGACCCCCAAAAGGGGAACTTCGACGCACAATGCACAATACATCTTCTCATGCTGCCCAACACCACAACATCATAGAGGATTAGGCGCAATCACCATCGGCTATGTCGGCGCTTGAAGTATTACAAACATGCCCAACACAACAGAAAGCTTTGCTTTCGGATATTGGTGGTATCGACCCAGAGGATTCTATGCTTGCTATTTTTGACATGGACAAGTGTAAACCTCCCCTTTCTCACCAGCTTGCATTCCAAGTGCATATAATTTCAAAAGGTAAAGGTATACATAGAACTGCCATCGATGAAGGTGCTTCAACCTAAGTCATGTCAGCTTCATATTGGCTCGCCCTGGGTTCTCCAACCCTATCCTCACCATCGAACTCCTTGAATGCTTTCGACAGCCACACCTTTATCCCAAAAGGTTACCTAGCCATTTTTCCCATCACTTTGGATGGGAAAACTGTAACGGTGGATGTAGAAGTCGTAGACATAAAACTCAACTATAATCTCTTACTGGGTCACAGTTGGACATATGTTGTGATGGTCGTCGTATCTACTATCTTTCGCATTATCCAATTTCCATTGGATGGAAACGTTATTACAGTAGATCAGTTCTCTTTCTACACCCCTGATTATTCACCATTACCAAGTGGCTCTGTACCCCTAGTAAGAGGTGGAACTGACAGTTATGTCAGTTTAGGTACCGGTCTACTGAAGGCTTCTTCCCTAATGGGTTGTTTCCCTCTTCAACCACTGAAGGTTTCACAGATGGTCAATATGATTTCATATATTCCTCATGAACAGACCGATCCATGGATCCTACTAGCTCCTTCAGACATTGACACATATAGAGAACAAATGCCACTATCACCAGTTGAATTGGCCTATGAATCCATTCAAATTGCATCTGAATCTTTGGTCGCTTTGGTTTCGGCCAAAGGTACCACTACCCCTCCCATAACCGCTCCTTCTTTCGATCCACTCAATCAAGTCCTACCTAACGACGAAGTTATTAGAGAGATCACGAGTTTAGAAGAGCAACCTATGGAGGACTCACACCATCATGTTTTGATATCTGATTTGGACATGATGCCTCTTCAAATCCTATCACCTGATGCACATGAAATCGTTTCCTCACTATATATGACTATCCAACCTGTGAATTTGGAAGGAAACAAGGGCAATATTTCAAAAACATTGCTCATTAATTTTTCTATCATGACAGGCATCGTGGAAAACATACAGATTGGAGACAATCGCAATCCTGAGGAAATTGTGAGCTTCACCTGCCCCGTTAAGGATTTCCGTGATTTTTTCCCCTACCCTTATGAGGAAATGCATGGCATAGATGCTTCTATTGTCAAGCATGAGATCAAGAAGGACTGAGCATTCTTTTTATGGTATTTTTCTTGCTCGTTAATATGAAAAATCCTCGAGTCTCCTTCAGGCTCGTTAAACTCCCATGAAGAAGATCGAGAGTTCTTTTTATGGTATTTTTCTTGCTCGTTAATCCGAAAAACCTCGAGTCTCCTTCTTTGGGCTCGTTAAACTACTACAAAGATGAATAGAGCACTTTTTGAGATATTTTATTGCTCTTTAAAAAATATAAACATCTCCGAGTTTTTATCATTGAGCTTGTTAAATCTATGCAACGATAGTTAGAGCACTTTTTGTGATATTTTATTGCACTTTAAAAAATAGAAAAATCTCTGAGTTTTCATCGTTACGCTCATTAAATGCATACAACAATGTCCTGAGCAACTCCTTTTTGATCTTTTTCTAGCTCATAAACTGAGAAAGACCAAAGGAGCATTCTTTTTAGGCATTTTTTTCTCACTCTTTAAACTCAAAAAATATTGATCTTAGTCTTTCTGCTTGTTAAACTGTATGAAGATGACTTGAGCATTATTTTAGGTACTTTTCTCCCGCGTTAAACCGAAAAGTCTTGATTTTTTGTTACCGGGCTCGTTAAGGTTATATGGCAATGACAAAATCACTTTCTTTTTTGGGACCATTTCTCACTCTTAAATCGAAAAATCCCTGAGTTTTTCCCCTCCTTCGAGCTCATAAAACTATGAAGAAGGGATGAGCTATTCTTTTCCCTCTTTTTCTTGCTCACGAAACTGAAAAAGATACCCTGAGTTTTCTTCATTTGACTCATTAAAACTTTTGATGAAGGTATTGAGTTTGTCATTGCGTGACTCATTAAAAATTCATCATGAAAAACAAGTTTAGTCTGTCACCTCGTACTCGTAACAAAATGAGGTCGACATCTACTGAAAATAGGTTTCTCTTTATCCGGGTTTAATAGATTAACTTACAGAAAAGTAACCTATTCAGGTATACTATTAACCTTTTGTCGCACCCGATTAACAACTATGACAAAGGGACCACCATGGAGTCTCTCTTTACGATCTTTTCAGACTCTCAAAATAGAAAAGACCACTGAGTTGTCTAGTTTGGACTCTTTAAATTACACATATGAGATATAGAGTCATTCTTTTTACGATACTTTTTAGACTCTTAAAACATGAAAAAATCAACGATTTTGCCTGTCTGGACTCATTAAACTAATCAAATAGGGCAAAGAGTCATTCTTTTCGCATTCCTTTTTAGACTCTTTAAACATGAAAATATCGATGAGTTTACCCGTCTAGACTCATTAAATTAATCAGACGGGGAAAGTGGATAATACAACTGTATTCCTTATTAGAAATCGTGGTTTTGCAACAGTAGTTCCCTTGAACATGGCACTCCCTCATATAAACCTTCCTTTTTATGGCCTCTCAATATGAACCCTACCATTCTATGAGTTTTAGCCAATATACCCTGATGTAATTGTGTCTCTATATCTTAACACTCTGTAGTGTTCATGAGTCTAGTGTTGTCTGGTTAAAACCATTGTTGTGCCTTCCATTGCTCAAGGGTTACCCATTTGTTTTCTCCATCAACCGATTAAACATATCCTTTCATCATGCCCTCCTTCGTTTAGACCCAAATGCTCAAAATATTCCTCAAAAAATAAAATCATTCTTGTCCTGTTTCATGTCGATTGATGTAGGACACATCATTACCTACCTTTCGACAGGTTTCTTCCTATCGACTTCAACACTCTATCTAAGAAGATAACCCAGAAACGCATTCAGTGCCTTGGTACTTGCAGACATTAGTGGAAGTTTACCTTGTGTTTGATCAAGAGTTCTCATTATTGGCTCCTGGTTAAGCGATTCTACGGGTGTTCGACGACAAAGAAATCTTTCACACTCGCTAGTTTGTATTGTGCATCTTGGAGAACATCACCATTATCAGTGGCCTTCCTCGCATCTGTTAATGGTCTCCATTATTGAATGGTAATCAGATGATTTCGTGCATGTTCGACATCAATGCTCATTTTCACATGTATCGATCTATGTTGTTCGTTGAAGCGGAAATCAAGACCTTGGGTAGAGGCTTTCATCATTCAGCCTTGTTTCCTCTCCCAAGCTGCGGATATTGGTTTTTTGAGACAACTGTTTCAGGATGATTTTATTATAACACTGGATCCACATTGTGCTTATCGGTGACCAGCCTTGTTATATATCTTTGGAGAAAATTACACTGACATAGCTACTGAGCATGGGAACGCCTGACTCGGGACATGATTTTAACAATTATATATATATATATGTGTGTGTGTGTGTTGTATCAGGTTTTCCTTACCGCCCGAAGCTTCTCTCTCTCTACAAAATTTTGACATGAAAAATTACAGTTTTAGTAAAGTATTTCGGCCATCATCTCTACCTTTGATCTCATACTTTAGGGGGCATCCGTTATACAACAAAATGACCTCCTCATCAACTCAGAGGTGAAAGAAATGATGACTAAAGCAAAGACCACAATTGCAAACCTTGATTCCACACTAACGTTGGTTGCACACTGCTAACCTGCTTTATAAAGCTTGTTACCAAGCCTAAGGGTGCATTAGTGACCCCACGAACTCATGTTACTAGTGAAGGGGTAGCATTAGTGAAACTAAGGGAAGTTCAATGGGACAAGCCAATGAATTCCCTCACAAATATCTAGATATTTATCCCTAGATTTGCTCAAGAAAAGCGAGGAAACATCTAAAAGCAAGATAATTAGAGAATTTCCAATCTGAGAAAAGAAGGCAAATGGGAAAGAGCTAAAAAGTGAGGCAAGTTCATTGATCTTTCCCTAATGAACTCTAGGAGGAGCTTGGTAACCCTAACCCAATTGCTATATAAGCAAGGTGAGGGTTATTGTGAAAGAGGTCAGAGCATTTGAAAGGATAGCCCACTAAGCTGTTGTGAACTATCATACACTTGAAGAAGTGAGCTGAAGGAGAGAGAGAGAGAGAGAGAGAATAATAAGGGGCAAAGGAAGGCTGATACAACGGATGGTTGTAATCACTCTTCCATTATAAATATAGAATTGTAGTTGTGTTCCCTACTCCATAGTGTCGGTAACATCGTTCATTGAGTTATTCATTTTGATACTTGTCGAGTTGAGTAGTTTAAAGTTGTACACAAATATACGTTCATTATGCATTCTTATATTAGTTTTCAATATTGTATGTTGTGATTGTGTTTTCCTTTCCTTTGTGCAGGAATTGTCTTGGAGCTGGCTTTGAAGGAGTTCTTCTTGGATACATAGTGATCTCGAAAAAAATCTAGAAGGAGACTTGAGGTAATCCTCTTTCCATTCTTTGTCAACATATATTTGATAAATGAACGTGTATAACTTGGCAGCCTCTGCAAATAATCTTACAATCTGTCAAAGGTCGTGGGAAGACCTTTGAGGGTTGTTTTCATTCTCCATACACCATGCATTTTACCCCATGGCAAGGATTTGTGAGCACAGCCAATTGAGATGATGTGGGATTCTGAGGTAGTTTCTGCATGGAAATTTTACCTCTAGAAGCTGCTTGGGCTTCCCACATTTGGCACATCTCAGGTAAGAGGGGACAATCGTGAGTATAATGGCCATGTACAAAATAACATGCATAAGGCTTGTTCATACAAATAGCCTTGTTCTGCTTGGGTTGGTCACCCTGTTGCTGGTTGTTGGTGTTAGGCCAATTCCCATGGGGTTCATTAGGTTGATTACCTTGGTTACCCTGGTTACTCTTGTTACCTTTCCCTTATTATTTTTCATTGAATTTTGGGGATTTCTTGCACTCTGCTATGCAAACACTTGACCTTGATGGGGCAGAGATTGTTGGGTCTGAGGATGCATGGGAGGTAGTGGCGCTAACGCCTAGGAGCTGGATCTCATGGTGGTGCATAGGTATAAGATGGTGAAGGGGAAACAATTTGGTGGACAAGTTGAGCACTAGTTGGCCCTGACATCTATTGATGTGGTTGCGTAAATGTGTAAGAGGTGCATTGTACTGAATACACTTTTCTAGCAGGAGGGGCGTAAGTGTTGGAGGAACTGGTGCCCCCCTACTGATAGTCATAACTTTGGTGAGTATATGGTGAACAATGTGAAATATCTCCAACGATATCGTCAGCGGCGTGAGATGCCCCTGGTGCATTGGCACCATTAGGATGGGGGAGGTCTGCTATCACGGTGTAGACATAACCAGATTGAGCATAAATGAAGTCATATCTCAGAGAAGTCTGGAGAACCTCTTCCTCTGTCTAAGGAAAGTGAGACGCAACACCTTTGGAAATAGGCACTAAAATAGTTCTAAGAAACCAATTGAGGTAGACACGGTCTTCGAAAGGTGAAGCACGACACATGCTCCTACTTCTACGTTATTCCTAGACATGATCGCGAAGACGAGTGGTAGAGGACTAAAAGAATGTGGTCAAGAGCTCCATACCAATGTCATTTTAGAGAGGTAACTGAAGATATGAGAGAATCACTTTAGCAAGTGTTGCGAAAGTGGAATTAGAGGTGGCAGGCTGGTCAACATACCACTTCACAGCATCTCTAGTGAGCGTGCATTGGGACAATCGAAGAGGGATGGAATCATTAGTGATGGAATTTGATGAACACCACATATGTGAGTAGCCAGACTTGATCGGTGGGTTCCTCTCCAGAATTACCCTCAAACTTGCGAGGGTCGAAGTGGAGCTTAGTCGGCATAGCTGGCCAACCAGCATTGTGGTGTATAGGATCATTAATAAACTGTCTAAAATCTAGGAGGCTTAACCCAACCATGAAAGGTAGAATTGGAGCTGTCATAGTGGTTCCTGTAATGGTTCCACTACATGTGACTATAGGGGTAGAACCAGAGCCGACACCAAGTCGGTTTCCTACACCTGCACTGGGTCCTGACATGATGACGGTATGCAGTGAAGGAGGTGTTAGGGTCCTATAATTTTTATAGGATTTATTGATTATAGATAATGGTTATTATATTTTGGATATTGTAAATAATATTCCATTTTGTAAATTATTTCCAAAAAAAGTCAAAATCTTAAGAAAAAAAAAAAAAAAATATGCTTGCAAGATGAAATGTAGCATTAGAGGATAATTAAGTATGTTTAGATTAAATTAATCACATCATTTAAATGTGATTAAATAAAACTGTAATAAAGAACTTGGTACTATAGTTTGATTTTCTTATAAGTTTTAAAATGATAAAAAGGGATTTCGTCACATGGGTTAAACAGTTACAGCGTTCCCGCATCCATGTCATTCATCTGTGTCATGATTAGTTGAAATTATGCTTTCTTCTATACGCCACATTGACTTTAAACATTTTCTCCAAGCCAATGAGGACAAAATTTCAAAAAATGAAAGAGATTTTTTCTGCCAACATCCTCATGTACAAAAATCTCTCTCGGTTTTCTAATAGCTATTATGGTTTGGGATATACAGATGAAGCTTTGTAGACATATTTTCCTAAATTTCCTTGTTTAGGAATACTTTTGTAGAACATATTGTGGCCATTAAGAGATGGCTCTTGAGAAAATGGAGGAGCGTTTTGTTCCTCATATGTCAGTTTACAATAACCTATTTCATATTTTACACATCTATTACAGAATGAGAGATACATGTACATCGTTACAGCCCATTTTGCAGATTGTGCAAAGTCTTGTTTCAGCCACCGTTTTGCAAAGAATGTTGGGAACATATGGGGCTTAATTTTGGGAAACTAAAAGAGACTTATCTCAAAAACATATTTTTCTACAATAACTTCTCTCACATTATACATATCTATCTAGGATTGTGATATACAAAGGGATGACTGGACCCTATTTCGTAGGATTTCGGGAGGAAAATGCTCAAAAATAGTTAGCCACCTCATCAACTAAGAGTTGCAATCAAATTTGAATTTCTCTTCTTTGTCAACAGAAATCCATAATGATAGTTCCAAGTAGATACATTAGTTTTGAATGTCCAACATTTCATTTCTATTTGTGTAAATTAGTTTAGGATATTTGTAAAAAGATCTTCAGATTTTTATCAAGATATTTTAGTTTGGAATTTGTATAAATACTTCATAATTTGAAGTAATAGAGGTTGGGATTTGTAATGAGAAATACTACCGTTCATTGTAAATTTGTTCACAGAGTTCAAGTGACCTTTTGCAATAATACAAGACAAGTTATTTTAGGATTCATGTGTCATATCTATTGGTGAAGTGCATCTACTGTTCTTTGTTTCTTTTATTTTTCTATAATGCTTATGTATTCTATATTCTGAATTAATGAATAAATAGGATTCACTATCTAGAGCACCCTATTTTGGTTGTTGTTAATTCTACATGTTTTCCTCTTATATCAAGTTAAAGAATACTTAATTTCTCTTTAACTTCAATTGAATCTATTTCCCTTCTTCTACTTAATTTCATTTAAATCTAAAAGATCCAATAGTATGCCTAGCTTGCCCTGTTTCACTTAAGCTTGATACTTCTACAAAGTGATCACCCCAAGCTCTTTTGAATCCATTTCCCAATGGACTTCCCTTGCTATTCCAACCAAACCAATTCAAAAACCAAACTCTTAGCCCAATAACTAGCCTGAAATTCCCAATAAACAAAGCTAAATCTCACAAAGAGATCCCTCTCTGAGTTTAGGAGGGTTAGATCCTAAAATCAAAAGCGAGTTTGATGTTGCCTCCGTGGTTTTTTATTTAGCCTTGAAAGTACATAACACTAACAGGATGCTTGAAAATGGATGAGGAATCAGATGAACCATGATAAGAGTTGATATCTAGACTCAGGGGATGAATAAATGGAACCCTACAGGGAGGAGTAATACGTCCAAGAGGAAACTAGGGATAAAGACCTAAGAGTCTCCGTGACAAACGCCTTGGTGCGTGCAATGGTTGTAAGGCAAAAGCGACATGGAAATGGTGAAGGGAGATAAACAAGATGCTTTTGTCTCTGTTTGGGGAGATAAATTAATTAAGTTAAGTATTCGCTTGGCGGTGTAAACCAAGCTCCCTTTGCTTAAGGTTTGCTTGTGTGTGCAAGTGTGTTTATTAATTAAGTGCAGATTATGTTTGCAGAAAGAAAAAATATTTATGAAATAAACTAAAATTAAAAACTGAAAATGAACAGAAAAACAACGATCTAAAACCCCACCCAAACTGGATTTGGAAAAACTGTGTTGGATGGTGGCGAAATCAACTGAAAACACATGAAAAATGCCAAGATATCTAAGTGTCAATGTGACTAGGATCAAATGACTCTATGCTATTGGAAAGTGGTGCAGCAACAGTAATAAACCAGTGAGGAAAATCGTTGAAAAAATATAGGGATATGAGTGTGAAACCTAGAGGAAACAATGGCACCCTAAGGCAAATGACCAAACAAGGTTTAAGATGAAACTTTGGATGGAAACAACCTAAATTTGAAGATTTGAAACAAAAAGGTATAGATCTGGAAAATATGGCTAAAATATTTGCAAAAACTCAAACTTCTTACTCAGGTAAAACTCCTCCTATAAAGGTGGAAGCGTACTAGAAGCCCTAAGGAGCTAAATTTCACTTCAATGAGAAAAATAGGGTAGAACAAGGCCTAAGTGGGATAATATATTGGTCAATCAACCCACCAGATAGCTCCCAACAAAACCCAGAAATAGATCAGAAAAAATCCCAAAAACCCTAAAATCACAGGTACTGAACTGTTTAGGGGGATATCAGACGTTTTGGGCTAGAAAGTATGTTGTGTACCTCCAGATCGCACTTTTGGGGCAGAAAAGTGTGATTTTTTCTCCTCATTTCTCAGGTGGCAAGTCTCTAAAAAATTTGTTGTATTTGTCACGGCTAGTTCCTGTGACCTGCAGAAATTACTAGAAAGCTTACAGAAGTTAGAAATTTGATTGATCTAGGGTTGGAATGCTAGTAAACAACATTAAGAGATTGAAAAAAGAAAAAACCCTAAGATGAAAACTGAAAGTCACCCAGGTTTCTGAATGAGAACTAAAAATGCAGTGAAGTCACAAATTGTTGGCAACAATAAAATATTCCTTGTCGGAGTCGCCAATTCATTATGTAGTATTCTTCTCGAAGGTGTACAAAAAGAAACCACTTTAGTCTATGGATGAAAAACAACCTTAACAATAAAAATGATTATTAAACAGTGTGGATCTGTGGCAAATTATAGAAACAAAACCTGTCAAAGCCCAAATCTATGCAACAGAACTAGTTAAACAACAAAATGGAATAGTAAAATAAGTGCAAGTAACTCCAATAATCCAATTGAAACTAGCTATATAAAGAATATATTTTATTAAACACCACATTTGATGGGAACAAATGATCTAGATTTAAAAAGGATGCAACAAATTATAGAGATAACCATAAAACAAAGATGCAGTGGAAATAATTCTTCATTTCATTAATGTAAAATACTGAGATATGCTCACAAACAGAAAATGGAAATAAATAGCTAGGGCGATGGTAGCTTATCTCTGAGAAGAGATGTGAAAGCTACATGCCTCTGAACCATTTTACAATGAGGCTCGAAGGCCTATTTACTGTTGAAAAACAATGGAAAACCCTAAACATATAAAAACCTAACCCTAGAAGATGAAATGCCAAACTCTGGGCCCCGTTTGGGTAAATTGGTACATCAACTTCCCGGGGTCGTAACCTTGGCATACGATCTTCGTTTAACGTGCACAATATCTCGTTAGAAATATCTATCTGAGAACTAAAAATATGGGAAGAGAAACATAGGACCATGAACCCATGTTGCTCCCATTATTCCAAAAAAATGTCGTTTAGGGCCTCAAAATGGCTCCGGAAGTTCAGGAGCCCAAAAACTGCTAAAAATAGTAAACTATGCTACAATTAAGGAAACTGAAAAGCTAAAAGAAACAATGGTGGAGGTCCAAGTGGACTTGGTGGGTGGCCACCAATATCCACCTAGATCATTCCTCCCCCCTTAGGAAGCAATGGTCACCATTGCATTGATTTCCTGCATGAGATGAGGAAAATTCTACTTAACTTGGTCCCTAGTGAGCCACTTGCCCTAGTGAAATATTTGGCCTGCTTTGACAACTCGATATAGTTGGATATTATGTTGGAGAGTGTACTTGATCTGCGTGTCCATTATTCGATCAGTTTCAGCTTGTTCCATGTAATCTGGACTTAGCTCTGTGGATGTGAGTTGTTTTGCAATGTCGGAATGTCTAGTAATGGTAGAAAGTATGGCCGAAGGCGGTCCACATTGAACACTGGGTGCAGGCCAAGGAATGGGGGAATGCTAAGCTCAAATGCATTGTCTCCCACAGCCTTGGTATTGGTGTAAGTACCATATCGGAGTGGTCTAAGTTTCCAATAGGCTCTAGTAAGTCATTCCTTTTGCAAATGCAACGAGAGTTTGTCACCCACCTGAAACTTGTGTGGCACCTGATGTTGATCATGTCGCTTCTTATACTTGGCATTTTCTTTCTCCAGAATGTCATGGACCTACTGGCGAATATGTTTTATGCACTCAATGAAGTTTTTTGCCTTATCTTTTTCGGACTGGAAATGAGTCGAATCTGCGTGAGTAGCTGCAAATGGTATGGCCACATCAATGGGACACAGTGGCTAGAATCCCAAGCCCACCTAAAAAGAGTTTTGGCAAGTCGAGCTGTGAAGAGCCCGGTTGTACCTGTGTTGAACATAGGGGAGGCTGTCATCCCATGTGGGTGGATGCTTTGAGTTGTACATGGGTAGAATGTGTATGATCATCCTTTTGACAACCTCTGTCTAGCCATCAGTTTGAGGATGGAAGGCTATGGACCTAGTGAGTTTGGTGTCCAGCATCGACTAGAGACTGGACCAAAATGTACTGAGGAACCTGCTATCCCGATTTGAGATGATATACTGTGGGATCCAAAAGTGTATCCACACTCGTTCAAAGAAGAGTTTAGTAGTGGCTTGTGTTGTGATATTATTCTTACAAGCCGCCATAACGGAAATCTTCGATAACCTCTCGTTTACCACAAAAACATAGCCATTTCCATGCTTAGTGGAAGGAAGGCCTGAAATGTAATCCATGGAAATGGATTCCCAAGGTCGACTAGGGGTAGGCAGAGGGGTATACAGGCCTTGCTTCTTGATGGTTGGTTTGGTAATGGCACAGGTAGTGCATGATCTGATGTGCTTCCCGACATCCTGTCGAAGATTCGGCCAATAGAAATACTTCTGCGGTACTGTCGTCATTTTTTCAACCCTGAAATGCCTAGTAGCCCAATTGTAGTGTGCTTCCCAAATCATCTTGGCATGCTCACTTGAAGGAACACAAAGGTGACCTAGGTGGCATAACAAGGCATCCTGGAGGTGAAAATCTGGAACATGCTGACCCTCCAAGAGTGTTTGGTATGTGTGGCCGAATTCTGGGTTGCTTTTGTAGAGAAGCGACCAATCATAAGTCTCGTGCCCACAAGAGTTGAGCAAGGTGGTTAATGCCATGATCGTTGTTCGACTAAGGAAATCAACAACATTACTGGTAATGCTCTTATTATACTTTATATTCAAATGGAACTGTTGTAAATATGTGGACCACTTCTGATGGCGATCGTTTGACAATTTTCCTTGGTTCTGTATGAACTGTATGGGTAAGTGGTTTGTCTAGATGACCGTTTCCTTCCCCAAAATGTAATGCTTTCATTGTCAGCAGGCCTGCACAATGGAATACATCTCTTTGTCATAAGTGGGATACTTCCGAACTATGCTTGAAAGTGTTTCACTATGATACTTTTGGGTTGTGCCTGAGAGTGTCTCACTATGATATGCCATTGGATGCCCATGTTGAGTAAGGACTGCCCCAATAGCATAGTCAGAGGCATCTATCTTGATCTCAAATGGTTTTTGCATGTATGGTAATGTGAGCACTGGTGTCGAGAAGAGGCGATATTTCAACTCTATGAATGCCTACTATTGAGATTCAGACAAAAAGAATTTTTCTTTCACTCCTCCCTCGGTGACTTGACTCAAGGGCGAAGTGATATGAGAAAATAACAACATGATCCTGCAGTAGAACTTGAAAAGACCTACAAATCTACGGAGCTCTGTCGGAGTAGTTGGATATGGCCAATCCCGAATGACTTGGATCTTATCTAGATCAACATGCACCCCCTATTCATCAATAATTTATCCCAGATATAGAACCTGGGTCATGCCAAAAGTGCATTTCTCCAAATTAGCACATAACTTGTGTTGCACAGTGTTTGGAGAACCTGTCAGATGTGGTGGAGGTGCTCTTCCAACTCTGGCTAAGATCAGGATGTCATCCAAGTATACCATTGCAAATGAGTTGGTGAATGGGCACAAGACGTCATCCATTAGCCTCATGAAGGTTTCAGGAGCATTCGTCAATCTGAAAGGCATAAACAACCATTCGAAAAGGCCCTCCTTGGCTTTGAAGGTAGTCTTCCACACATCGGAGGGTTTGATTGGTACCTGGTGATATCCTAACTTCAAATCAATCTTGCTGAAATATTTTTCCCCCTTCAGTTAGTCCAGGAGGTCGTCAATCCATCAGATCGGGTACCTATTATGGACAATGATCTTGTTCAACACCCGATAGTCAATACAGAATCTCCAAGTCCCATCCTTCTTCTGTACCAACACGATTGGGCTCCCACAGGGTGATGAACTCAGACGGATGTGACCTTTCTACAACAGCTCTTGAATTTTCCTCTTGATTTCATCGTTCTCTAGAACGGAGCACTGATAGATTGGTCCATTGGGCAGCAGTGCACCTGGGGTTAGATCGATAGAGAGCTTGACCTGACAGTGCAGAGGAACCCTTGCGAGGGAGGTGAATATGTCCTTGTACCCCTCCACGACCTTGTCCATCTGTAGCTGTCGTGTGGAGGGGCCTTTTCTAGAGGTCATGGCCACCATTTTTGGAAATGAGCTTACTGCATTGTTTTGCAGTAAACAAAGAGATGGCAGTAGGCGGTGCTACCTCCAGTATCCTGTACAACTACAACTTATTTTCCAAAGTAACAATAACAGCACGGGGCCTTGATTCATACATAGCATGTCGCTTCCACAAGTATGGTTGTCCTAATAATACATCACAAACTTCAAGGGGAGCAATGTCATAGAATACCTCATCCGTGAAGGGCTTGATGTTGTATGGAAAGCGACACTACTAGCTCACGCGAAGATCTCGTCCTTGGTGAAGCCACCCGATGGTGTATGGTTGTGGATGTGTTGTGGTTGGTAAGCCCAACTGCTTCACGACCTATACCAAAATGAGGCTCTTTTGGCTCCCACTATAGATAATGAACTATATCGGGGAGCCCTTTACCCACATCTGGGAGTGGAAGAGACACTCCTCCTCCTCTGGATCTTTGAGTTCCTCCTTCTAGATATTCGTGGTGGCAACAGTGGCATTGGGCTCTGCATCAATAATTTGCTTCCCTTTTTCATTTCCCTTGTCAGGTTCTGACTCAGAGATGGAACATGCATCTGATTCTAAAACCTTTAGCTCAGCCACTAGTGACTGCTTGGCCCGACACTCACTTGTGTTGTGAGTGGAGTTCTTATGGAACTCATACCACTTTCCCGTGTCCTTTTTTGGCTTCATTGTGTTGTTCTTTGCTTGCAACTTTGGCGGGTTGTCTTGGGCCACTCTGCCTTAGCTTTGTCCTTTGCTCTACAGTTTGGGGGCACCTTTCCCTTGCTTCAGATTCACAGTTCCAAAGTCTCTCTTCTTCTGTTTAAACTTTTGCTCGACCTTGACAGCATATCTGTATGTCATGTCGAGCGAGGAGATGTTCAGGAATTCTATTTCTTCTTGGATGTACTTGTGTAGGTAGTCATGAAATTTGAGTACCAAACGCTACTCTGAATGCTTGATACCCAACTTTGTGTGAAGGGTATAGAAAATATTGGTAAACTTCAGCACGTCTTGGTCTCTTCCCTGCCGCAGCATGGTCCACTTTATGTATTGATCCTCATAGCTTCTGAAAAGGTAGTACTGCTCCTTGATGGCATCCAGGAATGAATTCCATGTGGGTTTAGCTAAAAATAGTGAGCCTGTACTTTCATCCTTTTGCCCATAGTAGTTTTCCCACCAATCCTTGACGTGGGGGCTACTTTGAGAAGAGTGAAAATAATATTTTCCCAACTAGAAAAATCATGAACAAAAAATAACCCTCTAGTAGATTTAACCATTTATCGATGGCATCTGTGTATATCTGACCCTCAAATATGGGGATTTCAAAATTAACTTGTACCTTAAACAGTGTGGCATTTCTAGAGTAGTTGTTGGAAGCCAATGAGTCGCCCCTAGATAGCCGATGAAGGATCTGGGCAAAGCTATCCATCATCATGTTCCTTTGTCACTCGAGGAATTCTTTGAGCAAGATTTTGGTAGGATCTCCTACCCCCTCATCTTTCTTTTTATCTGCCATGGGAGATTGTCAAGATTTGTGAGGCTGGTCTTACAAAGGTTCGACCAGTTCAAGCCCTAACTCCTTATATCCCGACCTCACTGGGGACATGCAAAGAAAAACAAAGAAAAAGCAGACCGCTCTAATACCATTGATCCAGATTTAAATAGGAACGCAAAAAATTATAGATATAACCATAAACACAAAGATGCAGCAGAAATAATACCTCATTTAATTAATGTAAAATACTGAGATATCCTTACAAAAATAAAATGGAAATAAACAGCTAGGGCGATGGTAGCTTATCTCTGAGAAGAGATGTGGTGGCTACATGCCTCTAAAATGTGTTACAATGAGGCTCGAAGGCCTATTTATTGTTGATAAATAATGGAAAACCCTAAACATCCAAAAACTTAACCCTAGAAGACGAAACAACAAACTGCGGGCCCCGTTTGGGCAAATTGGTACAACGAATTCCCAGGGTCGTAACTTTGGTATACGATCTCTGTTTGATGTGCAAAATATCTCATTAGAAATATCTATCCGAGAAATACAACTTTTGGAAGAGAAACATCAGTCCATGGACCCATGTTTCTCCCAATTTTCATAAAAAACGTCGTTTAGGGCCTCAAAACGGCGCCAGAAATCCAAGACCCGAAAAACTGCTAAAAATAGTAAACAGTGCTACAATTAAGGGAACTGAAAAGTTGAAAGAAACAATGATGGGGATCCAAGTGGACTTGGTGACTGGCCACCAATATCCACCTGGATCAACAAATAATGTTACTAGTCCCCCTCTATGGGATGGGTTCTTGGATATCCTCAATGTCTTCAGCTTTTATAGAGTCTCTCTCCTCTATAATGTGTAAAACCTAGCAAAAAAAATGTTTGAGCTCAATGAGAACCCAAAGGAAAAAGAAGTTTGTGTCTGGTAGTGATAATAATTAAAGCTACAACAGTGAGTGCAACAACGAAAATAATCGAAAGTGAAGAATCAATGAAAAACCCTTCTATTTATAACAAAATATTAGGTTATCCTCGAATAATGAGAAATAATAAAATATTATTAACCCCATTCTAGAATTAACCATTTGTAATATTTTATTATATTTGGTTTGGAAGTGTTGTGGGGAAAAATGCCTATGCAGGACGATCCTATCCACCTAAGGTGTGACTATGCCTTAGCAACAAACAGAGACAGTTATTCTGGTTTCTTCCTTTATGAAATGTGAAAGAAGAGAGATCAATAGACTTACCGGTGTCTTCCGTTTGTCCCTCGATCCAGTCTCTCTTCTCTTTGGGAGTTCACAGCTACTTGCCTTCTCACTCGCCCAGCTTCAACAGGTACATGCAAGATCACAAGAGAGTAGCTACTTGCCTTCTTACTTGTCCAGCTTCAACAGGTTCCTGCAAGATCACAAGAGAACAGCTACTTGCGATAAGAGAAGAACACTACACAAAGACAGATATTCACATTCATAACTAGTTTAGGATTAGAAATAAACTAAACATACTAATGCATTCATACATCGAAAATGCATCAGCGTATAGGACAAACCATGATAGCTTTATTGATGAATAACAAGGTTCAGGAAGAGATACAACCCAGAGGGCTCCAATCCAACATCTCCTTCCCAGCAAATGGAATTCCTATCTTCACCCCCTTCAAAGCATTAAGCACCCAATGATTCCAATCTCAAACCAACAGCAATTCTTTGCAATAACAAAATTCCAGCCTCTAGATCTCATGGAGGAGAGATCCATATATAGATGTTTTGAGAGAGGATGAGTCAGCTTGAGATCTGACTAGTGTCCTCTCCCTCTGTCAGTTCTTGAGTCCACTTGGAGGTTCTTGCTTCCACTTGGAGATTTGGAACCTCTTACTCATCACCAGTCGAATTCCCTGAAGCAAGTGTCATTTTGGAAGCTTCCTGGGTTTTGACACCTTGAGAAATGAGCCTGGCACATGTCCATTCTCGTTCAGTGCAGGTAGCCAGTGTTCCCTTTGACATTCAACGCAGGTAGCCAGTGTTGGCTTTGACATTCAGCGCAAACAGCTAGTGTAGCCACTGAAATGATCCTGAATTGACTTGTTTTTTATCAGTTTCTGGTGGAGAACTTCTGTGAATTGTTGTGGTTTGTTAGCCTTGTTCCTCTAGGGGTAGGAACAACATGTTTAGGGACTTTGGATCCCTTAGATTATGGACATTTCATGCTCAATGCTGTAAGGCACAAAAATGTCTATAACAGTTGCCCTCTAAAGTATGAGGCTGTTTATCGGGTGAAATGCTTTATCAGGGGGATCCGAAGTTCATCCAATGTTGAGAGGAGACCTGTAATAAGATACAATACAATACATTATTTTTCATACTGCTTTCATGATCTAGCTGAGGCAGGCATTCCCATGCTCAGCTTTATAAATTTATTTTTCTGTACATAGAACAGACAATCGTCTGATGGTAGACTGATAATTTTGATGAAATTATCATCCTTTGAGTAGCATGATCGTCTGCTGCAATGATGTACATGTCAATGTCTTTATCTTTCCTGAATATATATCGCAGCCCGGATGGATGAAACTAGATCCGGGGTCTTCAAACTCGTTCGATCTTCACTCTAAGTACAAGTCGATCCATGTGAGAAATGTTCTGAAGTCGAACATGGAAAGACATCGCTTGATTACCGGTCAATGATGTAAACCGTTAACAAGCGCGAGAGGAATAACCGATAATGATAATGACCCTCAAGGTACTGCAGTACAATTCACGTGGTGTGAATAAAGGACTTGGTGTCAAACACCACGCAAAATATTTCGGTCAAAGGTCATTGATGTATACCTGTCGCCAGAAGTGAGAAACTTGCCATTGAGGCATGCAAGCTTCAAAGTACTGAAGGGGTTGTTCCTAGATCAACTTCTTGGATAATGAGCTGATGTCGACAAGAAGCGATCCGTCAAAGGAGGGCCTTAACGAATCCCACATCAGTGACACGGAATGGAGCTAATGATCTTAATGGAGGTGAAAACGATCTGTGACATATGATTCAGGGTGGCGGTCATGAAAGGATGAAGGATAATGTATGGCAGTGGATGGGACACGGGTGACTTTTCTGAACGACTTCTCATGAACATATGGCGACACTGATACGATGGATCAGTAGCATTACCCCAAATATGGATGGTATGGCAAGACCATGGATGTGACCGGTGAATGAAACAACCCAACCCGATTGTGGTATGGAGGAAAAGTGTCATGTTCAAGAGCGACCTGCTACCATCAAAGTTTTCTTTAGTTTCTCCCAATTTTTCCCTAGTCATTGCTGACCAGTACCTCTTTATTTTTGTCAAGCTTGAGGAGGATAACATATGCTTGTTCTATAACCTGCCCTTCGGGCAAGCCCATCACTATGTTTTAACGAGCCTAGCGATAGTGAAACTCGTTCTCGTCTAAAGACAAGTTTGTCGCTATTTAGTGATTTTAACGAGTCTAACGACAAGGATAACTCGGTCCTTTTCATTTTTAGAGAGTCTGAAAAGGTACATAAAGTTAACTCCAAAAGTCCTTTTTCGTCATCTAATCCCTTAAGTCCGAAAAAGTATAAAACAATACAGAAGGGATGAGTTTTCGATAGTTTTAACGAGCTGAATAAAACAAGCGCTCAATCTTTTTGTGCAATAATCGCTCAGGTCCAAAAAGATTAAAATCTAGAGGAGGGATAGCTCTTCCGGTCGCTTTAACGAGCTGGAAGGCCAAAACTCGGCAATCTTTTCATATTTTACGAGTCAGATGAAAAGAGCTTAAAGAAGGCTCATCTTTTGAGGAACGAGTGATAAACAGGGTTAGCAGCTGATTCTAGGTACAGGTTGGAATTTTCCAATCACGGCAGAGTCACAAGGATGGCTAGGTGAAATCACTCTTCGCAGTTGTTCCTCAAAAATGGGTAAACAATCATATGGAGGTGAACGATCGACCAAATGAAAAGTGGAGGTGACGGTGCAAACACGACCAAGGCTTTAATGGCTGATGATATTACATTCACTGTGGTTATTTACCGGGATAGTTCATTTTTTAACGAGCTTAAACGCAGGTGGAAACATTTGCTCGGTCTTATGTTTATTTTTTAACGAGCATGAACTATGTGCTAAAACTGCTCGGATCTTGCGTTTATTTTTTAACGAGCATGAACTTTGTGCTAAAACTACTCGAATCTTGCGTTTATTTTTTAACGAGCATGAACTGTGTGCTAAAACTGCTCGATTACCCAGTCACATGATAAGAGTGTCTCATTGAGATTCTATTTTTTATGGAGCTTCATCTCACAAAGCTTTGCCCCGCATCCTTTCTTTATGCAAGTTAGGAAACGGCTAACCCAAAAAACAGGTAAATAACCGCTCTTTGCTTGCACTCCAAAAGGTTTGCATGCCCCCAGGTATAAAGTATGATTTCAAGGTTACCTCTACTTCTTTTCCGTCAAAACATTTGTTTTAACGAGAGAGGCCTACCTCTTTCAGGTTACCCAAAGATTGTCTCGTTAATATTTCAAACAAAACACTTCCTCGGCAATGTCTACCGAAATAGACAAAGGTGAGTGACAACAAGCGCCAAACACATAACTTTGACAAAATAATCTTATTCCAGAATAACCCTCTTCCAACATGGGCGGGGTACAGACTAGTCATATTCTCCCACGGAAACCTACCTTATACCCATAGTTTTCCTGTCGAAGCAAACCAGGACGCATGCCCCCTAGGTTCCAGTCATATCCTCTCGGATTACTCGCGCTCATCAGGAGGACGGACCGTGTGTTGAGACACTTCTTGCGTGAATAGACCATTTAGGGATGGTATGTGACTATTTGCGATGCGTGATCCGGGAAATGAAAGTTGGTCCACGAGCTTGACCACTCTTCCTTCATGCGGAAAACACATTACTCTAAAGAGTGAGGAGACTATAGCTCCCATGCAATATATATAGTCTCGTCCAAGGAGTAGGTTATAATCCAAGGGTCCTTGAATGACCATCACGTTCATTTGAACGGTCTTCCCTTTCAATGTTATGGGCACATTGGGGAGGATCCCTAAAGGTCGACTGGTTCCTTTATCAAAGCCTGATAGATTTCTTATTTCAGGCAAAAGCGCTGGCGAATCAAGCGCTTTCCAAGCAATAGAGGAAAGGATACTCTCAGATGCCCCCTCATCAATGATAGTGCCAGCCATTACCATTCTGTATATTTGAACGATAATTCTGAATGGTATGCTCGCTGGCAACCGAGGTCTGCCTAGTTGGTTCCAGTCGAAGGACACAACCAGGTTGCTTGGTGGTGGGACCAAATAGACGGCTGGATATGACTCTGACGAAGTTCCTTCCTGCGATAAAGGAATGGGCAAATTGCCCCCTTGTTCGTCGGAGTCTGTGTTGATGAAGAGAATTTGGACGGTGTCGTCTTTATTCTCCTCTGTGATGGTATCATTCGAAGATAGAGCCTCTGAAGGCAAAACCGGGTCAACTGCCGCCTCAACCTTTTGACTTTCGTCAGGCATGGATCCAGATGGTTCATCTTCAATGATAGGTGCTTCGGCTGACCACCTGGGCGGGCCAGCCGGGTTCTCAACTAGTGAAGGACTTGGCAGGAGTTTTTGATATCCAGGAGGAAGTTGCGCTCGTAAAATCGGGCGATCTTCCAGAACTCTTTTAGCCTCGTCTAAGAAGGGACAACGGTGGATGGCATGGTCACCTTCACACAGTTTACAGGGAAATCTAGCTTTCCCTCTCTGTCCTGGGACTTCACTTTCACTAGTCGACGGTGAGCAGTCAACATGGCTATCAGAGGTTGATGCTACGGAATTATGCAAACGGGGAGACCAGTCCCTTAGTATCTGAGGGATGCAGGGACAATCTCTGTGGAAATGGTCTCCCTTGCATATGACACATGGCGATTTAGGCCTGGTCAGTGCTGTGTGTGGATTTTTGTCAGACGACACTTGTTTGCCCCCAGTCGCTTTTGGCTCCTTCTTCTTCTTCTCTTTCTTCTTCTTTTCCTTCTTCTCCTTAGGAACTTGGTTTTTTGTTTTACCAGTTCCGTCAAGCGAAGAGGAAGGAGGATAGGAAGAGTTAGATGAATTAGAAGGCTGGTTGGCAACTCTGGTCTGGTCTAACTGTTGACTCGACTGTTCAGGAATAGTGGTGTTCTGAACGACATTGGTTGAAAAGAGCCAGACCGGCAGGCCAATTGTCAGTCCTGGAAGCGACAATGTGGCCATATGGGGCGCACCAACATCTCCCCAAGAGGAGAAGGGACTAGGATTTCCACCAGGGGGAATTCCTTGGTTGGTGTGCTCCATTTTTTCAACCTAAAGATCAACGTAGGAATAAAGGGTGATTGTTCCGTTTAAAATAAATTTTATAACGACGCTTAGACACAACTTTCTTTTTCAATTTTAAAGAGTCGAGAAAAAGCTAAAGATGACTCTAGTCTCCTTCGATGTTTTAACGAGCCCGAAGTGACAAATGCTCGGATGGACTTTTTCCGTTATAGAGTCTGAAAAAGGCCAAAAGGAACTACTCTGGAGTTCTAGGCAGAGGGTGTGCCAAACTTTTCGCAAAACCGCAGAATACTTTTTAGGGTACGGGCGGTCGACACGGCTTCCTAAGGATAAAGGTTTTATGCCTATAGGGGTCTCCCAATATATATGCGACGGTACGTGGGAGCACAATCCGTACTGGCGCTATCGTCCCTCAGGAGGAATCACCCACCATCCACAAGATCGACAGTCACCAGGCTTAACGACGCCGGAACACGTCTCTAGCCTAGACCTCTATGTTGTGTGTTATGTTGCAAAGCGTTGTTAAGTTCATTCAATTTATTTTAGGTTGATCTTTTTAGAAGTTTGCCTTTCAAGGTTCACCACGAGATGTATGATACAATTCCTAAATGCAGTCTAAAGATGATAAGCAAGCTTTATATCTTTTCAACTTTGAAAATCCTAGCTACTAAGGGAAAATAAAGACACCATCTTTTCTCAAAGAGCAATCAGCACACTCTAATGCACTTTTCCTAAATCCAACATGCAAACTATCAAATGCAAATGCACAATGCAGGTGTTTGTTTTCCGCTTTCTTAGTATTGATGCCTACAAAGAAAGCTTTTTGTACAACTTTGAATTTGCTTTTAAATGACAAATACAAACAAGTTTACTTTTTCAAAATCAGAGAAGATAGAAGAGATTACAACACTTAACGATTTTCGAAATGAATACTTGTTTCGACACTTAAAAGAGACAAATTCAAACCAATAAGCAAAAGCAAATGTATAATCAACTGTAAACAGCCAATGAACTCTCTCCTAAGATCACAATCAATAGATCTGAATCAAGGGCTACAGGATGATTATTTCACTCATGCAAAGGAAAACTGTAAATGACTCAAAAACACATAAAAACACTCACAGTCTTTTTGTACAAAAGGAGGCGGAATCTAAGCAGAGAAAAGGAGTTATCAAACTGGTACCTATGCTGGTTACAGGCTGCAAAAATCAGAGATCAAAACAAGGCAAAACAGAGCAGAGAACCCCAGCTGCACAAGGGAAAACTAGTTCAGCGCAACCTCAACACAGGGGTTTTGACATTCAGCGCAGGTAGCCTTCACGGGACCTGAGTTGAAATGCAGAATCCCTTTACTGGGTTTGCGCTGAAGGAGAAACTCTCATTTCCCTCAGGTTCTGGGTCACAGATTGCTATTTAATTCACTGTTTTAGGCCAAATAAAAGCAACAAGAAAGGTAGAATCAAAGGGATGCTTTGAAGGGCTACTAATATCTATCACAAGGATCATCAAATCATTTGTGAGTCCATTGTTTAGATCATAGACAAGTCCAGTGATTGGATCAAAGCAGCAACTGTCTACTTTGCATCCGGGAATAGCAGATGCAGTTCGATTGTTGCTGTCAAGTCTATGAAACAAACAATGATAGAAACACAAATAAAATGACTAAACAGATCTCCCCAGCGGAGTCGCCAATTTGTTGTGGGGAAAAATGCCTATGCAGGACGATCCTATCCACCTAAGGTGTGACAGTGCCTTAGCAACAAACAGAGACAGCTATTCTAGTTTCTTCCTTTATGAAATGTGAAAGAAGAGAGATCAATAGACTTACCGATGTCTTCCGTTTGTCCCTTGATCCGGTCTCTCTTCTCTTTGGGAGTTCACAGCTACTTGCCTTCTCACTCGCCCAGCTTCAACAGGTACATGCAAGATCACAAGAGAGTAGCTACTTGCCTTCTTGCTTGTCCAGCTTCAACGGGTTCCTGCAAGATCACAAGAGAACAGCTACTTGCGACAAGAGAAGAACACTACACAAAGACAGATATTCACATTCATAACTAGTTTAGGATTAGAAATAAACTAAACATACTAATGCATTCATACATCGAAAATACATCAGCATATAGGAGAAACCAAGATAGCTTTATTGATGAATAACAAGGTCCAGGAAGAGATACAACCCAGAGGGCTCCAATCCAGCATCTCCTTCCCAGCAAATGGAATTCCTATCTTCACCCCCTTCAAAGCATTAAGCACCCAATGATTCCAATCTCAAACCAATAGCAATTCGTTGCAATAACAAAATTCCAGCCTCTAGATCTCATGGAGGAGAGATCCATATATAGATGTTTGGAGAGAGGATGAGTCAGCTTGAGATCTGACTAGTGTCCTCTCCCTCTGTCAGCTCTTGAGTCCACTTGGAGGTTCTTGCTTCCACTTGGAGATTTGGAACCTCTTACTCATCACCAGTCGAATTCCCTGAGGCAAGTGTCATTTTGGAAGCTTCCTGGATTTTGACACCTTGAGAAATGAGCCTGCCACATGTCCATTCTCGTTCAGTGCAGGTAGCCAGTGTTCCCTTTGACATTCAACGCAGGTAGCCAGTGTTGGCTTTGACATTCAGCGCAAACAGCTAGTGTAGCCACTGAAATGATCCTGAATTGACTTGTTTTTGAGCAGTTTCTGGTGGAGAACTTCTGTGAATTGCTGTGGTTTGTTAGCCTTGTTCCTCTAGGGGTAGGAACAACATGTTTAGGGACTTTGGATCCCTTAGATTATGGACATTTCATGCTCAATGCTGTAAGGCACAAAAATTTCTATAACAGGAGGAAAAAAGTATTTAAACTTTTATTTAAATATAATAAATAAATAAATGATTTATTTATCATCTCAAGAAATATGGTTAAGGAATAATAAACAAATAATGATTTATTTAATTATTCCTAAGGTATTTGATTTAGTAAAACTTGACAAGGAATAATAACTAATTAGTGATTAATTAAATATTCCTAGAGAAAAATAAGATAATTATTTATCTATTTATTTCTCATAATTGGGTCAAATATGACAAGGAATATTAGTTAAACAATGCTTTAATTAATTATTCCCATAAGATATTAAATAAATAGTGATTTGTTTAATTATTCTGCATGCGTTCAATTATAAATGACTTAACAAATGTAGTTTATTAAGTAATTTCTCAGAGTGAAAGCAATTTTACTACGGTAAAATTGGCCCTACATGGTGTTGGAATGGGGTCCACTAGGTTAGTTTGGGGTTAATAAACCCAAATTTTGTATACAATTTTGTAAGATATGTAAAGTCTTTGCAATATTGTATGCGGAGCACGTAGATTAATAAGAGTCAAAGGGGCTTAGCCCCTTGTTTTAAGTAAAGTTTTGAGTTGGTTTTGAGATTCACTCATGGTCCGTGGACCATGGAATTTTATGAAAAAAGTCTATCAATAGTTGAGTCTTAGCGAAAGGAAGGGGGAACTAGAAGAACTTATATAGAATATTGGGTTGATTGAATAGTCTTGGGCAGAAGCTAAGGCAAGAAGGCTCTACTTCTTGCACTTAGGTAGTGAAAGGAAGGCTTCATAGCTGAGTGTGCGGAGGCGTAGGTAGAGTCTGCAGTTGAGTGCATGGACCCCTGCAGTTGTGTGCACAGGGTAGTTTGAGTCTGTAATCCATGAATTGAAGATCAATAAAGACAATTTTCTGAGAATTATTTAGTATTTTTGTTCATATATGTTTATGTTATGCGTTGTTGATAGATGCCTTGTTTTATGAAACACAGATTGAATGCTACATGATTATCTTGAATCAGCCTTAATAATGTATGCAATGAATGTTTAAACACTGTTGTAAAGCTTCTAATGATTTCTCCTATGTTTTCTGACGAATTAAGTAGATCTGTACAAACGCCAATTTAGGATTACTTTCTGAAGCGTGTAAGTAGGTAAATCAATGTTTAAAGGTCCCTAAGGACTAATAGTAGACCTTCACGAAGGTCTGAAGGTTGTTTCAATGGAGTTATATTAGCAAGCCCTAGAAGTCTATCAATCTGCGCGGAGGTAAATCTAAGGCACTTGAAGACATGACACTAGTCTCTAGATGCATAAACTTGGTTCTTGCATCCCCCCATACTACTTTGGGTGAGACTGCAACCTGCAGTACACGGGTTGTTGCCGAAAGGTCCAGTAGTGTAGGGTTATTTTGGTTGCGCAACTCACTCTAAACCTAGGTCATGACCCCCTAAGTCAACAAATGGTTCTGTTGTAGGGACCGAGATCTTCTCAAAGGAATGTGTGATATCACATCATTGGAATCCAACTAAGAAGGTAATTCAATAGTGGTTGGATCGAAAGATTCACTAGTTCGAGGCGTAAGAGAATAGGACTCTGTGTCTATTGAAGGAGGATTGGTTGAATAGATATATGTACATAGATGTACACGATATCTTCTTCTGCACCTTCCCCATTGAACTATATGAGTGGTTAGCCAAATTGAAACACAATCAAGGAAGGTGGAAGCTCGATAGCCCTATAGTGTGGACTCCAAAATTAGTGTGACAACTAGAAGCTTCTGACAACAAGATCGCGTGGGTTGTTGATCATTGGCTCGATTGAATTCTGGGAATATTTGTCATAGAATTTGCAGTTGATACCTTAGTCAACTATAGCGAAGAGGAGCAAAGTGGAGTGAAGCGGAGGGAAGCATAGCGAAGATTTTTCAAAGGACCACGAGGTAAGTATTTAAGAATATTGAATACTTGGATTAAAATGCTATTATGTGAAAAATGGGTGATGACATTACCTTGATGTTTGGAGCTACACGAAATGGAAGATTCTTCAGAAATCGTGAAGGATCAGGACTAGAGTGTACTCCATTGATTTAACCTCCTTCAAGCGACAACAAAGGGGTGGGGAAGACTACACCACGAAGCTCTGTTCAGCTAATCACTCATAGGATTCATAGAAAACATCACCCATCCACACCACCTCCACCCCAACCTCCACCTCATATGCCTTCACCCACACCTTCGCCTCCATCCCCACCATTCAACATGGCAAACACAATGAAGATGTTGATCTTCAAGGGTATATGAAGTGAAGATCCACAGAAGTTCTAGTTTGTTCCAAACGCCATATGGACATTAGAACAAATCATTGATGATAATATAAAGAAGGCACAACTAGTCACCACTTTGTAGGATCATGAGCTAACCTGGTACCTTAAGTATTTCGTTGATAATCCTCTTGCAACGCTAGAAGAGACTAAGATAGCTTTGAAAAAAGAGTTTAGTAAGCCTAAATATGACTCTCAGTTAGTGTTTGAGTTTAAAAAGTCATGATGAAGGTAAAGGAGACACCTTGGGACTTTGATCAGAGGTTAAAGTGTGAGATTAGACAAGCTAACATGCAGATCACGGATAGCCAGCATCGTGACTGGGTTATTATGTCACTTTTTCCCCATTTGAGAATCGCTCTGTCACAAAAAAAGATAGCAACACAGGCAGAAGCCATGGAAATTTTGATGAGGCTGCATGCATCACCTATTCAGGATATGATCCTAGGTGATCAGGTGCTCATGTCCTAAGTGTCATAAAATGCTCAATATTTAAATTGCTTAGCACTAGTTCAAAGTTCAATGACTAGAAAGTGCTCGTCTTCCCAATTCCGGTGCCGTAAACAGTTCGAAAAACGGTCGCCGTATGAGGAAGTTATGGCAAAAAGAAGAATTTGTCCATAACATTAGAAATTTTAATTTTTCAAAAATAAAAATAAAAAAAGGAATATTCCGCCGGGTATGAAATCTGAGGAAACCACCAAACATTAAATGTAACTGCAGTTAAGTTGGCAGAATTTTGGAAGGAGCGCCAAATTTGGCAGACCTGCCATAATTGGCGGAGCTAACTGGAGTTAACTAAAGTTAGCTGGAGTTTTTCTAGGGGCAAACTGGAGAAACTTTAAATGGCCATAACTTTGGCTAGGAAAGTCGGTTTTGGACGAATTTCTTTTTTATTTTGGATATTTTCGACCTTCTGAAACCACTGGTGCAGGTCTTACAGCCATCTGAGGTCATTTGCAAAGGTTTTGGGCCATGAAAGTTCTAGGAGCCACCAGGGCCCAGTTTTGTGAAGACTGGATAGGGTTGCAGGTATCCATTGGAGGTGATCCAATAGTCAATCTTGAAGGGTTCAAGTGTTCTGAATCCATTTTTACCATCTATTTCTCCTATAGATGCTTATATTCAGCTGTATTTTCAATTTGAGCATTTAATCAAAACAAGGACAAGCCTGGTTGGGAGCTTTGGACCCAGCAGACGTAGCCCTGGAGGGGGTGAACTGCTTTATCAACTTCTTTTGCATTTGTGGTTGATTTATTTTGCAGAACAAATTCATTTTAATGTGTTAAATAGTAAAAGGAAATAACTCTGCTATGCTTAAATGGGTCATGAACAGCTGGAAATTTCATGTGTTTTCTTTCTGCAAGACATGGAAATCTTTTAAACATGTTTAATTATGAATTGAATACCTTGCAAACAAATTTCAAGTAGTTTCAAATTCAGATCAAGTTGGTATCGGAGCCAGGTTTTTTGTGAAAATATATTCTAACTGTCTTGCAAAGTATTGATGCTTACCAGGTTGAAACTCAAAAGAGGGGAAGGATATTTGACTAGAGAACGAGAGAATCCTCCGTCAAGGAAGGCCAGAGAGCCATCACCTCCACCTTCAATTTCACCGTCAAGAGTCTCAGCAGAAGCTTCAAGGATGTCTGAACATGAAGGAGAAATTCCTATAGAGACAGATCCAAGAGAAGAAGAAAGAGTCTTCAGAAAGGATTTCTTGGACCTCACTGAAATGGTGAGGATATTGTACCAAGAAAGAAATGAGAAATTGGCTGGAGAAGGGTCCAAACATCCACATGAAGGAGCGGGCTCTTCAAGAGGTAAAAAGGATGATGATCATTCCAAGAAAGGATATGGAGGAAATGGTGATCCACGACCCCCATCTTCACCTTCTTCCTCTTCATCCTCGTCTTCTTTTGTTCATAAGCATAGATCCTCTGGAAAAAGTCCTTTTTTGAATCTTGATGTAAAATTCGAATTACCTATGTTTAATGGTGAAGTGAATGCAGAAAAGCTTGGCAACTGGATTAGGCAGTTGGAAGTTTAATTGAGGATCCAAAATATGCATGATGATGCCACAAAGATTCAGTTGGCTTCTTTGAGAATGGATGGAGCAGCATTGGTCTGGTGGGAGGCCAAGACTAAAGAGGAGATCAAGAAATTTGGTAAGGTTACCTTAACATGGCCTGAATTTCTTTTAGCGATTAAAAAATAGTTTTATCCTCTTGCTCACATGCAGAAAGCCATTATGAATTGGAAAAATTTCAGACAACTTAAGGGTCAGATTGTCCAAGACTACACCCAAGAATTCAGGAGAAGAGCTCTCTTGTTAGGGGTAGATTTACAGACCTAAGAAACCTTGCTGAAATACATCGGTGGCTTGCATAGCTACCTTAGACACACCATCTTGATGTTTAACCCTACTAGCCTGGACAAGGTTTGTGTCCAAGCTACCCATTTAGAGGCAAGGGGAAAAAACACATTTGAAGAGGGTAGAAACAAGTCCCCCAAGGGGAAAAACAAAGAGAAAACCTCTAAGGGAAAGAGAAAAAAGAATGCATCTGTCAAACAGGAGAGTGAGAAAGTGATCTGTAAACAATTTTCTAAACCAGGCCATGAGGAGAAAAACTGTTGGAAATTATATCCTGAAAACGACCTCAATTTAACAAATCCAAAGGGAAACAGAAAACTGCTGCTACTACATCTACACCACAAGATTTAGGGGAAGATTCAGGTGATGAAACCGAAATTGCAGCCATGGGTTTGAAAAACTTGAAGGGAAAAGAAATTGAAACTCAAGCCAACACTAGTACCTCAAACTGCCATGTACAAGCTCCTAATGAGGAAGAAAGAATTGAACTGTTTCATGTGAGGGTGATTTCAAAACATACTAAAATTGACACACTTTTTGATAGTGGGTCACAAGAAAACCTTATATCAGAGGACTTGGTCAAGCGGCTTAAACTTGAGACCGTTCCACATCCGAAGCCATATCCACTTGGATGGATTTGCAAGGATGAAAATTTACAAGTTTCAAGAAAGTGCACATTGCGCTTTGCAATTACTGCACATTTTATTGACACAATTGAACTTGATGTGGTACCTTTTGATATAGCAGGAATTGTTTTGGGAAGTCCTGACTTGTTTGACAGGAAAGCTATCCTTCATCGCCATGAAAACAAATATCATCTGTTCAAAGATGGCAAGGAGTTCATTGTTAGATCTCATCGCAAGAAGACAAATATAGCGATGGTGAATGCAGGACAGGTAAAAAGGCTGGTCAATTCAAGTAAGAATTTTGTTCTTCTTATGATTAAGCCCAAGGTTGATGTGAATCATGAGTCATTTGACAATTGTGATCCAAAACTTAAATCAGATCTGTATGATGTAGTTGATGCATATCATGAGATGTTTCAGGAGCCTACAGGTTTGCCTCCTAAGAGGGAGATTCAGCATGAAATCCATTTGCATCCAGATTGTCCTCTTCCAAACATAGGCATGTACCGCATGTCTATTATGGAGAATGTTGAAATAAAGAAGCAAATCAAGGACTTGTTGGACAAGGGTTTCATAAGGCCAAGTACTTCTCCATGTGGGTCACCAATTGTATTGATTCCAAAGAAAGATGGCACTTGGCGTATGTGTGTTGATTTCAGGGCCTTGAACAAGATAACGGTAAAGAATCGTTACCCACTCCCAAGGATAGATGATTTGCTAGACCAGCTGAAAGATGCTCAATATTTCACTAAGCTAGACTTGCACAGTGGATATCACCAAGTAAGAATTGAATAAAGTGACATTTGGAAGACAACCTTTAAAACCAAACAAGGACTCTTTGAGTGGCTTGTGATGTCGTTTGGTTTGTGCAATGCACCTGCAACTTTCATGCGGGTAATGGATGATGTCTTGCGTCCTTTTCTTGATGATTTCGTTATTGTCTACTTAGATGGCATCTTAATTTTCACCAAGTCTAGAGAAGATCATGTCATGCATGTTAGAAAAGTACTTGATGTTTTGAAGAAGAATCAGTTATTTCTTAAAATGTCAAAGTGTGAATTTGGAAAGACTTCTTTGGTTTATTTGGGACACATAGTAGGAGGAGGTGCTTTGAGAATTGATCCTACTGAGATTGAGGCTATTGTGAAGTGGCCTACTCCCAAATCCATAACAGACGTAAGAATTTTTTTGGGTGCAACTCAATATTGGAGGAAGTTTATCTCTAACTTCTCTTCTATAGCAGCTCCTATGCATGCAGTAACAAGTATGAAGCATGCTTTCCAATGGGGAGGAAAGCAGCAAAAAGCTTTCGAATCTTTGAAAGAGAAGATTAGTTAAGCTCCAACCCTTGCATTACCGGATTTGAGACAGCCATTTGAGATACAAACTGATGCTAGTGATTATGCTATGGGTGCAGTTCTTCTACATCATGGTAAGCCTATTGCTTTTCATTCTGAAACTTTTAATGGTGTTGTTGTAAATTATCCTACATATGATAAGGAGTTGTATGCATTGGTACAAAGAATCAACAAGTGGAAACACTACTTGATGGGCAAAGAAACTGTTATACATACCAACCATCAACCGTTACAGTACTTGCAATCACAAAGCAAGTTACAACAGTCACGACACTTCAGATGGATGGGCTTCTTGCAACAGTTCCATTTGGTAATAAGGTATAAGAAAGGTACTTTGAATAAGGTTGTTGATATGCTTTCAAGGCCTATTATTGGTGCTATTACTTTACTTAAGAATGATTCCATTGTACATGATAGTTACATAGAACAATATGCATCTGATGATGACTTTAAAGATGTGTATGCTAACTTTAGTAAAGGGAATCATGTAGAGGAAAATGACTATCACATGCATAACAATTTGCTGTTTCATTTGGGAAAGTTGTGTATACCACAGGGGGAGAGGATAAATGTCATAAGAGAAGCTCATTCTACTCTTATTGCTGGCCATTTTGGTGTGAGCAAAACAGTTGCACATCTACAGAGGTATTGCTATTGGCCTCGCATGGTAGATTTTGTTTCAAGGTTCATAAGAGGTTGTTCATTATGTGCTACAAGCAAGCCTAGCAACAGGAAGCTTGGTTTGTATACTCCTTTGCCAGTACCTTCTAGACCATGGGAGAGCATCTCTATGGATTTTGTAGGAGGTTTGCCAAAATCTCGAAAGCAGCATGATTATTTATATGTAGTAGTTGATCGTTTCAGCCAAATTTGTATACTTATGCCTTGTAAGAAAACTATAACTGCTGAACAAACTGCTGAATTATTTTTTCTTCATGTATGGATTCACATTGTTTTTCCTACTTCCATTATTAGTGATAGGGATTCCTGATTTGTGGGGAATTTTTGGTCCAACCTATGGGAGATGATGGACACAAAGTTGAAGAAAAGTACCGCTTTCCATTCGCAAACAGATGGACAAACCGAAGTTGTGAACAGAACCATTGTGCACCTCTTGAGAGGCTATTGCAGCAAGCATCCCAAGCTTTGGGATGAACATTTGCACTACATACAACATGATTACAATCGTGCCAAGCACTCTTCCATAAACACCTCACCGTTTGAAGCTTGTTTTGGTTACTTGCCAAAATCACCTCTTGATTTCATTCTTGATAAAGATGTTGCCATTGAGGGACATAGTGATATTGATAAAGCTCGTTCATTCATTGAAAGAATTCAGCAAATACATCAGCAAATTCAAGAACAGCTTGAGAAGAGTCAAGGCAAGTACAAGGAAAGACACGACAAGCATAGCGTCGATCACAAGTTTCAAGAAGGAGATGAGGTATGGCTGTACATTAATAAGGAAAGGATGCAAGGAGAAGGTAAAAAGCTGAAGCCTATTCGTTATGGTCCATTCAAAATCCTCAAGAAGGTTCGAAATAATCCTTTTCAATTAGATTTGCCTTCCTACATGCAAATGTATTCTGTTGTCAATGTGGAGAACTTACGTTTGTATGAACCTCCTTTGATTGTTGATCATGAAAGTGTTGTTCAGCTACCATCTATAGAATATTTCTCGCCAGAATTCTTAGATGAGCTGAAAGAAGATACAATCCTTGATAGAAGGACACGCACTTCAAGAAGGGGCAGTGTAGATTATGTTCGGGTTGGTTTCAAAGGCAGCAAACCGAACAAGGAAAAGTGGATGGAGGTGGACAGAGTGAGGGAGCTGTACCCTCACCTCTTTAACAGGTAGTTGAAGGCTTTTGGGGTCCAAAAGCTTCCCAATGGGGAGGCGTGATCAGGTGCTCATGTCCTAAGTGTCGTAAAATGCTCAAAATTTAAAGTGATTAGAACTGGTTCAAAGTTAAATGAATGAAAAGTTCTCGTCTTCCCAATTCTGGTGCCGCAAACGGTTCGAAAAACGGTCGCCGTATGAGGAAGTTATGGCAAAAAGAAGAATTTGTCCATAACATTAGAAATTTTAATTTTTCAAAAGAAAATTAAAAAAGGAATATTCCGCCGGGCATGAAATCCGAGGCAACCACCAAACATTAAATGTAACTGCAGTTAAGTTGGCGGAATTTTTGTAGGAGCGCCAAATTTGGCGGACCCGCCATAATTGGCGGAGCTAACTGGAGTTAACTAAAGTTAGCTGGAGTTTTTCTAGGGGCAAACTGGAGAAACTTTAAATGGCCATAACTTTGGCTAGGAAAGTCGGTTTTGGACGAATTTCTTTTTTATTTTGGATATTTTCGACCTTCTGAAACCACTGGTGCAGGTCTTACAGCCATCTGAGGTCATTTGCAAAGGTTTTGGGCCATGAAAGTTCTAGGAGCCACCAGGGCCCAGTTTTGTGAAGACTGGATAGGGTTGCAGGTATCCATTGGAGGTGATCCAATAGTCAATCTTGAAGGGTTCAAGTGTTCTGAATCCATTTTTACCATCTATTTCTCCTATAGATGCTTATATTCAGCTGTATTTTCAATTTGAGCATTTAATCAAAACAAGGACAAGCCTGGTTGGGAGCTTTGGACCCAGCAGACGTAGCCCTGGACGGGGTGAACTGCTTTATCAACTTCTTTTGCATTTGTGGTTGATTTATTTTGCAGAACAAATTCATTTTAATGTGTTAAACAGTAAAAGGAAATAACTCTGCTATGCTTAAATGGGTCATGAACAGCTGAAAATTTCATGTGTTTTCTTTCTACAAGACATGGAAATCTTTTAAACATGTTTAATTCTAAATTGAATACCTTGCAAACAAATTTCAAGTAGTTTCAAATTCAGATCACTAGGGGTATAACAGATCGACTCACAGTTAGCAAACCTGCACCTAAAATTACAGAGTTTGAAAAAAAAAAAAGATTAAACCAGAAATGCATACAGAAGTCTGGTGTTTGAAGTGCAAGGGCCATAGGCATGATAAATATCATTGTCCATTGTACACAAATTATATTACAGGAGGGGGGACAATTCCCCTAAAGCCAGAAGCCCCAGTAGGGCCAAGCATGGGGGTTGTGCTATGATGTGTCATTTGTCAAGTTATCGGAAAACATGCGATGGATAATTGCCATTTACTTCAGAATTTCGTTCAGAATTTACCTTATTATGATGGTTTAACTGACGTAGATCTGTTTTTGGATGAATTTGAGCAAGAAGTGCCTAAGGACCACCGCTCAAGCACTGGATTTAGCACTGCGCACTACATCTGCATGATGGTGGGGTACACATAAGGATATTTATTTGGATGGCGAGATTATAGAAGAATGGTGAAGCTATGGTTTAGCTGTGCTAATACCAGAATGACTAATAATTATAATGGAAAGGATGATCTACGTGATCACCTGGCGAAGTGGGCTAAGGCATGGAGGACAAAACCGCAGCCAGAATGGATACACATATTTTGTCATACCTTGGATACAATTCCCGTGAACTCGTATCTGGAAATGGAGCTGCACCATGGCACTATGGAGTGGGATGTATTGAAGGAAGGTTTCTTATTTAATTTTAGCTTTGAAGACGACTTTCAAGAATTGCTGAAGTGCTACAAGAAATTAAAGTGGCTATCTTCAGAACACCAAAGGAACCTATGGAATGGACCCAACCGGACTAGGGCACCTAGTTGTTAGAATGCTATAATGTGACTACTAAAGAAGAGGAAGAAGACCCAAGGAACATCAATATCCCGGAGGCAGAAGGGCATCACGAAGTTGAAGGCCCACAAATAGAAAACCTGGACATATCTGCACCATTGAAGTCGAAGCAAGTAAACATTGACACTAAAGAAGAACCAAACTTCGTGAAAATGGGAGATTATTGGGATGACGCTATAGTAGATAAAGTTGTTGAATTAATTCATGAATACCATGATCTCTTCCCCACTAAGTTTTCAAATTTGAAGGGCATAATTGGCAATTTGGGCATTATGAAGATCATATTGAAGTCAGATGCCAAGCCCCTTAAATAAAGGCCTTCTCACCATAACCCTAAGTATAACGAAAAGGTGCACCAAGAGCTGGATAAGAAGTTGGAGGCAAGCATCATAGAACTTATTGAAGACTCTGATTGGATGAGCCCCATCGTGGTCCAAGAGGAGAAACAAAAAGGCGAAATAAGGATTTTCGTAGATCTGCGAAAGCCTAACGATGCATGTGTTCACGATCCATTTCCAACGTCATTTAGAAATGAAGTGTTAGACAATGTGGGGGGGGAGGATGACTATTCCTTTATTGAAGGGTTTACAGGTTATCATCAAATCAAGATCACACTAGAGGATAGGAGAAAAATGACTTTCATGACGGAGTGGGTTTGTTTTCAGTACAATGTTATGCCTTTTGGATTAAAGAATGTGCCTGCAATATTTTCTCATGTAGTCATAGCGGAATTCAAGGAATTCATTCATCAGTTTTTGGAAGTATATTTTGATGACTAGACAGTGTTTGGATTAGAGAAGTGCCATCTAGTAAGCCTGCACTTGATGTTGGATACATGTCGTAGATACTAGATAGTGCTCAATTTGAAGAAATGCATATCTTGTGTTCTTTTCGAGATCTTGCTAGGTCATGTTATGTGAAAGAAACGATTGATGGTGGAGCCAATAAAGATTGCGGTAACTATGAATTTGTATTCCCATAGGAATGCTAAGCAGTCGCACATGACTTTAGGACATACGGGTTACTATAGGAAAATTTAAAATCTTATTCTCAAATTACTGCGCCCGTGGAGAAACTGCTAAACAAGGATGCGACATTCTGTTGGGATGAAGAATGTCAACATAGCTTAGATGTGTTGAAGGAAAAGATGGTAACCATGTCAATATTGGTATTCCCTAATTGGAAAAAGGAGTTTCATGTACACATCGATGATTATTGCATTTCACTACAAACAATCAAGCATTATCTATTCGGAGGGTATTCAAGACATATACAAATCATTCTGCCTTAAAATACCTAGTCAACAAGCCTGTGTTGGGGGGGATGGGATTTTTATATGGTTATTACTATTTCAGGAGTATGAATTTGAAGTCATTATCAAGCCGGGGAGGTTGAACACAGGTGTTATAGACATTTTTGGGCACTGCAACCCCAATCATAAATGTCCATAAACCAAGGGCTCTTAAGTCCCTAAAAGTGTTGTTCCAACCTCTAAAAGAACAAGGTCAACTGATTACATCTTCTCCCAAAAGTTCTCCATGAAAAACTACTCAGAATTGGTCAAAACCAGACCATCTCACCTGCTCCATGGTCAAAATGCGCTTCATCCCATCTAAATACACACACGAGGTGCGATGCATCTTGAAAACCCTTCTATGGGGTGCGATGGGCGAGAGTGGACAAATGGCAGGGTCAATCTACAAGGTGGAGGATCATGGAATCTTCTAGAAACTTCTCCTATGACACTTGCCTCTCTGCATTCACCCAGGGATGAGTAAGAGATCATCAATCTCAAAAGCTGACTCACCCCCCTTGCAAACATCTACATATGGATCCCTCATCCCAGAGATCCGGAGGCTGGAATTTTATATCTTGTAAGGAAGTGCTGCTGGTTTCTTGGTGCAATATCATAGTGTTGGGTGATCTAAGCTTTTCATGAGGTGAAGAAGGGATTTCTTGCTGAGAGGATGATGCTGGGTCAGAACAATTGGTTGTAATCCTCTTTGCTATTTCTTGATTATCAATAAAGCTATTCAAGTTTTCCTCCACATTCTTGTATGATTGATGATATATGCATTTGTGTGGTTAATATATATTTGGTCCTATATTTTTTATGATAATAGATCTATGTTCTTGGATATTGTTATGCCGCTTTGATTCTACAGGTTCTCTTTGAAGCTGGGTAGACGAAGAAGCGAGTGGCGAAGATCTATCAAAAGGGAGAGGAATCGAGTGAGGAACCAAGCGCAAGACAGAGGTTGGTCTCCTTTGTTCCCCTCTTATCTATTTCTCATAAAGGAAAACGAAAGTAGTTTTAGTTTATTTGTTTCTAAGGTAGCTACCAGCCTTAGTGGGACTAGCAGCTCTGCATAGACACTAGATTTCCCGATAACAGCAGGACCTAACCATCTGTCACGAATTGAAACAGATGAAGAACCTTATATTTTGGAAGAAGGGTTGCTTCATGGACAACTCTTTGTGGTGCGCATAGCAGATGACCATTTTGTAGATATTATTCACTTCTTACCTACAAGGACGGTGTTGGAAAGATATACAAGTTAGCAGAAGATGAAATTAGTAGTGCGCATAGCTGACTTTTCAGTCATTTCGGAACATTTGTATAAAATGGGTGCAGATGAAATATTGCGAAGATATGTGTTGGAATTTGAGCCTAATAACATTCTGGCCAAATCTCATGGGGGAGTTGTGGGAGGCCATTATGCAGGCAAAGTAACTACGTAGAAGATTTTGCGCATAGGGCTATGGTGGCCAACTTTGCACAAGGATTCCAAGGCATATTGTATGGCATGCAATGCATGTCAAAGAACTGGCAGATCATCACGAAGGGATGAGTTACCACTACATCCTCAGGTGTCTTTGTAGGCATTTGAGAAGTGGGTGATTGATTTTTTTGGGCCATTTCAACCCCCTTGAAAGAAAATGGTTGTGCGTTATATTATCACTGCAACAGAATACCTAACCAAATGGGCAGAAGTATAGCCCGTCAAGGATTGTATAAGGGCTAAGGCTACAAAATTCTTGTTTGAGAATGTATTTAAAATATTTGGATGCCCGAAAGTGTTGATGAGTGACTGGGACACATTTTCTGAATGAAATGATCAATGCATTGACTGAGGAATTCCAAGTCTACCATCTGAAGAGTACACCATATCACCCACAAGAAAATGGAACTGTTGAAGCCTTTAAGAAGATTCTGGAGAACACACTGACAAAGATCTGTAACGCACAGTGGAATGACTGGGATGTGTGTGTACCTACAGTACTATGGGCTTATAGGACTACTTGTAGGAAGTTGATAGGGTAAACATCGTTCAGATTAGTATATGGGGTCAAAGCCATGATGTCGATGGAATATATCATGCCTAGCCTGCACAGAGTAGCCTTGACGGATATGGCAGATCATGAGGCCTTGGAAGAACAAATCACATAGCTAATGGAGCTTAAAGAAGACTAAATTTTGGCAAGATTCCATCAAAAAGTGCAAAACAGATGTGAAAAAGCATGGCATGATCGTCATATCAAGATTCTCACATTCAAGGTAAATGCTCTTTTCCTTATATATGTTATTAAGTTCACTAAATTTCCAGGTAAATTCCAGATGCATTGGTTAGGGCCATATATTGTCAAGGAAATCACATATATTGGTGCAGTTCAACTCACGAAGCTAAATGGGGAGCCCTTCCTAGGAAGAGTGAACGGGAGAAAGTTGAAATTGTATACAGGGATCCTGCACAATGACTATATGGTAGTAGGATAGTTTTAGTGCTCTAGGCATTTGCAAGGGAGCATGGGACTATAAAATACACTGCCCGTGTTAGAGGACAAGGTAGCGACCAGGGTGCATGGAGAGAGACGAAGATGAAAAAAATGAAGCTGCACTTAGGAAGTTGTGCCATGGGGGAAGGTACCACATAGTCCATCAGGAAAATAACCATTCGAGTTACTATTCATGACTTGACGGCCATAAAATGGTTAATTGGAGTGGGGTGTCAGTAATTAAGGTAAAAATATTTGAAGATATGTTGCCAAAACAACATTTATTATCAAAATTTGCGGGGAATGGTTGGATTTGAATTCAAAAACCCCTATAAATTATGCGTGTTGGTCCAACAAAGAACACTTTGCTCTCTAAGACTTGTTGGTGAATTTTGTTGTATGTCGCACATGAGCCGAGAATTCTGGTAGAAATTTTTCTCACACCCTCTATTTGTGAACTACTCTGCAAAAGGATGGGAGTTATTCATTGAAAATATGACTTCCACTAACCCCGTCAAAGCCATGAGCTTGGAAGTAGCTATGTTCAACACGCTAAGACCAAAAGTATCCAGTATGGAGGCTACTCCTACTGTGCCCATGGCACCTAGGTCGCCCAGGCCAAAACGGACTATGGAAAAAGAAAACAACGTGCTGCGAAATAAAAGCAACCAGATGCAAAGGAAAAACAAAAGAATCTAGTTCCAGTTTATGGATCACTTAGGAAGCATACCGAGACATAGACAAAGCTGAAAAAGGATAAGTAGCTAGAAAAAGTAGTGGACCTAGAGGAAGAAGAACTTCGGGGAATTGAGGATATTGATGCCGAAGGGTTGTGTTATATACATATTTGGGCACTGCAATCCCAAACTAATATGTCCATAAACTAAGGACTCCTTAAGTCCTTAAAAGTGTTGCTTCATACCCTAAGGGATCATGGTCAGCTGATTACATCATTTCACAGAAGTTCCACCTGAAAAACTACTCAGAACTGGCCAAAACCGGACCATACAGGCTACTCCATGGACAAGGTACGATGCATACTCACTGCCTAACTAGCTAGGTGTGATGCATACTGAAATGGCCTTCTGTGGAGTGTGATGAGTGAGAATAGGCAAATGAAAGAGACAATTTGCAAGGTGGATGATCATGGAATCTTCCAGAAACTTCTCCTGTGACACTTGCCTCTCTGAATTTGCCCAGGGATGAGTAGGAGATCATGAAATCTCCAAGTGGAACTAAGAAATATCAGTGGAATGACACTAATCAAACAACCCAGAGCTGACTCACACCCTTGCAAGACATCTATATATGGATCACTAATCTGAGAGATCTAGAGGCTAGAATTTTGTATTTTGTAAGGAAGTGTTGTTGGTTTGGTGAGAAGAAAAATTGCATTGTTGGGTGATTTTCTTGTCCATGAGGTGAAGAGGGCTTCAGAAACTGGGAGGATGATGCTGGATTAGATAGTTGGGTTGTAATCCTCTCTTACATTACTATTAATAAAGTTCTTTGAGCTTTCCTCCATATGATCTTGTATTTGTGAATCTTATTGTTTATGAATGCAATTATATGGTCAATGTGTTTATGATTCCATCTTGGTTATGATGTTTTAGATAGAGATGATTTAATAGTTTGCTATCACTTTGACTCTACAGGTACTCTTTGAAGTGGGACAAGTATGAGAGGAGTGGAAAATTCTATCAAGGAAAGGAGAAATCAAGCTAGGATCAAAGTGAAGGATCCAGGTTCATCCTCTATTCTTCTCTTCCATCTATCACACTTAAAGGAACTTTTGAAAATATTTCATTGTTTGTTTCTAAGATAGCTACCCATCTTAGTGGGACTAGCAGTTTGAATCGACACTAGTTTTCCCTGAAAAAAATTGCGACTCCACTGGGGAACGAATAGTTTGTTTTGTTTGTTTATTGTTTTCTATATAAACTACAGATGGAGCCTGAAGTTAGCCAGCAAGCCTTCGAAACACCTTTTCTATGCAATTGGAAGTAGATAAGCGTTGCTTCAGTCGATCTCTGGGTTGGTTTATGAACTAAACATCCGACTTACAAAGCATCCTAAGTGCCCTTGTGGTAGCTCAAAACCTCATCAGATCCTACCCATATGCTTTGTGTTTATTGTCCATCATTACTTAGCCTAAACCACTGAACTTAACTATAGGTTTTGAGCAAAAACCAAGCTCAGTTTCGCTCCCTAGCCCATCGCACTATCTATAATTGTGCAACCTCGATGCATCGCACCTCCCATGTGTTGCAAGTGCGATGATTGAGCAAACTGTTTTTTCTTCTCTGAAACTTGGTTTTGCTCACTGTTTTCAGTAATATTCAATATTTTTGTTGTTCATGATTAGTACCTTCTTGCTTTAACCATCTTCCTTCACATTATTTCAACCTCCATCAATTAGGAATTGTAAATGTTTTTGTGTATTTGTCGATCATTTGCTATCCTCCTTTGTCGAAAGTAGCCTAATCGAACTGTCATTTTTGATGCAAGTGTCGTAATTGTCATTCCGAATCAAAAGAAGAGTGTCGTAAAGTCTTCCTCTTCTAGATAGTTTATTGTACTTTTCTCATTGTACTTGATATTGAAATTATTGGTATTTCAAGTGTCGAAAACAGTTTTAAATTCAAAATCGAAAAGAGTCGTCTTAGTCTTCCTTTCGTTTTGAAAAGACAAAATTGTTAGTACTGTTGCTTTGAAAGAAAATAGTTTAGATCTGTACTTAGCATTCTTTTTGTCATCCACACATTAAGAAAACATAAAACAAATACCTGCATGTGCATCTACATTTTGACTTCTTGTTTTGGTTTACAAAAGTGCATTTAGTATGTGCTCTATGCTCTCTGCTGAAAGAAAAAATCATTATCTTCTTTCCTTTGTAGCTAGTAGTTTCATTGCTAAAAGAACATAAATGATTGTTTATCATTTTAGATTGCATATTTAGGAATTTCACATTTACATCATGTCGTGAACCTTGAAAGAGAAACTTCTAAGCAATATCAACCATAAAATAAACCTCAATGAACATAAACACGCTTTGGAATCTAACGCAACACATCTAGAAGTCTAGGCTAGAGACATGTTCTGGTGTCGTAAAACCTGGTAACTATCATTTTTCATCGTAGGTTGGGTGATTCCTCCTCTTGGATATGAAAAGTGCCAGTATGGACTTGTGCTTCCCGTACCATCGAGTATATATTGGGAGACCACAATAGGATATTATCCTTTATCCTTAGGAAGCTGTGTCTGCCACCCTATCGATCATAATGCACTAAACACAACATTCAGGAAGATTGATTGTCGTACATAAGTCCTTGATAATTTCTCTATCATTTATCACCAACGTGTATTTTGCAGTTTTACGATCGATTTGGTAAACCCTCTAGCTAGACTTCCAAAGCAGTCACTTTCATTCCTTTTCGACACCTTAAAAGAAAAGGTCCATTTGAGAACTTATCACTTCGGTCTCATTAAAAATCGAAGGTGACTAGAGTCACATTTCGCTTTTTATCGACTCTTAAAAATTGAAAAAGCAAGTTGCATCAAAGTGTCTTAAAATTCATTTAAATCAAAATAACTTTTTCCCCTTTAATCTTTGAGTTGATCAAGTAATCCTCAATCGTGGAAGAAAATCAATCAAAACCCCGGCGTTCGTGAAGACTAGTGATTCAACCTTCTTTGACCCCAGAAACAAAACCATCCCGGGCAAATCATTCTCGTTTCACTGAGTTCAATTCACCTAATTTATTTGAAACTTGCATTTCAACATCGTCAGAGACTATAGTTACTCCAATTATCTCTGGTACATCTGCCTTTACAGAAGAAGTTTGGCAATTACAAGAGGACATTAGAATTGATCCTAGTGTAATGGTAGACACCTCTATTCCTAAAGCAGCTCCACCTAGGACTAATCAAGAAACTGAAGTTCACTTACCTGAACATCTAGAAATTGAATTCCAAAATTCAGAAGGTGTCAGCCCTCCAGTATCTGTTACTACAGAAGATACACATTCTTTGGCTCCAGAAATATTTTACAATCCTGACGATCTACCTCTTCCACCTGGACTGATTATTATAGAAGATATAGTGGATGATCTTCCACCTAGTACTCCAGTGCATTTTGTAACTGGTATCCACTTACATCCATTTACTACAGAAGTTAGCTCTTTTTCATCACAAGTTCCTGTCGAATCGCTAGGAAATCTTTTGGATAGACTAAACATATCTGAACAACCATCAACATCTAAGACTATGTCAACAGACACAGCTACAGTAGAGTTTCCTGCTGCCGTTCCTACGATGATTGCTGGAATACCATATGTGCTGGCAAGTTATCAACAACAAGCTGGAGTCCGATCAGGGACTATTTCGACGACATGGTCAGTTCCTATTTCTTCATCCGGATTCTCATCTGGTATTTCTTATGTTGAAATTCAACAAGTCGATCCGATGTGTCTTCAAAGGCCAATCTACCCCTTAAGTACTAGATTGCAACCATATGGGGGGCAGTATGCCTTTTAATTGTTCCCTCCTGGAGAACAAACATATGAGAGTTTACAACAAGGTTCGGGTCAAACTAGAATTACATCCAGCAGTTGGGTACCAATACTGCCTCAACAACCAAGGGTTGTATATTCAATGCAACTAGTCCATCCTATGTCAAAGATTCCCACTACACCTACTATTGTGACTGTATCGCAAGTACAAGCACTACCTGTTGTATGTCAACCTCAAGTTTCTCATGTTGCAATACAATAGCCTCTCGTCTCAGCGATTCAATCACAACCTCAGGCTAGTGCCTCCTTATCTAGAGCGACTCAGGCTCAAACAGGTACTATGACTACGCATCTTGGTCAATCATCTAGTATTGGACAACAGCAAATGGTCCAACAACCATGGCTGGTTTAATGCCAACAACCACAATTCCATCAATCATACCAAGGACCTGAGCAACAAGTCTTTGTAAGTAATGGGCAATCACATTTCCAAAGTGGTTATCAACAACCATATCAAAGTTACCATATAATGGTTATGCCCATCAACCTTATCAAAGTTACCAACATCAAATACATTACGGTGGTATGAAAAGACCTACTGCTCAGGTGATTCCATCTTATCCTGGTATGCTTCGCCTAACCTGAATCAACAGTTTCCCTTTGTAGCAACTCTAGAATTACCAGATCTAAACTAGCTAACAAATGATCCAATTACTTATGCCCCTTGGTGGCCTGCGATTCCTCATAAACTTCCCTCTGATATTCCTAAATTCAATGGAAATCCAGGTGAAGATCTATCGAATCATGTGATGACTTTCCATTTGTGGTATTCATCCAACACCCTGAATGATGATTCGATTAGGCTTTGTCTTTTCCAACAAAAGTTAACAGGTCCGACAGCTAAATGGTATATAGAATTGCCTAGAGCTTCATATGACAACTTTAGTACCCTTGCCACTACCTTTTTAACCCATTTTCAATTACCCATAAGGTACAAAACAGGGATAGAACTCCTTACCAACTTTAAATAGACGACAACCACTCATATATCTGATCATATTCATGAGTGGTGGCATCGTTGAAGAATGGTGAAGACATATGTTCCTAATCAGTTTTTAGCTGAATGGTTTATAAATTCGTTGTTACCCTCTATTACAGAGGCTATGGCTAAGGGAGGAGTTGTCACTGAAGAGCAATTCATTTCTTATGCACAATATTTATACTTGATCTATACCCAGTCTAGCATGCTCTACGACAAAATTCCTGATGCTACTAGACCAGAATTCTTTGTTCCTCCCCCTCCTAAATCAAACCGGGACTCTCATGCTGGTGATGGTTTGATCGATGCAACAAGCATGAAAACCGCAAAGGCTACATCTAAAAAAGCCCTTGCAGTTTCTAGTCAAAAAGCAAATGAAGAACCTCTTGCCTCAGAGATTAATGCCATATCATCTGGCAAGGGAAAAAATCCAAAGCAACTAGGGGGCAAGAAGAAAGGGAAAAATAATAAGAAACAGGAAAATTCACCTCCTGAAAAATCTTCTAAAAACCCTACTGGGCAAAAGAAACCTCATTATACATGTTACATATGTGATGATGAGCATTTCATGAAAGATTGTCCACATAAGGCTAAGGTTATGAAATTTTTAAGAACTTCAAATACCCTAGTGGTGTTTACTAATCCGTTTTCGAGCCTAGAAACAAACCTGGTTGCTATCGATCATGCTTCCCCATCCCAAGTGCTTATGTTATCCATCTCAAAACAACAAAATGACGCTTTGATATCTACAAGGAATAAGGATTACGGAAATCCACAATTGTCGAACAACAAGACTATTGATCAACCAGGCAGTATGACAATGACTTCTTCGGAAGTTGTTCCGCCCATCATTCTTGAATTAACAATAAAACTGCCTAAGGGAGTAGTACATAAATCAACATTTAATCCTCGTGCTCAAGCAGTGCAGAATTATAATATAGTGGAGGATCTGGCCCAATCTCCATCCTCCATGTTGACACTTGAAGTAATACAAAATTGTCCATCCCAAAAATAGGCTTTGTTATCAGTGATAGGTTGGATTGACCCAGCAGATTCCAATCTAGTGGCCTTCAATCATAATTGATACGAACCTCAGTTACCAGAACAGCTTGCTTTCCTCATACAAGTAAAATCTCTCAACAAAACTGTTCATTGAACAATAATTGATGAGGGAGCATCTACTTTTATTATGTCAATGAGTTGCTAGAAAACTTTAGGCTCTCCACCCTTGTCATTATCATCAACAACATTGAAAGTGTTCGATGGGAGAACATACATGCCATATGGGATATTAAGTAACTTGCAAATCAAACTGGGGGGCAAGACAGTAGAAATTGATGTTGAGGTCATTTATGGAAACCTTGACTACAACATCCTACTGGGAAGGCCCTAGATTTATGCTATGGTTGTTGTTGTGTCAACATATTTTAGAAAGATTGCATTCCCATTTTAAGGTAGAATTACAATCATTGACCAACTCACCTTCCTCCCCAATAGTTCTGAAGTTACCAGAAGCATTCCATTGATCCATGGAAGCTCTCAATCGCTTCAAAATATCAGAGTAGGTATTCTAAAAGACCCTTCCTTAATGGGTACTTTTGTCCTTCCACCTCTAATTAATCTGGTGGAAGTGGCCATAGTGGAAACATGTCATATGATATCTTCTACATCATCAAAGATTAAGAAGAACTCTGACCATTTTGATAGTGTGGATCATCGCGAGGTATTGCCCCCAAGCCCTACCATACCTACATCATCTGATGATCAATTCAGTGATGTTGTACATTATGTACTGGGGGCATTGGAACCATATCTTTCCTTCATGACCCCTTATGAGTTGTGATCAAAGGTTGCCAGAGGATAGTTCATTGACTGGTGTCAACCTCGTTAAAAAATGAAACCAAGGATCTGAGCAGAATTCCTTGTCTTGTGTCAAGCTCATTAAAAAATGAAACAAGGCTGAGCAAAGTTCCAAGTCGAATCTTTCACTTGATCTCGTAAAGGAACCTTCATTCCATCCACCTAATTACCGCGAGTAGTCTGGTGAATGTAATGAAGCTTATGGGGCATGCACCCTTGTCTATTTTGCGGACAAACCCAGCTGTAGAGATAAGTTTCCCTGTAAGTTATGTGATCGGTCTGAGTGACCTCTCACCTTTGTCTATTTGGCGAACAAAGTGCAGGAAGGATTTTGTCTAAGTATTGATAGAAAATCATCTTGCTTAACCACAGTAAGTTTCCATATGGTTACTGAAGACTTTTTATGCTGGGGGCATAAAACCTTTTTATACAAGAAAAAATGAGCAATTCCATTTTTTAGATTTTTAGCTTTATAGTTTGGTCATTGCTAGCTTACATAAAAAGGAATAAGAGTAATGTTCCTGCAAGGTTCAAGCTCATTAAAAAATCAACCCGCACTGAGCATAGTTTTCTTCTTATTCAAGCTCATTAAAAAATGAAACCACCTTTGGTAAATAACCTTTGTGATCGCTTTGCTATTAGCCCTTTTGAACCATGGTTGTGTTCCTACCATCACCTCCATTCATTTAGCTGACCATATGCTTCCACTTGATTGTTTACCCTTTTGAGGAACAGCTGCGATGAGTGATTGTGATTGCCACCCTCTTCACACTACCATGTTTTTAGAAGTTCCAAACTTACCTGGAACCGGTCGCTACCCAAAAATACCACTCATTCCTCAAAAACGAGTCCCTTTTAAACTCTTTTTAGACTCGTTAAATATAAAAAGATTGTCAATCTATTGGCTTTTCCAGCTCGTTAAAGTAAAGGGAACACCATCCCTCTCATATATTTTAATCTTTTTGGACCTGAGGGGTTATTAAAAAAAAAGATCGAGTGCTTGTCTTTGTCGGCTCATTAAAGCTATCGAAAAGTCATCCCTTTCATATTATTTTATACTTTTTTGGACTTAATGGATTATGCCACAAAAAAGGATTGTTGGAGTCTCCTTTTTGTCTATTTTTAGACTTCCTAAATAATAAAAGGACCGAGTTATCTATGTCTTTAAACTCGTTAAAACAATAGCAAAAAACTTGTCCACCTAGATAAGAACGAGTCTCACTGACACTAGGCTCGCTAAACACAAAGCGATAGCTTTGCCCAAAGGGAAAATTACAGACCAAGCATATATTATCCTCCTCAAGCTTGTCAAAAATAAAGAGGTACGAGTCAGCAATGACTAGGGAAAAATGGGAAGAAAACTTGAAGAACTCTATTGGTGGCAAGTCGCTCTTGAACATGACACTTTCACTTCATCATTGTGATTGAGTTGGGTTGGGTTTTCTTTCACCGCCACCATTGGTCTGTTGTGCCATCCATGGGGTTAACGCTACCAATCCATATCAGTGTTGCCAATATGTTCAACAAAATTCATTCAAAGAATTCACCATCCAGCAAATGCCTCATCCAGTGCATTATATCCACGCTTCATTTTTCATGACCGCCATTCATGAACCTCATATCATCAGAACGTTTTCACCTCCACAAAAATCATTTGCTCCATTTTGCATCGTAGATGTGGGATACATCAAGGCCCTTCTACAACAGGTCACTTCTTGTCGACATCAGCTCATTATCCAAGAAGTTGACTTAGAAACAACTCTTTCAGTACTTTGAAGCTTTCATGCCTCAATGGCAAGTTTCTCACTTCCGGCGACAGGTTTACATCAATGACCTTCAACCAAAATACTTTGTGTGGTGTTCGACATTAGCTCATATATTCACACCACATGAATTGTACTACAATACCTTGAGGGTCATCATCATTATCGGTGATTCCTCTCGCGTCTATTAACAACTTAAATCATTGGCTAGTAATCAGGAAACGTCTTTCCATGTTCAACTTCAAAACATCTTTTCACATCGATTGACTTATAAATCAGGCGAAGATTGTACGAGTTTTGAATACCCTGGATCTAGTTTCATCCATCTGAGTTGTGATATATTCAGGAAAATAAAGACGTCAATTGTACACAAAAGCTGCACAGATAGTCATCTAGCCAGGGAAGATGACTCTTCATTTGAAGAATCACAAGTCTGCAAGAGTAGATGATTTTCTATCCTATGTACATGAAAATGAATTTATAAAGTTGAGAATGGGAATGCCCGCCTTAGCCAGATCATGAAAATAATATGATGATGATGTATTTTATTGTATCTTATACAGGTCACCTTAGAGTTTGAATACCTCGGATCCTCATGAATAAAGCATTTCACCCGACATCAGAAGATTTACGACCTCATGCTTTATGAGGCATCTGCTATAGACATATTTGGGCACGGCAACCCCAAACTCATATGTCCATAAAATAAGGACTCCTTAAGTCTCTAAAAGTGTTGCTTCATACCCTAAAGGATCATGGTCAGTTGATTACATCGTTTCCCAGAAGTTCCACTTGAAAAACTACTCAAACTTGGCCAAAACTGGACCACACAACTGCTCCATGGACAAGGTGCGATGCATGCTGACTGCCTAATAGGCCAGGTGTGATGCATACTGAAATGGCCTTCTATGGGGTGCGATGAGTGAGAATAGACAAATGGCAGAGACATTTGCAAGGTGGATGATCATGGAATCTTCCAAAAACTTCTCTTGTGACACTTGCTTCTCTAAATTCGCCTAGGGATGAGTAAGAGATCATGAAATCTCCAAGTGGAACCAAGAAATATCAGTGGAATGACACTAATTAAACAAACCAGACCTGAATCACACCCTTGAAAGACATCTATATATGGATTACTCATATGAGAGATCTGGAGGCTGGAATTTTGTATTTTGTAAGGAAGTGTTGTTGGTTTGGTGAGAAGAGACATTGCATTGTTGGGTGATTTTCTTGTCCATGAGGTAAGAGGGCTTCTACAACTGGGAGGATGATGTTGGATTAGACAAGTGGGTTGTAATCCTCTCTTACATTACTATTAATAAAGTTCTTTGAGTTTTACTCCATATGATCTTGTATTTGTGAATCTTATTGTTTATGAATGCAATTGTATGTTCAATGTGTTTCTGATTCCATATTGGTTACGATGTTTCTGATTCCATATTGGTTATAGACATATTTGGGCACCGCAACCCCAAACTAATATGTCAATAAACTAAGGAATCCTTGAGTCCTTAAAGGTGTTGCCTCATACCCTAAAGGATCATGGTCAGCTGATTACATCATTTCCTAGAAGTTCCACCTGAAAAAATACTCAGAACTGGCCAAAACTGGACCATATAGGCTACTACATGGACAAGGTGTGATGCATACTGACTGCCTAACTGGCCAGGTGTGATGCATACAGAAATGGCCTTCTGTGGGGTGCGATGAGCGAGAATAGACAAATGGCAGAGACAGTTTGCAAGGTGGATGATCATGGAATCTTCCAGAAACTTCTCCTGTGACACTTGCCTCTCTGAATTCGCCCATGGATGAGTAGGAGATTATGAAATCTCCAAGTGGAACTAAGAACTATCAGTGGAATGACACTAATCAAACAACCAAGAGCTAACTCACACCCTTGCAAGACATCTATATATGGATCACTCATCTGAGAGATCTAGAGGCTAGAGTTTTGTATTTTGTAAGGAAGTGTTCTTGGTTTGGTGAGAAGACACACTGCATTGTTGGGTGATTTTCTTGTCCATGAGGTGAAGAGGGCTTCTACAACTAGGAGGATGATGCTGGATTAGACAGTTGTGTTGTAATCCTCTCTTACATTACTATTAGTAAATTTCTTTGAGTTTTCCTCCATATGATCTTGTATTTGTGAATCTTATTGTTTATGAATGCAATTGTATGGTCAATGTGTTTTTTATTCCATATTGGTTATGATGTTTTACATAGAGAAGCTTTGATATTTTTCTATTAATTTGACCCTACAAGTACTCTTTGAAGCAGGACAAGTAGGAGAGGAGTGGAAAATTCTATCAAGGAAAGGAGAAATCAAGCTCAAGTCAAAGCGAAGGATCCAGGTTGATCCTCTATTCTTCTCTTCCATATTTCACACTTAAAGGAACTCTTGAAAAGCTTTCATTGTTTGCTTCTAAGATAGCTACCAGTCTTAGTGGGACTAGCGTTCAAATCGACACTAGTTTTCCCTGAAACAGGGTGGAGCCTGTGGCGACGCTACCTGCGTATATCCCTTCGCAGAAGGGAAAAGCTAAGATCATGAAGGATCCTGATACTGGGAAATTCTTAGTTTCAACACCTTTGCTGCCTGAGAAAATTGTGTTCGAGGGTCCTAGACTGGCGCACATTGAAATGTTTAAAATGGAAGAATGGGACCTCACGGACCACATAAATTCTCCGCACTTGGAAACGCACAAGTATATGCAGAAGACCTACTTTGATGACGCGGGGGTTACAATTTTGGAGTCCATGAAGTGGGTGTGTGGTGTTTAGCAATCAGGATTGCTCAATCTGTTGTTGGCATCGCATTATAATCGTTCCCCCATTAATACATTTTTTGTGCGGGAGCTCTTCAAACTAGTGAATGATGGGTGCCTATGGCTAGGAAATCCTATCCCCATCACCAACATGTTGATCCACAGGATCACTAAGTTACCTTACAAAGGCGCGAACCTTGCCAAAGAATTTGGGGGAAAAACCGCAGAGAAAGAGTTGTTAGATAAAATGAAGAAGGAGTTTGGTCTGATTAAAAAGTCACTAGGGTACTTTATCATGTTCATATCATACCTGATAGTACAGTTGGTAGCCCAGATTTTAGCAGGTAAAGTCATGAGAAAATTTCATGCAGATGAGGTTCCGGTGCTGATCATATTGCTTGTATCACAATGCACGAAGGGGGTTCAGTACAACTAGGCCAAGTATCTATGTTAGGAGTTCCTCACAAACTGTCAAGAGGCCCAGGAGGAGAGAAATCCATTTCACTATGCCTGGTTGTTGTTTTCAATTATTTTGGTTGCTTGGAGGTTATCAGAGGATAGCCAGTTTCCTCTGCACAAAGAAGAATTACCCGAGGCAACACGGTTTTCCTCGTTATGGGCCTCAAAAGATCTGGAGCATGTTCAAGAGACAAATATTTTTTTACGTGTTGATGTAGATGTATATCCACATGGCAGTTAACTAGTGGCCAAGGTTGTCTTCCACCTTGTACGCGCAACTATTGGTTTATTTTGAATTCAAACCTGATTTTCATAGGATCTCGATCAAAGAACACAAATACCCTAAGTAGAAATGGCACGCGTTGCCTTATACGGTGACAGATACTAATATCTAGGTGGTTGTTTGGCTTTGGCTATGGGAATGGTGCACATCTACAAAGTTAGATGTAGGGACAATCACAGGCATAGAAATCTCTGTTGCGCAGAAGCAGAAGGACACAACATAACAAGTTGCGCACACATTGGCTAAGAAAAGGAGGAAGGAGGTTGCTATAGCAGTGACAGAGAAGGCCCGTATGGAGAAGGAACGTGTTGACAAGGCGCAGGGAGAGTGTGACCAGAAGGATGTATAAGACAGTGAAAATTCCCACCATACTGATGAGCAAGAATGATCATATCAGGGAGGAGGTGGCGGTGAGAAAAAAAACCACTCCTTTCATACTAAAGAAGCACACGCAAGGGTAGCAAAGTGGGTAGTGAAAGAAGCAGAAGTTTGATAAGTAGACGCATCTTGATCCCATGGTTCTAGCTCAGGGAGATCTTAATGAGATCGGTGAAAAAAATAGGGAAACAACGAAATAGGTGCTGCAAAAATTCGAGCAACAATACATGCAGATGCTTGGGAGTGTCCAGAAGGATATATGTGAGCTACAGATCTAGGTGAACAGAATTCAGGTGGATGTTAGGAAGGAGAGTGGGCCACAAACTATCCTAACATAGGGAAGGAGTGGAGTATCAAATATTGACTAGCCTTAGGATGTCAAAGTCTTCCCTTTGCCTGAAGGCTTAGTCTGCACGGAGATGGAGCAGTGCGCAATGCTTCACAGAGTGAAAGCAATGGGGATGAACCTTCCTACGCTGTTGCTTGATTCTCTACATGCGCTACATCAGGGGGTCATGGAAGAGCTCAAAATTAGAGAACAGTGTGCACTCACTGTCGTCAGTGATTTCAAAGTCAACAACCAACAGTTGTTTTTAGAAGAGACTCAGGCCCTGAACAAACAGGAGGAGTTAGGCACACAACTGCTGAACATGGTTACAGTGATCAAGTAGGCCTGCAAATCTGTCCCTGAGCTAGGTATACTTGATGATGCAGACGCCTCAACCAAGGTAAGGAAGTTGGCTGCTACAGTGTGCACTTTGAAGGAGATGGTCAACAAGGTGACTTTAAACTTTAGGATGCAGATAGCTGAGATGCAATTGAAGTTGTAGCCAACCACACTACCAACAGTGTAGGAACAAAGGAACAACAATTAAAGAATCCATGGCTCGCTATATGTCGTCGTTCAAGGGTGTGAGAAGCTCTTCAATGAGGCACTAGGCCTGTGGGATAATTTGCAGGAATATCCTACACTATAGCAGTTGAGCACAGAACTTAGGGAAGCACAGCAATAGTACGATGAGTTCAGCACGACAGCAAGGACGTTGGCACCAGTATAGCATTTTGCACACCTACAGGAAGGTAAAGCAGAATTGTTGCAGATACAGGAATTACAGAATAATTCTGTGCTCAGCGAATGACTTGAGCCTTGGACAGGGGAAGCCAGCTAATTCTCACAGACCATTCTTGAGAAGCTGAAGGCTATGCCACAGATAGAGAGGACTATGCATCTGACAGTAAAGGGGTCATCCACAAATAAATTGATCCAGGAAGTGCAACAAGAAGTAGAACAAAGTACAATGGAGCTACAAGCATTTACTACAAAATTTAGCGAACTCCGCCAGAAAGTGGAACAACCAGGTGAGTGATGCGAGGGTGAGTCACAGTCTTTGTGTTGGGGGCCTATTGGGATGGGGTCCCCTAGGTTAGTTTGGGGTTAATAAACCCAAATTTTGTATACAATTTTGTAAGAGATGTAAAGTCTCCGACATTTGTGGACGCGGAGTGCATAGATGAATAAGAGTCAAAGGGGCTTAGCCCCTTGTTTTAAGTAAAGTTTTGAGTGAGTTTTGAGATTCATTTGTGGTCCATGGACCATGTAATTGTATGAAAATATCTATAAATAGTTGAGTCTTAGTGAAATAAAGGGGGAACTAGGAGAAATTAGATAGAATATTGGGTTAATTGAATAGTCTTGGGCAGAAGCTAAGTCAAGAAGGCTCTACTTCCTATGCTTAGGTATGGAAAGGAAGGCTTTGCAGCTAAGTGCACAGAGGCTTAAGTAGAGTTTGTAGCTAAGTGCGTAGACCCATGCAGCTATGTGCACAAGGTAGTTTGAGTCTGTAATCCATGAATTGAATATCAATAAAGATATTTTTCTTAGAATTATTGAGTATTTCCATTCATATATGTTTATGTTATGCACTGCTGATAGATGAATTGTTTTATGAAATGCTATGTAATTATCTTGAATCAGTCTTAATAATGTACACAATGAATGTTTAAACACTTCCGTGAAGCTTCTGGTGATTTCTCTTATGTTTTCTAATGAATTAAGTAGATTTGCACGAATGCTAATTTAGGATTTCTTTCTAATGCGCGTAAGTAGGTAAATTGACTGTTAAAGGTCTACAAGGACTGATCGTATACCTTCACAAAGGTCTAAAGGCTGTATTAACAAAGTTATAGTAGTGAGCCCTAGAAGTATGTCAATCTGCACGGAGGTAGATCTAAGGCACTAGAAGACATCACACTAGTCTCTAGATGCATAAAATTGGTTCTTGTATCCCCCTATACTGCTTCGGTGAGACTATAGTCGGTGTTATGTGGGTTGTTTCCAAAAGGGCTAGTAGTGTAGGATTTTTTCGGTTGGCACAGCTAACTCCAAACCTAAGTCAACGCCCCCTAAGCCAACACATGGTGTACTTCGATCCATCTAGAAAATTATTGCTAGATGATCAATACTTTGTGATAACAATATGGGATACTTTTGAGCCAGATTGTTTGTAAGCAAAGGCTAATGGGTGACCCTGCCAAAATTGCAATGATTATCAATTTGGAGCCTCTAAGGAATCTAAAATGGTTGCGCGAAACACTAGGCCATAAAAGATATTATACAAAGTTCATCAAGCCATATGCACAGATCACTGTGCCCATGGAAAAATTATTGAAGAAGGATGCGACGTTTTGTTGGGATGATGATTGCCAAAAAAGCTTAGATGTGTTGAAGGAAAATATGGTTACAACGCATATTCTAGTGTTTCCTTATTGGAAGAAAGAATTATATGTACATGTAGATGCATCCTGCATGGCATTAGGAGTAGTGTTAACCCAGCTAGGCGCAAGCGATATTGACCATTCGATTAGATTTACAAGGAGAAATTTTTCTGAGGCGGAGAAGAATTATTCAACAATGGAGAGCCAAGCATTGGTGATGGTATATGCACTCCAAAAGTTCAAGAATTATTTATTGGGTGTGCATTTCAAAATGTACACTGGCCACTCTGCTTTGAAGTACCTGGTCACCTACACCCCTCCCGCTCACCTACACCCCATCATTACCATTAGTCCTTTTGCCAAATGGGGCATTGACTATATGACATGTAACCCTCGTTTGGTTGGGAGGCATGGTTATATTATCGTTTTTGTGGATTATTTCACCCAATGGGCCGAAGCAATGCCTACATACTCTACAGACGGTAAAATGGCAGCTCAATTTCTTTTCAATCATTTTATCTCCAGGTTTAGCATACCTGAAGCCATTGTCACATACCATGGCTCCCATTTCTGATATTTCATGATGGCTGAGCTGACCTCTACATTGGGTCTATGCCACGATGGCTCAACCCTGTATTACCCTTAGGCCAATGGTCAAGTTGAAGCTGTGAACAAAGTTTTGGTTACAATGCTTCAACGTACTATTGGGATGCACAAGTCAAATTGGCATCTCATGCTCTTTTCAGCTCTGTGGGCTTACCAAACCTCGACCAAGGATGTAACTAGTTTCACACCATTCCAGCTTGTCTACAGTCTGGAAGCAATGTTACCGATTGAATGCGAAAGTCCTTCACTCAAGCTAGTTGTCGAACTTCTCCCTGAAACATCACCTCAGGAAGAGTGCATTTTATGTTTAGAACAGCTATATGAGACTTGTCATCTCACTGGTTTGGTCATCGAAGCACAAAAGAAGCGAGTAAAGTCCCATTTCAATCAGTCAGTCTTCCCCCATAGGTTCTTTGAGGGTTTTTTGGTTTTACTTTACAATCAAGCTAATGGTAAGTTGTGGGCAGGCAAGTGCGAACCCATGTGGCATGGGCCCTACATTGTTAAACACGTTTTGCAAAAAGGGGCCTATGAGTTAGTTGATTATGAAGGCAATCATTTGGACAAGCCTCGAAATGGGCTTTATGTCAAAAAGTATTATGCTTAGGTCATCTTGCTTGGTTTCTTATGTACATTAGTGTGTCATTCATTTTTGTGCAGTGTGGTTTGGTGTGTTAGTTTTCAAACAGATTTCCTGTTTACTATGTTTTCCCTACTTTGCAGATGTCTATGACTCCTCACATCAGTTTCGCTGATGGTGCTTGCCGTAGTACCCAAAATCTATCCTCCCAGGTATGGGCTATTTATGGACCGCATGGTGAGTTGATTCATCTTCAAGGTATTTGTTTAGGTTGCACAACTAATAACATTGCTGAATACAACGCAGTCATCAAATTATTGTCAGAAGCCATTTTTCTTGACATTCAGGAATTGGTTTTCAACCTGGATTCACAGCTTGTTGTCCTTCAACTCAACGGGTAATATCCCATCAAAAACCCTCAAATATTTAGAATATATCTACGTATTTGTCTACTGGAAGGGAATTTTGATTACATTACATATCACCATATTCCTAGATGCATGAATACATTGACAAGATGAATTAACTAATTCTGTGTTGGATAGACATTTACGAAACATGTGAAAAGCCAAAACAAATCATTTGTACCATAGTAAGCAAGAAAATATAGCATATATATATATATATATATATATATATATATATATATATATATATATATATATATATATATATATATATATATATAGATATAGATATAGATATAGATATAGATATAGATATATAGATATATATATGGTGACAATGTTTGATACATCAAAACACCAAAAAATAATATGTTTGTTCAAATAACATCAGAAGCTCGCAGGCCTCATATATCTATGGCACGCAGGCCTAAAAAATGTAAATGTTGGACCTAGGAACTAATCATCATGGTGATTGAGATAGAATGAAATTGCTCGTGCAACACGAGTCAGTAATTGGTGGATCTAGTCTGATACTCCAACCATATGTGATCCAGGTCCAGGTGTGAAGAAGGACCCTTCCAAGACCTTTTACTTTCATGATGTGTTAAAATTTATTTTTAAAATAACATTAACGTATACATCTCCATGCGGAAAAGAAGAGGAACATAACAATCATCAGCACATGAAAACATAAGCATTGATAACGGATTTCGTCCTGCAGGGACTACGTCTTTGGGCCCCGGTATCAAGAGGGTGTATGCCGCTACATTAAGTGTTGTCAATAATGGTGATGTACACAAGAGATGATGTCGCGATCATACAAGGAAAAATTCCCTCACATAGGAGTGGCTCTAAGAGATGTTCCACGACTAGAACTCTCAATCAAAAGACTCCTATCAGTATGATACAAAAACATGCATGATGAATATCCCACCAACATGGAACAAAAGGAATGTCAAAGCAAAATATGCATGACAACAACAAGAGTATCCCAACAACATACAACAAGGGATCTCAAAACATAACATGAAGAGTTATGACAACAAGTACATCACATAGAAGATTCTGCATCAAATCAAGCAAGGAATCATGATAACATGTAATAAACAAGATCGTCCATCAACATCAATCAAGGATTTGTATAGTATAATGCAGAAAGCAGAAGTATATGAACACATCATATACCTCACAACCAAGGGAAATCTAAAGAAGTGGATGTCACACTACTGAAGCTACTTGGACCATCGATCTCAAGGTATCGATCTTATGAAGATGGCTGCTCGCACATGAATGTGGACATCTATGCTAGCACTTATAAAAGTGGCTAGAAGAATAAATAATAGAATAAGAAATATGAAGATACCATCATATTTGTGGCACCAAGTAGTGCTGAATCGACTATCCAAAATCTAAATTTTGAGAAGTTGAGAATTCTGGGCTTAAGGAATCTTTTAGATTCCCCCAGGATTCCTCAAAGATTCTGCTCCATGGATGGACTGAAAATCTGCAACTCAAATGGCGAATCTGATCTCATCATTATGATCCCTATGGAAAACCATGAAAAAAACAAGTATTATTGGGCAGCGGATCCCCCGCGTAACGGTTTTGGGGCTTAAAGCCCAAAATTTTGGGTGTTGGTGTTGTCAAATCTCCGCGAAGTGTGCAAAGCACGAATTGTAATGGGTCAAGTCTAAGGGTAGTTTTCCCTAAAATATTGTAGATTAAATAAGAGCGAGGCTCTAAGTGTAGAAGGTAGCTTTTGGTAATGTTAAGAAGTGAAATTGATTTCTGAATGTGATATTAGAATTGAGTCTATAAGTCTGAGTTTTGGGTTGTAGTAGGACATAGAGGCTCAGCAGCTGTGCGTGCGGAGGCCTAGTAGAGTCCGCAGTTGTGTGCATGGACCCCGGCAGCTGTGTGCATAGGGTAGGAAGTGGATTATAACTAGAAAAGGCATTAATAAAGATAAGTTGGTTTTCGAATATTGCGTATCTGTTTCTATATTGTGATTTATGCATCTGTTTATGAATTATAATTTTGTGCATGTCTATTTATGTTAATTGGTAACTGAAAGTATTGGGCCCACTTAATTTAATTCAAGATCTGTAATAATACTAATCATAAAAAGGGTAAATAACGTTTGCACTCATCATCCTAGCCGCGCAAAGGTAGTTGCACTGACCAGATGGCTACGCGGAAGTAGCACAGCATGTAGGATCAGTTCACAAACCTTCCAAACCTCGTCAAGACATCCCTAGGGTGTGGAAGCATGGTTCCAACACCCTCCCATACTACCTCGGGTGAGACCTCAGTTTGCGCTCCGTGGACTATTGCAGAAAGGGCCAGTAGTTTCGGGATTTGTTTGGCTAAATCACTTCTAAACCTAGGTCAAGCCCCAACAAGCCAACAAATGGTTTTGTTGCTAGGATCAGGAGCTACCTAAGGGATGTCTAATGTCAGAACACTAGAACCCTATGAAGAACGAAATTGAAGATTGGTTGGATCAGAAGCTTCACGAGTTCGTAATACAAGAAAAAAAAAACCTTGCAGATATCTAAGGGGTGGTTGGATTGCTTCATATATACAGAAATCCATGAGATCTTCTTCGCGACCTTCTCTTCCGAGTTGTATGATTAGATCGCGAGGCTAGCAGATAGCCAGGAAAGGTGCAAGCTCGATCAACCGATAGTGTGGACCCTAGAGTTGGTGTGTAGGCTAGAGGCATCTGAAGATAAGATCATGTGGGTTGTAGACCATAGGCTAGATTGGATAATAGGAGGTTTTATCACTGAATTTGCGATAGACACGACTGTCAACTACAGCGAAGCAGAAAGACGTTTTCTCGAGGGACTGCGAGGTAAGTACATAAATTCTTTAAATACCTAAATTAAGATGTTGTTATGTGAAAAACGGGTGATGCAAATATATTAATGAGTGGAACGACACGGAGTGGAAAGACCTACAAAGGTATCGAAGGGTTAGGAAACAGTACTTTAATTTCACCTCTGTGAGTAAGTAAGGAAGAGCGCGCATGGGTTTCTCCGAGGAGTGTCGTCAGTTTGATAATACAATGCATTCTACAGTTATCATCCCCGATAACACCACCACTCGTGTCACCTCCTTCACCTCCTTCTTTGCCCACACCACCTCCACCAAACTAGCAGTTTATCATGGCGAGCGCGATCAAGATGCTTGCATTCAGAGGTGTAGGGAAAAATATCCAGATCAGTTTTGTTTCGTAGTAATAGTGGTATGGGAAGCACATGGGGTTATAGATGATAACATTAAGAAGGAAAAATTGGTAAGTTTGATGCAGGATTGTGCACTAACATGGTATACCAAGCACTCGAATGATCACCCGAATTCCAGAATAGTAGATATCCAGATTGAGTTGAACAAAGAATTTAGCTGTCGGAAATCAAAGACTCAGTCGATCATTGGATTTAAGGAGATCACGATGCTTCCAGGTCAAACCCCCTAGGATCTAGATCAGAGGCTAAAAAGTACGATCCGTGAGGCTAATATGACATTGATAGATGCGCAACACTCTACGTGGTTTTTGGTGTCTTTGACACCACAACTGAGGACGGCACTGTCACAACAAAAGCTCTCAACCCAGGGAGAAGCATTGGAAATGGCGATGAGGTTGCATGAAACATTGATATAGGATCCAGGGTTGGGAGTCCAACAAATCCACGCACAGCTACAAAACCTATGCTTGGAGATGCAGAGTTTGAAGCAGGATAAGGCACCCTGGCCAGAGGCGCGCGAAGAAGTGTGGTGTATAAAATGTAAAGGCCAAGATCATGATAAGGATCACTGTCTAGTATTCGCAAACTATTTGGTAGGGGGGACTAATGCCATTGAGACCAAAGACACAGGTGGGCCCAAGTGTGGCACCTGCACTCTGGTGCGTGATTTATTAGGTGGGAGGAAAGCACACGATATACAACTGTCACCTATTGTAGAATTATACCCAGACTCCGCAGAAACTATATTGTAACTTCTATAGATCAGTGGGCCACGATGAGCAGACTTGTCGGAGCTATGAGCTAATGATTGATAGGACCCCAGCTTATCGAATGCATACAAAAACGCGAGGCTTCGATCCAGCCACAACAATATTGCAGGGTGGATTTCAAGGGCGAGGTCTAGGACGAGGAGGAATGGGGCCCACAAGGGGCAATGGGCAGCTAATCTGTTACAATTGTAGAAGGTCCATGCACTATGCTCATGATTGTACCAACCCAACGAGAATATCTTGCCCGTACTATGAGCATTTTGATCATGAGATGGTAGATTATCTGATGGTGATTGCACAAATGCGCGAAAAAGGGGTGCTACAGCCCACTCCGATGCAAAATATCCAAATTATGAGGTCTGAACCACGTGAAGAAGACCCCAATGTGAACATGATACTTAGAAGTGGTGCAACCACAGGAGAAGATAAGGCGAAGCAGCCTAAAGAAGATACAAGGGTACGCAAAGCTCCTACAAAGGAACCAGAGTGTGACTTGGAACGCACAAAGGAAACATTTATGGAAGCTAATAAGAGCTTCGCAGAGGTCTCTACTTCAGGTAGTAAGGATCAACTAGAGACAAGTCTGGATCCTTCTATGCTAACTACCTTTTTAGAGACATGTATGAAGCTGCTACGTGACACTAAGGCAGTCAAAGGACTACAAGAGCTAATCGCTAGGTGTGTAGGTGTTATAGACATATTTAGGCACTGCAACCCCAATCACATATGTCCATAAACCAAGGGCTTCTAAACCCCTAAAAGTGTTGTTTCATACCCTAAAGGAACAAGGTCAGCTGATTACATCATCTCCCAGAAGTTCTCCATGAAAAACTACTCAGAACTGGTCAAAACAGGACCATACAGACTACTCCATTCATAGGGTGCGATGCATCTCACCTATTACACACAAGGGCTGCGATGCATACTGGAAATCCCTTCTGTAGGGTGCGATGAGCGAGAGTAGACAAATGGCAGAAGCAGTGCGCTAGGTGGAAACCCAGAGAATCTTTTAGAAACTGCTCATATGACACTTGCCTCTCTGAATTCGCCCAAGGGTGAGTAAGAGATCTGAAATCTCCAAGTGGAACCAAGAACTATCAGTGAAATGACACTAATCTAAATCCCAAAAGCTGACTCACTCTCCTGGAAACATCTATATCTGGATCCCTCATCCAAGAGATCTAGAGGCTGGAATTTTGAAATTTGAAAGGAAGTGTTGTCGGTTTCTCTTTGAAGACATTGTTGGTTGATCTTGCTTTGTATGAGGTGAAGAGGACTTTCATGCTGGGAGGATGATGCTGGATCAGACAGCCTAGTTGTAATCCTCTCTTCTAATACTTCTATCAATAAATCTATTTGAGTTTTCCTCCATATGCTTGTATATCTCTGAATCTTGTTTATGTATGCATTTATATGGTTAATATACATCTGATCCTACATTATTTATGGTTAGAGATCTCTATGCTTTGATGATATTTTGATGCCTTGGCTCTACAAGTGTTCTTTGAAGTGGTACAAGTGAGCAAGGAGTGGCAAAAGCTCTATCAATGGAGAGAGGAAACAAGAAAGGAGACTAGCGAAAGACTGAGGTTGGTGCTCTATGCTTCTCTCTCATCCATCTCTCATAAAGGAAAACACAAGTAACTTTAATCTGTTTGTTTCTAAGATAGCTACCCATCTTAGTGGGACTAGCAGCTCTAAATGGACACTAGTTTTCCCAATAACAAAATGGCAACTCCACTAGGGAGCGAATAGTTGTTTGCTTTATAAACCACATATGGAGCCTGAAGTCAAGCCAGCTAGCCTTCGAACTGCTTTTTCTATGCAACTACAAAGTAGATCAATGCTTCTTCAATCAATATCTGGGTTGGTTTATGAACTGAACATCTAGCTTGCAAACATCCTAAGTGCCCTGGTGGTAGCTCAAATAACCTCATTAGATCAGCCCCTATACTTTGTGTTTACTAACAATCATTAGCTCAGCCTAAATCCTTGAACTTAGCTGCAAACTGTGAGAAAAAACCAAGCTCAGTCTTGTCCCTGGACCATCACACTATCTCTTCTTGGTAGTCTGGATGCATCGCACCTCCCATGTGTTGTAGGTGAGATGCATCCCTGTTTCCCTATGTTACAGGTGCGATGATCAGATGAGACTGTTTCTGCCTCCAGATTTTGGTTTTTTTCTTCATTGTCTTCAGCTTTATTCATTAGTTTTGTTGTCTGTGATCAGTATATCTCTGTTGAAACCATATTTCTTTGCATTATTTAGCCTCCATCGATAAAGAATTGTGAATGTTTTTATGTATTTTTCATCATTTATAGTTCTCTTGTGCAAACAATAGCTTAATCGAACTGTCGTCTTCTGATATGAAAGTGTCGCAAGTGTCGTTTTCAGTCAAAGAAAAGAGTCTTCCTCTCTTTTTTATAGTCGATTACACTTTTTCCATTGCATTTGATTTGAATCATTAGTATTTCAAGTGTCTGAAGCAATTTTGAATTCGAAATCGCAAAGTGTCGTCTTGGCTTTACTTTCGTTTTTTGAAAAGAAAATTGTTAGTACTGTCACTTTGAAAGAGAATAGTTTGGATCTATACTTTGTTTCCTTATTGTCATTCTCACATTAAGGAAACTGAAAAACAATACATGCATGTGCATTTGCATTAAGACTACATGCTAAAGTTGATTTAGCAAAAGTGCATCTAGTGTGTGCTCTCTGCTCTATGTTGAAATAATTTCATCTCTCTTTCCTTAGTAGCTAGGATTTTCATTGCAAAAGGAAAGTAAACGACTGTTTATCATCTTAGATTGCATATTTAGGAATTTTATATCTACATCACGCGATGGACCTTAAAGGAAAACTTCTTAAGAAAGATCAACTGTAAAATAAACCTCAATGAACATAAAAATGCTTTGAAACCTAACGTACTACGTTTAGAATTCTAGGCTAGAGACGTATTTTGGTGTCGTAAAGCATGGTAACTATCACTTTCATCATAGGTTGGGTGATTCCTCCTCTTTGAGATGACAAGTGCTAGTACAGACTTGTGCTCCCACGTACCGTCAAGTATATATTGGGAGACAACAATAGGTTACATCCTTTATCCTTAGGAAGTCGTGTCTGCTGCCCTATCAATCGCAATGCACTGAACACAACATTCGGGAAGATTGACTGCCATACCGTAAAAAGTATTCTGCAGTTTTGTGATTGGTTTGGTAATCCCTCTGTCTAGATTTCTAGAGTAGTCACTTTCGTTCCTTTTCAGACTCCTTAAAATAAAAGGTCCATCTAAGCACTTGTCACTTCAGGCTCATTAAAAATCAAAGGCAACTAGAGTCATCATTAGCTTTTTCTCGACTCTTTAAAATTGAAAAAGCAAGTTGTGTCAAAGCATCATAAAATTTATTTTAAACAGAATAATATCGTTGTTCCCTCTTTGGTATTTAGGTTGAGAAATGGAGTCTACCAATCAAGGATTTCCCCTTGGGGGAAATCCTAGTCCCTTCTCCTCTTGGGGGGATGCTGGTGCTCCACACATGGCCACCTTGTCTCTTCCAGGACTCACAATTGGCCTACCCGCATGGATTTTCTTGACCTCTATCATTCAAAACACCACAATTCCTTGGAAATCAAATCAGAAACCATATGAAGTTTCTCCCCCAACTTCTACTTCGTTTTTTTCTCCCTCTCCTTCTTCCTCTTCGCTTGGTGAAGCTAGTAATGCATAAAAACTATGTAACTGAGAAGAAGAGGAAAGGGAAGGAGAAGGAGAATAAGAATCGAACGACGAAAGGGAGCAACTGTGCATGGTCTGGCGAAAATCCACACACTAAACCTTCCAAACCTAGATCTCCATGTGTCATTTGCAAGGGAGACCACTATCATCGAGATTGTCCCTGTATCCCACAAATCTTAAGGGACTGGTCTACCCGCTTGCACAATCCAATGTCTTCAACCACTGACGATCATGTTGAAAGCACACCGTCAACTAGTGAAAACGAAGTCAATGGACAAAAAGGAAGATCCAAATTTCCTTGCATACTGTGTGAAGGCGATCATGCCCTAGACCATTGTCCCTTCTTAGACGAAGCTAAAAGAGTCTTGGATAGTTGTCCTGCATCACCGCAGTGACTTCCTCCCAGATACAAGAAACTCTTGTCGAGTCCATCGCTAGTTGAAAACCTGACTGAGACACTTTTATTATTGGTCAAAGCACCTATCATTGAAGATAAACCCTCTGAGTCCACATTGGACCAAAGTGAACAGGTCGAGACAGCAGTCGAACCAATCTTGTCTTCAGAGGGTCCACCTTCAGATGATACTGTCACCAAGGAGAATGAGAACAACACCATTCAAATTCTATTCGTAAACACAGACTCCGATGAACATGGGGGCAATCTACCCATTCCTTTACCATAGGAAGGAAGTTCATCAGAGACTTATCCGACCATTTATTCAGTCCCACCTCCAAGAAATATAGTCATTTCCTTCAATTGGAATCTACTAGGGAGACCCCGCCTACCATCTAATGTACCATTACGAATCATAGTACAAGCTTACAAAATGATCATGGTTGGTACTATCATAGATGAAGGGACTTATGTGAGTATCCTTTCCTCAACTACTTGGAAAGCACTTGGTTTGCCATTGCTTTTGCCTGAGATTTGAAATTTGACAGGCTTCAACAAAGGAACTAGTCGACCGTTAGGGATCCTTCCATATTTGCCTATAACTTTGACAAGGAAAACCGTTTATCTAAACGTGATGGTAGTCCAAATACCTCTAGATTACGATCTAATCCTTGGGGGTGACTACATTTATAGTATGGGAGCTATCGTTTCCTCACTCTTCCAAGTGATGTGCTTTCCACATGAAGGCAGAGTGGTCCACCTAATTAACCAGCTTTCATTCCCTAGTTCAAACACAACTATTAGTCAAATTCCATTCCTAACTGGTATTTTTGAACAAGGAATGTCTAATCAATCTCCAGTCTATCCACCTGATGATCGCAAGTGATTCGGTGATCGTGACTGAAACCCAGGAGGCATGCGCCCTGGTCTGCTTCGGAAGAAAAACCCTGGATATAAGGTAGGTTTTTGCGTAGGAATATGACTAGTCTGATACCCCTTGTTATAGACATTTTTGGGCACTGCAACCCCAAGCATAAATGTCCATAAACTAAGGGCTCCTATGTCCCTAAAAGTGTTGTTCCAACCCCTAAAAGAACAAGGTCAACTGATTACAACTTCTCCCAGAAGTTCTCCATGAAAAACTGCTCAGAACTGGTCAAAACTGGACCATTTCACCTCCTCCATAGGCAAAGTGTGTTGCATCTCACCTAAATACACATAGTAGGTGCATTTTATTTCAAAAAGCCCTTCTATGGGGTGCGATGGGCGAGAATGGACAAATGGCAGTGTCAATACGCGAGGTGGAGAAGCATGGAATCTTCCAGAAACTTCTCCTGTGACACTTGCCTCTCTGAATTCGACCAGGGATGAGTAAGAGATCATCAATCTCCAAGTGGAAGCAAGAACTATCAGAGGGAAGACACTAATCAAATCACAAGCTGACTCATCTCCCTTGTAAACATCTATATATGGATCCCTCATCCCAGAGATCCAGAGGCTGGAATTTTGCATCTTGTAAGGAGTTGTTGTTGGTTTCTTGAGGCAACATCATAGTGTTGGGTGATCTAAGCTTTTCATGAGGTGAAGAAGGGCTTACTTGCTGAGAGGATGATGCTGGGTCAGAACAATTGGTTGTAACTCTCTTGGCTCTTTCTTGATTATCGATAAATCTATTCAAGTTTTCCTCCATACTCTTGTGTGATTTATGTTTTATGCATTTGTATGGTCAATTTACATCTGATCCTAGATTGTTTATGATAATATATCCATGTTCTCATATATTTCTATGCTGCTTTGATTCTACAGGTACTCTATGAAGCTGGGTATACAAGAAAGCAAGTAGCAAAGGACTATCGGAAGAGAGAGGAATCGAGCAAGGAACCAAGCGCAAGACAGAGGTTGGTCTCCTTTATTCTTCTCTCATCTATCTTTCATAAAGGAAAATGAAACTGGTTTTACTTAGTGGGATTAGCAGTTCTGCATAGACACTTTTCCCTGTAAAAAAATGGCGACTCCACTAGGGAGCAAATAGATTGATTGTTTATCTACATTTGTTTACTTTATAAACTTACAGACAGAGCCTGAAGTCAAGCCAGCTAGCCTTCGAACTGCATTTGCTATGCAAGGGAAAAGTAGATCAACGCTGCTTCAGTCAATCTCCAGGTTTTTTTTATGAATTAAACAATTGATTTACAATCTTTCTAATTGCCCTCGTGGTGGCTCTAGTAACCTCCTTAGATCTACCCCTATGATTGATTTACTGATTACCACTTGCTCGGTCAAAATCCCTGAACTGAACTGCAAACTGTGACCCATAACCCAATCAAAGTCTCGTCCCTCATCCAGCGCACTGTCTGTTCTATGAATCTCAAATTCAGCACACTTCACGAGTGTAGTAGGTGCACTGCATTTCAAATTCACTGTGTTACAGGTGTGCTGATCAGACAAGGCCTTGTTCCTGAATTTTGGTTTCTGTGTTCACTCTTTTCAGATCTATTCAGGAGTTTTGTTGCCTGTAGTTAGTACACCTTTGTTTGAAACCCCTTTCCTTACTTTTATTCCGCCTTCATTGTGCAAACAACTGTAAATGTTTTTATGTATTTGTTGAGTCATTTTTAGTTCTCTTTTACAAAGAAGTAACATAATTATACTATCGTTTCTTGATTTGAAAGTGTCGCAAGTGTCGTTTTCAATCATAGAAGAGAATTTAATTGTTCTTGATAGTTGATTTCCCTGTTACTATTGTATTTGATCTGAATTAGTGGTTTTTCTAGTGATGAAAGCAAGTTTTCATTTCCAAATCGCAAAGTGTTGTCATTGTCTTCATTTTGATTTTGAAAAGAAACTTGTTAGTAATTGTCGCTTTGAAAAATAATTCAGATTTTCGCATTAGCTTTCTTTTTATCATTCATATATTAAGAAGGCTGAAAACAAATACATGCATGTGCATTTGCATTTAGACTGATTGATTGGTTTGATTTAGGACAGTGCATATAGTATGTGCTCTTTGCTCTTTGCTGAAAGGATACTGTCTCTCTTTCCTTAGTAGCTAGAATTTTCATTGCACAAAGAAGATAAAACAATTGTTTATCATCTTAGATTGCATTTTAAGAATTGTACATCTACATCACGCGGTGAACCTGAAAGGCAAATTTCTTAAGAAAGATCAACTATAAAATAAATTTAATGAATCTAAAAATGCTTTGGAACTTAACGCACAACATCTAGAAGTCTAGGCTAGAGACGTATTCCGACGTCGTAAAGCCTGGTAACTGTTGTTTTCACTGTTGGTTGGGTGATTCCTCCACTTTGAGAAAATAAGTGCTAGTACGGACTTGTGCTCCCACGTACCATTGAGTATATTTTTGGAGACCACAATAGGCTTAATCCTTTATCCATAGGAAGCCATGTCTGCCACCCGATCGATCGCAATCCACTGAACACAGCATTTGGGAAGATTGACTGCCATACCGTAAAATGTATTCTGCAGTTTTGCAATTGGTTTGGTAATCCCTCTGTCTATATTTCCATAACAGTCCCTTTCATTCCTTTTTCAGACTCCTTAAAGGAAAAGGTCCATCTGAGCACTTGTCACTTCAGGCTCATTAAAAATCGAAGGCAACTAGAGTCATCTTTTGTTTTTTCTCGACTCTTTAAAATTGAAAAAACAAGTTGTGTCAAAGCGTCTAAAATTTATTTTAAATGGAATAATCATCACCTTTCCTACGTTGGTCTTAGGTTGAGAAAATGGAGTCCACCAACCAAGGAGTTCCCCTTGGAGGAAATCCTAGTCCCTTCTCCTCTTGGGGAGATGTTGGTGCACCCCATATGGCCACATTGTCGCTTCCAGGATTGACAATCGGCTTGCCTGTATGGCTTTTCTCAACCTCCGTCATTCAGAACACCACAATTCCTGAACAATCGAGTCAGCAACTAGACAATTCCAGAGTTACCCCCCAACCCTCTACTTCATCCAATTCTTCCTCTCCTCCTTCCTCTTCGCTTGATGAAGCTGGTAAAGCTGAAAATCAAGTACTTGAGAAGAAGAAGGAAAAGAAGAAGAAAGAGAAGAAGAAGAAGGAGCCAAAGGCGAAAAGGGGCAAAAGCATCGTCTAGCGAAAATCCACACACTGCACCAACTAGACCTAAATTTCCATGTGTCAGTTGCAAAGGAGACCACTATCATAGAGATTGTCCTTGCATCCCTCGGATCTTAAGGGACTGGTCTCCTTGTTTTCACAACTTGGTGTCGTCAACCTCTGATGATCATGTTGAAAACACACTGTCGACTAGTGAAAGTGAAGCCCCTGGACAAAAAGGAAAGTGCAATTTTCCTTGTAAACTGTGTGAAGGCGATCACGCCGTCCACCATTGTCCTTTCTTAGATGAGGCTAAAAGAGTTTTGGATGATCGTCTGGTTTCACCGTTACGACTTCCTCCTGGATATAAGAAACTCTTGCCGAGTCCGTCACTAGTTGAAAATCCGGCTAACCCGCCCTTGTGGTCGGTCGAAGCGTCTATCATTGAAGATAAACCATCTGAACCCATACCAGACGAAAGTCAAAAGGTCGAGGTGGCAGTTGACACGGTCTTGCCTTCATAGGTTCCATCCTCAAATGATACAGTCACCGAAGAGAACAAGGATGACACCGTCCAAATTCTTTTCGTAAACACAGACTCCGATGAACATGGGGGAAATTTAACCATTTCTTTACCGCAGGAGGGAAGTTCGTCGGAGTCGTACCCGGCCGTCTATTTGGTCGCACCTCCAAGCAACCTAGTTGTTTTCTTTGAATGGAATCTACTAGGCAGACCCTGTTTACCGACTAGTGTACCATTCTGAATCATTGCTCAAATATATAAAATGGTTATGGCTAGTACCATCATAGATGAAGGGGCTTCTGTGAGTATCCCTTCCTCAACTGCTTAGAAAGTGCTTGGTTCGCCATCACTTTTGCCTGAGATGAGAAATCTAACAGGATTTGACAAAGGAACCAATTGACCGTTAGGGATCCTTCCCAATGTGCCCATAACATTGAGAGGGAAAATCGTTCAAATGAACGTAATGGTAGTCCAAGGACCCCTGGATTATAATCTACTCCTTGGATGAGACTATATTTATTGCATGGGAGCCATTCTCTCATCACTCTTTAGAGTAATGTGTTTTCTGCATGAAGGAAGAGTGGTCAAGCGCGTAGACCAGCTTTCATTTCCCATCTCACACGTGGCAAATAGTCATATACCATCCCTAAATGGTCTTCTCATGCAAGGAATGTCTCATCAATCCCCAGTCCGTCCACCTGATGAGCGCGAGTGATTTGGGGGACATGACTGAAACCTGGGGGGCATGCACCCTGGTCTGCTTCAGCAAGAAAACTTCAAGTATAAGATAGGTTTCCGTGAGAGATATATGACTAGTCTGACACTCCCGTCCATGATTGGAAAAGGGGGTTAGACTGGAATAAGATTCCCTTGTCAAAGTTATGTGGGTTAAGGCGTCTACACCACTCACCTTTGTCTATTTCGGTAGGCATCGCCGAAGAAGTGTTTTGTTTGCGATGCAGATATAACAATCTTTGGTAACCTGAAAGAGGTAAGCCTTTCCCGATAAAACAAATGTTTTTTCGGTACATTGAGGGGTGACCTCGAAACTCTATTTTATATCTAGGGGCATCCAAACCTTTTGGCATGCAAGTGAAGAGCGACCATTTATTTTTTAAATTTATAGGTCCTCTAACCCTTTAAACTCGTAGGATTGGTCGTTTCTTAACTTGCATAAAGAAAGGATGTGGGGCAAAGCTTTGAAAAATTGTCGTTGTTATATATGAGACACTCTTATTATGCGACTAGATTTATTGAGCAGTTTTAACACGGACTTCATGCTCGTTAAAAAATAAACATAAGCAATGAGCAAATGTTTTCCCCAGCATTTAAGCTCATTAAAAAATGAACCAATTTCGGGTAAATAACCATCGTGAATGTAGTACTTCAGCCTTTGAAGCCTTGGTCGTGTTCTCATCATCACCTCCACTTTGTATTGGTCGATCATTCACCTCCACTTGATTGTTTACCCCTTTTGAGGAACAGTTGCGAAGAGTGATCCTATTAGCCATCCTTGTGACACTGCCATGATTGGAAAATTCCAAACCTTACCTGGAATCAGTTGCTACCCAAATTTATCACTCGTTCCTCAAAGACGAGTCTCCTTTAAGCTCTTTTCAACTGACTCGTAAAATATGAAAAGATTGCCAAGCCATTGGCATCTCCAGCTCGTGAAAGTGACCGGAAGTGCTATCCCTCCTTTAGATTTTAATCTTTTTGGACCTGAGGGATTATTACACAAAAAGATTGAGCGCTTGTTTTGTGCAACTCGTTAAAATTATCGAAAATTCATCCCTTCTGTATTGTTTTATACTTTTTTCGGACATAAGGGATTAGATGACGAAAAAGGATTTTTGGAGTTTCCTTTACATCCCTTTTCAGACTCTCTAAAATTGAAAAGGACCGAGTTATCTTTATCGTTAAACTCATTAAAACCTAATAGCGACAAACTTGTCCATAACAGACAAGAACGAGTTTCACTATCGCTAGGCTCGTTAAAACATAGCGATGGGTTTGCCTGAAGGGCAAATTATAGAACAAGCATATGTTATCCTCCTCAAGCTTAACAAAAATAAAGAGGTATTGGTCAGCAATGACTGGGGAAAAATTGGGAAGAATCCCTGAAGAAACTTTGTTGGTAGCAAGTCGCTCTTGAACATGACACTTTCACTCCACATCCAAGTCGGGTTGGGTTGTTTCATTCACCGGTCACATCACCATGGTCACATCACACCATCCACATTTGGATTTAATGCTACCTATCCATCATGTCAGTGTCGCCGATATGTTCAAAAGAAGTCACTCAGAGAATTCACCTATGTCTCACCCACTACAATACATTTACGCTCCATTCTTTCATGACCGCCATCCTAAACCTTATATCACCAGATCATTTTCACCTTCATTAAAATCATTTTCTCCTTTCTGTGTCATTGATGTGGGATCAATTAAGGCCCTCCTATGATGGATTGCTTCTTGTTGACATCATCTCATTATCCAAGAAGTCGATCTAGGAACACCCCTTTCAGTACTTTGAAGCTTGCATGCCTCAATGGCAAGTTTCTCACTTCCGGCGACAGGTTTACATCAATGACCTTCGACCGAAATATTTTGCGTGGTGCTCAACGCCAAGTCCTTTATTCACACGACGTAAATTGTATTGCAGTACCTTGAGGATCATTATCATTATCGGTGATTCCTCTTGCGCTTGTTAACAGCTTACATCATTGGCTAGTAATCAGGTGATGTCTTTCCATGTTCGACTCCAGAACATCTCTCACATGGATCGACTTGTACTTTGAGTGAAGATCGAACAAGATTGAAGACCCCGGATCTAGTTTCATCCATCCGGGCTGCGATATATATTCGGGAAAATAAAGACATCAAATGTACATCATTGCTGCACAGATAATCATCTAATCTAAGGGATGATGGCTCTACCAGAATCATCAGTATACACTCAGACGATTGTCTGTCCTATGTACATGAAAATGAATTTATAAATTTGAGCATGGGAATGCCCACCTCTGCTAGATCATGAAAATATTATGAAGATAATGTATTGTATTGTATCTTATTATAGGTCTCCTTCGAGCTTGAAAGAACTTCGGATCCTCATGATAAAGCATTTCACCCGACATCAAAAAGATTAACGACCTCATGCTTTAGGGGGCAACTGTTATAGAAATTTTTGGGCACTGCAACCCCAAGCATAAATGTCCATAAACTAAGGGCTCCTAAGTCCCTAAAAGTGTTGTTCCAACCCCTAAAAGAACAAGGTCAACTGATTACAGCTTCTCCCAGAAGTTCTCCATGAAACACTGCTCAGAACTGGTCAAAACTGGACCATTTCACCAGCTCCATAGGCAAAGTGCGTTGCATCTCACCTAAATACACATAGTAGGTGCATTGCATTTCAAAAATCCCTTCTATGGGGTGTGATGGGCGGGAATGGAAAATGGCAGTGTCAATCCGCGAGGTGGAGAAGCATGGAATCTTCAAGAAACTTCTCCTGTGACACTTGCCTCTCTGAATTAGACCAGGGATGAGTAAGAGATCATCAATATCCAAGTGGAAGCAAGAACTATCAGAGGGACGACACTAATCAAATCACAAGCTGACTCATCTCCCTTGCAGACATCTATATATGGATCCCTCATCCCATAGATCCAAAGGCTGGAATTTTTCATCTTGTAAGGAATTGTTGTTGGTTTCTTGAGGCAACATCATAGTGTTGGGTGATCTAAGCTTTTCATGAGGTGAAGGGCTTACTTGCTGGGAGGATGATGCTGGGTTAGAAAAATTGGTTGTAACTCTCTTGGCTCTTTCTTGATTATCAATAAAGCTATTCAAGTTTTCCTCCATACTCTTGTGTGATTTATGTTTTATGCATTTGTATGGTCAATTTACATCGGATCCTAGATTGTTTGTGATAATAGATCCATGTTCTCGTATAGTGTTATGCTGCTTTGATTCTACAGGTACTCTGTGAAGCTAGGTATACAAGAAAGCAAGGAGGAAAGGACTATCGGAAGAGAGAGGAATCGAGCAAGGAACCAAGCGTAAGACAGAGGTTGGTCTCCTTTATTCTTCTCTCATCTATCTTTCATAAAGGAAAACGAAAGTGGTTTTACTTTGTTTATTTCTAAGGTAGCTACTAGCCTTAGTGGGATTAGTAGTTCTGCATAGACACTTTTCCCTGTAACACCCCTGTCCATTTAGTAAAATGGATTTGGGCTGGAAAAATATTCCTTCATCAAAGGTTATGTGATTGGGAATGACAACAGTCACCTTTTTCTATTTCAATGGACATCGCTAAGGAAGTGTTTTGTCTGCGACATGGATGGAACAATCTTGCTAATGCAAGAACTTCCATATGGGGACCTGGAAACTTTACTTTATACTTGGGGGCATGAAAACCTTTTGAACGCAAGTAAAAAATGACCAGTATAACTCTAACCCATTATTTTTTACTAACTTCAACTGCTTAAGTTAGGTGATTGGTCTGATCAACCATTCACCTTTGTTGAGACCAACAGAAACGACAATGTAAAGGAGATGTTTCTGATCGAGAGGCTATCCTACCTAACCTTAGTAGTTCTTTAACCCCTAGGACAGTAGTTGGTCATTCCTATCTTGCATACAAAAGGCTTCGGAGAAAATTTGCGCATGGGGCAAGCTCCCTAAAAAATGAACCTACTGATGAGACATCCTTATTATACGACTGGCACGAGCCGTTTTATGCAAAGTTCAAGATCGTTAAAAAATAAACCTCGCCACGAGCAGTTTTATGCAAAGTTCAAGCTCGTTAAAAAATAAACCTCGCCATGAGAAATTTTACGCGAAGTTCAATCTCATCAAAGAATAAAACTAGCAATGAGAAAATGTTTCCATAGGGTTCAAGCTCACTAAAAAATGAACCCCACCCGTGGTAAATAACCATTTTGATCGCATGAATATCAGCTTTTGAACCTTGGTCTTGTTCTTACCATCACCTCCACTCTTTTTTAGCCGATCATACACCTCCATTTGATTGTTTACCCTTTTGAGGAATAGCTGCGATGAGTGATTCTACTAGCCACCCTCTTTCCACTGCTGTGATTGGAATGTTCCAAACCTTACCTGGAACCAATTGCTATCCAAAACATCACTTGTTCCTCAAAAAAGGAGTCTCCTTTAAGCTCTTTTCATCTGACTCGTAAAATATGAAAAGATTGCCAAGAAATTGGCCTCTCCAACTCGTTAAAGTGACCGGAAGTGCCATCCCACCTCTAGATTTTAATCTTTTTGGACCTGAGGGATTATTACACAAAAAGATCGAGTGCTTGTCTTGTTCGACTAGTTAAAACTATCGAAAAGTCATCCCTTTTGTATTATTTTACACTTTTTTGCACTTAAGGGATTACATTACGAAAAAGGACCACTGGAGTTTTCTTTCCGTCCCCTTTAGACTCTCTAAAATTGAAAAGGACCGATTTATCTTTGTCGTTAAACTCGGTGAAACAATAGCGACAAACTTGTCCATACAGACAAGAGTGAGTTTCACTGTCACTAGGCTCATCAAAACATAGCAACGGGTTTGCCCGAAGGGCAAATTATAGAACAAGCATGTGTTATCCTCCTCAAGATTGAAAAAAATAAAGAGGTACTGGTCAACAATGACTGGGGAAAAAGGGAAGAAAACTTGAATAGCTTCATTGGTAGCAGGTCGCTCTTGAACATGACACTTTCACTTTGTCACCATGATTGAGTTGGGTTGGGTTATTCCATTCACCAGTCACATCACCATTGGTCAACCGTACCATCCACCTTTGGGTTAACGCTACCAATCCATTTCAGTGTCACCGATATGTTCAAGAGAAGTCGTTCTGAGAATTCACCAACCTAGCTAATGTCTCATCTGCTGCAATACCTTCACTCTCCATATTTTCATGACCGCCACCCTGAACCTTGTATCATCAGAACATTTTCACCTCCACAAAATCATTTGCTCTGTTCTGTGTCATAGATGTGCGATTCATTAAGGCCCTCCTACGATGGGTCACTTCTTGTTGACATCAGCTCATTATCCAAGAAGTTGACTTAGAGACAACCCTTTCAGTACTTTGAAGCTTGCATGCCTCAATGGAAAGTTTCTCACCTCCAGTGATAGGTTTACATCAATGGCCTTCAACCGAAAGATTTTACGTGGTATTTGACATCAGATCATGTATTCACACCACATGAATTGTATTGCAGTACCTTGAGGGTCATCATCATTATCAGTGATTCCTCCTGTGCCTATTAACGGCTTACATCATTGGCTGGGAATCAGGCGATGCCTTTCCATGTTCGACATCAGAACATCTTTTCACATGGATCAACTTGTACTTCAGGTGAAGATTGAATGAGTTTGAAGACCCCAGATCTAGTTTCATCGATCTGGGCTACGATATATTCAGGAAAATAAATACATCAAATGTACATCATTGCTGCACAGATAATCATCCAAACTAAAGGATGATGGCTCTACCAGAATCATCAGTCTGCCACACAGACGATTACCTATCTTATGTACAGGAATATGAATTTATAAAGCTAAGCATGGGAATGCCTACCTCAGCTAGATCATGAAAATATTGTGAAGATAATGTATTGTATTGTATCTTATTACAGGTCACCTTCCAATTCGAAAAACCTCAGATCCTCATTATAAAGCATTTCACCCGACATCAAAAGGATTTACGACCTCATGCTTTAGGGGGCAATTGTTATAGACATATTTGGGCACTGCAACCCCAATCACATATGTCCATAAACCAAGGGCTTCTAAACCCCTAAAAGTGTTGTTTCATACCCTAAAGGAACAAGGTCAGCTGATTACATCATCTCCCAGAAGTTCTCCATGAAAAACTACTTAGAACTAGTCAAAACAGGACCATACAAACTGCTCCATGCATAGGGTACAATGCATCTCACCTATTACACACGGCGGGTGTGATGCATACTAGAAAGATATTCTGTAGGGTGCGATGAGTGAGAGCAGACAAATGGCACTAGTGTGCTAGGTGGAAACCCAAAGAATCTTCTAGAAACTGCTCATACGACACTTGCCTCTCTAAATTTGCCCAAGGATGAGTAAGAGATCTGAAATATCCAAGTGGAACTAATAACTATCAGTGAAATGACACTAATCTAAATCCCAGAAGCTGACTCACTCTCCTGAAAACATCTATATATGGATCCCTCATCCAAGAGATCCAGAGGTTGGAATTTTGTAATTTGCAAGGAAGTGATGTTGGTTTATCTTTGAAGACATTGTTGGGTGATCTTGCTTTGTATGAGGTGAAGAGGGCTTTCATGTTGGGAGGATGATGCTGGATTAGACAGACTGGTTGTAATCCTCTCTTCTACTACTTCTATCAATAAAGCTATTTGGTTTTTCCTCCATATGCTTGTATATCTCTGAATCTTGTTTATGTATGCATTTATATGGTTAATGTACATATGATCCTACATTATTTATGGTTATAGATCTCTATGCTTTGATGGTATTTTGCTGCCTTGGCTCTATAGGTATTCTTTGAAGCGGAACAAGTGAGAAAGGAGTGGTGAAAGATTTATCAAAGGAGAGAGGAAACAAGCAAGGAGACTAGCGAAAGACTGAGGTTGTTGCTCTCTACTTCTCTCTCATCCATCTCTCATAAAGGAAAACACAAGTAACTTTAATCTATTTGTTTCTAAGATAGCTACCCGTCTTAGTGGCACTAGCAGCTTTGAATAGACACTAGTTTTCCTGATAACAACAACGTCAGTGGAACCGTGCGTGGTTCAAGAAATGGGGAAGCATGCTTTGCGCACCGAAAGGGAAATGCAGTTGACAGCACAAATTGGCGAATATGAGATGGATCGAGTAATCCTAGACCTGTGTTCGGATGCGAATGTGTTACCAAACCAGACTTGGGAATGCATGGGCAGGCCCATGTTACAATGGTCTCCTATTCAATTATGGATGGTGAACCAACAAAAGATCTTGCCCATGGGGAGATTTCAAGGGGTAACAGAGGGTATCGAAGGTGCGAGCACGTAGATGGACTTTGAGGTAATAGAAATTGTAAACGACAGTAATCCTTACCCCACATTTCTAGGAATAGATTGGGTCACAGATATGAATGGAGTCATCAACCTAAAAAAACGAAAGATAATATTCGAGAAAAAGTCGTTATGCATAGTAATTCTTTTGGATCTAGCTGAAGGAGAACGCTACACTGAACCTGTGTGCGATCAATGAGGAGTTTGATTGTATCTACAAGATAATCGCGCGAAACTAGGATTGGTTAAATCTGATTGTAGGTGGAAGGGTCTTGTGGGAATGCGCAGAGTCCTACCCTTCTGATTCAGATGAAGAAGATGAACGCTGGCACAATCAGTTGAGTGAAGTAACAACGCTACATTGTAATATGATGACCAAATCAATGCCTTTCGTAACCGCCCAGGCTCGATATCTACCAACCTATGATGGATTGATAGCGGTAGATGAATTCTTTAAGAAATTTGAGAGTGCAATGCCAGAGCACCAAAGGTTCGATGCTTTAAAGTGGGCGCTACGCATGACACCTACACGTTTGTGGGGAACACATGAAGGAAACTTTGAAAACTAGTGCGACTGCAGAAGGATGTTGCAGCTAAGGTTTGGGAAGCCGGAACTACGAATAACCGAGAAATACGATGGATGTGATTACCCACGGATGCACCTCACAAAATAGACCAAAATCTATGGTGAAGAGCCCCAGCCTGAATGGGTACACTTACTTTATCATACCTTGGATGTCATCCCAAGAAACTGGTATACCGAGACAGAACTTCGACATCGTATGGGTGAATGGTATATCTTGCGCAAGGGATTTTTTTTAATGTTCTCATTTGAGTACTTATGGGCAAATACTATTGACGATGCACTGCAAGTGGTGAAAGCCACCATTTTAAAAATACCACAAGAACCAAGGGAAATAGCTCAACCAGTATGGTCACCTCAGTTAAGCCACGCCCTAGAATGTTACAACATGTAAGTGGAGGATGATGATGATGGCCCCCGAAATATTAATATTCTGGAAACAGAAGGGAGTCACGAAGTTCGAGGACCATCAATCGAGGACCCCAACATCACTGTGCCACTAAAAATAAAACATGTAAACATTGGTACAGATGTGGAGCCGAAGTATGCAATTCTTGTGGACTATTGGGATGATTCCACAGTGGATAAGGTCATAGAGTTACTTTGCGAATATCAAGGCTTATTCCCAACCAAAATCACGGAGTTAAAAGGGATCCTCGGTGACCTAGGGATGATGAAGATAACTCTGAAACTGAATGCAAAGCCAGTGAAGCAGCGTCCTTACCATTTGAATCCAAAGTATAAGGAAAAGGTCCACGAAGAATTGGACAAAATGCTTGCATAAGGAATTATTGAACCAGTGGAAGAGTCTGACTGGGTGAGTCCTATGATAGTGTAGGAGAAAAAACAAAGGGGAAAAATTCGAATCTACATGGACCTTAGAAAGTTGAATGATTCCTGTGTTCACGATCCATTCCCGACACCATTTACAGATGAAGTCTTGGAGAATGTTGGCGGACAAGAAACTTTCTCATTCACGGATGGTTTCTCAGGGTACCATGAGATCAAGATCGTGCCATAAGATAGGAGCAATACAACCTTCATGATCGAATGGGTTTGTTTTTAGTACACTGTTACGCCCTTTGGGTTGAAGAACGTGCCAGTGATATTTTCACGTGTAGTGGTGGCCGCGTTCAAGGAATTTATCCACAAATTTTTGGAGGTTTATTTTGACAATTGGACTGTATTTGGGCTAGTCAAGAAACATATAGCGAGATTACGGTTGATGCTGGATACTTGTTGATGACACTAGATTACGCTAAATCTTAAGAAGTGCACCTTCCTCATCCCCTTTGGAAATTTTTTCGACCATGTGGTCTGCAGACAAGGCCTAATGGTGGACCCTATGAAGATTGTTGTCATACTCAATCTGCAAGTGCCGCAAAGTGCTAAACAACTTCGCACCACATTGGAGCACACTAGCTAATATCGAAAGTTTATTAAGGGCTATGCACAAATCACAGAACCAATGGAACAGTTCTTGAAAAAGGATGCTACATATTGTTGGAATGATGATTGTAAGAAAATTCTAGAGATTCTCAAGGAAAAGATGGCATCCGCTTCCATTTTGGTCTTCCCAAAATGGGACATCGAATTTCATGTACATGTTGATGCGTCATGTATCGCGCTAGGCACTATACTCACGTAGGAAGGAGTGGAAGGCATTGATCACCCGATCACATTCGCAAGTCGATAATTGTCCAAAGTTGAAAAGAACTACTCTACTACTAAGCATGAGGGATTGCCGATGGTATACACGCTCCAGAAATATCGTCACTACCTACTCGATGGGCACTTCAAGATGTATACCAACCATTCCGCGTTGAAATACCTAGTGAACAAGCCTATGTTGGGGGGGTGTATTTCTAGATGGTTGTTACTGTTTCAAGAATATGACTTTGAGGTCATCGTAAAGCCGGGATGCCTAAACAGAGGCCCAAATCACCTAACGTGAATTGAGAATGGTTAGGAGCCTACAAATTTCAAGGAAGGACTACCTAATGCACAGCTCTATGCAGAGTGCATCATGGACGGCCACTTCAAGGATATAATCCACTTATTAACCACAATGACCACACCACAGGGATATTCAGTTCAATAGAAGAAAGAATTGGTGGTACGCGCGGTGGATTTTACTGTTATCATGGGGCACCTATACAAAATGGGAAACGATGAAATATTACGAAGATATGTACATGAATTTGAACGAGGACAGGTCCTTGCAGAAGCACATGAGGGGACTGCAGGAGGACATTATGTGGGACGAGCGACAGCACAGAAGATTCTTCGCACCAGAATATGGTGGCAAACCCTACGTCAAGACTCGAAAGCGTAATTTTGGGCCTGTGACGTATGTAAACGGACTGGGAAACCATCACGAAGGGATGAGATGCCACTTAATCCACAGATGGTGATGCACCCATTCGAAAAATGGAAGATAGACTTTGTGGGGCCTATCACACCTCAAGGGAATATGGGTGTGCGCTACATCATCACTACAACAGAGTATTTGACTCGATGGGTGGAACCATAGCCGGTTAAGGAATACACGTCCGCTACAACTGTGAAATTTTTATTTGACAATGTCTTGACGTGGTTTTGATGCCCGAAAATTTTAATGAGTGACCACGGAACACTCTTCCTAAATGAAACTATCAGTGCACTCACTGAGGAATTCCAAGTGTATCATTAGTAAAGCACGTTGTCCCATCCACAAGTGAACGGGACCGTAGAAGCATTCAACAAGATTCTTGAGACTGCAATGACCAAAGTATGTAACACGCAGCGAACCGATTGCGATTTGTGCATATCTGCCATGTTATGGGCATACAAAACCACATGCAAGAAATTGACGGGGTAGACACCATTCATGTTAGTCTATGGCATGGAAGCTATCATGCCAATGGAATACATTGTACCTAGTTTTTGGATAGTAGTGATGATCGGCATGGTAGACCGTGAGGTCTTGGAAGAGAGGATCGTGCAACTGGAAGAACTTGAGGAAGAATGGTTTCTGGTGGGATTCCATCAGTAGGTACAGAAACACGAGAAAGCTTAGCACAATTGCCATGTCAAGTTGCGCACGTTCAAAGTAAACAATTTAGTATTGTTGTATGACAGCAAGTTCGAGAAATTCCCTAGAAAACTCTGAATGCATTGGTTGGGACCATATGTAGTCAAAGAGGTCACAGACAAAGGCGTGTCTAACTCGGCAAGCTTAATGGAGAACCCTTCCCAGGAAGAGTAAATGGTAGTAACTTGAAGCTCTACACGAGTGGGTTAGCTATCTGACTAACTAACCGAAGTAAAGTCTTAGCACTCCAAGCGGTTGAAAGAAGGCGTGGGACTATAAACAAGTTTGCAGGAAAGCTGGGTGGAAACAGGGTTCCGCATAGGGTGGGACTATCGCAGGAATCGTGGTCGTGCATAGAGGGTTGTGCTACTACTCAGAAAGGCAAGAAAGTGAGCATTGAGGTCACTATGCATGACAATATGGTCAATCTAAGGCAACAAGGAGTGGACGATGGGCATTTAACACATGGAGTCCAAACTGGATTTGACACGATCTCCCGTTAGTATCGCATTAATGAGGCAGAAAAGGAGAGAGAGGTCAAATTTGAATATCGGCCGACCTATAAATCATAGCTAGCCATCCACCAAACAAACCATGGAACCTTGAGACTTAAGTTATTGAGTTATCTGATAGATATGGACCCATCCAAATTTGATGCTTTGAGAATAAACCTAGTTCTTGCAACATCGCCAAAAGAGATGTAGGACCTTCAGGACAACGTAATGCCGACAGCCAAGGTTGCCGTGCTGAGCCCAATGCCAGTGGTGGGAGATATACTGCAAATTCCCAAACAGATAGCAGGACCGGTCTGGATGTCACCATGAAACCTGTGGTCTGGTAAGTGATCTACGAAAGATAAGGGTGAGATGGTGAATCTTGGGATAAAAGACAGAATTCCATTGAAAAGTGTGTCCCTGGGCCACGTGCCCGCAACAAAACTTGAAGCTTGGGACCTCACGGATAGCAACATCTCTCTTGAAAAAATGCAACATAAGCTTTAGCAGAGATTGAGTATATTGGACCAAAGATCGCAAGCTTGTTGCTCTTGCACAAATAGTTCACAACTTTGGCATCCCAGTTAGAGCTAAATTCCTATGAGGGGCCGCTTTGTGTTAACTAAGCATAGAAGAATGAGCATCATCGATTACGTGAATTAGTAGGGGCAATGGAGTAGGAGCTTGAAGAAGTGTTGCAGGAGGCAAGGATGGAGCAACAAAGCATAGTGCATCAATCACAGGGATGGTGGACCGCGAAGCCCTGGTAGCGTGCCTCACTGCACCGACAAGTGATTCAGGATGAGTCACGCTGATTGTGTTGGGGGCTTGTTGGGCAACGGATCCCTCGTGTAATGGTTTTGGGGCTTAAAGCCCACAATTTTGGATATTAGTATTGTAAAATATTCGTGAAGTGCACAGAGCGTGAATTCTAATGGGTCAAGTCTAAGGGTAGTCTGGGTAGTCTACCCTAAAATATTGTAAATTAATCTAGAATGTGTCGGCCTACCCATGCTCCGCAGACCATGGGAAGCTATAAACAAGAGTGAGGCTCTAAGTGTAGAAGGTAGCTTTTGGTGATGTTAAGAAGTGACAAGGGTTTCTGAATGCGGTATCAGAACTGAGTCTGTAAGTCCATGTTTTGGGTTGTAGTAGAGATAGAGGCTCTGCAGCTGTGTGCGTGGACCCCTACAGTTGTGTGCGTAAGGTAGGAAGTGGATTGTAACTGGAAAAGGCATTAATAAAGATAAGTTGGTTTTGGAATATTGCGTATCTATTTCTATATTCTGATTTATGCATTTGTTTATGGTTTATAATTGTGTTCATATCTGTTTATGTTAATCGGTAACCGAAAGTATTGGGCCTACTTAATTTAATTCAAGATCTATAATAATACTAAGCACAAAAAGGGTAAAGAACGTTTGCACTCATCATCTTAGTCGTGCGAAGGTAGTTGCACTGACTAGATGGCTACGCTGAAGTAGCACAGCATGTAGGATTGGTTCGTGAACCTTCCAGACCTCATCAAGGCATCCCTATGGTGCGGAAACTAGGTTCCAGCACCCTCCCATACTACCTCAAGTGAGACCTCAATCCTCTCTTCGTGGATTATTGCCAAAGGGGTCGGTAGTTTTGGGATTTGTTTGGCTAAAATACTTCTGAACCTAGGTGAGGGCCCAATAAGCCAACAAGTATAAACTTGACTATATTCTGAAATGTCAAAATTTTACCTCCTTAGGAAAATTTCATGGCTCATGGTTCTGCTCCCTGTTTTTGTTGAAATCATGGTTCCACGTGCATTTTGGAAATGACTAAAAAATGCAGAACTATGATGAAGAAATGAACAACACCAATGTGTTCATGGCGACGAGAGGTGTAAAATCCATATAAAATTTGTCAATTTCTGACAAAGTGAAAATTTTGCCGTCTTGCAAAATTCATGGTCCCTGCATTAAAATATTAATTAATTGCCTCGAAAAGTGTGCCTATATTCTGCGTCCTCAAACTCTGTGTAGAGGTAACAACTCTACGTTTATAAAGAAGGAATTTGGTGGATTTTCCAATGTGATTGGTTAGGAGGATTGGTAAAAATCATTGTTTAATAGGGAGGAGGTCGGGCAGTCAAACCCTACCCCTCCTGAAATAATATATCAAAGTTTCTGTTAAAACCCAAAATGATACATTAATGGGGGTCGGGTCAACATTGGGCGGCCCGCCCCTTAAACCCCATCGTTACTACGTGCACTAAAATTGGTGATTGGCCTTGGAAATCAGCGCTTAATATGGGCACTGGTGACGTTATCCACGTGATTTACGTGGGTTCATCTATATCTCTATCAGTGGCATTCCTAATTGGCGATTGGCATTCCTAATCGGCAATCGGCATTCCTAATCAGTGTTCAGCATGGCGGTTGGTGTAACAATCGACACAATATATGGTGGCTTCACCTATATTCATATCGGCAATATATAATCGACGATCGGCGCAGTGTCGATACATTGCAATCGGTGGCATATATATTAGGTTGGGGTGATAGGGTGTGGGTCAGGTCCACCGCTAGTGTTCCGCCCGATATATATATATATATATATATATATATATATATATATATATATATATATATATATATATATATATATATATATATATATATATATATATATATATCTGTGTGTGTGTGTGTGTGTGTGTGTGTGTGTGTGTGTGTGTGTGTGTGTGTGTGTGTGTGTGAAGGTTGTGGAGAAAGTTTTAGCGAGGGTTATGGTCGCCGATCCCGAAACCATATTTGACTTTTTTTTTGTTGCGATTGCAATTTGGGCCGACGAGAGGTTGTGGCCCGTCGGCCTTATAATAATTATTGTTTTCATATAGTTATATTAATAACTATATTTTAAAACAAATTTTGTTATATCGTTATTTACTAACAATTTTCCATAAAAATTATTTTTGTCTCTTATGCAAGTCTAGGAGACCATTGAAAAAAATGCCAAGTGTCAATGCTTGATGGGCTGCCATGTGGGTCCCACCTACTTATTGGGATGCCATGTACCACACTGTGGGCCCATCTTTTCCCCTATCATATCAAACTTTTAAGAGCTCTATCTTTCGCATACGAGCTCAGTTTGACGAGCCATTTGCACCTCCGCGATCACGACGACGAGATACTTAACATGAACCTATTTCGAGCATAATCCAAACACTTTGATTTTTGAGCCATCTTTGTCCTGTGTGTCTCTCTGGAGCCACCTGGATCAATCCTCCCTATTGTGGAGCTTTTGGTCCTCCAAAAGCATGAAAAATAATCTGCAACTTTCTCTATACCATGTCTACATCACAAGCGTCCTGAAAAGGTCTCATTTCCATCTTCTTCACCTGTCTTTCGGAGCCTTAAGTGATGAGCCGACACCTGCTACATCTGCAACCTGTAGTACATTTTTTTCCAAATTACATGCTTTGAATGACATGACCAAACAAAGACCCAAACATCCCACTCTTTCCACGAGTTTATAACACATACTCGATGGTCAAGTTTACATCAAGATGGACATAATACTCCAGCTACGACAACAAGGCCAACATATCATTGTTGCTTCAAAAAGTGATGGAAAACACCTCATCACTACAACACATGATTTACATACATAAGGCCAAACATTATTGTTTTGACAAGTGATGGAAACATAACATCACTTTCAAAGTTTTAACATGCAACTCAAAATACGACTCAAAACATGACCAGACATCATTATTGCTAACCAAGTGATGGAAACGCATCATCACTTTTACACTTTAAAATGAAACAAATGATTTACAATAGAATGACCATGAAACGAAAACATATCAAAAAAACTATTTTTAACTTATCAATGTGAATGGGTCACCTCCTTGAGGTGGTTTTGCTTGTCGAACAACTACCCTTCCTGTTTCACGCACCGATGCTTTTTCTTTAAGGTGCTGCTCTGTATGGAGCTTCCAGCAAGTCGCCCTTTGATGGCCATTTCTATTAGAATGACTGCTATAGGATTTCTTTCTCCATATCTACTTAACATGTTTCCCTTCATGCTGTTGAGAGGCTCTTTCACGCCTTCTGAGTGTTGCCATTCTTTTCCAACACTTGGAAAAGGTATGGTTAGGTAAACCACAAAAATTACATGTTTTTTGATGCCTTGTCGTGGCGGAAAAAGTCGTTTGTGCGGACACAACTGACCTCCCTAGGAGTCTAAACTCTCTAGCGACAAACAAGACAAAATGGAGCGATCTTTCTCTAAATACACCTTTTAAAACATGAAAACTACAAGTGTTTAGGCTTACCTTATTCCAAAACGCTGTTGTTGTAGTCCGTCCTTGCCGATCCGGATGAGCTCCTCCTTCACATCAATTCCTGCAACCACAAACAATCAAACAATTACCAAGCACTTGCTTCTCATATAATAAAACATATATTCAACATGCAGACCAAGGAACACATGAAATAACTCATTAACACAAGCTATTGAGAAAAATGAACCAGTTTGTATTAATAACGAAACAAAGAAACTCTTACAACCTGGCCTTGGTGTTGTGCAAGTTCCTCCCAGGGTCCATCAAGGGTTTTCCTCTACTTTGACAAAGCTCACCCACTTCCAAGTAGAATCAAGCAAAGACAATCTCTCCTCACAAGGTTCTAAATGGGAGTCCTAATTCCTGCAGCATTTACCCAAAGAAAATGTATAGCTTCAACCTCCCCTCCCTCTGGCTCAATGCCTTTATTTATAGTGCTGTAAAGAGGTTATTCAGGTCCACCATCAATGGGATAATCCCCTTCTTTAGGTGGGATAGCTCCCTTATTGATGGGATAAGTTCCTCCTTAATAGGGATACATGAACCAACTGGAGGCGCATCCATTTCATCAAACCGACCTCTAGAAAGTTCTAGAAGTAACCACAAGTAACTTTTTTAAGATGAAACTTGCGCATTTTGCCTTTTACAGAAGGACGCACCTGTCCCTTAATATACAGAGCGTCCAAGGACGCAGCCTTTGTGAACATTGTGAGCGTCCCCGCAGGTAAGGCTTGAGAGAACCTGCGTCCCCAGAGATAAACACATTTTTAACAAGACTTTCTCCCTTCTTTGAGTTTGAGATGGATAGCAGAGGCATAAGACTTGCCTAAGAGGGTAGCATGACTGTTTATTGAGCCATACTAACTGTAAATAGTCATGGTGACATTTTTTAGTGTAACAGATTGCCCCCTAAAGTGCGAAGCCTGGAATAGATTAGGGTTTTGTAATTCTAGGAAGGGTGAAGCGCTTTATCATTTCAAGGATTGTCTTGTGGATGACCTGGTTGGAACCTGCAATTTTCAACACAAAATACATGTATAAGATTATATCATCACTGAGGTAGGCATTCCCATACTCAGATTCAAAACTTTAACTAATGGACTAACTACTCTGATACAGGAATGATCTTGCAATACATCATTTTAATAGACTTTTGTAGACACAGTATGGACGCAGCCATCTGTTTATGATTAGTCTACATAGATAATGAATACAAAACTCCTCGCAGCCTGGATGGTAGAAACTAGATCCAGGGTCTTCACTTCTACTTCCCGAATTGGTACGATCCTAGCCATGTGATTAAATGATTTGATGTCGAACATGTTAGAAACCACTTGATTACCAGTCAATGATGTAAACTGTTAACAAGCGTGAGAGAGACCACCAGTAATGTCAATGGTTCTCAAAGTACCAAGCACAACCCGTGAAATGTGAATAGATGTTTTGATGTCGAACACTTCACGGAATCCTTTGATTGAAAGTCAATGATGTAAACTGACGTCAAAGGCGAGAAACCTGCCATTGATGCATGCAGACTTCAAGGTACTGTCGATTCCTAAGTCATCTTTCTAGATAATGTGTCGATGTCGATAGAAAGTGACCCGTTGCAGGCAAGCCCGCAACACGAAATCATTGTTCAAGTTGAAGAAATGTTGTTGTAAGGACTGACTCAGGGATGGTCAAATGGATGACAAGTATTTTGCAGATGAAAGTTTTGCTTGCAGACCTCTTGAACACATAACGACACGACAGATGGCTTGGTGACGAATAACTCAAAGTTAATCCCCAGAACCCAGTTAAAGACTTTCAAAGTGGTTTGATCAACTGTGAGGTAAAATATTTCCCAACCCAGGTGAATGAAACAGTGTCGTGTTCAAGAGTGGTAATAAAGTTTCTTTTGAGACAAAAGGTGACAAATAGGTTCATTCTTCTCTCTTTTCCCCCACCATTTCTGGCAAGTACCTCTTTATTTTTAACAAGCTTGAGGAGGATAACATATGCTTGATTATAAGCTCATCCTTCGGACGAGTCCAACCTAGTTTAAATTCGAACCCTAGGAAGGAGTGGTTCGTTCCTGTTTGTAATTGAACAGGTCCTCTACTGTAAAAGTTTAACGAGCCCAGTATAGGAGAAACTCGGCGTTTTTTATTTTTAGAGAGTCTGAAAAAACTAAAGGAGACTCCACGTTGAACTTTTTCGTACATTTGTGTCCCTCAAGCCCGAAAAAGTATAAAATAATACCTGGGGGAACGGCTTGATCTTGCGACCAAGGAGTATTTTCATAATAGTGTCGTTGACCTGAAAAGTAAAAAGCGATCAAGGACACGTCGTTTTATTTCCTTATCGAGTTTGAAACGACAAAAACCCGGCAATCTTTTCCTGATTTTGCGGTCAGAAAAGAGCTAAAAGGGGACCATCTTTTAATTCCATTTTAACGAGTGTAAAAGAAACGCTCGGCGATCTTTTCATGTTTTAGGAGTCAAAAAAGGGCTTAAAAGATGACTCTGATATTTTTGTTTGTGAAAAATGACAATTTCCCTCGAAATCCCTTTGTCCTGCACAAAAGCAACACATTACTCATACCTGTTTAAAATAGGCAAAAATACATCGAAAAACATCTTTTCATGGTAAAAAATGAACTAATTCATCCAAAAAACCTATAAAAAGACCTTTTACCATGTCATTTTTACTGTTTGACTGTTGAGGTTGAAAAAGGAGCTTTTGACAAGAAACTTCCCGTGGTCGCTGCGGAAAATCCGACCGTCGGAATCGAACGCCGTCTTATCCAGGTATTTTACACATCCTACTCTGCATTTCTACCCGTTTAGAATTAATTTTTAGGTCTTAGTTTCATTTTTTGGGGGGGTTTTGGTTTTGGAATGCGCCTCTCGGCGGACGCGGGTGCCCTTCGGGTGACCCGTGTCCCCCGACTTTTTCCTATACAGGAAAATGGTCGGAAGACGCAGTCCGCCTTCAGGCCAGCCGCGTCCGGGCGCCCTGTGCTGTAAAGGCGGGGTGCGTCTTCCGTGAAACGCGCATTTCAAAACCCCAACCCCCTCAAATAACTATCTAAAAATTCCCAAATCAATTTCTAATGACTATTTCTGGTGTGCAGGGCATTAACCATGTTAGATTGGAGAGAAAGAGAGCATGTAGAGGATGATGAAGCTGCAATAAATCATCAACCTTCCCTGGATGCCCTAAGAGCATGCGGGTTATACAAATACTGGACCATACCGGGCATGAGGGGCCAGGTAAGATTCTTGGAATGGCTGGTTGAGCGATGGAACGTTCAAGAACAATGCTTTTACATAGGAGGGCACCAGCTCGAGATAGAGCCCTCGGATGTATACTTTCTCACTAGCTTGCCGAACAGAGTCGAGCAACTCAGTCTTGCAGGGACTAGGCCGGGTGGCCAATCCCTTGATAGTCTCCGTGACGAGTGGTGCACACCTGGGGCTCACCATTCGAAAGGCATAGAGATAAAACACATCACTCTGCGTGAACTCAAAGTCATAGCGTTCACGGTTACCAGAATTTGCGGCGCGGCCGCTTTACACATTGCTTCCGGATCCCAAATGCGGATGGCAATTGACTGTTACCAAGGCACCATTTTCAACTGGTGTGAAGCTGTGTCGGCTCATATGAAGAGCCAACTGACCAAGGCAAAGAACGGACGACTAAAGACTTTTGGATATGGGCCTCTAGTCGTGAGCTTTGCCTTGGAGAGAGTTCCAATGCTGATCCCTCAGCAACCACTGTTGATATCTTGGGTCCTCGGGAGCCAAAGCTGATACGATGGGTTGCGGTGATGGCCCGGCATCCTGACGAGGGCATGGCGGTGGTTCGATTCTCAGATAGTTACTTTCACTGGTTAGAGGACCAGGTTTTTTCGATACAGGACTTTCCGTATGCCGGAGTGGATTTTAGAGGTGATCCGGACATGGTTCTTCCACCGGGAGAACAATGGGATGACAGAGGTACTTTATTTTTCACAAGTTTTCTAATTATGTATTTTTTTTTATTTTTCATATATATCGTCTCAAAACTAACAGTAAAATTTTCAAAATGCAGATGTTGGTCCACAGCGTCCAGCCAACCTCCGGCCTTTTGATAGACTACATCCAGCTGCACTGGTACCGGCCCCACAGGACGCGGCTGCAGAAGTACTAGCTGAGTTGGAGCATGATCTAGAGCGTCTCACGGCAGATATACCTGAGACTACTATGGATGACATTCCTATCAGGCTTCAGCGCTTCGTAGTCGCGGTCCCTGGACCGTTTAGGAGATTTTTGCGTAAGGTAGCCCGCGCAGTGGTGTCATACAGAGAGCACCACCAGTGATTGACTAGTCACTTTTGTAGTCACATGTGACATTTTGACTTTTTGTACTATCATTTTGCCGATCATAAGGTGTTTTCAACCTATGATCGAAGACGATGTATATATTTTTTGACACACTTCTATCTATATATATCACTATTACCGGCTTATCCTGTTTAACATATGTGATGAAATGTTTTTAAATTTACTTGCATGATTATCGTAAATGTCTGTCCAACATTCGAGAAGCAATTGCATCTGCTAATGTATTCAAAGACCTTGGAATATGTTGATATTCAATGTAATCAAATTCACGTTCCAAGAGACGCACTCTCAAAAACAACCTTAATAACACAGGATTTCTAATGGCATAAACTCTATTAAGCTGTAATACAACAAGTTCAGAATCTAACCTCACTATCAAACGTCGAATTCCAAATGAAATAGATTCGGATAATAATTCGATCACTGCACTGTATTCTGCAATGTTGTTCGTTGTTTGACCGAGGCTTACCCCATGCATAGAAACTAACTCGTCAGAGGGCGAATAGATAACCCAAGCTGCGGAAGAGATATTCCGTGTACTACGACAAGCACCATCAGCAAATCCAATGTATGTTTGGAGAGGCGTCGACATCTGCAATATCAAGAGTAAAACCAAGATAAGCCAGAATAACGACGAAAAACCACACTCTCTAAGCTAAGCACACTGACTAAACTAACACACTCGCTAGCTAGAAAGAAAATCTAACCTATCTAAAAATTTCTCCATACCCATCATTTAAGCATAATACCTCTTTAGGTAAAGTCCATTTCTGGGTTTACCCAAAGAGTCCCCATCAAAGTCAACTAGCTCATAAGCCCCTTTTGCTAGCTTTCGCTTTACAATGTAGGGCCCATGCCACATGGGAACAAATTTTCCGGCACCTAGCTTATCGTTAGCTTGATCATATAATAGTACTAGGTCTCCTTCCGAAAAACTTCGAGGGGTTACATTTTTATCATACTGAGCTTTCATTCGTTTCGCGTGAGTCTCGATAGCTAATGTAGCGTCACGTCGAGTCTCATCTAATTTAGCTAAGTACAATAACCGTTTCTCCTCTTCGGAAGTAGCTGGAAGTAATTCGACAGCCATTTGAAGTGATGGGATTTCGCATTCAATGGGTAACACAGCTTCCAAGCCATAAACTAGCTGGAAAGGAGTGAACCTTGTTGAATTTTTTACTGAGGTTCGATATGCCCATAGCGCCGAAAATAACATGTTGTGCCAATTCGTTCGATGGATACCAATGATCCGTCGAATCATGATGACTAGAACTTTGTTGATAGACTCAACCAAACCGTTGGCTTGCGGATAATAAGGAGTAGAGCTATCGTGGCGCAAACCAAGCTGGCTTGTAAGCTCAGTCATCATGACGTTTCGAAAATGGCTCCCATGGTCAGTAATGATTGCTTGTGGGACACCAAACCTAGTTATGATATGATTGAATACGAAAACTGCAGCTGTCTTGCCGCTTGCGTCGAATGTAGGCATCGCCTCGGCCCATTTAGTAAAATAATCAACCGCGAGGATGATATACGCATGCCCCCCGGCCGAGTGAGGGTTACAAGTAATAAAGTCGATACCCCATTTGGCGAATGGACCAGCGGCAATTATAGGGTGGAGAGGAGCAGGTGGAGCGCGCATCTTGCGATCAAACACTTGACAGTTGTGGCATTTCCTGACAGCAATGATACAATCCTTAAACATAGACGGCCAGAAATAGCCAGCGCGCAACACCTTCTGAGCTGTGGCATACCCAGACATATGACCGCCACATGCTCCAGAGTGACAATCATTCAAAACTCTCTCAGCCTCTTCGTGTGTTAAACAACGTCGAAAAACTAAGTCTGCCCCCCGGCGATAAAGTGTATCTCCAATAATTTTAAATTGCTGGGATTGAAACCGAATTTTTCGACGTTCTTCTTTGGAAGCTTCAGGCCGAAAGGTTTGGGTTTGGAGATAGATGATTATATCCCCGTACCACGGATCTAAAGTACTGATAAGAAACAAAGATTCGTCCGCAATGGACTCCTCTGCCACAGTTTCTGTGTCAGCACTCGGGAAATCACACATCAATTCCGCAAAAACTAAGGATTTCTTAGACTTAGACTTCTCGAACTCCAAGTCGAACTCTTGCAGGATGACAATCCATTTAGAGTACTTGCCCCCTAGCAATTGTTTTGTCAAGATATAAATCATAGGGTTGCAATCCGAAATAACTGTAGTTTTACGGAGGAGAATGTAGTGACGAAAACGCTGGACAGCTTGAACGGCTGCCAGGGCCAATTTCTCCACATGCGAATATTTTAACTCAGTGGGATTTAAGGTCCTACTAAGATAATATATCACATGTTCCGCTCCGAATTCATCTTCTTGAACTAACACCATTCCAATGGTGGAATGCGAAGCTGCGAGGTATAAGAAGTAGTCCTGGTTGTAGTTGGGAGGATGCAACAACGGTGCATGGGTCAACGCGTGTTTAAGTGCATCAAAAGATTGTTGAGCAATCTCGTCCCAAAAGAATTGTGCGTTCTGTTTCAACAACCGTGTAAAACCTTTAGTGACCTCGGCGTAGTTTGGGATGAATCGGCGTAAAAAGTTTGCTTTCCCTTGCAAACTTTGGAGTTGGCGCAAACTCGAAGGAGGAGGCAATTTGATGATAGCTTCGACCTTCGAGGGATCGACGCGAATGCCGGTTTTTGAAACAACAAATCCCAGCAATCGACCTGTTTCTATACAGAAAACACACTTGTGGGGATTCAACCGAATTCGATAATGCCTACACCTCATAAAGATTGCTCGTAAATGGACAAGGTGATCAGCTCGATGTAAAGAATGAGCAGGCAAATCATCGAGATAGGGTTGCACAATGTGCTTGATGTCATGAAATGCATAAGACATCGCCCGTTGAAAAGTGGCCCCGGCATTCTTAAGCCCAAAAGGTAACTTGCAATAAGCAAATGTCCCCCATGGACAAATGAATGCCGTTTTTGGTTGGTCGGCAGGTAGAATATTGATTTGATTATAGCCTGAAAAGCCATCCATAAAGGAAAACATTTCACTTCCGGCACAATCATCAATAATTTGATCGATATAAGGCGTAGGATAGTTGTCTTTTGGACAAGCTCGATTTATATCCCTATAGTCGATACAGATTCTTATTGTTCCTTGTTTCTTGTTAACCGGAACAATATTCGATACCCAATCCGTTAACGGGATCGGATAAATGAAACCTGCTTTCAACAGCTTTTCGACTTCTGCTTTAATCGCAGCCGCTTTTCGAGGGTGAATCTGACGCAACCGTTGCCGGACGGGTTTAGCATCCGGGTAGGTCTTTATTTCATGAACAACAATGGCAGGATCAATTCCCGGCATTTCCTCGTAAGACCAGGCAAACACGTCGCGGAATTCTTGGAATAGGGCCTTGTAAGTTTGGATTTCATCTTCTGTACAAGCGGCACCTATATGAATGTTTTCCTCGATTCCGGGCTTCACTGAAATATCAATGGGAATAGTACGAGAAATATTCCCCAAATTCAACTCTGAATCAGAATGTTTCGTTGGATCCTGAGCGTCTTTGACATATTCAGCGGTAAAGATAGATGAAAAATCATTTTCAAATGCATCATCCTTAGGTAAAAACGAAGATCTGTGATGGAGATCCTCCCATGGTAGATCATCTACACTTAGGATTTCGCGAAGTTGTTCGTCAGATGACACGACTTCGGGAAACGCTATCCATTCTAAGGTTGAGGTGAAAAGTGATTCTTCACTGACCACATTCATTTGGTCGATTTCGGTTGAATGCGAGTTGGTAAAAGACATGACAGCTTCATAAGCAATTTCATATGGACTCAAAGGCATAGCATCACCGAATGAGTCTATCTCAGAGTCAGATGGGACAATCCAAGGATCGTCATAAATAATGTTTTCTGATGTAATCATATGAATTGTCGCAAATGAAGGGTCTACGTTGAGTGGAGGGAGAGGAAAAGTTCCCAGTAAACCGAAATCCTTAACTAAACCTACACCAACGTCCCTATAAGGGATTGTCGTCTTACCGACATGCTGGATACTCTCTGAAGAGGCTGGGTCGGATGAAAAGTATGTCAGCTGATCAATAGTCACGATCTTACCGTTATATGGAAACTTAATTACTCTGAAGACCGATGAAACGACCGCTGTCATAGCATATGACCAACTTCGACCCAAAAGAAGGTTGTAGTCTAGAGGGGCATCAACCACTTCCACATCCAGACTAACGGTTTTACCTTCTACCCCTATAGGCAATTCTTGTAGAATACCAAACGGACGGAACCCACGGCCATCAAAGGCCTTAAGGATGGTGGGGGATTGGTTCAACGAAGGAGAACCAAGCGATCTCCAACATTGAATCGACATAATACACGTAGAAGCTCCCTCATCAATCACAGTCCGATGAATAGGCCTGTTTTTTACTATCACTGGAATTTGGAAAGCCATTTGATGGGGGAGACGTGGCGTACTATTTTCTAGATCAAAGATCATTAGGTTCGGGTCCTGAACATCGACAGCTCCGATAGCCGACAAAAGCAATTTCCGTTGTGCTGGGCATGATTGCAGCACTTCGAGTGCCGACATTGCTGAAGGTGAAACAGCTAAGTCCTCAACAATGTTGTAATTCTGGGCTGCTCTCGCATGTGGATTGAAAGCAGACCTTCGAAGTACACCCTTGGCGGGCGGCTTAATCACTAAGTCTGGGTTAGGTTTTTCGATCTGTAGTGGATCGGAACCAGGAGCTGAGGTTGATGGGTTAGAGTGAGAAGATTCTGCTTCCTTACCATCAACAGGAGCCTTACTACCATAATCTTGCGATCGAGTCGCAATCCTCACATGAGACATCATCAAAATGGGTTCTTCCCTGGCATTCGAAGAAGAACCTATCATCTTATTCTCCTGCTCTGGAAATGGATTCTTTAACACAGCAGGAGTGGGAGAACCTTTGACTATTTTTACAACCTCGGCCCGATGAGGGCAATCTCTCGTAAAATGATCCTCTTCACAAATAAGACAAGGATATCGAGGTTTGCGTTTTTCGTCATTGGTTTCCGACTTTTCAGTTTTCTCCTTTGGAGCCTTGTCTGCTTTAGCCTTCTTCTTTCCTTTCTTCTTTCCACCGTTTTTTGATTTGGCCGTAGATGACTCTACAGCATGAATGTCGGCGGTAAGTTCAGGAGGAGAAGACTCTCCTGTCGGAGAATCAGGCAAAGTGATAATTGGAGTATTTGAAGCCTTGGAAGACTTCTTCTTGCTCTTCGTAGTCACGATACCAATCATACCATCAGCGGCATGAGATCCCGAAGGAGTAGCAGCGATTTGATTCGATTTTGGAAGATCTGGGATCTTCTCGTGTAACGTACCCGACTGAGTGTAAACTAAGTCAAGGTATTGTGCCTGAGCAATGACTTGCTCCTCAGTAACTACTCCAGCCTTAGCTACATCTTCAGTAATCTTCGGTAATAATGATTTGACAAACCATTCAGCTAAGATTTGGTCCGGGATAAAAACTTTCACTAACCTCCTACGACGTCTCCACTCATGGATGTGATCAGAAATGTACGTGGACGTCGATTGTTTTAGTGAAGTTAATAACTCCGTGCCGTTATCGTATCTGACCGGCAACTGAAAGTGAGTTAAGAACGAGGTAGCTAACTGGCTAAAGTTGTAAAAAGAGGCCCGTGGTAACTCAATGTACCACTTGGCCGCGAGACCAATGAGTGTACGCTGGAAAAGACGTAAGCGGATCGAATCATCCAAGATAGAATTCGAAGCACACCAGAGGTGGTAAGTCATCACATGATTGGACGGATCCTCTCCAGACTTACCTTCGAACTTGGGTATGTCGCTGGGCAACTTATTTGGCATTGGCGGCCAGAACTGAAGATATTGAATTGGATCATTAGTTAGGCGCGTCAAGTCGGGTAAATCCAAAGTTGCAATAAACGGTAACTGCCGGTTAGGATCTCTAAAACTCTGGGTCACAATACCAGCCCCAGGAGGAGGATATCCAGGATAACTAGGAACAGGAGTCGCATTTGGGATATTATATCCTCCTGGAAAACCAGGATTAACCGGACCGTACTGGGGTTGTTGAGGTTGTTGATAAGTGTACCCAGGATACGGTTGATACTGGTAAACCGGTTGTTGGACAGCTTGCCCATGTTGGTACTGTCCCTGGTACGGAGGTTGAACAAATTGAGGTTGAGTAGTGACAACCGTACTTATACCAGGCTGACCTACAGGCATCTGGACCGTGGTTTGAATCGTAGATCCAGACAACGGTAAAGATGTCTGAGGTGTGGTAACAGGGACAGTAGAAACTGGAGCCGTTGATACTCCAGAAGTAAGTATGGTAGATGTAGCGGTAGTTGCAGCAGCCGTTTGAGATGGAGTACTAGGTGCAATTGACGGCTGAGTAACTACCGAAGTTACAGAAGTTTGAACATTTGGCTGGACAGGTTGCGGTTGCTGGGTTGGACCAGAAACTACAGGTTGTCCAGCTTGAGGAACCATCTGTACACTTGGCTGCAACACCTGTTGACCCTGTGATGGATCCCACACTAACATTCCAGGGTATTGACCCGTAACAGGTTGAGGATACTGAGATCCATAACCAGATTGAGGGTAGGATTGATAATTGTAAGGTGCAGTTCCCATACTTGGAACATATGACTGACCTTGAGGCGGTTGATAACCTTGACTTGAGTATTGACCTTGAGGTTGATAACCTTGAGGTAAATACTGATACTGGGGTTGACCTTGACCTTGAGGTTGGTACCCTTGAGGTTGATAACCTTGAGGTTGCCATCCTTGGGGTTGCCATCCTTGAGGTTGATATTGATACTGAGGTTGACCTTGGGGTACATATTGAGGCTGAGGTTGACCTTGAGGCACGTATTGCACCATAGGTACATACTGACTTTGAGGTTGCCCCCCAGACACGATTTGTGTACCTTGAGGTTGCCCCCCAGGCGTTAACTACGGTTGCCCCCCAGGCGGTAATTGGCCACCTTGAGGTTGGGAAACGGGAACTGAACCTGACATCATGTAAATGTCTCCTACACCCAATGGTATATTACCACTGTTTCCAGCAAATAACCCATGATCAACGGGTTGAGGAGATGCCCCCGCAAAGGTACCAGAAAGTGACTGATACCCAGTGGGAACAGAAGGACCGCCGTGTAAAAAAGATTCAGGACTTTGAGTAAACACGGACGACTGACCAGACATATTTACAGGAGTATGAATACCTCCAGGTGGAAAAGGAGTACGAGGTGTAGAAAAACCTACTGAGTTGTCTAAAAAATTGGTTAACGCAAGGTACCAAGAAGTACTTCTAGGAGGACTGTAAAAGATGGATTCACGCTCCCTTAGATCAATAGTAAGTTGACCTTCAAGGTGAGAGACACCTATATCCTCTTCTGGAGCAAGTTCTTCTATAGCAATCAAACCAGAAGGTAGATTTTCGGTGATAATTCTTTCTATTCTTGGTGAATCTGGAACACTAGAAGTTGGAGTAACAGGTTCAGATATTTCTGGTTCTTCGCCTGTATCACTAGCAGACGAAAAACTACCAACAAGCTCAGAAACTGAAACAGCTTCGGGATTATAACCTGTCTCTAAACTTTGGTAATCTGGATGGACTACCAAGGAAGATTCTCCTTCTTCAGGTGAACCTACTCTACTGTCACTAGGAGGAGTTACAAGGACCTTTAACCCTTCGTACTGACCCGGAATGTCTTCAGGAGATTCACCCCACGATTTACGGAGTTTTCTTAACAAATCTATTCCGGTAACAATCTCAGGAGACTTGCCCCGAAGTCGACGGGACTGTCTCAGTAATTCCGCCACAATTAAAGATTTTTAACTACAACACACGAAAACAAAGTAAAAAATTCAAATCAAACCACCTAAAGTCTTCTAAAGAAGCAAACAAATTTGAAGCACACGCCTAAAGAATCTAGAGCGTCAAACCAAACACAAACAGTAGTCTTCCGGACCAAAAGCGCTAGTTGGTGATTAGGCCCAACCTCGCAGGATTCAGTACAGAAATGGCGGGTGGAACAGTTACCCCGGCAACCTGCTTAATGAATAGACCGGCACAAGTTCCTCCACTTTAACCGTCTCGAAGTGAAGTGAACCCCCCGGAAAATCCAAGTGAGTATAACCGACGTCTGCTCCAGGTACAGTGGGACCTTCCCTCCACCGTCACCTCGGTATAACCCTAAAGATTATGGTCACTAAAGTTACCAATCACAACAATTACACCTGGGGGAACAGTCTAAACTCCGACAGCACGCAAGGGCAGAGTAACAAGCTCAATCCCCTTACCGGCTCCTTGACAGTAATCCAAGGTTTACCGATAAGTGACCCCTGGCTCCTCGACAATGGTTAATCCGAGGTTTACCTTTTGTAATACGTACTGTCTGGCGTCGTTCCCAACGAGGGGGGAATGATCCCCTCACTGGTTCGGACACGAGCTCGTGCTTCTCCTTTAAGAGGAGCTTTCCCAGAGTGCAATTGAAACAATTGGATTTATTCTACTCAAGATAAACCATCTGTTTGGTTTTGTAGTCTTGGAGAGTTAAGTACTCACCTACTCCAAGACCCTAGCCTAAGCTATGTTGGTGTTTCAGAGCCCTAGAAAAATAAAAATTACTAGATTGATTTTAATTTAAGCGTTACTTTTAAGGTTGTTTCTTAAGTCAAAAGGTGATGGAAGTGAAACCAGTGGTGTGTTGACTCGACTCGAAACCACTACAAAATGCACCTAGGATGATTTACCCACTACTTTACTTTTTCGATGAATTGCTTAACTAAAAAGTTGAGAGAATGCAATTTTTATAAAAGCAACTTCTTAATTAAAGACAATCAAAGAAACAATTCGTTTGTCTTTTCCAAGCATAAAAACATGACCGCTCTTTACTTGCACGAAAAAACTCTTTTTCTTCCAAAAACTTTAAATGCTACTTGAAACAAAACTTTTAAAAGGAGATGTTTTTGTATTTTTCTTATTTAACGAAAAACATAAATCTATTTTAATAAAAATCAATTGCAAACTATGAAATCTATGAAAATTCACTCAAAAAAACAAATCAAAAGGAAATTACCCTAATTAAACCTAATGAGGCAAAGCCAACAATGATTATTCTAAGGTGTTTTACTTGATCATAATCAAATCAAGGACTAGCTTATTGCAGAACCAAAAACTAGTCAAAACAAAACTCTAATCTTTTTGTTCTTTTGTAAAATGGAAATCAACACTTTATAAACAAGTAATTCGAAATTTGACCCAAAAGACAACTTAAATGGCAAGCTGCTCACACAAGGAGAGTTTACGACAGGCCCGACTTCTAAGAAGGCTGACAAACCAGAGAGATCTAAGGCTGGACAACTTTCTACCGTCAAAGTCACTATAGGACCTATTCAAAAAATCAAACCCTAGGCCTAAACTTCGTTGAAATCCACTAAAACACTCAAATCTCACAAAACAAGTTCAGGTGAAAATTTTTTGACAGGGTACTAAAGGATCTGGGAAGAAAACACTAAGAAAAAACAAAATCTAAAAGCAATTAAAGCAAAAATGGAGTTTTCCTAAATTTTTACAGGAAGACACAGGTAACCCGTTAGAACAGGCGTCGGCCCGCTCTGTGCAAACGGCAACAGCGCGTCCAAAGACGCACTGTGCAGTACTCAGAGGGTGCGTCCTTCTGGAAAAGTTAAGAAAAACCAAATCTAACTAAATCTAAAGCTAAGCCACCCAAATACTAATTCTCACAGTCAAAAACCAGAAAATAAAAATGATTTTCTCAGAGCAAAGTTCACACAAAGGAAAAGACTTTCACATTAATGGCATCCCCAGTGGAGTCGCCAATTTGTCGTGGCGGAAAAAGTCGTTTGTGCGGACACAACTGACCTCCCTAGGAGTCTAAACTCTCTAGCGACAAACAAGACAAAATGGAGCGATCTTTCTCTAAATACACCTTTTAAAACATGAAAACTACAAGTGTTTAGGCTTACCTTATTCCAAAACGTTGTTGTTGTAGTCCGTCCTTGCCGATCCGGATGAGCTCCTCCTTCACATCAATTCCTGCAACCACAAACAATCAAACAATTACCAAGCACTTGCATCTCATATAATAAAACATATATTCAACATGCAGACCAAGGAACACATGAAATAACTCATTAACACAAGCTATTGAGAAAAATGAACCAGTTTGTATTAATAACGAAACAAAGAAACTCTTACAACCTGGCCTTGGTGTTGTGCAAGTTCCTCCCAGGGTCCATCAAGGGTTTTCCTCTACTTTGACAAAGCTCACCCACTTCCAAGTAGAATCAAGCAAAGACAATCTCTCCTCACAAGGTTCTAAATGGGAGTCCTAATTCCTGCAGCATTTACCCAAAGAAAATGTATAGCTTCAACCTCCCCTCCCTCTGGCTCAATGCCTTTATTTATAGTGCTGTAAAGAGGTTATTCAGGTCCACCATCAATGGGATAATCCCCCTCTTTGGGTGGGATAGCTCCCTTATTGATGGGATAAGTTCCTCCTTAATAGGGATACATGAACCAACTGGAGGCGCATCCATTTCATCAAACCAACCTCTAGAAGGTTCTAGAAGTAACCACAAGTAACTTTTTTAAGATGAAACTTGCGCATTTTGCCTTTTACAGAAGGACGCACCTGTCCCTTAATATACAGAGCGTCCAAGGACGCAGCCTTTGTGAACATTGTGAGCGTCCCCGCAGGTAAGGCTTGAGAGAACCTGCGTCCCCAGAGATAAACACATTTTTAACAAGACTTTCTCCCTTCTTTGAGTTTGAGATGGATAGCAGAGGCATAAGACTTGCCTAAGAGGGTAGCATGACTGTTGATTGAGCCATACTAACTGTAAATAGTCATGGTGACATTTTTTAGTGTAACATGCCTTGATCTTCGTTCATTAATAACAGCATGATCATAATCAAAATGAACATTCGAAGATCGAAAATGGTTATGTCTTCCTTTGTTGTTTCTGGTTTCAGTATGGCAATGAGAGCTTGCCTCAGCTCTCTCCCTGCAATGGAAACTACCATGGGAAGATGGGGATGTTTTCCTATCATTCTCTTTCCTCAACGATGTCTCGGACGAATCTGACACCTTTGAGCACTCTCCTTTAGTGTATCTCGAGCCTTAAAATCAATGTTCATGCACAACCTCCAAAGGTTGAGTGATGCCTTGGTTATTAGCACCAAGTTCTTCTTTCTCCTCATCCCTCATCCTTGTAAGGAGCCTCATGTTTGTCCCTGTAATTTGGATCTCCAAATCTCCAACATACATCATACTATAATAAGATGAAATCAAAAGGAAATCAAAATATTTTTCCTTCTCTTTCAATTTGGGAAGAACTGATGAGGGCTGCTCATCAGCTACCGTTGGTGGTTCCTTAACTATCTCAGCGCATTCCCCAACTTATTTCCTGCATACCCAAGTCCTTCCTAATGGGGTAATTCCTCTACTTTGTTGGGGTTGACAATGCCTTGGCTATTAACTCCCAAGCCTTTTCCTTCATACCCCATTCTCTTTAATAGTTTGGAGCCAATTCTTGTGGTGTGATTTTCAAACACAGCGAAATCATCATCAGGAAACATACATGAAGATGGAGAACTACCTTTTACCTGACATGGCTTACACTACAACTTTTCCAAGGCCTTGTCCTTTGCTTGCAGCTGTCATAGCAAACTTTGCTTTTCCTCTTTCTCTTCATGTAGGTGCATATTCAATTCATCGTTCTATGTTTGAAGATTTTCTTTATTTTGCTTCAATTCTTCCATGGCCTCTTCTGTGTTGTAGGGAAAAGTATCCGATTCGGATGACCCTATCCCACTCTAAGGGTGATAGTACCTCAGCAACAACTGTAAACAAAACTACTTAAGGTTTACTTCTTTATGAAAGCAAGAGAGAATGAAGAAATGCACTAACCGTTGCCTTGCGCTTAATATTTGCTCCAATCTCTTCTCTTTGCTGCTTGCTCCTAGCTCTTTGCTCTTTTGCTGGCCCAGCTATAATGAGATCCTGCAAAATAACAAAGAAGGAAACTACAAGAAACATGCATTCATAACTGATTCAAGGATTAGCATAAATCAAATATACAATCATCACAATACATCATTGAAACAAATGCATATAGAAGAACCTCAATAGCTTTTATTAATGGAAGAAGTAAAGTTCTGAGAAGGTTACAACCATTGAAGGCCCCAATCCAGCAACACCTCCCAGCAGAAAAAATTTCTCCTCTTCACCTCCTTCAAGCAATCACCCAATAGTTCTATAGTGAAACCAACAGCATATCATTACTTTGCACAAAATTCCAGCCTCTTGAGCTCATAGGAGAGAGCTCAATATATAGATGAATTGAGAAAGGATGAGTTAGCTTGCAACTGATGTGTAGCTGCCTTGTGTCCTCTCTCTCTTCAGTTGATCTTCAGTTCTTGAGTCCACTTGGAGAACCTTGCTTCCACTTGGAGAAACAGAGCCTCTGACTCATCACAAGGCGAAATCCCTGATCCAAGTGTCATTTTTGGAAGATTCCAGAGCAATGACTCAGTGTGCCACTTGTCCCATCTCGCTCACCGTAGGTGGCCTTTGTTCTACCTGCTTTGCAACGCAGGTACACCATGGAGGAGTTGAGTTTCAGCGCAGAAGCCTAGTGGAGCACCTGCTTTGATTTCAGGATTGCTTGTTTTTGAGTGTTTTCAGGTGGAGAATTGATCTGAGAGCTGTTGGTTTGCTGACCTTGTTCCTCTAGGGGTAGGAACATCATGTTTAGGGACTTTGGATCCCTTGGATTATTGACAATTCATGCCTGATGCTACAAGGCACAAAATTGTCTATAACAGATGCCCCCTAAAGTATGAGGTCGTTTATCGGGTGAAATGCTTTATTAGGAGGATCCGAAGTTCATTCAATCTGCTGAGAAGTGTCCTGTAATAAGATACAATACAATACATTATTTTTCATACTTTTTCATGATCTAGCTGAGGCGGGCATTCCCATGCTCAGCTTTATAAATTCATTTTGGTACATAGAACAGACGATTGTCTGATGGTAGACTGATAATTCTCTGCTGAAATTATCATCCTTTGAGAAGGATGATCATCTGCTGCAATGATGTACACATCAAATGTCTTTATATCCTGAATATATATCGCAACCCGGATGGATGAAACTAGATCCGGGGTCTTCAATCTCTTCCGATCTTCACTCGATGTACAAGTCGATCCATGTGAGAATTTCTTGAAGTCGAACATGGAAAGACATCGCTTGATTACCGGTCAATGATGTAAACCGTTAACAAGCGCGAGAGGAATCACCGATAAGGATGATGACCCTCAAGGTACAGCAGTACAATTCACATGGTGGGAATAAAGGACTTGGCGTCGACCACCATGCAAAATCCTCTGGTCGAAGGTCATTGATGTATACCTATCGCCGGAAGTGAGAAACTTGCCATTGAGGCATGCAAGCTTCAAAGTACTGAAGGGGTTGTTCCTAGATCAACTCCTTGGATAATGAGCTGATGTCGACAAGGAGCGATCCGTCAAAGGAGGGCCTTAATGAATCCCACATCATTGACACGGAACGGAGCTAGTGATTGTGATGAGGTGAAAACAAACTGTGATGTATGATTCAGGGTGGCGGTCATGAAATGGATGAAGGACAATGTATGGCAGTGGATGGGACACGGTTGACTCTTTGCAGAACAACATCTCTTGAACATATAACGACACTGATGTGATGGATCGGTAGCATTACCCCAAATGTGGATGGTGTGGCGAGGACCATGGTGATGAGACCGGTGAATGAAACAACCCAATCCGATGTGATACGGAGGACAAAGTGTCATGTTCAAGAGCGACTTGCTACCATTAAAGCTGTGAGGTTCTCCCAATTTTTCCCCAGTCATTGCTGACCAGTACCTCTTTATTTTTGTCAAGCTTGAGGAGGATAACATATGCTTGTTCTATAACCTACCCTTCGGGCAAGCCCATCGCTATGTTTTAACGAGCCTAGCGATAGGGAAACTCGCTCTCGTCTAAAGACAAGTTTGTCGCTATTTAATCATTTTAACGAGTCTAACGACAAGGAAAACTCGGTCCTTTTCATTTTTAGAGAGTCTGAAAAGGTACATAAAGTCAACTCCAGAATTCCTTTTTCGTCATCTAATCCCTTCAGTCCGAAAAAGTATAAAACAATACAGAAGGGATGAATTTTCGATTGCTTTAACGAGCCGAACAAAACAAGCGCTCGATCTTTTTGTGCAATAATCACTCAGGTCCAAAAAGATTAAAATCTAGAGGAGGGATAGCTCTTCCGGTCGTTTAACGAGCTGGAAGGCCAAAACTCGGCAAACTTTTCATATTTTACGAGTCAGGAGAAAAGAGCTCAAAGAAGACTCGTCTTTTGAGGAACGAGTGATAAACAGGGATAGCAGCAGATTCCAGGTACAGGTTGGAATTTTCCAATCACGGCAGTGTCACAAGGATGGCTAAGTGAAATCACTCTTCGCAGCTGTTCCTCAAAATGGGTAAACAATCAAGTGGATGTGAATGATCGGCCAAATGAAAAGTGGAGGTGACGGTGCACAAACATGACCAAGGCTTTTATGGCTGACAAAGGTTACATTCTTTAAATGGTTATTTACCGGGCAGTTCATTTTTTAACGAGCTTAAACTTGCTCAAAAGCTTATGTTTATTTTTTAACGAGCATGAACTATGACGCTAAAACTGCTCGGATCTTTTGCATGCCCCCAGCATCATAATAACGCATGTCAAAGGAGGGTGCCCCCCAAGCTTCATTCCATTCATCTTGGTGGTTGGAATGAAGGTTTACCTTTGAATTTTGAAAAGGGGATTTGTTTCATTTTTTAATGAGGTTGACATAGTAAAAGAACTATCCTCGTGACTCCTTGTTTCATTTTTTAACGAGTTTGACATGAGATAAGAACCGTCCTCGGGGCCCACTGTATTTACAGTATTTCCATTAGGGCGATGATCCATGCTGACAAAATGTTTAGGAATCTTCTGAATCCGTTAGATATAGAAGATTTCATATTGTAGGTTTCCACTGTGGCTACTTCCGCCAGATTACTCACCGGCGGTAGGGCAAAAGTACCCATTAAGGCAGGGTCTTTTAGGAGACCTACACGTGGACTCAAGAACTGAAGATCAACTGAAGAGAGAGAGGACACAAGGCAGCTACACATCAATTGCAAGCTGACTCATCCTTTCTCAATTCATCTATATATTGAGCTCTCTCCTATGAGCTCAAGAGGCTGGAATTTTGTGCAAAGTAATGATATGTTGTTGGTTTCACTATAGAACTATTGGGTGATTGCTTGAAGGAGGTGAAGAGGAGAAATCCTTTCTGCTGGGAGGTGTTGCTAGATTGGGGCCTTCAATGGTTGTAACCTTCTCAGAACTTTACTTCTTCCATTAATAAAAGCTATTGAGGTTCTTCTATATGCATTTGTTTCAATGATGTATTGTGATGATTGTATATTTGATTTATGCTAATCCTTGAATCAGTTATGAATGCATGTTTCTTGTAGTTTCCTTCTTTGTTATTTTGCAGGATCTCATTATAGCTGGGCCAGCAAAAGAGCAAAGAGCTAGGAGCAAGCAGCAAAGAGAAGAGATTGGAGCAAATATTAAGCGCAAGGCAACGGTTAGTGCATTTCTTCATTCTCTCTTGCTTTCATAAAGAAGTAAACCTTAAGTAGTTTTGTTTACAGTTGTTGCTGAGGTACTATCACCCTTAGAGTGGGATAGGGTCATCCGAATCGGATACTTTTCCCTACAACAAACTGGCGACTCCACTGGGGAAACAGAGCCTCTGACTCATCACAAGGCGAAATCCCTGATCCAAGTGTCATTTTTGGAAGATTCCAGAGCAATGACTCAGTGTGCCACTTGTCCCATCTCGCTCAGCGCAGGTGGCCTTTGTTCTACCTGCTTTGCAACGCAGGTACACCATGGAGGAGTTGAGTTTCAGCGCAGAAGCCTAGTGGAGCACCTGCTTTGATTTCAGGATTGCTTGTTTTTTAGTGTTTTCAGGTGGAGAACTGATCTGAGAGCTGTTGGTTTGCTGACCTTGTTCCTCTAGGGGTAGGAACATCATGTTTAGGGACTTTGGATCCCTTGGATTATTGACAATTCATGCCTGATGCTGCAAGGCACAAAATTGTCTATAACATTCTGTGGCTTGCAACTGAAGCTACAATTGCTCCTTTTCCTCTGTCTCTTTCTGTATAGTTTCATACATAATTTCCACTCTCTTGGAAATGTCGAGCATGGTCTCGTACATCGCTCTTTTTTCCTCTATCACTATTCACACTGCAATTCACATTAACACAAAGACCGCTTTGATACCACTTGATCCAAGTCCGGGTGTGAAGAGGGAGCCTTCCAAGGCCTTTTACTTTCGTGATGTGTTAAAAATTATTTTAAAAGAACATTAATGAATACATCTGCATGCGGAAAATAATAGGAACATAACAATCATCAGCACATGAAAACATAAGCGTTGATAACGGAGTTCGTCCAAGAGGGACTACGTCTCCAGGCCCCGGTGTCAGGATGGTGTAGGCCGCTACATTAAGTGTTGTCAATAATGGTGATGTACACAAGAGACGATGTTGCGATCATACAAGGAAAAATTCCCTCATGCAGGAGTGGCTATAAGCGATGTTCCACAACTAGAACTCTCAATCAAAACACTCCTATTAGTATGATACAAAAACATGCATGATGAACATCCCACCAACATGGCACAAAAGCGATGTCAAAACAAAACATGCATGGCGACAACAAGAGTATCCCAACAACATACAACAAGGGATCTCAAAACATAACATGAAGAGTTATGACAGCAAGTACATCACATAGAACATTCCGCATCAAATCAAGCAAGGAATCATGACAACATGCAATAAACAAGATCTTGCATCAACATCAATTAAGGATCTGTGTAGTATAATGCAAAAAAAAGTAAGTACATGCACACATCATATACCTCACAACCAAGGGCCATCTGAAGAAGTGGATGTCACACTGCTAAAGCTGCTCGGACCATCGATCTCAAGGCATCAATCGTATGAAGATGGCTGCTTGCACATGAATGTGGACATCTACGTTGGCACCTAGAAGAGTGGCTAGAAGAAGAAATGAGAGAATAATAAATTTGAAGACACCATCATATTTTTGGCGTCGAGTAGTGCTGAATCGATTGTCCTAAATATGAATTCTAAGAAGTTGAGAATTCTCGGCTCAAGGAATCTTTTAGATTCCCCCAAGATTCCTCAAAGATTCTGCTCCATGGATGGACTAAAAATCTGCAACTCAGATGGCGAATATCATCTCGCCATTGTGATCCCTGCAGAAAACCATGAAAAACAAGTATAAACTTGACTATATTCTGAAATGTCAAAATTTTACCTAGGGAAAATTTCATGGCTCATGGTTCTGCTTCTTGTTTTTGCTGAAATCATGGTTCCACGTGCATTCTGGAAATGACCAAAAAATCTAGAACTCTCATGAAGAAATGAACAGCACCATTGTGTTCGTAGCGATGAGAGGTGTAAAATCCATATAAAATTTGTCAATTTCTGAAAAAGTGAAAATTTTGCCCTCCTGCAAAATTCATGGTTCCTACATTAAAATATTAATTAATTGCCTTGAAACATGTGCCCGTATTCTGCCTCCTCTAACTCTGTGCAGACATAAAAACTCTGTGTTTATAAAGAATTACTTCGGCGGATTTACTAAGGTGATTGGTTAGGAGGATTGGTAAAAATCATTGGTTAATAGGGAGGAGGTCGGGCGGTCAAACCCCGCCCCTCCCAAAATAATATATCACAGTTTCTTTTAAAACCCAAAATGATACATTAATGGGGGTCGGGTCCACATTGGGCTGCCCACCCCTTAAACCCCGTCGTTACTACATTATCGACGCATTAAAATTGGCGATCAGCTTTGGAAATCGACACTTAACATGGGCATTGGCGACGTTATCGGTGCGATTTACGTGGTTTCACTGATATTTATATCGGCGGCATTCCTAATAAGTGATCAGCATGGTGGTTGGCATAATAATCAGTGCAATATATGGTGGCTTTGCAGATATTCATATCGGCGATCGGCGTGGTGTTGACACATTGCAATTGGTGGCATATATATCGGGTTGGGGTGATAGGGTGTGGGCCGGGTCCACCGTTGGTGGCCCACCTACCCCAATATACAATATATATATAGATACATATATATATATATATATATATATATATATATATATAGATATAGATATATATATATATATATATAGATATATATATGCGAAGGTTGTGGAGAAGGGTTCGGTGGGGGTTATGACCGCCAATCCTGAAACCATATTTGACTTGTTTTTGGTTTGTGATTGCGATTTGGGCTGACGAGAGGTTGTGGCCCGTCGTCCTTATAATAATTATTCTTTTAATATAGTTATATTAATAACTATATTTAAAAAAAAAATTGTAATATCGTTATTTAGTAACCATTTTCCATAAAAATGATTTTTATCTCTTATGCAGGTTTAGGAGACCAATGAAAAAAAACGCCAAGTGTCAATGCTTGATGGGCTGCCATGTGGGTCGCACCTGCTTACTGGGATGCCATGTGGAAAAATGTGGGCCCCTCTTTTCCCCTGTCATATCAAACTTTTAAGAGCTCTATCGTTTGCATACAAGCTCGATTTGACGAGCCGTTCAAACCTCCACGATCATGACGATGAGATACTTAACATGAACTTGTTTCGAGCATAATCCAAACACTTTGATTTTTGAGCCATCTTTGTCTTGTGTGTCTCTTTGGAGCCACCTAGATCAGTATGCCTCTGGTACTGCCACAGGATATCACCCACCTGGGCATACTCTGGGATACCACAAGTCAACCACTCAAGGTTCTCATGATCTCCTCCTCATTATCACTCCCCTCATGATAAGGAGAGACGTCAAACTGGCGAGTGACAGGCCTGGTTATTAGGGACATCCCAACAGGACACTCTGGTCCAACATCTACATTGATAAAACAAAATGTTACAAACACATATATATTAAAAACAATTAAAAAATCACAAAATTAAAAAAAAAAAAAAAATTGTACCTTCATCGTCAAAATCCTCCCCATCTGGTAGTGGCATGTTCAAATCTCCGTGGAAATCAATACCACTGTATGGCCATTCCTCCACTAGGATTAGTTGTTGTCATGGCCATGAAAATAAGGTGGGCTATAGGACATATGCTTGCCCCCAGTGATCCTAGGCATCAAACAACTCCAACGGGCCATCTGTGGGTCTTGTGGCATTGGTGGATCTACCTCAGTCAGCTGGTACTGGAACAGTCGCATTGATTCCAAGAAAAACGTCACTATTACAGATCTGAAGCAAAATTGCTTCAGATTCCCCGCCTTAGTTTTTTCAACTGGCATTTTATGTTGATCTTCATGGCTTCTGCCCAATTGAATATCATCGGTATTGTACAGTCGATAGAATATAGAAATTTTGACTTATTAGTCTCGTGCATTGCTTGGGACCCTGCCACTCTACTAATAGTCAATAGTAGCACTCTCAGTGTCAGATCTTGCACAGTGGCAATCTCAATCTTGCCGCTCTTGGATTTAAGGGCTTCAGGGAAATGTTCAGCAAGTAGCATGGATATGCTTGCCCCAATTGGTCGTGACCCATATAGGTTGACTAGTTCCCCTCTCTGGGACATTCCTGTGATGAAATATATGTCTGAAGTTTCTAACTATAGCTCCTGGTCACCAATGATGAATATTTCCCGATTTATATCCCAGAGACTAATGAGGTATCGAAGTAGCTCAGGTTGAGACCACATCCTTGGTGTGAGAAAGAACTTGATGAGCCCGCAGTCACTAAAATCGTTCAAGCAATTTGGATCATTCAATGTTTGAGTGTCCACATCTCCGTGCTCACGTTCTTTCCAATCTACCTTTTTCGACGATTCTTTCCAGCAAAAACCATGTATTCAAGTCAATAATCATTTTTAGCCAGTAAAATTTGGATTCAAACGGTGGTTTTTAGAGGAAAATTATTTTTTCCTTGTTCATGGTGTAGGCACGCCTATTTAAAAAATAGTTATTTTGACGTTGTGATTGGGTGTTTTAATTACCCCTGGTTGGCACGATTCCATGCCCGAAACTCGCGCCGACTGAGGACAAATTCTTTTTTCCAAAACCTCTCTCAAAAATTCAAAAAATGGCTGAAAATAGGAATAAAAAATATGGAAATGTAGCTTAGGGCCTTGTCTCTTATCTGCAACTGGTAGCTCGGAAAATGACCTCCCAGATTTCCCACAATCTTCTATGGAAAAACTAGGGAAAAAGTGGGTGAAAAGCTTTTCACAGCAAGGTAAAATGGTAAATAGTAAAAAATATTTACTTTTCTCTCATTTTACTCAGTCTTTCATGAAATATTAGGTTTTTTAAAGTATTTTGACCTATTTTTCCTCAAGAATTGGATAATTCACTTTAACCTTTGGCATAGAAACAGGTGATGGATCTTCGATGATGAAGTTGAGTCACGTTTCAGCTCTTTTCTCGACTCGTAAAACTCAAATGAAAATATTGTAGAGTATTTTTCCCTTTTGACTCGTAAAAGAGAAATAAAATGGGGGGTCCTCTTTCAAGCTCTTTTCCGACCCTTTAAACAAAAAAACATAGCCGAGCCCTTGTCGTTTTGAACTCGTTAATAGATGTGAAACATCATGCGCCCAGTATATGTTTACCCCTTTTCCGGGCTGGGATTCACTATTTACAAAAAGGGTACTCCCTGACTGAAATGGTCAATTGGTTCTCTCAAGTATCATTTTCTACCTTCTCAAGCTCGAGAGACACAAATGTACGAAAAGGGACCATGTCGAGTTTTCTTTTCCATGTCTTTTTCAAACTCTCTAAACATGAAAAACATACCAAGTTGCACCTTTGTCGAACTCATTAAAATATTAAATGACATCGTATTCGTCATCATGATGAACATGAGCTTCTCCTTCCTAGGGCTCATTAAACTTGCTAGGTCAGATTCGTCTGAAGGATGAACTTACAATACAAGCATATGCTATCCCCTTCAAGCTTGCTATTAAAAACTAATTGGGGTACCTGCCAGGAATGGTGGGGGAAAATTTGGAAATCTAATCAGTTGAGTCGACAAATCACTCTTGAACATGACACTTTCTGCTTCGTGTCGGGATGGGATAACCTCCTTTTTATCATTGACCTTCCTAGGTCGGTCCATTTATTTTTTCCTTCCATTTGATCTATGCCACTGATCCTATGGATCCAAAAGCTACCAAAATTCCAGTTATGTTGCCGATATGTTCAAGAGTTGTCCTTATCCAATTACACTTACCCTTGATTCTCTATATCATCCAAAATCATTTTTGAATCCCTTTGTCTCGTGTCAATGATGTGGGATACATTATGGCACTTCTTTGACATGGTCTCTTCCTATTGACTTCAGCTCATTATCTAGGAAGTTGACCAAGAGACTCCCTTCTGGTACCTTAGAGCTTGCCTACCCTAATGGCAAGTTCTTCACATTTGACGACAAGTTCACATCATTGGCTTTCGATCAAGTGATTTCACAAGTGTTTGACTATATTTCCCTTATTCACATTCCTTGAATTGTGCTAACAGTACGTTGAGGACCATTGTCATTATTGGTGGTTTCTCTCGCACTTGCCAAAAATTCACATCATCGGCTGGTAATCAAGTGACTTTCTAGCATGTTCGACATCAACACATCTATTCACATCTTAAAATTTGTACTTTTATCGGGTCATGTTGGAGCGCAAGACCCTCGGTCAGATTACAGAATTCCAAGTTGCACGGCAGTGTGACATGATCATGTTGATATATATTTCTCTCTCAAATGGATGGTTGCGACCATACCATGAGTTATCATATGTGATCCTTCTCATTATTGGATGGTTATGACCATACCTTGGTTTCGATATGATCCTCTCTATCGGATGGCTGCACCCATGCCCAGATCCATTTACATGATCATTCTCTGGATGGTTGCATCAATACCATGATTCATGTATCATTTGATAGAGATTTTAGTTATGTATATGTATATGTACTTGCTTGCAGTTTTTCCGACGACATATTCTAATTCCCCGCACTAATTCATAAAGCATTTCATCCCTCACTCTAGTTCGGCCATCACTCAGTCAGACTCTTCCATAGGTTCAATAATTCCTTCTATAAGCATTTTTTCCAATTTTTTGCGGACTTTTTCCTTTGACTTCGGATTCAAACGGTAAGGGCACTGCTTAACTAGCTTCACTCCTGGTTTCAGAGTTATCTTCATCATCCCTATGTCGCCGAGGATTCCTTTTAACTCTGTTATTTTGGTCGGGAATAAGTCTTGATATTCACGAAGTAACTCGTCGATCTTATCCACCGTGGCATACTTCGACGTTTCATATGTACCAATGTTCACTTGTTTCGTTTTCAATGGCGGTGTGATATCGGGGTCCTCAATCGACGGTCCTTGAATTTTGTGACTCCCTTCTATTTCTGGAATGTTAATGTTTCAGGGGTCAACATCATCATCCTCCACTTGCATGTTGTAACATTCTAGGGCATGACTTAACTGATGTGACCATTCTGGTTGGACTAATTCTTTTGGTTCCTGTGGTATTTTTAAGATGGCAGATTTCACAACTTGCAATGCATCGTCAATAGTATCCATCCATTGGTCTTCAAATAAGAACATTAATAAAAACCCTTCGCGCAAGATATCCCATTCACTCGTACCATGTCGGAGTTCTGTCTCAATATACCAGTTTCTTGGGATGACATCTAGGGTATGATAAAATAAGTGTACCCATTTAGGCTAGGGCTCTTCACCATAGGCTTTGGTTCATTTTGCAAGGTGTATGCGTAGGTTATCACGTCCATCATATTTCTCGTTTATTCGTAGTTCCGGCTTCCCAATACTTAGCTGCATTATCCTTCTACAATCATGCCATTTTTCAAAATTTCCTTCTTGTGTTCCCCACCAATGCGCAGGCGTTGTGTGCAGCACCCACTTTAATGCATCGAACCTCTGGTGCTCTGGTATTGCACTCTCAAGCTTGCTCAAGAATTCATCCACCGCTGTTAGTCCATCATGTATTGGTAGATCTCGAGCTTGGGCAGTTACACAACGCAGTGAATTGGTCATCATATTACAATTTAGTGTCGTCGCTTCACTCAACCGATTGTGCCATCGCTCATCTTCGTCGTCGGACTCCAAAAGGAAGGATTATGCAAGCTCCCATGGGACCCTTCCATCTGTAGTTGGATTTAGCCAATCCTAGTTTCATGCGGTTATTTTGTAGATACAATCTAACTCCTCATCACTTCCATCATCATGCACGGATTCTGTGTAACGTTCTCCTTCAGCGGGATCCAGTGGAACTATCACATGTAGGGACTTTTTCTCCAATATCATTTTCCGCTTCTTTAGGTTGATGACTCCATTCATATCCATCACCCAATCTATTCCTGGTAATGTAGGGTAAGAGTTACTGTCATATACAATCTTTATTACCTCAAAATCTGTCTGGGTGCTCGCACTGTCGGTATCCACTGTTACTCCTGTCAATTTTCCCATGGGCAAGATCTTTTGTTGGTTCGCCATCCATAATTGAATAGGAGACCACTGTAACGTGGGCCTACCCATAGGGATGGGTGCTCGCATCCAAACCCATGTCTAATATTATTTGATCCATCTCATATTCACCAATTTGCGCTGTCAACCACATTTCCCGCTCGGTGCGCAGAGCATGCTTCCCCACTTTTTGAACTACGCGTGGTTCCCCTGACCCTGCGCACCTAACGATCAGCTCTTGTAGTCCTTTAATTACCTTATTGTCACGCAATAGTTTCATACATGTCTCTAAAAAAGTAGTTAGCATAGAAGCATCCAGGCCCGTCTCTGGTTGATCCCTACTACCTAGTGTAGAGACCTTCGTGAAGCTCTTCTTAGCTTCCATAAATGTTTCTTTTGCGTGGTCCAAGTCAAACTCAGGTTCCTTTGCAAGAGCCTTACAAATCCAGGTATCCTCTTCAAGCTACTTCCCCTTATATTCCCCCATGGTTGTGCCACTTCTGAGCATCATATTTATGTTGGGGTCATCTTCGCATGGTTCAGACCTCATCATTTGGATATTTTGCGTCGAAGTGGGCTGCAGCACCCTTTTTTTGTGCATTTGTGCGATTAGCGTTGGACAATATATCATTTCATGATCAAACTGTTCATAGTATGGGCAAGATAGTCTCATCGGGTTGGTACAATCACGAGCGCAGTGCTGAGGTCCTCTGCAATTGTAACAAATTAGCTGTCTGTCGCCCCTCCCAAACCCCATTCCCCCGCAACCTCGACCTCACCCTTGGAATCCACCCCACACTATTGCTACAGCTGGATCAAGGCCTTGTGTTTCTATTTTCATTCGATAAGTTGGGTTCCTATCCATCATTAGTTCATAGCTCCGACATGTTCACTCATCATGACCCACTGATCTACAGAAATTACAGTACAATTGCTACAGAGTCTAGGTATACTTCTGCAACAAGTGAGAGTTGTCTGTTGTGTGCTTTCCTCCCACCTGAAAAATCGCGTACCAGAGTGTGGTGGGCACACTTGGCCCTTCTTGTGCCTCCGACCTCAATGGCATTGGTCCCCCTCCCGCCAAATAGTTTGTGAATACAGGACAGTGATCCTTATCATGACCCTTGCCTTTACATTTTATAGACCACACTTCTTCGCACGCCTCTAGTCAGGGTGCCCTATCCTGCTTAAAACTTTGCATCTATAAGCATAGGTTTTTTATTTGCGTGTGGATTTGTTGGACTCCCAACCCCGGATCCTATATCGGTGTTTTTTTCACCCTCATCTCCATTTCCAATGCCTCTGCCTAGGTTGAGAGCTTCTATTGTGACAATGTCATCCACACGTGTGGTGTCAAGGACGCCATAAACTATGCATGGTGCTGCATGTCTGTCAATGTCATATAGCCTCTCAGATCGTACTTTTTCAGCCTCTGATCTAGATCCCGGGGGGTTTCACCTAGAAGCATCGTGATCTCCTTGAATCTCATAATCGACTGCGTCTTCGATTTCAGTAGGCTAAATTCTTTGTTCAATGCAATCTAAATTTCTGCTATTCTGGCATTCAGGTGATCATTTGAGTGCTTGATATACCAAGTCAGTGCGTGATCCTATAGCACACTTACCAATTTGGCCTTCATAATGTTATCATCCATAACCCCATGTGCTTCCCACACTACTCTTACTACGAACTAAAATTGATCTGGGTCTTCGTTTCCTACTCCTCTAAATATAGGAAACTTGATCGTGCTCGCCATGCTAAACTGCTGGATTGGTGGAGGTGAAGTGGGAAAAGTTGGAGGTGAAGAAGGTGATGGGAGTGGTAGCATTAGTGGAGATGATAATTGCGGAATGCACTGCCCTATCAGATTGACTGCACTCAAAGAAACCTAAGCATGCTCTTCCTCACTTGCTCACGGTGGTGAAATTAAAGGACTATTTCCTAACCCTTCGGCCCCTTTGAAGATCCTTCCGCTTCACATCATTCCACTCATTAATGTATTCGCATCACCTATTTTTCACATAACAGCATCTTAATCTAGCTATTCAAAGACTTCATGTACTTACCTCACAGTCCTTCGAGAAAACATCTTTCTGCTTCGTTGTAGCTGACACTCGTGTCTATCACAAATTCAGTGATAAACCTTCCTATTATCTGATCCATCCAATGATCTACAGCCTGCGCGATCTTATATTTAGATGCCTCTAGCATACGCACCAACTCTGGAGTCCAAACTTTCAACTAATCAAGCTTGCACTTTCCCTCACTGTCTGCTAGACTTGTGATCCAATCATATAGTTCTTAAGAGAATGTCACGAAGAAGACCTCGTGGATTTCTGTATATATGAAGTGATCCAACCACCTTCTCTCAGATATCTGCGGAGTTTTGTTTTCCTGTATTACAAACTCGTGCAGCTTCTGATCCAACCAATCTTCAATTTCTTTCTTCATAGGGTTCTAGTGTTCCGACATCAGACATCCCTTAGGCAAATCCTGGTCCCGGCAATGGAACCATTTGTTGGCTTAATGGGGTCGGACCCAGGTTCAAAAATGTTTAGCCAAAAAAATCTCAACACTACCGACCCTTTCAGCAACAATCCATGGAGCGCGAACTGAAGTCTCACCCGAGGTAGTAGGGAGGGTATTGGACCCAGGTTTCCACACCCTGGGGATGTCTTGATGTGGTCTGGTTTTGCATGGATCGATCCTACGTGTTGCATTGTTTCCGTGCAGTTGTCTTCTTAGACTAACTACCTTAGTCAAGCACAAATGCAATTTACCCTTTTTTGTGCTTAATATTATTATAGATCTTTTGTTACTTACGAAGGCACAATTATTTTACTTATTATTTAACATAAACAGACTTGCATGTAATAATAAATCATGAACAGATGCAAAAACCAGAATCTATAACAGATACACAATATTTCAAAACCACTTATCTTTATTAATATCGTTATCTGGTTACAATCCACTTCCTGCCCTGTGCACACTATTACAGGGGTCCGCGCACATAGCTGCGGACTCTACCAGGCCTCCGAGCACACAGCTATGGAGCCTCTATCTCCTATCACAATCCAAATTTTGGACTTATAGACTCAGATCTTCTACCACTTTCAGACACACATATTACTTATTACATTACCCCAAAAACTGTCTTTTACACTTAGAGCATTTCTCTTATTTATGCATTCCCATGGTCACGAACCATAGGTAGGTCGACGAATTCTAGATTAATTTATAATATTTTAGGGCGGACTACCCCTAGACTTAACCAATTACACTTCGCGCTCTGCGAACTTCGTGGAGCTTTTACAATACAATTCCAAAAAATGTGGGCTTTTTCCCCAAAACCGTTACGTGGGGGATCCGCTGCCCAACAGTTCTCTCAAGTATCATTTTCTACCTTTTCGGGCTCGAGAGACACAAATATATGAAAAGGGATGATGTGAACTTTTATTTTTTTTGTCTTTTTAAAACTCTCTAAACATGAAAAAGATACCAAGTTACACCTTTGTCAAACTCGTTAAAATATTAAACGACATCAGATTCATCACCATGACGAACATGAGCTTCTCCTTCCTAGGGCTCGTTAAACTTACTAGGTCAGATCTGTCCGAAGGATGAACTTACAGTGCAAGAATATGTTATCCCCTTCAAGCCTACAATTAAAATATAATTGGGGTACCTGCCAGGAATGGTGGGGGAAAATTTTGAAATCTAATCAGTTGTGTCAACAACTCACTCTTGAACATGACACTTTCTGCCTCGTGTTAGGATGGGATATCCTCCTTTTTATCATTGACCTTCCTGGATTGGGCAATTCATTTTTTCCTTCCATTTGATCTCTGCCATGTCATCATGACCACTAATCCTATGGATCCAAAAGCTGCCAAACTTCTAGTCGTGTCATCAATATGTTCAAGAGTTGTCCTTCTATAGTTACACTTACCCTTGATTCTCTATATCATCCAAAATCATTTTTGCATCCCTTTGTCTCGTGTTGATAATGTGGGATACATTATGGCCCTCCTTTGACACTATCTCTTCCTATCGACTTCAACTCATTATCCAAGAAGTTTACCGAGAGACTCGCTTTCGATATCTTAGATCTTGCATGCCCTAATGGCAAGTTCTTCACACTCGACGACAAGTTCGCAGCACTGGCTTTTAATCAAGTGATTTCACGGGTGTTCAACTACAGTTCCCTTATACATATTCCATGAATTGTGTTGATAGTACCTTGAGGACCATTATCATTATTTGTGGTTTCTCTTGTACTTGTTAATAGTTCACATCATTAGCTAGTAATCAAGCGATTTTCTAGCATGTTCGATGTCAACACATCTATTCACATGTTAGAATTTGTTCTTTTATCGGGTCGTGTTGGAGTGCAAGATCCTGGGTCAAATTACAAAAGTCCAAGTTGCAAGGTGGTGTGACATGATCATGTTGATATACATTTCTCTCTCAGATGGATGGCTACGACCATACCATGAGTTATCATATGTGATCCTTATCATTATTGGATGGTTGCGACCATACCTTGGTTTCGATATGATCCTCCTTATTGGATGGTTGCACCCATGCCTAGATCCTTTTACATGATCATTATCTGGATGGTTGTGTCAATACCATGATTCATGTATCATTTGATAGAGTTTTTAGTTATGTATATGTATATGTACTTGCTTGCAAGTTTTCCAGCGACAGACTCTAGTTCCCCGCACTGATTCATAAAGCATTTCATCCCTCACTCTAGTTTGGCCATCATGCTTTAGGGGTCATTTGTTACATGAAATTTTGTCACTGTCCCTGTACTCCCAATTCTGTGATCTTGAAGGACCTCTACAATGAACCCTAAATGCTTCCTCTTCATCAAGAAACTCCTATTATGTCCCTCTTCATGAGTAGAACAATTCCCTTTTCCATTATTTCCTAAAAATCTTTTGTTTTTTCCAATTTACAACACCGACGCTAATGACCCTTGTCCTCCTCACACTGATATGCAGGGATTAACATTGTCCCAAGCATCGATCGGAGTGACTGTGCTTTGTTTCAGTCGTGTATATATTCTTTTGGAAAATTTTTTAAATAAGGAGCCAAAGCTTCCAGCTCTAAAAGCTTCGTAACAGAAGTCTGATAAATGGTTGAGCTGGATGGAGTCAAGGATGTCAGTTTGGGCTCCTCTCCCCTATAAGGATGGAACTGCCTCAAGAGATAAGACCTCCTCCCATGAGAAGAGGAACCATCTCCCATACATTCATGCTATATAAACCTCCATTTTTCCTAAGCACAAGCTAGTGTTAATGTTGTTGTGCTAGTGCTAATCAAGTTTGGAGTAAGCAACAATCTATTCATAGTTGTAGCTCTCTAGTTGTGTGTGAGGGAGAAGTGTGAATTTGGTTTAGTTTGAAGCCTAAAGGGAAGATGATCCAAAAATGGATCTTAGATAAACCTCTAAATCTAAAATACTTCATATAAGAGGTAAAAGGTGCCAAATGGCACTTTCCCTTTGTAAATCAAAGGAAAATGAAAGTCCAACGAAGTTCGTAGAACTAGTCCCATTGCAGAGATCCCTTCATTTTGAATCCAGTGCAACTTGAATAGGTGAAAATGGACATCAAATGGAGAAGCTATAATAAAATGAAGCTAACCTTGTTTTCAAAGGAAAAAGAGGCAAAAATACTTTATAATGGGTCTAAAAACCCTCTAAGTCTTCCAAATCTCCAAAAAGGGAAAAACCATCGAAAAAGGAGAAGTCTTGTACTTATCGAATAAAACTATCAGAGGCTAAAAACATGAAGAAAACCATGAAAACAAGGCTATCGGATACTTGAACAGTGGTTGAACAAGGGCCATCGGATCTGGCTGATCAATGGTCCAAATCCGGTCAGCAATTGTAATCAGCGAAGGAAGTCGGCGGGCAGTTGGAAGCATAACATGCGATGGGTTGATGCGATACCAAATGTGTTGATTGCCGATATTGATGAATCGCAATCGGTGATACCACATGGCAAAGGTAGGACCTAGGCAATGCAATGGTGCAATCTCCGAAATCAGCGAATCACAATCAGAGCTATACAACGCAGCGGGGTGATAGATATATATGCGACACGATGGCCAGAACTGATGGGGCGATAAGCAAGATTTAATATATTCTGAAATCTGTTTGATGGCATTTTTAACGTATTTTCGTGTATTTCGAAATACAAAGGGACAAGCATGTTGCAATTGCGACTTGCAACAGGGAATCATAGGCAGACGCAAGAGGAGAATTGGGTGCAATTATGAATGTTTCAAGTCCAAATGAACAGTGTTCTATGGAGTCTTCCATTTTTTGTAGAGTTTTCCTGTGTTAACAGAAATCGATTGTTTGAACGGATTGCAAGTGCTGATTGCCCCTGCTGTTATGGTATAGGTGGCATCCATCCCCAAGAGCATTTAGCAATGATTGCTAACACTCAAAGAAGGGATTTGAGCAGAATAAAGAGGGAAGATATAGAGCCCGAGAGGGACAATGAAAATGTAGCACCGATTTGGCTTAAAAAGCCACAAATCAACAGAACGAGGGGACTGTTAGTTTTTGCTTAGTTATTGATGGTGGCTGAGTTGCTGTTTGTTGCTGAAGGAAGCTAAAGTAGGAAGATAAGGCAAAAGAGACAGCGTAGAAACCAAAGAGGCAGTGCAGAAGCAAAAGAGCAGCCTATAGGGTCACTTGGAAGCCAAGTGAAAATACAAGAGGGTTTTGAACTGATAGAGAGCCAAAGAAGCCAAAGTTGAAGAGCCAAGAACTAGAACCAAGAGCCAAAGAGCCAGAGTTAGAGCTAAGATCTAGAACCAAGAGCCAGATAGCCAAGAGCCAGAGCTTCAAGAGCCAAGGGATAAAATTGTGTCTGAACCCACTATTTATGTGTGGAACAGTAGGAGTTGAGCCAAAGAGCTTGTAAAAAGACTTATACCATAATACCAGAGAGCCTAGTTGAATTAACTAGAGCTCACGGAGATGTAGTCCAAGAGTTGTGGGTGAAATCCTAATTAATATTGTTGTTCATGTGTCTATTTTACTGCTGCATTGTCTCTACTACTTTATTTACTGTTATATGCATTTATATATCAGTTTCTGCACATTAATTTACAGCACATAATTAGCTTAAAACAAATACAAGCATACACCTATATTTCCAAATATTTCTTAATTTCACATTGGTTAATCATTAAGACTGGGGAAATTTAAAGCTTTGGAAGTGGGAGAGGTTCTTGTAAGTTAGACAACAGGCCTAAGAGCCCCATTTTCAGATTAGAAGAGCCTTAAAACTATCATTGTTGAGGCCATCATGGAATGTTAACTGAAGCGTGTGGGAACTTGGTTTTTCCGGAGGAGAACAGTAACGTCAAGGAAGTGGTATTAATCTCTTCTTGATTTAATATATATGCAACTATTGATTGATTTCCTACATAATGTGTCATCCCACATGTTTGTGGCTTAATGTTTCTTGACTTGTCAAGTCGGTTGTTGTTGTTTTCTATTGTTTACTTGTTTCAGGTGTTCGAAGAAGGAAACAGGAGATAGCTGGAGTCGTCACCAAATGGCATAAGCATACTAAGAGGTAGGCCCTCTTAATTGGTTCTAACCTAAGGAAATCTTCTATAGAATGTCTTGTTAGTGGCTAGACCTGCTATTGGGCTAGAGGAATTATTTGTGTCCGCACATATAATTTTACTTCACCACAAATTTGCAACTCCACTGGGGAACGACCTCTTGTAATGGAACTACCTCAAGAGATTAGAACTTCTCCCATGAGAAGAGGAACCATCTCCCATCCATTCATGCTATATAAAACTCCATCTTTCCCAAGCACATGATAGTGTTAATGTTGGTGTGGTAGTGCTAATTAAGTTTGGAGTAAAAAACAAGCTATTTATAGTTGTAGCTCTCTAGCTTTGTGTGAGGGAGAAGAGTGAATTTGGTTTAGTGTGAACCCTAATAGGAAGGGCCTTAACTGACATCCTTGACTCCATCCGGCTCAACCATTTACCAAACTTCCATTATGAATCTTCTAGAGCTGGAAGCCTCGGCTCCTCATTTAAAAATCTTTCTAAAAGAGGATCGACGCGACTGAAACAAAACTCAGTTAGTCTAGTCAGCACTAGGGACAGTGTTAATCCCTGCACATTAGCCCGAGGAGGACAAGGGTCATTAGCACAGGTCTTGTAAACTAGGAAAAGCAAAGGATTTTTGGGAAATGATGCAAAAGGAAATTGTTCTTCTCATGAAGAGGGGCATAATGGGCATTTCTTCATGAAGGAGAAGCATGTAGGGTTCACTATAGAGGTCCTCCAGGATCAAGGAATGGGGAGTATAAGGACAGTCACAAAATTTCATGTAACAGGAGCAGATCACCTTTTGCGGATTGAGAATAGCGAAGAGCATACAATTATTGATGAAGGCCTTCCTAATGCACAACTCTTTGTTGTGCACGTTATAAATGAACATTTTGGATACATAATTCAATTATTGTCTACGGGTACAACTCTTGAAGGGTATACGTCATAGCGGAAGAGAAAATTGATGGTCAAGGATGTAGATTTTTCTATTATTGTAGGGCACTTATATAAAACGGGATTGGATAAAATTATGCACAGGTATGTACCAGTTTATGAACGACAAAATACCCTTGTTGAAGCACATGGAGGAGTTGTTGGGGGACATTATGTTGGAAGAGAGACTACGCAGAAGATCCTAAGAGTTGGGTTATCATGGCCAACTTAGCACAAGGATTCCAAGGAATATTGTAGGGTGTGCGATGTCTATCAGATGATCGGGAGGCCATCACACAGGGATGAATTGCCTGTGAAACTGCAAGTATCGCTACAAGAATTTGACAAATGGGCAATAGATTTTGTAGGACCTATTCAGCCATCAGGAAAGCAGGAGCATGATACATCATCAGAGTGTCAGAATACTTGACCAGGTGGGTCGAGGTGTAGCCCATGATGGATTATAGTGCGGATACAGCTACGAAGTTCAAATTTGATTACCTTTTGTCTATGTTTGGTTGTCCTAAGATTGTGATGAGTGATAGGGGTTCGCATTTCTTGAATGAAATGATTACTACTCTGCTTGAAGAATTCCAGATGTATCATTAGAAAAGCACGTTGTATCATCCTCGATAAAATGGAACAGTCGAAGCCTTTAATAAAATCTTAGAGAATGCTTTGATCAAGATCTGTAATGCAACTAGAAACATTTGGGATGTGCGCATACCATTTTTTCTTTGCGCATATAGAACTACCTGTAAGAAGTTGACTGGACACACACCATTTAGGCTAGTTTATGGACAAGAGCTAGTGATGTCAATGGAGTACATCATGCCTAGTTTAAAGATTTTTGCAGTCACATAGATGGTCGATTGGGGTATATTCGAAGAACACCTCACATAGATACTTGAATTAGAATAAGATCGCTTCCTAGTAGGTTTTCTTCAACAAGTGAAGAAAGCTCAAGAAAAGGCGTGGCATGATCGCCACATTAAGCAGAGCACCTTTAAAAATGGAGATTTGGTATTAGTGTATGATAGAAAATTTACAAATTTTCCAAGAAATTTTTAGATGCATTGACTAGGGCCATTCATCATCAAGGAGATTACAGATGTAGGTACAGTTTAGCTCGCGAAGCTGAACAAGCAGCTATTTCAAGGAAAAATCAATGGGACCTAGTTGACGCTATATAGGGATGATCCCACCCCCTACGTAATGAGTATATGGACATAGGACAGTCTTAGTACTTCAAGCAGTTACAAGGAAGTGTGGGACTATAAACTACAGTTCCATAAGGATAGTTTGGCAAAGCGAATGGGCCTCGTGGCAATTAGTGGAAAGGCATATATGGGAGCTGCAATGAAGGAGTTGTGCTAGCACGGTGGGTCCCGTGCAGTCTGGGGAGAAAGTAACTATTGGAAACACTGTAGGTGATGGGATGGCTAGTTTTCCGTTAAAGGGAGCGGGGGGAGAGCATTTAAGGAGAATATCTTTGGAAATATGCTGCCAAAAGAGAATTAATAACAAAGATCTGGAAGGAACGGATGGGTTTGAATTCAAAATGGGCTATAAATACAACATCCCACTTCACATTCGAACACTTTTATCCAAAAAATACTTCTTGAGATTTTGTGCCTTAGTTTGCACCGAAATGGTCATTTCATGTCTAGAGGAGAAGAGATACAGAAGAATTTTTTGCAGTAAGGATTAAAGTTTAAGGAGGGTTTACCTAAGTGGTAGAAGGAAATATTCTGTGAGAGAATGACTGCAACACAAACAGTACCTACCATAGTTCCTAGGTCACTGAGGCTTAAATTCATTGCCTCTATGGTAGGAGAGAAGAAGCAAAATAAGCCTCAACAAGCACTGGTGCATCAATCACTGCGAAAAAATCCAACAGAGGTCAGATAGAAGGTTTAGATAGATGAAAGCTAGAAACCGATGGAATCCCTCGAATTGGATGAGGAATAATTGAATATGGGGATTGAAGATATTGATGCAAAGGAAGTGATCCAAATTGGATCCAAGAAAAATCATCAGAGTTCTATGACTATATCAAATCATGACAGACTTCAAGAAACTTGTGAACAATGAGCCATCAGGAAGACCTCTAGACGGTGGCAGTTTGTAGCCAGCAAGGAATGACGCGAACCTCAGTCAAAGTGCACTGACCGAGGCCCATGGAGACCGCGTAGGATGCAAACTAGTAGTTAGGAAGTCCGGATTAGAAAACAGAGATCGTTTCTTATGCGCGCTAATCGTGCATCGTTGGGAAAAACCCATCGAGAAGGAAATAGCCTCAAGAACTCAGTCACAAGGAAAGCCAAAAACCATGGGAAAGGCGCTGAAATGACAGGAGGGTATTGCGCTCCAAAACCGGTAAAATATCGGAGGCATTTTGGGCAGTAAGCAGAATTGTCAGGAGACCTAGCGACGCCATACAATGAACAACGGATGTCCGGCGGATGAGAGAGAAAGCCACTTCTCATCACGGGCTAATGTCCGAGCAAGTCAACCCCGCGATAAGAGCAAACACCGTAGGATCTGGGGGCTCTATATCTAACGGCGGAGAATGCACCTAATGTATGACTGGATCTGGAAGTAGAATTAAGTTGTGGCATATAAAAGATTGAAGTCTGATTTGACCGCTGAGTTGGTAGATGAATCATTACACAGAGTAAATGAAATACCGAACCATTTGAGGAAAGAGTTGGTGCAGTTCGTGAAAGGACAAGTGGACACTTCCCTGTAAGACTTCACATAGTCATGATGATGCAGAGGCAAGGAACTCCACGCAAACAACAGCAGGCAATCCAAAGAGGCAGAAGAGGAAGCGAGCAGTCATGAGATAGATTGGCTTTAAGCCACGAATATACAAACACAGAAAAGAGAGAGTGTTGTAAGAAAGAAGGCAACATGAGAAGTGGAAAAGGGGACAATGAGACAGAGGAAACAGAGAGTGAAGCAGAGAACAGAGAACCGAGCTGACCTGCAAAGCTAAGGCAGCGTCAAACAAACATAACCAATCTTGAGAGGTTCAAGCAATCCCTGAGAGGATAACTGTCGAGAACTGAGTACCAAATTAGACTCATCCCATTAAGACCAGTTGAGGTCGAGACTTAGTAAGGAAGAGTCTGTGCACTCTAGTGGCTTGGGGAATCAAAGAACCACCCTACTGAGTGTCATCTGTTCCAGGAGACTCAACTTGAGCTCCTCATTGTAAAAACTCTGCTTAAAGACACAATAAAAAGAAGGCCACCACTGAAAGCTGGACCGGAGACGTAGCACTAGAGGATAGGGTGAACTCCTTATTAAATTGTTGTGTTTTGCATTTGCTTACTGTGTTTCTTTTACTGTTCTCTAGTGTCTGTGTATTTTTCAATCTTATCGATCCGATGCCTAAGATAACATAGACACACACACACACCAGCACATGAGTCTGTAATACCTTCATTAATTAGTTAACTGAGATCACTCTCAAGTGATTTTCAGATCAAGTGGTATCAGAGATTTATATTGTCTAGGTTAGACAAGCTTGTGCTGGATTTAGCAGTTGAATGCTAACTAGATCAAAGCTCAAATTAGGAGAAGGAGAGTTGGTCGAAACTAATCCTGAGATTGGGAGAGTCTATCCTTAGAAGACAATTTCATAAGAAGGTTTTGTGGGGCCAGACCCTCATTTCATAGATAGTTTCTTAGCCATAAGGTCCATGGTAGAGGAAATGTATAAGGACTTTAGAAATCACAAGGACGAAGATTCATTAAGCTCCAAACAAGACAGAGGAGAAGATGAGTCTCTCCTCCATGACCACTCAAAAGGCAAAGGGAAAGAAGAAAGCTTTCTCACACCTCCTAATAGCCCTGAATGTAAAAATAAGGCATATTTGATTAAACTAGATGTTAAATTTGATTTACCTATATATGATGGAGAGTTGAATGCAGAAAAGTTGGACAATTGGATTAGAAAAATTGATGTTTATTGCAGAGTGGAGAGTATTGATTCAGACAAGAGCAAGATTCAGTTGGCAAGCCTACATCTTGGAGGCACTGCCTTAGTTTGGTGGGAAGGCAGGACCCAAGCTGACATGAAGAGACATGGTAAGACTATTTCTGTCTGGAGTGAATTTTTTTCTGCAATCAAAAAGCAATTCTATCCATTGGCCTACATGCAACAAGCCATGATGAGCTGGCAAACTCTTCGACAGTTGAAAGGGAAAAGTGTACAAGGATACACCTAAGAATTTAGAAAGAGAACATTGATTATAGGAATCTCCTTAGACCCACCTGAGACTCTGTTGAAGTACATTGGTGGTCTACACAGCTACATGAGGCACACTATCCTCATGTTTAATCCCACTAGTATATATGAGGTATCTGTTCAAGCTACTCATCTATGAGCTAGAGGAAAGAATGGAAATCTAGAAGTTGGTGGATCATCCCAACCCACTGCAAGCGAGAATAAGGAGAAAAGAAAACAGAAATGGAAAGCAAGGAAGGCTAACATTGCACAGAAAAGCAAGGCTTCATGCACTCACTGTAAGAAGGAGGGGCATGATGATCAGCACTGTTGGATTCTACATCTGAAGCTGAGACCTAAGAAGTTCAAGGGCAAGAAGAAGAAGATTGTTGCAGCTATTCAGAAAGATTTGGGGTCAGACTCAGGATATGAGACAACTATTGCAGCCACAAGTATAAAAGGTAAGAATTCTGAAGCATATACTAGTAATTCTACACAATCTACTATTGATGAATAAAATGAGAAAAAAAGACATGACATTTTCCATATTCAAGTTATTTCCAAACATCAAAAGATTGATACTTTGTTTGATAGTGTCTCACAAGTAAATTTAATTTCTGAAGCAATTGTAAATAAATTGGGATTACTAACTACACCTCATAAGAAACCATACCCATTAGGATGGTTAAATGATAAAGCACAACTACAAGTGACTAGACAATGCAAACTCAAGTTTTCTCTTGGATCAGCATTTGTAGATGAGGTTGAGTTGGACATAATTCCTTTGGATATATGTGGAATTGTTTTAGGAAGTCCTTACTTGTATGACAAAAAATCTATTTTCTATAGAGCTGAGAACAACTATCTACTTGTTAAATATGGAATAAAATACTTTGTAAGAGCTCATAAGCTCAAAAATAATTATACTTTCATAAACTCAAGGCAAATGAAATGAATGATAAATTCATGCAAACAATTCTTACTGATGGTTGTAAAGGAAAAGAAACCTGATAAAACCAAGGTATTTGAGGGTTGTGATGCTAAACAGCAAGCTGAGTTAGAAAAATTTGTTTCAGAGTATGATATCTTGTTTCAAGAACCTAAAGTTCTGCCACACAAAAAGGAAATAGTGCATGATATTATTTTGCAGCAAGATGCTCCATTGCCTAACATTGGAATGTACAAGTTGTCCACTTTAGAGAACGCAGAAATCAAGAAGCAGGTGCAGGAGTTGCTCGAGAAGGGTTTCATCAGACCTAGCACATCACCATGTTGGTCACCAATCATTTTGGTGAGAAAGAAAGATGGCTCATGGAGAATGTGCATTGATTACCGAGCACTGAATAAGATAACAATCAAAAATTGTTATCCCCTTCCTCGCATAGATGATCTTTTGGATCAATTGAAAGAAGTTGTTTATTTTTCCAAATTAGACATGCATAGTGGATACCATTAGGTCAGAGTTGCAGAACAAGATGCATGGAAAACTAATTTCAAGACAAGGCAAGGATTGTATGAGTGGCGGGTTATGCCTTTTGGCTTAACTAATGCTCTTGCTACTTTCATGAGATTAATGAATGATGTACTCAGACCTTTTCTTGATGATTTTGTTATTGTGTATCTGGATGACATTATGATATTTAGCAAGACATGGGAAGAACATTTAAAGCATGTTAAGCAGACACTGGATGTTTTGAAAAGAGAAAAAATTTATGTTAAACTCTCAAAATGTGAATTTGGTAAGACATCTTTGAATTATTTGGGACATATAATAGAAGGTGGTGAATTGAAGATAGATCCCTCTAAGGTGGCAATCATTGTGAATTGGCCTAAACCCAAATTTGCTACATAAGTTAGGAGCTTCTTAGGAGCAGCACAATATTGGAGAAAGTTCATTCTAACTTTTCCTTAATTGCAGCTCCCTTACATGCTTTAACAGGATTGAACAAGGTGTTTCAATGGGGAGGCAAACAACAGAAAGCCTTCGACACCTTGGAAGAAAAGATTAGTACAGCACCCATACTAGCACTGCCTAATCTTCAAAGACTGTTTGAGATCCAAATGGATGCCAGTGACTATGCCATGGGAGCAGTGTTGACACAACACGGTAAACCCATATGTTATCATTCTGAGACATTTAATTCTGCAGTAGTTAACTATCCTACATATGATAAAGAATTTTATGCAATAGTACAGAGTGTTAAAAAGTGGAAACATTACTTAATGGGCGAAGAGACAGTAATACATACTGATCATCAACCACTTCAATATCTACACTCCCAAACTAAGTTACAACAATCAAGACACTATAGGTGGATGGGTTTTCTACAACAGTGTCATTTAGTGATTAGATATAAAAGGGCATACATAATAAAGTTGCAGATATGTTATCTAGACCCATTATAAATTCATCTACTATACTTAAGCATAATTCTGTGTTACATGAAAGGTACATTGAACAATATGCTCAAGATATAGACTTTAAAGATGTATATGCAACTTTGAGTCAAGGCAAACGAGTAGAATAATTGGATTATCATGTAAAGGACTGACTCCTATATCATTGTAGGAAGCTATGCATTCCACAAACTGAAAGAGTAAAGATAATTAGAGAAGCACACACTTCTCTAATATCAGGTCACTTTGGGGTAAGTAAAACAGTTGCACAGCTGCAAAGATTTTGTTATTGGCCAAAAATGAACGAGACGGTTTCTAGATATGTAATAGGGTGTACTATGGGTACTAAAAGCAAGCCCAGCAATAGAAAACTAGGCTTGTACACTCCATTACCAGTTCCTTCTCATCCTTGAGAAAGTGTTTCTATGGACTTTGTTGGAGGACTGCCTAAATCTAGGAAAGGTCACAATTATCTATATGTTGTTGTGGATAGGTTTAGAAAAATGTGTATTTTGATACCTTGTAATAAATAGATTACAACTAAACAAATTGCAAAATTGCTCTTTCAACATGTATGGGTTCATTTTGGATTACCCACTTCCATTGTATCTGATCGAGACACCTGATTTGTGGGGAAGTTTTGGTCGAGTCTGTGGGAACTGATGGACACCAAACTGAAGAAAATCACAGCTTTCCATCCACAAACTGATGGCCAGACAGAAGTAGTCAACAGGACAGTAATCCAGTTTATCAGAGGATATTGCAGCAAACATCCTAAGCTTTGGGATGAACATTTGCGTTATGTGCAGCATGCTTACAACAGAGCAAAACATTCTTCTACACAGAGATCTCCTTTTGAGACCTGTTTTGGTTTTACACCAAAGTCACCTTTGGATTTTTTCTTTGGTAAAGACACCACAGTTGAGGGACATAGTGATGTGGACAAGGCAACTAGGTTCATTGAACAAATCCAAGAGATCCACCAAGCAGTACAAGAACAGCTGGAAAAGAACCAAGCCAAATACAAGGCAAGGCATGACAAGCATTGGATGGAGCATAGTTTCCAAGTTGGTGACCAAGTCTGGCTATGTATCAGCAAAGACAGAATGTAAGGCGAAGGTAAAAAGCTAAAGCCTATCAGGTATGGACCTTTCAGGATACTTGAGAAAATTGGTGAGAATACTTTTAGCCTTGATCTACCAGCTTACATGCACATCTACTCAATCATAAATGCAAATTGCTTGAGACTATTTGAACCTTCACTAATTGAGGATCCTGAAGAGCAGAGTCAATTTCCTTCTATTGATGACCTGTCACCTGAATATCTTAATGAATTGCAGGAATAAATAGTTCTGGACAGGAAGGTGAGAACGACATGTAGGGGAGATGTTGAGTACCTCAGAGTGGGGCTCAAGGGATCAAAGTTGAGCAATACAAAATGGATAGAGATTGGACAAGTGAGACAATTGTACCCTTACTTAGTCGATGCTTGAAACCAAGTTTTGTTGGTCCAAAAGCTTTTTCAGTGGGAAGGCCGTGATTTGAATTGGATCCAAGAAAGAGTATCAGAGTTTTATGATTGTATAAAATCATGACAGACTTCAAGAAACCTGTGAACAATCAGCCATTAGGAAGACCTGTAGATGGTGGCAGTTTGTAACCAGTAAGGAACAACAAGGACCTCGGTCAAAGTGCACTAACTGAGGCCCATGGAGATCGCGCAAGATGCAAACTAGCAATTAGGAAGTCCTGATCAAAAAACGAAGGCCATTTCTGATGTGCAATTAGCGCTAATCGCGCATCGCTAGGCAAAACCCCTCAAGAAGGAAATAGCTCCGAGTGCTTGGTAGGAAAGCCAAAAACCATGAGAAAGGTACTGAAATGATAGGCGGGTCCCACGCTCCAAAACCGGTGGAATATCGGAGGCGTTTTGGGCGGTAAGCGGAATTGTCAAGAGACCCAGCAATGCCATACAACAAACAACGTGTGTCCGGCAGATGATAGAGAAAACCACCTCTCATCATGGGCTAACGTCCGATAAATTCAACCACAAGATAAGAGTAAACACCGTAGGATCTAGGGGCTCTAGATCTAACAGCGGAGATTGCACCCGATGTATGACCGGATCTGGAGGGAGAATTAAGCTGCGACATATAAAAGATTGAAGTTTGATTTGACCGCTGAGTTGGCAGATGAATCATTACACAGAGTAACCGAAATACCAAACCATTTGAGGAAAGTGCTGGTGCAGTTCAATAAAGGACAAGTGACCACTTCCCTGTAAGACATTACACAGTGGCGATGATGCGGAGGAAGGGAACTCCAAGTGAATAGCAGCAGGCGATCCGAAGAGGCAGAAGAGGAAGCGAATAGTCATGAGACAAATTGGCTTTAAGCCACAAACAGACAAAGATAGAAAAGAGAGAGCGCTGTAAGAAAGAAGGCGACAGTGAGAAGTGGAAAAGGGGACATTCAGATAGAGGAAACAAAAAGTGAAGCAGAGAACAAAGTGTCGAGCTAACCTGCAGAGGTAAGGCAGCATCAAACAGATAGAACCAGGCTTGAGAGGTTCAAGCAATCCCTGAGAGGATATTTGTTGGGAACTGAGTACCCATTAAGGCCATTTGAGTTTGAGACTTAGTAAGGAAGAGTCTGTGCACTCTAGTGGCTTGGGGAATCCAAGAACCACCTACTGAGAGTCATCTGTTCTAGGAGACTTAACTTGAGCTCCTCATTGTAAAAATCTACTTAAAGACAATAAAAACAAGGCCACCACTAAAAGTTGAACTAGAGATGTAGCCCTGGAGGATAGGGTGAACTCCTTATTAAATTATTGTTTTTTGCATTTTCTTACTATGTTTCTCTTACTGTTCTCCAGTGTCTGTGTATTTTGCAATCTTATCGATCAATTGCCTAAGATAACATAGACACACACACACCAGCACATGAGTCTGTAATACCTTCATTAATTAGTTAACTGAGATCACTCGCAAGTGATTTTCAAATCAGGAAGAGTGTCGATTACAAAGCTACCACCTTTTGTACTCCCTAGGAAACCCACTGCTAAAGTGACTAAGGACCTAGACTTGATGAAATTATAGGTTTTCATGCCATTGTTGTCGAATGATGTACCTATTCATGGAAATTTGCTGGCCTGAGTACCATTTTTGAAGATGGAGGACTGGGACATGGGTAATCATGCGAAGTTCCCACAATTAGAACCTAGAAAATATTTGAGATCAATCTACTACGAGGAGTTGGGTGTTACACAGCTTGAGCCAATGAAGCAGGTGGTCGGAATTGAGCACGCAAGATTGCTTAATATGTTGTGGGTGCCACATTTTAGCCGTAGTATCATTAGAACTATTATGTGCATCAATTGTTGGCGTTGCTTCATGATGGATGCCTTTGGTTGGGAGGGCCCATTCTAATTGATGACATGTTGGTCCACTGAATAACCTTGTTTCCTTGTTAGTGTGTGAACCCCACAAATGCTTTTGTGGCAAAATCGTAGGAGAAGAAGCTGGCAGAAAATATGAAGAGCGACTTCAGGTTGGTGAAGAAGTCGTGCAGCTACGCCATTACCTCCATATCGGATGGGGTCGTGCAGTTTTCTGCACAATTTTTGGCTAGAAAAATAATGTGGAAGTATTGTGCCAATGAAGTGCCAGTAGCAGTAGTATTCTTGGCTACGCAATGGAGCAAAGGGGTGATGAGCCTCAGTATTGCAATAAGAATGTTGCAACTACCAAGGCTACCAACTTTAATTATCAATCCATGGTTGGTACATACTTAAGAGGAATCAACACTATATGTGTAGCATACAATTTGTCCTTCCTTTGTTGTCATGATGTAATGGAATGCATGTACTAAAGTCAAATCCTAAACTAATTGCAAAAAATGAAATGCTCGAAATGGAAACCTTAACCTATTCCAAGAAATAAAGTACAAGGAAAGAAACATATTCTAATTGCATAAATATCATGAAATAAATGTAAACCATTACATTTCAAAGATTTTAGATCCATTAACAGAGTTCATTGGAGGTGGCAATCAAGAAAATCATCATTGTATTATCCAATCCATAAATCTCTCCATTAGCACAAATTTATGAAATGTTTCACCTAGGTAAAAAGGAAAATCCTAAGTAGTATTTAGTCTTTCCTAATAATTTATTTAAAGCCTAGGTTTCACGATTCAACCCTAAGGGACTAAAACCAATCTTCTTGAGCAAATCTGGGCAACTATATACATGTTGGAAGAGTACTACAGGAAACTACAGGGTGTTACAGATTTACTATAGGAAGTTATAATTCATTGAATGACCAATAAAATCAAATAAAAATTGGATGGGAAAACAAAAATTATTGACTAGGATGTCTTAGGTGTTAACGGGAAAAGTGTCTATTCAGAACGACCCTATCCCACTAAGGCGTGACAATGACCTTAGAAACAAACAGAGAAAACTACTTTTGTATTCTTCTTTATGAACTATAAACAAAGAGAAATAGGATGAACCAACCTGTGTCTTGCGCTAGTCCTTTGATCCAATCTCTCTCCTCTTTGACAGCTTCCAGCTACATGCTCCCTTACTTGCCCAGCTTCACCAAGTACCTGCAAGATCACAGAAGAAGGAAACTATACAAAGACATGGGTTCATACTCATAAAAAGCTTAGGATCAGATTTAAGCTAAACATACAAATGTAACAAACATCAATGATACACAAGCATGTAGGAGAAACTCAAATAGTTTTATTGATATAACAAGAAGATCCAGGAGGAGTTACAACCGATGATTCCTGATCCAGCATCAACCTCCCAGAAGAGAAGCCCCTCTTCACCTCCAACAAAGCATAAATCACCCAATACTCTGATATCTATCTCAAAACCAACAGCAATGTTTTGCAATGTCCAATATTCCAGCCTCTGGATCTCTTGGATGAGGGATCCATATATAGATGTATGCAAAGAGGATGAGTCAGCTCATGAATTGATTAGTGGCTTCTCTCTGTCAGTTCTTGCTTCCACTTGGAGACTGAGAGCCTCTTACTCATCCTTGGTCGAATTCAATGAGGCAAGTGTCATTGGAGAAGATTTTGGAAGCTTCCATTATCTCTCCACCTCGTGGAATGACTCTGCCACTTGTCATTTCCCGCTCAATGCACCCTGGTAGTGCATTTAGGTGCGTTGCAACGCACCTAGCTAGTGTATTTGGGTGCTTTGCAATGCAGCTAGCTAGTGGAGCAGCTGAAATGATCCTGGTTTGACTAGTTCTGAGCAGTTTCTGGTGGAGAACTTCTAGGAGAAGCTGTAATTTGTTGACCTTGTTCCTTTAGGAGTTATAACAACACTTTTAAGGACTTAGGAGCCCTTGGTTTATGGACATTTCATGCTTGGATCTGTAAGGCACAAAAATGTCTATAACAGTTGCCCCCTAAAGTATGAGGCCGTTTATCGGGTGAAATGCTTTATTAGGAGGATCTGAAGTTCTTTCAATACTAGGAGGAGACCTGTAATAAGATACAATACAATACATTATCTTCATACTGTTTTCATGATCTAGCTGAGGCGGGCATTCCCATGCTCAGCTTTTATAAATTCATTTTCATGTGCATAGGACAGACAATCGTCTGATGGTAGACTGATGATTCTGATAGAGTCATCATCCTTTTGGTAGGATAATTATCTGTGCTGCAATGCTGTACATTTCAATGTCTTTATTTTCCTGAATGTATATCGCTGCCCGGATGGATGAAACTAGATCCGGGGTCTTCAATCTCGTCCGACCTTGAAGTACAAGTCGATCCATGTGAGAAATGTTTTGAAGTCGAACATGGAAAGACATCGCTTGATTACCAGTCAATGATGTAAACTGTTAACAAGCACGAGAGGAATCATCGATAATGATAATGACCCTCAAGGTACTGCAGTACAATTCACGTGGTGTGAATAAAGGACTTGGCGTCGAACACCACGCAAAATCTTTTGGTCGAAGGTCATTGATGTATACCTGTTGCCGGAAGTGAGAAACTTGCCATTGAGGCATGCAAGCTTCAAAGTACTGAATGGGGTGTTCCTAGATCAACTTCTCGGATAATGAGCCGATGTCGACAAGAAGCGATCCGTCAAAGGAGGGCCTTAATGAATCCCACATCAATGACACGGAACAGAGCAAATGATTTTGATGGAGGTGAAAACGATCTGATGATATATGGTTCAGGGTGGCGGTCATGAAAGAATGAAGTATAATGTATGGTAGTGGATTGGACACAGGTGACTTCTCTGGATGACTTATCTTGAACATGTCGGCAAAACTTATGTGATGGATTGGTAGCATTTACCCCAAATGTGGATGGTATGACGAGACCATGGCGATGTGACCGGTGAATGAGACAACCCAACCCGACTCAGGCACGGAGTGGAAGTGTCATGTTCAAGAGCGACTTGCTACCAATAAAGTTTCTTTGAGTTTTCTTCCCAATTTTTTCCCCAGTCATTGCTGACCAGTACCTCTTTATTTTTGTCAAGCTTGAGGAGGATAACATATGCTTGTTCTATAATTTTCCCTTCGGGCAAACCCATCGCTATGTTTTAACGAGCCTAGCGATAGTGAAACTCGTTCTCGCCTAAAGACAAGTTTGTCGCTATTTAATCTTTTTAACGAGTCTAACGACAAAGATAACTTGGTCCTTTTCATTTTTAGAGAGTCTGAAAAGGTATGTAAATGTAACTCCGGAATTCCTTTTTCGCCATCTAATCCCTTAAGTCCAAAAAAGTATAAAACAATACAGAAGGGATGAATTTTCGATAGTTTTAACGAGCCGAACAAAACAAGCGCTCGATCTTTTTGTGCAATAATCCCTCAGGTCCAAAAAGATTAAAATCTAAAAGAGGGATAGCACTTCCGGTCGTTTTAACGAGCTGGAAGGCCAAAACTCGGCAATCTTTTCATATTTTACGAGTCAGTTGAAAAGAGCTTAAAGAAGACTCGTCTTTTGAGGAACGAGTGATAAAATGGGTAGCAGCTGATTCCAGGTAAGGTTTGGAATTTTCCAATCACGGCAGTGTCACAAGGATGGCTAGTGAAATCACTCTTCGCAGTTGTTCCTCAAAATGGGTAAACAATCAAATGGAGGTGAATGATCGGCCAATGGAAAGTGGAGGTGACGATGAAAAGACGACCAAGGCTTTAATGGCTGAAATTGCTTCATTCATGGTGGTTATTTACTGGGGGATAGTTCATTTTTTAACGAGCTTAAACGTGGGTGGAAACATTTGCTCAGATCTTATGTTTATTTTTTAACGAGCTTGAACTATGTGCTAAAACTGCTCGATTAATCTAGTCATATGATAAGAATGTCTCATATAAAAACGGCAACTTTTGGATTTTCGCCCCACATCCTTTCTTTATGCAAGTTAGGAAACGACTAATCCAAAAAACAGATAAATAATCGCTCTTTGCTTTCACTCCAAAAGGTTTGCATGCCCCAAGGTATAAAACAGAGTTTCAAAGTTACCCCTCAATTTGCAGACAAAACATTTGTTCTATCAGGAGAGGCCTACCTCTTACAGGTTACCCAAAGATTGTTCTATTCACACAGCAAATAGAACACTTCTTCAGCGATGTCTACCGAGATAAACAAAGGTGAGTGACGACGTCCGCCAACTCACATAACTTTGACAAGAGAATCTTATTCTAGAATAATCCCTCTTCCACCAACGGACGGGGTACAGACTAGTCATATTCTCCTGCGGAAACCTACCCTATACCCGAAGTTTTCCTGCCGAAGCAGACCAGGATGCATGCCCCCTGGGTTTCAGTCATATCCCTCTGAATTACTCGCGCTCATCGGGAGGACGGATTGGGGATGGAGACATTTCTTGCGTGAAGAGACCATTTAGGGACGGTATATGACTATTTGCTATGCGTGATCCGGGAAATGAAAGCTGGTCCACGAGCTTCACCATCTTCCTTCGTGCGGAAAACACATTACTCTAAAGAGTGAGGAGATGATGGCTCGCATGCAATAAATATAGTCTCGTCCAAGGAGTAGGTTATAATCCAAGGGTCCTTGAATGACCATGACGTTCATGTGAACTGTCTTCCCTCTCAATGTTATGGGCACATTGGGAAGGATCCCTAAAGGTCCACTGGTTCCTTTATCAAAGCCTGTCAGATTTCTCATCTCAGGCAAAAGCGATGGCGAACCAAGCGCTTTCCAAGCAATAGAGGAAAGGATACTCACAGAAGCCCCCTCATCTATGATGGTACCAGCCATGACCATTCTATATATTTGAACGATAATTCGGAATGGTACACTTGCTGGTAGGCGGGGTCTACCTAGTTGATTCCAGTCGAAGGAGACAACTAGGTTGCTTGAAGGTGGGACCGAGTAGACAGCCGGGTATGGCTCTGACGAACTTCCTTCCTACGGTAAAGGAATGGGTGGATTGCCCCCATGTTCCTCGGAGTCCATGTTGATGAAGAGAATTTGGACGGTGTCATCCTTGTTCTCTTCAGTGACTGTATCATCCGAAGATAAAACCTCTGAAGGCAAGACCGGGTCAACTTCCACCTCGACCTTTTGACTTTCGTCTGGTATGGATTCAGTTGGTTTATCTTCAATGATAGGCGCTTCAACCGACCACTTGAGCGGGCCAGCTTGATTCTCAACTAGTGACGGACTCGACAAGAGTTTTTTATATCCAGGAGGAAGTCGTAATGGTGAAACCGGACGATCATCCAAAACTCTTTTACTTTCGTCTAAGAAGGGACAACGGTGGAGGGCATGGTCGCCTTCGCGCAGTTTACAAGGAAATCTAGCTTTCCCTTTTTATCCTGGGGCTTCACTTTCACTAGTTGACGGTGTGCTTTCAACATGATCTCCAGAGGTTGATGACACCAGATTGTGCAAACGAGGAGAACAGTCCCTTAGTATCCGGGGGATGCAAGGACAATCTCTGTGAAAGTGGTCTCCTTTGCAAATGACACATGGCGATTTAGGCCTGGTCGGTGCTGTGTGTGGATTTTCATTAGACGACACTGGTTTTCTCCCATTCACCGTTGGCTCCTTCTTCTTTTTCTCTTTCTTCTTCTTTTCCTTCTTCTCCTTAGGAACTTGGCTTTTAGCTTTACCAGTCCCGTCAAGCGAAGAGGAAGGAGGAGAGGAAGAATTAGAGGAAGTAGAAGGCTAGTGGGTAACTCTGGATTTGTCTAATTGCTGATTCGATTGTTCAGGAATAGTGGTGTTCTGAATGACATTGGTTGAGAAGAGCCATACTGGCAAGCCAATTGTCAGTCCTGGAAGCGACAATGTGGCCATATGGGGCGTACCAACATCTCCCCAAGAGGAGAAGGGACTAGGATTTCCACCAAGGGGAATTCCTTGGTTGGTAGGTTCCATTTTCTCAACCCAAAGATCAACGTAGGAAAAGGGTATGAATATTCCGTTTAAAATAAATTTTAACACGCTTTGACACAACTTGTTTTTTCATTTTTAAAGAGTCGAGAAAAAACAAAATATGACTCTAGTCTCCTTCGATTTTTAATGAGCCTGAACTGACAAGTGCTCAGATGGACCTTTTCCGTTAAGGAGTCTGAAAAGGAATGAAAGGGACTGCTCTGGAGGTCTAGGTAGAGGGAGTACCAAACCAATCGCAAAACTGCAGAATACTTTTTACGGTACGGCAGTCAATCTTCCCGAATGTTGTGTTCGGTGCATTGCGATCAGTAGGGCGGTCGACACGGCTTCCTATAGATAAAAGGTTTTAAGCCTATAGGGGTCTCCCAATATATACTCGACGGTACGTGGGAGCACAAGTCCGTACTGGCACTTATCGTCTCAAAGTGGAGGAATCACCCAGCCATCAGTGAGGACAACAGTTACCAGGCTTTACGACGCCAGAATACATCTCTAGCCTAGACCTCTAAATGTTGTGTGTTAAGTTACAAAGCGTTGTTAAGTTCATTGAATTCATTTTAAGTTGATCTTTCTTATGAAGTTTGCCTTTTGGGATCACCACAAGATGTAGATGTAATTCCTAAAATGCAATCTAAAGATGATAATCAAACTTTTATCTCTTTTCAGCAATGAAAATCCTAACTACAAGGGAAAAGAAAGACACAATCTTTTCGCAAAAAGCAAAGAGCACACTGTAAATGCACTTTTCCTAAATCAAGCTAAACAGACTGTCAATATGCAAATGCACATGCATGTGTTTTGTTTTACACTTTCTTAATATTGATGCCTAAAAAGAAAGTTGTTGTACAAATCTGAATTCACTTTCAAGTGAAAAACACAAACAAGCTTCTTTTCGAAATAAAAAGGTAGAGACGATTACGACACTTTATGATTTTGAAATAAACACTCGTTTCGACACTAGAAAGTCACAAATTCAAACCAAAGGCAAAAGTAAAAGCATAATCGACTGTCAACAGCAAATAAACTTTCTCCTATGATCAAAATCGACACTTGCGACAGATCTAAATCAAAGGACGACAGTATGACTATTCTACTTTTGCAATGGAAAACTGTAAATGACGTAACAAACACACAAAAAACATCTACAGTTTCTTTTATACAACTGAGGCAGAATATCAGCAAAGAAAAGGGGTTTTTAAACAGACACACACACTGATCACAGGCTGCAAAAATCAGAGACAAAACTGAAAAAATTGAGCAAAGAACCTCAGCTGCACAAGGCTAGGCTGATCAACGCACCTGCTACACAGAGAAACTGGATTGCAACGCAGGTTGCCCTCTCGGGAACTGCGCTGAAATGCAGGAACTCTTCACAGTACCTGCGCTGGGGCAGAAACGAGAATTCTATCCGGGTTCTGGGTCACGGTTTGCAGTTTAATCTATGGTTTTTGGCCGAGTAAAAGCAATCAGTAATGCACAATCAGAGGGTAGATTTAATGAAGGTTTAAGAGCTATCACAGAGGGCAATCAGATCATTTGTGAATCAGCTGTTCAAATCATAAACAGATCCAGTGAATGGATTGAAGCAGCAGATGTCTACTTTGCATTTGTTAATGGCAAATGCAGTTCGATTCACTACTTCTAAGTTTATGAAACAAACAACAAGAGAAACACAAACAAACCAACTAGACGATCGTCCCCAGCGGAAAAAATTGAGCAAAGAACCTCAGCTGCACAAGGCTAGTTTGATCAACGCACCTGCTACACAGAGAAACTGGATTGCAATGCAGGTTGCCCTCTCGGGAACTGCACTGAAATGCAGGAACTCTTCACAGTACCTGCGCTGGGGCAGAAACGAGAATTCTATCCGGGTTCTGGGTCAGGGTTTGCAGTTTAATCTATGGTTTTTGGCCGAGTAAAAGCAATCATTAATGCACAATTAGAGGGTAGATTTAATGAAGGTTTAAGAGCTATCACAGAGGGCAATCAGATCATTTGTGAATCAGCTATTCACATCATAAACAGATCCAGTGAATGGATTGAAGCAGCAGATGTCTACTTTGCATTTGTTAATGGAAAATGCAGTTCGATTCGCTACTTCTAAGTTTATGAAACAAACAACAAGAGAAACATAAACAAACCAACTAGACGATCGTCCCCAGTTGAGTCGCCATTTTGTTAACGGGAAAAGTGTCTATTCAGAACGACCCTATCCCACTAAGGCATGACAGTGACCTTAGAAACAAACAGAGAAAACTACTTTTGTATTCTTCTTTATGAACTATAAACAAAGAGAAATAGGATGAACCAACCTGTGTCTTGCGCTAGTCCTTTGATCCAATCTCTCTCCTCTTTGACAGCTTCCAGCTACCTGCTCCCTTACTTGCCCAGCTTCACCAAGTACCTGCAAGATCACAGAAGAAGGAAACTATACAAAGACATGGGTTCATACTCATAAAAAGCTTAGGATCAGATTTAAGCTAAACATACAAATGTAACAAACATCAATGATACACAAGCATGTAGGAGAAACTCAAATAGTTTTATTGATATAACAAGAAGATCCAGGAGGAGTTACAACTGATGATTCTTGATCCAGCATCAACCTCCCAGCAGAGAAGCCCCTCTTCACCTCCAAAAAAGCATAAATCACCCAATACTCTGATATCTATCTCAAAACCAACAACAATTCTTTGCAATGTCCAATATTCCAGCCTCTGGATCTCTTGGATGAGGGATCCATATATAGATGTATGCAAAGAGGATGAGTCAGCTCATGAATTGATTAGTGGCTTCTCTCTGTTAGTTCTTGCTTCCACTTGGAGACTTAGAGCCTCTTACTCATCCTTGGTCGAATTTAGTGAGGCAAGTGTCATTGGAGAAGATTCTGGAAGCTTCCATTGTCTCTCCACCTCGTGGAATGACTCTGCCACTTGTCATTTCCCGCTCAACGCACCCTGGTAGTGCATTTAGGTGCATTGCAACGCACCTAGCTAGTGTATTTAGGTGCTTTGCAACGCAGCTAGCTAGTGGAGCAGCTGAAATGATCCTGATTTGACTAGTTCTGAGCAGTTTCTGGTGGAGAACTTCTGGGAGAAGCTGTAATTTGTTGACCTTGTTCCTTTAGGAGTTATAACAACACTTTTAAGGACTTAGGAGCCCTTGGTTTATGGAAATTTCATGCTTGGAGCTGTAAGGCACAAAAATGTCTATAACATTAGGTCTCCATTCCAAGTGGAATCATCAAAAATACCTCTGTTAACCCATGCTAAAAAATGGCAAAAAATTACTAATCTAAAATCTAGAAATTCGAGAACTTGTGAGCTAGTAAATATATCAAATGACTAACCTAATCAAGTGAAAATGCAATGAGGTAATTTTTTTTATTAACTAGAATTTTGTTTTGATCTAATGAAAGTGGAACCAACTCGATTGAATCTCGTTAGCATGCTCTAAAAAAAGCATAAATTTACTGTTATTTTTCCAAAGGAGTTCCAGAAATATAGATTTGGGAATAAGAAAGCTAATCCAAGTAGCTAAATGATTACTATGACCTTCCAAATATTTTTTGAGGATGAAATGATGCTTTTTATCTTGTAAAAGAACTTGCATCAACCATTTTACCCAATCCTACAACAAGAAATCATTAATACTAAATGCAGAAATAAAATGAAACAAGAATAAGAGATGCATGTGAATAAGAAGTGAAAAGAAGAAAAGAAAATTATATAAAAGGGCTATGAGGCTCCTGGGATGGCTAGGCCCAAGGAAACTAAGATTCCTATGAAGGATACCAATATTTATAAGTTTAACATGTCACCAATATTCAATATTTCCATCAATACTATTACATCCCTTCAAGAAATTAAAATGGAACTACAAAAATACGAGTTCTCTCCACAAGAATACTAATAAAAATCTACCCCTAGAGGAAAATTAGACTTGTTTCTTATAAAAAATTATTAGGAGTAATTCCCCATGAAAGAAGGAAGCTTTCCCCACTAGAATCCCTTGATTAGTGGATCTAGTTCCCAATACTAGGAATCTGCATTAAATGCCAGGGGACACAATCCTAGATTTTATAAATCATTGGAGCTCCACAATTTGTGCCATAATTCCATAATATCTTATTGATTTATTATTTAATATTGTTCCTCTTGTAGTAGGGAGCAAGTACCTAAATTATCTCCTCCTCCAAATCTTCACAATCAACCCAATATTCTCACAATATTCCCCAAAAATAAATAATATTAGGCACAAATATGCAATTACTCATAAACCTTCCTAATGAACGTATTAAAGTTAAAAATACATTATCTAATGCAAAACTAGAGATTTAATGTGCTAAAGGATGGTTAGATGGGCCTTAATTTATGTTTAATTTAGAGGCATGGGCCTTAATTTATGTCTAATTTAGAGGCCCATCAAGGGATCCAATACAATTGGGCCAAGTATCTTTGTCACGAGTTCTTAGAGGATTTTCGAGGAAGCCTAGGAGGATGGAAAGGAATTCCACTTTGCATGGTTACTTATGTTGATCGTGTTGGTGGCATGGAGGACACCTAAGGAGAGCCAGTTCCCAACACATGATCCAAACTTGTGCGAAGCTATGAAATTCACCTCATTATGGCTGACGAAGGATCCTGAACATGTCATGGAAATAAAGATATTTTGGGTCTTGTTCATGTCCGAGTTTGAGATGGTGATCTGACCGTGTTTATCACATAACTTACAAGTGTAGTATGCTAATATTATATATTTCAAGGTCGATTTTCATAATCTATCTATCCGCGCAAAGAAGGATGTCATGGGAACATGGCATAAGTTGCCATATTTGGTCGCAGAGGATGACATTATGGGGGTCATCAGAAAATGGCCAAATGAATGGCTCACCCCATCTAATGAAGGTGCAGGAACCAGTAAGGTCATAGAAGGTGAAACGGGAAAAATAGCAGTTGCCACAGCGGCCTAGAAATATAAGGAGAAAGAAACACAAAAGCCTTATGAAAAAGAAAAGGTAGCACAGAAAGAAAAGGCCACACAAAATGAAAATGCAACGCAACAAGAAAATATTTCTACCAAATGGAGAGAAGCACTGAAAGAAAAGGTTTATTCAAAGGAGATGGAAGCACCAAAGGAGAAAGTTGCAACAACCACGTCACAGGTCACTATTGACCTCGATGAACCTGATACGGAGTGCACCGATGTTGAGGTCAATACTGAAGGTGAAGAGGAAGGGGCGCAAACTTGGAGTCCCCCTTCAAAGGTTAGGAAGAGGTAGAAGCGAAGTTCCATGAGACCTCGCAAGAATCGAAAGTCTGATAAATCTATGAGTGCGACACCATTGGTCCTCACGGAATGAGACCTTGATGAGATCGGTGATGTTGTCTGCAATTCCACTGAGACTATCTGGGGACACATTGAGGACCAGTACCACCAGGTATTGCACAAATTACAACACAACCTAAAGGAATTCCAGGTCCAAAATCGGGTAATACAGAAGAGCGTGGGACAAGTAAGCGCAGATCAAGCGAGCGTACCGAGAGTTAGAGCAATGGAAATCACGTCTAGGCTTTTCCCACTACCACTACTAGGGGGATCTCTCCAGTTTGAGATAGCTAAAGGCTAGGAGTGTGTACAATTCTGGAAGAACCTGAGTATCAACCTTGTAGCAATACCAATTCATACCTTACATGAGCTGCACCAAGGATTTTCGTATGAGCCCATGTTCGACAGAAGTGAGCATTGTTGATTATTCACGAGGTAAAAAATAACAATAAATAGATTTTTTAAGAGAAATTGCAAGCCTTGTATGCCCACGATGAAGCAATATACTAGAATCAGCAGCTAGAGACCACCCTTACTCAAGTATGCAGTGAGCTCCCTGAGCTCCAAATTCCAGCAGAAGTGGCCTCAATAGAGAAAATTAAGAAGTTAGTTGCTACGGTAAAAGAATCTAAGGATAAAAATGGTAAGTTCCACTTTGAGATGCAGCTACAGATATCAGAGCCTCAGCTTAAGCTGTAGCTAACCACTCCTCTGGAAGTCAGAGAGTAGCGTGAGCCTACTATCAAAGAAGATATGACCTCTCTGGCTACTGCATTCAAGGATTGCAAACTATTTTTTGAAGAAATGATGGAGATGTGGAACTCGCTACAAGAGGATCCACACTTGTAGAAGAACGAAGCAGATATCCATGAAAAATAGCTATAGTTTGATGAAATCAAGGTGACAATGTAGACCTTAGCACCTGTGCAAAGGTTCACCAAACTTCAAGAGGGAAGTTCATCCAAACCTAGATTAATGAGTAGTGTCGGAAGGCCTCCATTATCTCCTTAAGGATGCAGCCATGGGCTGATGAGGTAAGCCAGCTATCATAGATAGTCCAAAGCAAGTTGAAGGCTCTGCAGTAGACACAGAGAGCCATGGGCCTTACAGATGAAGATCCAACCACAGAAAAATTGGTCAAAGAGGTTCGTAAGGCCGCTATGCAGGGAATAGTAGATATTAAAGCATTCAAGATAGAGTTCAATAGTCTGCAAGAAAATATTGAGGTAACATCAACAGAATGACTCAGGACAAGTCACGACTTTTTGTTTGGGGCTTGTTGGGATGAGGTCCCCTGGGGTCAAATTTTGTAAAGTTTTGTTAAATATTGTAAAGTCTTCACATTTTGAGGAGTGGAGCACGAGTAGTGCAGGTCGATAGGAGTCAAAGGGACTCTAGGATGGTCAAATCCCATTAGTTTTTTAAGATTCGAGTTGTTTTGAGACTTTCCCATGGTTCACAGACCATGGTATTGTAATGGCAAATTATATAAAAGGAAGTCGTAGAAGATTCATAGAGGCATGATATAGAAGAGATAGAAGTGTAGGATTTGGGTTTGTTTTGTATGTTTTGTTCTTAGGTGAAGGGGAAGTCTCTTGCAGCTGTTTGCGTAGAGACCTTGGTAAGCTCGCAGCTAAGTATGCGGGCCCCTGCAGCTGTGTGTACAGGGTTGGAAAGGACTATAATTGAATATCTAAGCATAATAAAGGTTGGTTTTGAAGAATTATCTATGGGTTTGTGTATTATTGTTTATCTCTAATTTTACTGTATTTTTGGATCTGTTGAATGCAAGTAACCTGGAAAAATACTTAATAGATTCGCGAAGAAGTAGATCTGTTCATTTTATATGATGTTATGAATTTTTAACACAATCGGCAAAGGGCATAGCTCTGCTAACTTTTAGTTTTTATAATTTTTGGGTTTTAATGGTTAGTGTTCATGAAGGTTAGGATAAATTCCTAAGTTTGATAGAAACACATCACATAGTCCTTTGGATGCAGAAACCTAGTTCTAGAATCCCCCAATATCGCATCGGGTGAGATTGTAGCATGCATTATGCGGGTTATTGCAGAAAGGGCCAGTAGTGTAGGGTTTTGCTGGTTAGCGCAACTAACTCTAAATCTGGCTCCAAGCCCCCTCAAGCCAACAGAGATAGGGGTTGACCTTGAAAGCCTTCGATTGAACAAATTCTCCCATTTTAAAAATGTGCAGCACTTGGGTCCACTAGGCATAACTCAATCCAAGGATTACCCTCGGATTCCTTCACCAGCTTGTCAAGAGGCATGGTATTGGGGGGGCAGTTCTGCAGGATTTGATCATTGAGGTCATCTTCATCAAGTTTCCCCCCTCCTATAATAGAATCTGGGGTACATATTGGATAGGATGTGGTATGATATACTTCATCTTCCTCCTCCTCTTCCAACCATAACCGTAAGTCATGCTTTAGGGATGGTTGAGCAGGAGGGTACAAGACCAACTATTTGGAAAATTTCTATTCTTAATGGTTATGTTCCCAGCTTTGCAACTTATATAAGCCTTAGAAGTGGCTACTCATGGTATTCCAAGGATGAGAGGATAACCACTGAATTTTTTCTTGGGTTGGAGAACTAAGAAGTTAGCAGGATACTCCCAAGAATTAATAGAGACCACTACATCCTCAATAACTCCCTTAGGAGCTATTGTGGACCTATCTGCAAGTTGAAATATTGTTGTGGTATTTCTTAAGGATCCTTGGAGATTTAATTTGAGCATGGTCTCCTTAGTCATCACATTGATGGTAGCCCCAAGATAAATCAAGGTGTGAGGGAAAATGATGCCATTAATGTGCACATATACCACAGGACTTCCAGGGTCTAGATACTTTGGGAAAATCACTCTCCCCAACATTAGGTGAGACAACTGACCAATGACATTAATGGTAGTGGCGCATTTCTTTCTCCTCCTATGATGTTTGAAGCATTTCTCCTTGATTAACTTGTTATAGATGGGGACATCCTTGATGGCTTGGAGGAGTGGGATTTTAACACACAATTTTTTTCGTTCTCCCACAAGTTCAGTCTCTTATGGGGTGTGCTGACTGGGATGGACCAATATTTTAGGAAAAGGAGGTGGATTGGCATTAGGAACACTCTCTTTATTTTTATCTTCAATCTCCTCAAGTGGAGATGGAGGTTAGTTATCTGGCAGCACTCTTTTAGACCTAAGGTTGATTTCTTAAATTTCCATAGCATAGGTAGGGTAAGATGTCTCCCAACTATAGACTTGTTGTGCCTTCTTGTTTTTCAGGTTCAGATTTTATTGTGCATCCATCCGAGGTTGCTTGGGTCAAGCAGGATGAATTAGTTGTGTTTTTGATGGAGGTGTAGGTTGTAAAGCATGAGGTTGGTTTAATTGATGCCTCCAACATTGTAATGGGGTATTTGCTATGGGGTAAAATGCACGGGATGAAAACTACCCTCGAAAGTCTTCCTGGGACTTCCGACAGACCGTAAGGTTATCTGCAAAAGGTACCTATTACACACATGTTCATCTATCTGACATATATTGACAGGATATGGAGAAAGGATCACCTTTAGTTCTTTCTAGATTCGCTTGGTGATCTCCGTGCGGTAAGAAGAACTCCTCCTGACCGGCTCCAAGACGATTCCTGCACAAAATAATGAAGAAAACCAATCACAGCATATACTTCTAACAATTAATGAAAGAATCCATAAAAAACATGTATAAATGTGTAACTTATCTACTCAACACAACAAGAATCAGAATGGACAAATAAATGCACAATATCACCGACACTTCGAGTAGTGGAACACAACCGCAGTCTTATATTCAGAACAGAAGAGTGATTACAACAACCCTGTGGCATCAGCCTTCCTTATCCCTTCTTCCTCTCTCTCTCTCTCTCTCCTTCTTTTAGCTAGCTCCTTCAAGAATATGACAATATCACAACAAGACCATGTACTATCCTTCTAAATGCTTTGACCATTGTGAAATGGCTCTCTCGTTGCTTAAATAGCAATCGAAATAGGGCTTCCAAACTCCACCTGTAGTTCATTTGGGTAAAAACCATGAACCTACTTCTTTTACCATCTTTTTCCCACTTTCCTCAGTTTCCAGAATAGAATTTCTCCAAATATCTTTATTTTTTGAGATTCCATGCTTTTCTTGCACAAATTTACGGAAATAGTATCTAGATAGTTTATGGCAAATTTGTTGGCATAACCACTTGAGCATCACTAAAGTTCACTAACACTCCCCCTAGCCTAACAACATGAGTTAGCGGGTAGACTTACATTCCTTTATGCTTGTAAACAAGCTTTATAATGCAGGTTGTCAATGTACAGAGAGCGTTAGTGTGGATTCTGGGCCTGCAACTGTGGTCAATATTTCAGTCATCTTGTCCTTCTCCTCTGAGTTGATTAGGAGGTCAATTTGTCCTATAACAGATGCCACCTAAAGTATGAGATCAGAGGTAGAGATGACGGCTGAAATAATTTATCAAAATACTGTAGTTCCTGTAAAAATCTTTGTAGAGAAAGAGAGAAGTTTCGGGCAATAAGGAAAACCTAATACAACAAAAGTACATATATATGAACTGCTAAAATCATGTCCTGAGTCAGACATTCCCATGCTCAGTAGCTATGTCAGAGTAACTTTCACCTCGGAGATATAACAATGCTGGCCACCAATATGGCACAAGGCGAATCCAATGTCATAATATATTATCTTCAAATGGTTGTCTTCAAAGAACAATATCGCAGCTTGGGAGAGGAAACAAGGCTAAATGATGCAAGCCTCTACCCAAGGTCTTGATTCCTGCTTCACCGAACAGCATAGATAGGTACGTGTTAAATAATGAGTTAACGTCGAACATGCATGAAATCATCTGATTACCAGCCAATAATGGAGACTGTTAACTGATGCAAGGAAGGCCACCGATAATGGTGATGGTCTCCAAGATGCACAATGCAAACTAGCGAGTGTGAAATATTTTTTGTCGTCGAACACTCGTAGAATCACTTAACTAGGAGCCAATGATGAAAACTCGTGATCAAGCACAAGGTAACCTACCACTAATGTCTACAAGCACCAAGGCACTAAATGTGTTTCTAGGTTATCTTCCTAGATAGAGTGTTGAAGTCGATAGGAAGGAACCTGTCGAAAGGTAGGCAACGATGTGTCCTACATCAGTCGACACGAAACCAGACAAGGATGATTTTGTTTTTTGAAGAATCTTTTGAGCTTTTGGGTCTAAACGACAGAGGGCATGATGAAAGGATATGTAGGATCAGTTGATCGAGGAAACAAGTAGGGACCTTTGAACAATAGAAGGCAGGACAACAGTTTTAACCAGACAGCACTAGACTCATGAACACTACAAAGTGTTTAAGATACGGAGATGCAATGGCATCAGGGTATATAGGCTAAAAAATCATAAGTTGGTAGGGTTCATATTGAGAGGCTATCAAAATGATGGTTTATCTGAGGGAGTGCCATGTTCAAGGGAACTTTTTCTTCCAAACCACGCTTCAGAATACGGTTGTATTTCCACTTTTCCCCATCTGATTTTTAATGAGTCCAGATGGGTAAAATCATTTTTCATGTTTGGAGATTCTGAAAAGGATCACACAGATAATGACTCTTTGTCCTATCTAATTAGTTTAATGAGTCCATACAGGCAAACTCGTTGATCTTTTCATATTTTAAGAGTCTGAAAAGTATCGTAAAAACAACGACTCTATATCTTGTCTGTGTATTTAAAGAGTCTGGACTAGACAACTCAGTGATCTTTTCATCTTTAGAGAGTCTGAAAAGATCGTAAAGAGAGACTCCATGGTGGTCCCTTTGTCATAGTTGTTAAATGGGTGTGACAAAAGGTTAATAGTATACCCGTATCGGTTACTTTTCTGTATTTAATATACTAGACCCGAATAAAGAGAAACCTTTTTCCAATAGATGTGACCTCATTTTGTTACAAGTACGAGGCAGCTGACTAAACTCGTGTTTTTTCGTGACACTTTAACGAGCTAAGTAACAAAAACTTGGGATTTTTTCATTTTTTAATGAGCTTGAAAAAAGTACCTGAAAGAATGCTCGGTTCATCTTTAGCATGTTTAATGAGCAGTGAGACAGAGCTCGAGATTTTTTCAGTTTAAAGAGTGAGAAAAAAGTGCCTAAAAACGATGCTTCATTGGTCTTTTTCAGTTTATGAGCTGGAACTAGATCACAAAAGAGGTGCTTAGAGCATCATTTGCATATATTTAACGAGTGCAAATGATGAAAAACTCAGGGTTGTTTATATTGTTTAAAGACTGATAAAATATCCCACAAAAGTGCTTTACAGATTGTGTTATATATGTTTAACGAGCTCTACTATAAAAAATCAGAGGTGTTTATATTTTTTAAAGAGTGATAAAATGTCTCCAAAAGTTCTCTATTTATCATTGCATAGATTTAACGAGCGCAAGGACAAAAGCTCAGGGATGTTTATATTTTTTAAAGAGCAATAAAATATCCCTAACAATGCTCTACCATAGTTAGAAAGTGTTTAACAAGCTTAACGATGAAAACTCGAGGATGTTTGTATTTTTTAAAGAGCAATAAAATATCCCTAACAATGCTCTAGAAAGTCTTGCATGCAGCTTTTACTGCTTTTCATTCCTGAAGTACTTTCATCAAAAGCAAAAAAGGCAGAAATTCCTATTATCTGGGTTCATTCAAAAAAAATCATGTAGAATGGACTATTCATCTTTAATGATTTTTCAAAAAATCATGTCTCTCATAGTTATATAAAGAAATGCTTTGAGCTTTCACATGCATCATTTTCACTATTTTGAAGTTTGTGAGAGCTAGTTGGAGCTAAAGAGGAGCAGATTTTCCACGGACCATTGCAGGAGATCTGGGCAACCATTCGACGTGTCGTCAATCCCAGGTGAGAGCTAAAACCTTGCTCTATGCTTTATTAAACCTTTTTTATCAGTTTTGTGGGTGGAAATTTGTAGATTTGAGGTGCCCTAGAGCCATGTTTGTGCACTAACGCCCTTCACCAGGCCAATAAGGAGCGTTAAACACTCTGTACGAGCCATGGGAGGGCGTTAATCCTCCCTACGAAACATTGGGAGGGGAATTAAGGTAGTAGGGCGCAACTGAAACCCTCATGCATGGATTCCTTAAGTGATTTTGCCCCATTTTAACTGATTTTAGGGTTATTTTGTGTAGGTTTTGAGCTGAAATGACTCACCTATGGAGAGAACGGGCCCATGACAATGAGGAATTGCTAATGCGAAATGATCCAGCTTGCATACTTGCATTGCGCCACTACGGTTTGTTGAAGTATGCAAGGCTAGAGCTGATGAAAGGATAGGAGGAGCTACTGAGATGGATCATACAGCATTGGGATGAACACGAGCAAGTGTTCAGGATTGGAGATCAAGAGCTAGCAATTGACCGAGATGACATTTACTTTTTGATTGGTTTGTCATGCCGTGGGGCACATGCAAACCTTACCAGTGGCAGGTCAGATCCACGATCTACTTCAGAGCTGGTAGATATCTACTGCATCCCTAGGAGTGGATTAGTTACCAATAGAGTCCCGATAGAGAGGATTCGATCTCATTCTATGAGGGCAATTTTATGGTTGATTTTGCATTTGGCAGGGTCAAAACGTCCCCACGTAGCAACAAAGGCCCAACTGTTGCTTGCCATTGACTGTCTCCAGCCCCAGATGTTCAATTGGTGTGAAGCAGTGCTTCGCCATTTGAAGGCAGAATTAACAGCGTGCAAGACCCATACCCAACACAATTTCAGGTACGGTACTATCATAGTCTCATTTATCCTTGAGAGGGTACCTGTCATGCGCCCACGGGTGAGCTTAGGTCCCTTTGATCTAAGGGAGCCGAGACAGAGTCACTAGTCATCACTTGATCCTTGCACATGAGGAGGACCACTCCGGCACTTTTTTGATGAAGACTTCTTCCAATGGCTTCGCAGCCAGATCGTGATTGTTGATGACTATGCTTATGAAGGCGTGGACTTTACTGGTGATCCAGACTTGATGCTACCATCCAAGACCAACTGGGGTCCTCAAGGTGAGAATAATGTTGATAGTACTTAAGTATTTTTGTACTTTTGAAAGTATATGTAATGTTTTTTAACGATGACATAAGAACTAACATGAAACTTTTATGCTTTAACATAGATATGGCACCAGTACGACTTGCAGGCCAACCTCGCTATGTACAACGAGGCGGCCAACTACATGCTGGAGGGGGTGATGCTGACAATCTCCGTGAGGTTCTGAGGAACTTGGAGGGTTTTACTATGGGTGTCCCTCCCCTTCCTATGAGGGAGATTTTTGCTCATATGCAGCGACACACCGTTGATGTACCTGAGCGGTTTCTGGTTCCTCTTCGGAGGATAGCTAGAGTTGTTTTAGATTTTCTGAGCAATAGGCTCATTTTAGCAGGTGTATTGGCGTAGCCATATGAGCGTTTATAGCTGGGCTTTGAGCCATTTTGTACTTAACTCATCCAAGTTTTGGAATATTTTTGATGTAAAAAACTGGATTTCTATATATATATATATATATATATATATTGGTATTTTTGGTGGTGTAAATGTGTTTTTCTAAAAAATGTTTTTGTGACAAATTTTTAACTTTATTAAATGTTTTTACTTCTCATTCGTGCTTATTATAACAAATGTGACAAATGCCAATCTAATACATAGTTAGCTAACGAATCAGCGACAGTATTTGATTCTCGAGGAACATGCTCATATGTGATTGTGTCAAATCGGAGTTCCAAGAGGCGTACCCTTAGATAGTTACGTAACAAGGTTGGATTGCAGACGTGATAATGAATGGTCAATTGCATAACGACTAGCTGGGAGTCTAACCTGACCACCAAATTGGAGATGCCCCTTGATGACACTTTCGTGAGAAGTGAAACGACGGACATGTACTCAGCAATGTTATTGGTGGCAGTACCAAGAAAGACTCCCTCGGAGAAAAATAGTTCCAACTCGGGTGTATAGATGATCCAAGCAGCTGATGCAATGTGCCGTGTGTGATGACTGGCACCATCTGTGTATCCTACGTATGCTAGGGGCAACTACGACATCTGTATTGTGAATAGAATGTATGATACAAGTACTCCACTAAATAAAAAAAACAATCCAATCACATCCAAAAAGGGATGCAAAAATTATGAATACATAAAATTAAAAAGTACCTACCTAGCATGACACTAGGCAGAATAATTTTTCAGATAGAGCCCGTATGTGGGCTCCTTGAATGGGTTTCTGTCCCAGTCCTGTAGTTCATATGCCCCTAAGGGGAGGACTTTAGTTATGACATAGGGACCTAGCCAAATGGGTCGAAGTGTGCATGCCTCCAAGAGATTATCTTTTGGATGATACAGTGATACAAAGTCACCCTCTTGGAAAGAAGAAAACCTAACCACTTGTGCAAATCTGGCTTGCACCCGCTCCTTGTGAGCTGCAAGTGCTAATAAGAAGCTTTACGGGTTTTATCCAGTTTTTTGAGGTATATTAGGTGTTCTTCTTCGGCCGTAGGGCCGGGCATGGGTTCAATGGCTATATCGAGGGAAGGAATTGGCCACCCATTCTGTTTTGCTTCATCGTAAAGTTGGATCTCATGCGCGACAAACGACGGGTTAAAGTCGGGCATTTCCTCCTGAGACCAAACAAATTCTTCATGGAATTCCTTATGTAGGCAGGTGGAGTTTGCAATTTCCTCAGGACTGCAATCTGTGATTATTTGGGTGTCTTCCATGGTGCCTGTCGTGACTGAACTATCTATGGGTAATGACCTGGAAGTGTCGTCCATATTTTCATCCACCCCAAGAGTTTGAATGCTTGTATAGGGTGGGGAAATGATTTTTTTTGTGTTAGAGGAGAGGACTTGAAGTGGCATCATGTTCGAATCAGATGTCGAACCCCGAATATGCCATTCTTCCCAATGTTGCTCTCCAAAACTCATGATTTCTCTAACGGCTTCGTCTATTGAGGGGAGTTGATCGCATGGATCTAAAGGAAGAGTGGTTATGGGAAGGGGGCTGGTACCATCGGTGATAGCCAACTTGACCAGAGATGTGGATGCTGATTGAATGCCTTGGTAGGCTGATTCAGCTTATTACAATGGCATCTGGTCTCCGAACGTGTCAAGGTTTGAAGGCACCATTAGGATCCAGGGATCAACCAGTTCATGAGGAATTGATGAAATCATATCGATCGATGGTGTAACCTGCGGCGACGGAAGAGGAAAAAAACCCATCAAGGAGGAATCCTTCAACAGACCGGTACTGATATTGACAAAACTGTCAGTTACACCTCCCACTAGGCGTATGGAGCCATTTGGTAATGGTGAATAATCAGAGGTGCAGAAAGAAAATTGATCCACTGTTATGACCTTTCCATCCAATGGAAATAAGATGATATGAAAGAAAGTGGATACAACAGCCGTCATGGCATGTGTCCAACTGCAACCTAACAACAGATTATATTCGATTTCCTTGTCCACGACTTCTATGTCCACTATTACTGTTTTCCCAACAAAGGTGATGGGAAAATTGGTTAAGTATCCTTTTGGGACAAAGGTGTGGCCATTGAAAACTTTAAGGGAGTTCGACGGTGGTGAGAGGGTTGGGGAACCCAAGGCGAGCCAACATGAAGCTGACATGACCAGGCTAAAGCACCTTCGTTGATGACAGTTTGGTGTATACCTTTCCCTTTCAAAGTCTTATGCACCTAAAATGTAAGCTGGTGGGAAAGGGGAGGTTTACACTTGTCCATGTCGAAAATGGCAAGCATGGAATCCATAGGGTCGATACCCCCGATAGCCGAAAGCAAAGCTTTCCTTTGGCTGGGGCATTTTTGTAATACTTTGAACGCCGATATAGCCAATGGCGCTTGCACCAAATCCTCTACAATGTTATAGTGTTGGGAGGCACGTGCAGATGTGTTGTGTGTTTTGCATTGAAGTGCCCCCTTGGCGGGTCGAATTACAAAGTCCTCAACTGGCCTTTTGATTCACAAATCATTGGGCGGCGATGGGTTTTGCCCTGCAAATTATTCTGTTGCTGAAGCGACAGGAGCTTCATATGATTTGGCTCTGGTTGTTAGTTCTACCATTTCAAATGTGTAAATGGTAAAACTTCTTTCACCAGCTGAAGGTTGTTGCGAACCATCACTGCCCCCTGATGTGGGTGGCGGTTGGTTGGCAACGAGATGTTGCTGATGTTGATTAGGAAAAGGATTTCTAAGGATTGCAGGTGCCTTACTAGAATATTTCTTGGTAAGGTAATTTGTTCATTCTTGAAGATGCAGACAATGCCAGGTTATGTGATCTTCAAGACAGAGTTTGCACGAATAGTTGGTTCCTTTATCCTTTTCTGTATCAGTAGGCGCAGTGGCCTTCTGTTTCAGGTTGGGCTACTTAGATGACTGCTCCTCAGAAGGAGTGGTCTTGTTTTGTTTCTTCTTGTTCTTGCTATTAGATTTCTGTGTAGACTGCACAGAGTTAATCGTAGTGGTAGGAAGAGTAGTCGTTTTGGTAGAGGGGTCCACTGCCAACTTGGCAACGGACCCACTGAGTTGTTTTACAGTGCCCGTGGAGGTTGCGCCAAAGATCCCATCAGCATGCGCTCTAGGGCACTGAGTGGTGGGGGGATTGGGGTTACCGGGAGCATAGGGGATAATGTCATAGAGAGTGCCAGACTATGAATAAATTAAATCCAAGTGTTGGGCATGATGTATGGATTGGTCCTCCATGACCGCACCACCTAGAGCGACATCTCTAGTGATTTGTGGGAGAAATGACTTACAGAACCAGTCTGATAAGAGGAAGTCAAGGATGGGAGCTTTGACTAAACTCTGCCTACGTCTCCATTCATGGATATGATTAGAGATGTGGGTGGCGGTATCCTGACGAAACGAAGTAAGGAGCTCCGTCCCTGTCTCATAATGGATAGGTAAATGAAAGTGCTTTAGGAAATCCACCACTAAAGTTTCAAAGGTATTCACTGACACATGTGGTAACTCAATATACCACTTTGCATCATTTCCAGTGAGGGTGCGAGGAAATAGATGCAACCGGACACTTTCATCCACCATGGAGTTAGAAACACACCATAGATGGTAGGTGGTGACGTGAGTCCCTGGATCCTCCCCTTGTTTTCTGTCGAACTTAGGAATATTCGCCAATATTTTATGCAGGATCGGCGGCCACTATAGGTTATGGTAGATGGGGTCATTAGTCAACTTGTATAAGTTGGGGATATCCAATGTTGCCAAAAAAGGCAAATTATTGGGTGCCCCTGACTCAGACCATTGTGACGATGGATGACCTGAGGAGCTCTGCGCTCCCCCCATCATTTGGTTCCCCATGGTGTAAATGGGTTGCGTGGTGTAGCAGTTGCTTTGCTGTATGGTGTTGTAAAGTGAATTACCATGAGGATTTTGATATTGGGGTGTGACGTTGCCCCCAGTATAAGTGATGCCCCCATGACTCATTTGAGTTTGTGAGTAGAGTGCCCCCATGGATTGGGTGGGGATCCCTTGTGGATTCCTAACTGACACTGAACTAACCATATGGCTTTGATTGACAAAGGGAAAACTCATGTCAATCAGCAACTATCCGTGCATGCCTAAGAACGGTAGGGGGACTGTGAGATTCCCCGCCAGCATGTACATATTGTGAACCGCCCCAAATATCTGAATCTGGGGGTTAGAACCATAGATTGGAAGCCGACCTTGGTTTTGGTAAACTGGAACCACACCCATAGTGCCACATTGAGTGTTATATGGATCACTATATGTGGCACTAGTTGAAGGTATGCTTTGGCACACCATAGGAGTGGAACCTAGCATCTACTAGGTTCCATTGATAGAGGGTGTTGTGTGAGTTGCAGTACCTAGAACAAATGGGAATACGGGGTTCCACATTGCCATTGTTGTGATGGCCGTCGACTGGGGAAGTGATAGAGGACTCACAGCGTCTCTATAATTCCACAACCCTTAAGGTGCCTATTGAATAGATGGGAGAGTTCCTCCCAGTGAAGACTGAAGTGCTGGTATGAGGGGATCAATAATAGGATCTGATAAATTCGTAAGTGAAGTGTTAAAATGAGGAAGGAATCCTTCCGTGAAGAAATCATCCAGCAAATCAGAATCGTCGATCATCCAGAATGATCCCATGTGCGATTTAGGAGACTGATTCCTCGAAGATGAGGAATCCGAGTCAATGGATCTCGATAAATCCTCCACAGTGAGTGGAGGAAGTCCTAACAACCATCTAGATTGACGGTGACGGCTGAATGTAGCCACAATGACTAATAAATTTTATCAGATAAAGTTTTTAAGGTGATATTATTTAAGTCTCAAAAAAGATAGCACTCAGGTACCTAAAAAGAAAAAATACACTAAAAATGACAAAAAGCAAACAAAGTGAAATTACCTTGTCTGATAAACATCGATTACTGGAGATGAAACCCAATCTCTCAATGAGTAACAGAGAAGGATGGCCAAATGTACCATTACGGTTACTTTTGAGCTTCGCCTGAACCTCAGATTAAGGAACCAAGTACTCTAGTGAAGACAAGCACCCTCCCAAAAAATGAAGACAAAGTAGGTCTGTCCATTTGAGGTACCAGGACAGCCCATCCCAGTCACCTTAGGTAAGTACCTAGAAGTATTGGCCACTAGAGATACCTCAAATCACAGACATTACCGGGGGGTACATAGTCACAGACAACACGTTGTGTGGGCAGGATACCTGAGTCCCCGACTCAGTTCTGAAATCCCCAAAGGGACCCACGTTACACAGAATGCCCAAAGGAGTTGTAAAATAAGGCAGGCTACCTTCGATTACAATTCGATGTTGTCTCGTATTTAGCTCCGTTGTGGGTGGAGTGGTCCCCGTAATATGAGTGCAGAAGGATTTTTCACTTTTCAATGACACTAGTTTGATTTTCAACCTTGGGTAGTTGACTCACTCTTCTAATCTTCTAATGTTGGGTAGTTGACTCACTCTTCTAATCTTCTAATGTTGGTTTTCTCTAAAAAAAGAGTATCTGATTGATTTTAGTGTAAATTTTAGTGCACATTTTTATTTGTCTTCGGAGGGGGTTTTGACGTATGAATAGTATGAGACTCTTGACTCGATAAACCGTGTAGAACAATGCTTTAAAAAAAATCAATTTCTTATGCAAGCAAGTTTTATTCTACACATGTATTATTTCACATATTCATGTATTCGTTAGTGCATCTAAAAATCATTCAACACTTTTCATAACCGAAACTTCCTTTTCTCAATATTCCCTAACAACTATTGAACCAAAACAAAACAGCCTACAACTAATTTGACAGAAGGAGATGTACAGTTTCTTAGCGATTCTTTCAATAAAAATTTCTTTTATGAGAGAAAAACTAAAGCATTTTCTTAAAAAATAAATTTTAAGACCCCAAATTTGTTAGCGTGATACTGTTGCAGATCTTAATTCAGCCCTTGGGACAAGTTTTCCCCCCTTTTGGTCCACAAAATTTCTTGAAAAACATGGAAATGGGTCACTAACACTCTGTCCATATGTAAACAGAGCTTTAGTTTGGCCACTAACGCTCCCTGTGCATAGTCAAAGAGCTTTATAAAGCTCTGTGTAGACCAGAAACCTGCGTTAGTGAGGGAAAGAGCTCAAAAAGTGGGCTTTTGGGATCAGTTCCTGAATAAAAAGAAACTTTACAGGATGCAACAAACTAGATGGTGGATCAGAGAAGGATATGAAGAAGCGGGAAGCTCATAGAAGAGAGAAGAGATCTGAGAGGAGTCTGGATAACTGGGAACTAAATGTATATTTCCCAGCGGAGTCGCCAATTCTGCTATGGGGTAAAATGCACAGGATGAAAACTACCCTCAAAAGTCTTTCAGGGACTTCTGACAGACCGTAGGGTTATCTGCAAAAGGTACCTATTACACACATGTTCATCTATCTGACATATATTGACAGGATATGGAGAAAGGATCACCTTTGGTTCTTTCTAGATTTGCTTGGGGACCTCCTTGTAGTAAGAAGAACTCCTCCTAACCGGCTCCAAGACAATTCTTGCACAAAACAACAAAGCAAACCAATCATAGCATATACTTTTGACAATTAATGAAAGAATCCATAAAAAACAGGTATAAATGTGTAACTTATCTACTCAACACAACAAGCATTAGAATGGACAAATAAATGCACAATACCACCGACACTTCGATTAGTGGAACACAACCGCAGTCCTATATTCAGAACAGAAGAGTGATTACAACAACCCTGTTGCACCAGCATTCCTTATCCCTTCTTCCTCTCTCTCTCTCCTTCTTTTAGCTAACTCCTTCAAGAATATGACAATATCACAACACCACCATGTACTATCATTCTAAATGCTCTAACCATTGTGCAATGTCCCTCTCGTTGCTTAAATAGCAATCAAATTAAGGCTTCCCAACTCCACCTGTAGTTCATTTGGGTAAAAACCATGAACCTGCTTCTTTTACCAGCTTTTTCCCATTTGCCTCAGTTTTCGGAATAGAATTTCTCCAAATATCTTGATTTTTGGAGATTCCCTGCTTTTCTTGCACAAATTTAGGGAAATAATATCTAGATATTTATGGCAGATTCATTGGCATAGCCACTTGAGCATCACTAAAGTTCACTAACGCTCCCCCTGGTCTAACAACATGAGGTAGCAGCTAGACTAACACTCCTTTATGCTTGTAAAAAAGCTTTATAAAGCAGGTTTTCAGTGTATAGAGAGCGTTAGTGTGGATTCTAGGCCTATAACTGTGGTCATTCTTTCAGTCATCTTGTCCTTCTCCTCTGAGTTGATTAGGAGGTCAATTTTTCCTATAACAGTATTCCACTAAGGATGTGGAGAAGTGATGAGCCCCAGAAATGGGTAATTATATGGGCTCATTTTGCCTCCTAACTTAGCTCAATCCACGATTCTCATTAGTTTATTGCATGTTTTTTATTATATTTATGCTAATAGAGTGAGTTGGGTTAGTCATTATGCCATGAAGTATAATGTGTGATCTATGCAGATTTTTGGTCAATTTTGAGACAAAGTCAAAGGTTTAATGAGAATTTGGAAGCCAATATTCGAGAAATACAAGGGAGAGGATTTAGAGGAGGGGGTCCCCCTCATTGATGACTCCCTACTTCGATTCCTCCTTCAGAAAGCTTGGAGCACAAGCAACCACATCAATGCATCAAAGAGGTAGCCGAGCAAGTGAAGGTTAATTGTTGTCTATCTCAAGTCCTGGGAGCCGAGCCTCCCTAATTTTAAGGGAGCTGTTGTAAGCTCTAGTTGTATAAGTAGAAAGGCCTCGGGACTCATTAAGTAGTTGGATGTTATTCAAATTTTTTCACTTCTGTTGCAGCTCTTGCTCAACCCATTTCGAGCTCACTTTTGTGAACAGTTTTATGTAATGTGACCATTATTTTGATAATGAAGATGAAATATTTTCTGAGCCAGCACTGAGTTATTTCAAAGGGCTAAATCTCTTGAGTTAGGGCCCAGCCCAAGCTTCCCAATACCTTTTGTTTTGTATTTATATGTTTTGTTTCAGTTCATGAATTTTTTGTTGTTAGATAGATTTCTTCCTAAGTAGAATAGGTTGCTTTTGGTGATTTACATAGTTGTTTCCATTTCAGTTTGCTGAAGTAGGTTAAATAGTGATAGGAAAAGATACAAAAAGCTTATCAATAGAGCCTTTACCTCCTTTCCTCCCTTTGGGACCATGAGCTGAGGTCAAGACACTCTTGCTACCACAAAAACATAGTTTTGCTTCCTCCATGCAATTTCTAGTGTTATAGTTTGATTTAGAGGTTAATGTTTTGCTTCAGATCCATTTTTCCATGTTCATTTCTATTTCTGCAATAAATCTCTTTCCATGCTTTCCTTTCCATATAGCATTGTTCAGCATTTTATTTTCCTAGATCAGAATTTAGGTTAACATGAGATATAGTTTTGTTTTTGGGTGCAACTAGTTCTTTTCTTGCTCAGTTTCAGTGTTTGATTTGCAGCTCTCCTATAGTACATCTCTGCTCATAATAAGCCAATAAATCAGCCATCACCATCTCTTTTGCTACATGTTTCACAGGTCATTCACAACCCTTCACAAATCTGCCCTAATTTCTACACTTTTCTCATAAGCTTTCCTCTCGTCTCTTGAACAAATCCAACCATCATTCTCTTTCCTAATCCTCCTTGATGAACTTCAGACACCTCAACACCTCCCTCTAATCTTCAGCTACCCTTTCCCACCATTTTTCCACCTTTAAAACCTCTAAAAGTAGCCCTCGGCATCCTCCTGTAGATCCCCTGCAGCCTCCTGTAGAATTTCCTGTAAGTGACTTTTTGAAGTCCAATTGTAGAGGAAGCCTCTAGAAGGTTACCAGAGGCCTCCTAGGACCCCTCCACACCTTCCTACACCTCTGCAAAACCCAAAGTCGCCTTCCATCACCACCTAATCACTACCACATCCACAAACAGATAAATTACATGCATAACAATTTCACATAAAATACATAAAAATTCAAAAAGGTGTTTCTTTTCCATTTCCTTCTAGAAATAGCTTGAATAGATGTAGTTCACTTCCTTAATAGGAAATGGCATTCATTTCATAGGCTTTCATCTCTCTTTCTCCAAAAATAGGGTTAGTTGGTAAATTAGGGTTTGTTAGGTTTTTCTTTACATTCTAGTCTTCTTTCTCTTTCTGCAAGTAGAATAGCCTTTGTAGAGTAAGCTTTCCCTTCTTTCATCACATTTAAAGCTTCTTCTAGAATTCATAGAAGTTGGCTTGAGCTCCTAGTGATCTTGCGCCAGTTGACCAAGTGACAACCTGAAATAAGAACTAGTACTTGTGCATACAACACTGTCGCTTCCAAGTTTGTTACGAACTACCGAGTTGATAAAAGTAAATTAGGAAGTCCCAGGAGTTGTAGCATTATTGCTGCAATACTGGTGCTCACCACTTTTTGGCGTCGTTACCAGGGAAGCGTTAGAGTATTTTGTGATTACTACTTTTCTTCTATTTTCTACTACAACATTCTGCTAAGTAGTTCATTTCAGCAAAAGTAGAGTAGTTGTTTCTCTCAATTTTTGCATTTCATTGCTTTCATTTCAATTATGCAATTTCCATTTCAGCAAAAGTAGATTAGTCCTTTCAATTCTACAATTTCCATTTCATCCAAAGTAGATTAGTCCTTTCAATTCTGCAATTTCCATTTCAGAAAAAGTAGATTATTTCTTTCAATTCTGCAATTTTCATTCCAGATTAGTCATTTCCTTGCTTTCAATTCTGAATTTCATTTGCTTTCCTTTTCAGTTCTGCAATTTCATTTCAGCAAGTTCATTTCAGTTAGTTGCAATTTATTTGTTCAGTCAATTTCAGTTTTGCAGGTACAAGCAGTGAAAAGAAATGAAAACCAACCAAAAATATTTCCTTTCATGCCTCTTAGGAATAGAGATAATTCATGAAAATGTTTGCCCAACACCTCCACTGCTTCACACAACCAACCTTCTCTCATCTTCAGTGGTTGCAATCAAGAAAAACCCTTAGATAACAACTAGACATATTTGAAGAACCTATAGGGGAGGAAGAAGAAGAAAACATTCCTCTGGAGCCAATGGCTAAAAACAGAAATGTTGGGAGCAGTACCTTTTCTTCCAATTCATCCATTAAAGGTGAAATTGGAAGCATGTTGGAAGACCTCAAGAGTGAGATGCTGCAGATTCTTTCCATGAAAATGGATTCCTTACATATCAAAAGGAAACAAGACAAAGCAAAAATGGCTTTGGCCATTTTTTGCCCTAGATGCACGAGGAGGCATCCTAGGAATGAATGCCCATTGAACACTATAAAGGTTTGTTCAATCTGTGAAGAAAATCATTCTACAGACAAGTGCATGTCCTTGCCCAGACTTAAAGCTATGTACCAAGGGGCCAAAGGAACCACTGAACAGATCTATTACATAATCCAAAGGAGGCTGCATAGACCCAGACCATATCAGCAGGGGATGCAAGGGAAATCTCAAGCATACTACAACACCAACCAAGTCACATTCATACCTTCTTGGGGCCCCCCTGCTCATCCTTCCTGGTCCACACCTCCTCCTTGCTCCTTCACATCTCCATATCATGCCTGTTATCAAGAAAACTAGTGTCTATGCAAAGCTGCTAGTCCCACTAAGACTGGTAGCTATCTTAGAAACAAACAAACTAAAACTACTTTCGTTTTCCTTTATGAGAAGTAGATAAGAGGGGAATAAAGGAGACCAACCTCTGTCTTACGCTTGGTTCCTTACTTGATTCCTCTCCCTTCTGATAGATCTTTGCCACTCGCTTCCTCATCTACCCAGCTTCAAATAGCACTTGTGGAATCAAAGAAGCATAACACTATCCAAGAACAGAGATCTAATATCATAAACAATATAGGACCAGATATATATTGACCGCACAAATGCATATATCATCAATCATACAAGAATGTGGAGGAAAAATTGAATAGCTTTATTAATATCAAGAATAGCAAAGAGGATTACAACCAATTGTTATAACCTAGCATCATCCTCTCAGCAAGAAAACCCTTCTTCACCTCATGAAAAGCTTAGATCACCCAACACTATGATGTTACACCAAGAAACCAGAAACACTTCCTTTCAAGATACAAAATTCTAGCCTCTGGATCTCTGGGATGAGGGATCCATATATAGATGATTGCAGGGAGGTGATTCAGCTTCTGAGATTTGATTAGTTTCCTCTCTCTGATTGTTCTTGATTCCACTTGGAGATTGATGATCTCTTACTCATCCTTGGGCGAATACAGAGAGGCAAGTGTCACAAGAGAAGTTTGTGGAAGATTCCATGATCATCCACCTCACAAATTGACTCTACCATTTGTTCACTCTTGCCCATCGCACCCCATAGAAGAGCTTTTCAGTATGCATCGCACCTCCCGTGTGCATTTAGGTGGGATGCAGCGCACTTTGACCATGGAGCAGTCCAGTTTTGACTAGTTTTGAGTAGTTTTTCGTGGAGAACTTTTGGGAGATGATGTAATCAGCTGACCTTGTTCTTTTAGGGGTTGGAACAACACTTTCAGGGACTTAGGAGCCCTTGGTTTATGGACATGTTTGATTGGGGTTGCAGTGCCCAAAAATGTCTATAACAATGCCCAACCAGCCAACCATTCATTTCAATCCTATGCTCAGCCACTACCTCAGTGGAATGAATCTCATAAAGGGTGGAGGCCCCAGTATAGCTCTCCTCCCACTCTTTTTCCTCCACCACCTACTCAACCATTACCTCCTACTCCACCAAGGCAACCCCAAATGCCTACTCAACCGAGCCTGAACCCGAACAACAAATAGGCTCAGCAAGTATATAGTGGGGAACCACCTGCCCAACTACAACCCCATCCACATCCATCTCAAATATACACTCCCACTCAACTACATGTACCATCATTTCCAAACCCTCACATTGAAGTAGTTCAACCCAATTACAATGCTGAGGTACAACACTTCCAAACAACTCCTCTTGAGCTCAATGATATTCACCAGAGTATTGCAAAAAAGAGATTATATTGATATCATTGAAGGACCACATCCAGTAGAAGAAGATTCAAAAGAGAATATCAAAGAACCATAGGCTACACTTGATGAACAGAAGACATCAAAATCAGAGATTAAGAGAGCTCCCTCATGGTTACCATCAAATCCTCCATGTATTCAAGAGAAAAATCGGCAAAAAGAAGAAGATATGAAGGTCATGGTAGAAGAAGACATGAAGAATGATCTAGATCAGTAGAAGGGCCAAGGACATCACAACTATATTGAGATATGGTTCCAGATAGTCACTAAGTTCCAGCATCACTCTCTTCCTCAACTATGCTTGATCCCTTCAAAGTCAAATCATTTGGCCTCTGAAATCCAAATACATGTCAAAGCATACATTTCAAGCCTCCACATCATCTTGTCTATCATCTCAATGTGCACATGGCTCCATTGGAAGTCTTCTTATACTTGAAAGTGATTTTTTTTTTCAAGTAGGGTAGGGTAGAGAATAAAAAATGAAAAATAAGAGAAAAAATAAAAATCTAAGGTGAAAACCTCCTTGGAGGCGCCTCAAATTGGCTCATTGATTGAAAACCTCCATGAGGCAGTCAATGGGTTGGAAAGAAGAAAAAAGAGGAAAAAGAATAAGATCCCTAGGTGAAAACCTCCCTTGGAGGCGCCCAAGGCAGGCAATTAGGGTGAAAACCTCTCTGAGGCGCCCTAGTTGTTTTCAAAAAAAAAATTAGAGAAAAGGAAGAAGAAAAATGAATTTCTAGTTGCATTGTAAGTGCAAGAGGACTACAGGAAGCAACAGCAGGTGCCAAGGAAGCTCTGAAACCCATAACAGCACCTATCCTACCTTCCCTCACCTTTCTCCATCATTCTTGACATTCTTTTCACCTCACTGTGCTTCTTTTTCGAAAATTGTGTTTTATACAAGAGGCCCTGTGTTTTCTATAGGAGAAATTACAAAGAGCTATAAATGGATTTTAAAGGCAGTTTGGGAAACAGGGAAGCTTCATACAAGATTTATAAATCCTCCTGCAGTCTTCAAACCCCTCTTCCATCATTTTCAAGCCCGCATCACACCCCAAGCTCATTTTCCTTGCTGTCCAAAAAACTATAGGATGTAAAAATACATAGAGCAGATTTTTTTTTTTCCATAACTTGAAAACCATGCATCCATTTAAAAAACTATTTCATGGGGAGTTGCATATGGATGATGGTAACATGCTCAAGAAATTTCAGCAAATTCCAGTGCATGGTTAGCAAGAAATTAGCCTCCATCACCTTCAGTTATTTTTACATTTTCTCCATATCAGTGTATACATTTAAAAAATTGTTTCATGGGGAGATGCATATGGATGGTGGTAACATGCCCAAGAAATTTCATCCAATTCCAGTGCACGGTTTCCAAGAAATCGCCCTCCATCACCTTCAGCCATTTTCAGTCATTTTCAAATCTGTGAATCCATTGACCAAAATGTTTCTATGGGAGGTGCATAGTGATTATGGAAACATGCTCAAAAAATTTTAGGTCAATCTAGTCTAGCATTTGGGAGATATGGAGAAAACAAGTCACTGTCCCATTAAAATCTAGTATCAGTAGCATGAGGGTGCAAATCTGAAGGTTGAAGCAGACATCTGAAGCTAGATCTAGCCAGAGGATACCTGCACAAGACAAATAACAAGAAGCCAAAAAGCATAGCAGAAGGGATACAGGCATGAAGCACATAAATCCAAGCATGCAGCAGCAAAAGAGCCAAGCAGCAGTGCAGCACAAGCATTCGACTTGCAGGTAAGTGTCTAACCCTCTCCTCTATTGCATCTATATAATTCAAAAACTGCATGAATGAATGAAATGGTTGGGATTAAACCAGAAAGGTGGCCAGTTAACTGGCCACCCTCATCTAGTTTGACTGCGCTCATCCGGAGATCCCACACACGTGTGCCTAGTCAACTCACAAAAAATACAAAATGACAGGTAGTGGCGGGTGTATAAACTCCGATGCAAATGATGGGAAGTGATTGTGGAGAGAAATCATGAGGAGTCATGACGGCACAGCAGTGGGGACCAATGGTCTGAATAATGGAAATGTACCCTTTTTTCCACCTCGCATCATCACCGGAAATATCTCGAGTAAACATAAGTACTCCTCCTGGAACTTATCGCTACCTTTGTTTCCATTTTATCATCATCCCCGCAACTGCAGCAAACTCCATACCACCTCCATAGCCTCGAAACCATCGCTCTTTGTCATTTTCAGAAATCCTCCTCTTATCGGGCTCTACAGGAGCATTATTGGGTTCTACAGGAGTAGTAACAGGGTCTACAGGAGAACCTCCTGCCATTTCTATAGGAGGGCCAGTAAGCAGTTTTACAAGAGAAAACACAGGATTTTCGCTCAAATTTAGGACTGAAGAGGTAGGCTTTGTACAAACCCACCTTGGATATTCATATATACAAGGAGTGATAGAATTTTAGGGAAGGATTAAGCCTGAAAAAGAAGAGGAATTGCATTAAAAAATGCTGCCTGTTTCTTAAAGAAAAACACAGTTTTTTCTTTGTTTCCTGTTTTTGCAAAAAATTGTTGTCTCCTTCTCCACCTGAGGTATTCCAAAAGATTATAAACATAATGACAGGGAGATTCATGAGGAAGGAACCCCTAAATCTAGTTAGGCTCCATGAACATCCTGAGGTAGTAGCCATTTTTACCAGAGCCAATTAGATGCCATTCTTCGAAAAATTTCGAGGGTATGATGAAGTAACTCACGAGTTTTCCCTTTCCTTAGTACCCCACTCAAAGACCCATGCCACTTTTACTTTCATAGGTCTCACCATGGAAATCACCCCAGATTTTATCAGTAGGGTTACCAGTCTTCCACTTGGACTACCCTAGAGCAAAGATGAAAATCCATTGGGTCAAGTTGCCAAGAAAACCTTCTTCCAACCAAATGAGCATCCTGTAGAGGAAAAAAATGGCATCAGAAGAACAAGCATACCTTACCCTTGGGATGAGGTCAGTTACCAAATTATCAAGTACATTTCCTATGAAGGGAGGTATAGAATAGTTTATGGCTACCATTTTATACTTCTGCATGCACTGAGATATGGAATGGATATTCCCACACCCCAAAAACTCAATATTCCCTATTTTCTCCTACAGTTCCTTATAGGTTCCAGCATTAAATTGAAGGCAGGAGGTCCAGACCAATTGGCTCACCATGGACTAATTAAATCGTTGGTGGAAGAAGCCCTCCACACCTTCATAATCCCCATAGCCTGGGAGATCTTCAGAAATATGACAAGAGAAGATGATATAAAATACCTCACATATGACCTCAATCCTTCTGAAAGTGAGGGGGAGGAACAATAAGAAGAAGAAGGGGAGGAAACTTAGGAGAAAATAAAGGAAGAAGACACCAAAACAGAGAAGGAAGAAACTGAATCAGGGAAGGAAGAGATTGAAGCAGAGAAGAAAAAAACCAAAGAAGAAAAGAAGGAACCTAGGACAAAAAAGAGAAAGACTAAACCAGAGAAGAAAAAGACTAAAGCAAAAAAGTCAGAAAATAAACAAGATGAGAAGGAAGCCAAAACAGAGCTAGAGGAAACAAATCTAGTAGAGGCAAAAATGACAAAAGAAGAGGAAAAAGGGGCAACGATGACAGAAGTGTCTCTTGAGACACTAGAAAGGGAAGCATCAGTTGTTCTTGCTACCCTCAGCACCCCAGTTAAACCAAAAAAAAAAGAGGAAAAGGCAACCATCAATGTATTTCAGGGCTCGAAAAGCATAAGAATAAAAATAGGGAAGCCACAGCCATCCTAAAAAGAGCTTATCATAATTGAAGATTCCCCTACTATCAAAAGGGAAGAATATCCTTCCAAAACCCCCATTACTTATGAAAGAGTAAGTCCTAGATCTTCCACTTGGAAGGAAAAAATAAAACTACAGGACTCAAAAATAGTCCTATAGGAGGCACAGACTGCTCTACAAGAGACCCTAACAAAGCTACATGAGACTGAGAAACTTGAGAAAAGTGCAGAAGAGTAGACCAAGGGGAAGGATGAAACAACAGAGATTCAAGAACCTAACCCCTAGCCTAGTTTGGGCTCTTATTACAATCTCCTTGAGGGGGGGGGAAATCAACCCACATAAGTTTGTAGTCCCACTTTTCTTTGAGCTAGAGAAAGAAAGAGTAAGGAGCCATAGATGGATGCAAATTTCCAAGTCCAAAGAGGTGGAAAACATTGGCCACATGGAGAGAAAGCTTAGAGAAATGGGTCAGGAGTTAAGCACTGTAAGACATACATAAGCAATCAGAAGATCTCACTTGGAAGCAGAAAATGAAATGTTAAGAAAACAGTTGCAAGAAAAGGACATCACAATTTTCATTCATGACCAGTTGGGCTATGGAGGCACTACAGTGCAGGACACCATCAAAATCATATGGAGTATACCTCAAAGACCAGTGGCTACAGTTTCAGATCAAGACCTTGGCACAGAGAGGCACCATGCCTTTTAAGGATTATAGACAGATCATGGACTTATGTGACCACAGTTCAGCAAAAGACAAAGCAAAATAATAGAGTTGTATTTGCATAACTTGGCCCTCAGTGATATGAACCTACGGGACCCCAATGCTAGGTTAGGGGACTTGTAGCTAATGGCCATGGCATCATGGATGAGTCATGAGGATAAAAGGGCAACAGAAGTCAAGAATTTGACGGCAAAAGAACAAAATGAGCCCCTAATGATTAGAGCAGATCCATCAGAACCTATGGCTCTCATTAGCACCCACTAGCTACTTGAAAATGATCCTCAAAGGGCCCCTAAGTACATCAATGATCAAGCCCAGGCTATTGCACATTTTGAGCACATGGAAAGATTGGTTGGAGATGACTACATTCATGCCTGCATGACGAGGTGGAATACACTGCCACACAGCTTGCAGATCAAGGAGCATCACTCCCCATCCAAGATGAAAGAAGCATTGAGGAGAGTGCCACTGTATAAGAAATCTATGCAAAGTTTGAGGGCCAATTGGATTTGCCTCAAAATAAGTCCCCCACTGCTGCTACGATTGCTAGAGGGCAAAAAAGAGGAAGAAGAAAAACAACAATGGGAAGAAGTGGACAGAAAGGAAGGATTCCATGATAAAGAAGAGGATCTCACATCATAAGCATGGGATGTCAAGGAGGCCATCAAGGCCATCAAAGGTAAAGAGATGGACTAGTTGCTCAAAGGATGAGCAGCACATTTAGTAGGGGGGTGATGATGAGCCCCAGAAATGGGTAATTATATGGGCTCATTTTACCTCTTAACTTAGCTTAATCCACCATTCTCATTATTTTATTGCATGCTTTTTATTATATTTGTGCTAATAGAGTGAGTTTGGTCAGTCATTATGCCATGAAGTCTAATGTGAGCTTTATGTAGATTTTTGGTCAAGTTTGAGACAAATTCAAAGGTTTAATGAACATTTGGCAGCCAATATTCAAGGAAGACTATGGAGAGGATTTATAGTAGGGTGTCCTCCTCATTGATGACTCCCTACTTCAATTCCTCCTTCATAAATCTCGGAGCACAAGCAACCACATCAATCTATCAAAGAGGCAGCCGAGAAAGTGAAGGTTAACTATTGTCTATCTCAAGTCCTGGGAACCGAGTCTCCCTAATTTTAAGGGAGCTGTTGGAAGCTCTAGTTGTATAAGTAGAAAGGCCTAGGGCCTCATTAGGTATTTGGATGTTATTCAAATTTTCGCACTTCTGTTGCAACTCTTGCTCAGCTCATTTTGAGCTCACTTTTGTGAACAGTTTTATGTAATGTGACTATTATTTTGATAATGAAGATGAAATATTTTCTAAGCCGGAACAGAGTTCTTTCAGAGGGCTGAAGCTCTTGGGTTAGGGCTCAAATCAAGCTTCTCACCACCTCTTGTTTTGTATTTATATGTTTTGTTTCAGTTCATGAATTAGTTGTTGTTAGATAGATTTCTTCTTGAGTAGAATCAGTTGTTTTTGCTGATTTACATAGTTGTTTCCATTTCAGTTTGTTGAAGTAGGTTAAATAGTGATAGGTAAAGATACAAAAAGGCCATCAATAGAGCCTTGACCTCCTTTCCTCCCTTTGGGACCATAAGCTAAGGTCAAGATAGTCTTGCTGCCACAAAAGCACAGTTTTGCTTCCTCCATGCAATTTCTAGTGTTATAGTTTGATTTAGAGGTTAATGTTTTGCTTTAGCTCCATTTTGCCATGTTCATTTCTACTTCTGCAGTAAAAATCTTTCCATGCTTTCCTTCCATATACCATTGTTCAGCATTTTATTTTCCTAGATCAGAATTTAGGTTAACATGAGATATAGTTCTGTTTTTGGGTGCAGCTAGTTCTTTTCTTGCTCAGTTTCAGTGTTTGATTTGCAGCTCTCATATAGTACATATCTGCTCATAATAAGCCAATAAATCATCCATCACCATCTCTTTTGCTACATGATTCATAGGTCATTCACAGCCCTTCACAAATCTTCCCTAATTTCTGCACTTTTCTCGTAAGCTTTCCTCTCGTCTCTTGAACAAATCTAACCATTACTCTCTTTCCTAATCCTCCTTGATGAACTTTAGACACCTCAACACCTTCCTATGATCTTCAGCTACCCTTTCCCACCATTTTTCCACCTTTAAAACCTCTAAAAATACCCCTCGGCATCCTCCTATAGATCCTCCTGTAGATCCCTTGCAGCCTCCTGTAGAATTTCCTATAAGTGACTTTTTGAAGTCTGATTGTAGAGGAATCCTCCAGAAGGTTACCAAAGCCTCCTAGGACCACTCCACACCTTCCTACACCTCTGAAAAATTTAAAGTCACCTTCCATTGCCACCTAATCGTTGCCACATCCACAAACAAATAAATTACATGCATAACAATTTCACATGAAATACATAAAAATCCAAAAAGGTGTTTCTTTTCCATTTCCTTCTAGAAATAGCTTGAATAGATGTAGTTCACTTCTTCGGTAGGTAATGGCAATCATTTCATAGGTTTTCATCTCTCTTTCTTCAAAAATAGGGTTAGTTGGTAAATTAGGGTTTGCTAGGTTTTGCTTTACATTCCAGTCTTCTCTCTCTTTCTGCAAGTAGAATAGCCTCTATAGAGTAAGCTTTCCCTTCTTTCATCGCATTTAAAGCTTCTTCTAAAATTCATAGAAGTTTCCTTGAGCTCCTAGTGATCTTGTGCCAGCTGACCAAGTGACAGCATGTAGTAAGAACTAGTACTTGTGCATACAGCATCATCGCTTCCAAGTTTGTTACGAACTACTGGTTTGATAAAAGTAAAGTAGGAAGCCCCAATAGTTGCAGCATTATTGTTGCAATACTAGTGCTCACCAAGAAGCATATGGCTGAAATGGTTTATTGGTAAGTTGGGAAGGACATTGAATTGCATAAGACCAAGGAGAAGGTTTGGACCATGAAGGATGACCACGAGAACACAAAGGGGGCAAGGGTGCATTCTGATTTGGATTGTAATAGGCATAGGATGCACCCTTCATGCCCTATTGGTATGGTCAAGGTTTTTGAGGCCTCCTTTAATTGATATAATAGAGTTCTTCAGCCCCACCTTCAGCCCCTTGTTATACAAACTTCAATATAGGTAAAGAAGGGCACTTATCTGTCAAATTGTTTTCCTCACAGACCGAGAGGACCTGTATAACATTTAATGGACACTCAATTCTTCAGTGCCTTCTAGTGCATCTAGGGAAAAATATAGTTAAAACTCTCTCTACTTCCTCAAATTTCATTTTGATCTGCATAGTGTCCATTTGTAGAGAAAAGGTGTGCAACATTTCACTTTTAAATTCCTCCAACATGTTTCCAATTTCACTCTTGATAGATGTGTTGGAGGAAGAGGAACTAGCCAAAGCTTGACTAGCCCTACCCTTCTTTCTAGCAGCCCTAGAATGGTTTTTGAACATTGTCTTGATATCATTATAGGGTAGCTGATAAATGTCCCCTCCATACAGCATGTTTAGGGTTTCCAGTATGTCTTCCTTGATTCCTCTAAGAAGGACTAACTTGAGTGATTTAGGATCAAGGGTGCATCTAGCCCTTTTGTAACTAAGTTAGAACCTTTCCTCATAATCTTCCAGAGATTCATCAGGTCCTAGGGTCATTCTAAATATTTCCTCTTTGGTGTCTTTGGACCTACAATAGTCCATGTACTTGTTGTTAAAGGATTGCTACATTTGAGCCTAGGTAGTGATGTTATTCCTAGGTAGACCCATGAACCAGCGGAACGCTGCATCCTTAAAGGTGGATGGAACAATTTCAACTTCTGGTCATCAGAGGTATAACCATAACTTTTGCATATGAGAGCAAACTCAAAAAAGAAGGTATAAACGTCCTCTAAGTTTAATCCATGGTAGTGAGGAAGGGAAGAAGGACTTATATGTTTCATCCTAGTATCTCCATTAGTCTCTCTAATTGGAAAAACATCCTCATTTTTGTTTTCAGCAATGATGTAAGTGTGTGGAATGGTCTCTTCTTCTTCTTCCCCAATAGGCTCTTCAAATATTTTAGGTTGTTCACCTAAGAGTTCCTCTAACTATCCTGTAGTTATAGAGGGAAGTTGGCAGTCACCGAAGAAGATGGAAGGTTGACTGTTTGGTAGTGTGGGGGTATTTGGAAAGAATTTCCCTAAAGTTTCTCTACTCCTACGAGGCATGAAAGAAATATATCTTTTATTTTATGAGTTTTTTTCCAAACCAAATGCATGACAGAAAGGAAAGAAAGAGTAACATTTACCCAACAAATTCAAAATAGAAAGAAAAATTAGAGATTACATCTACCTATTCCCCTCCCTGGCAACAGTGCCAAAAAGTGATGAGCCTCAGTATTGCAGCAAAACTACTGCAACTCCTAGGGCTACCAGCTTTACTTTATCAACCTGGGGTTTCTTACAAACTTGGAGGTGACACTACTATATACACAATAGATGCATCATTCTACTCATGTCACTTCCCAATTAAGGCACTTGACCATTAGGGTTCCATACCATTCCTTTATTGAACTAAAGGGAGTCTGACTACTGATAGTGGAATGCAAATTTATTTCTAGTGCAGAGAGGGTAAATTCTTGTAAAACTAGGAAATGAAATCCTCCAACTTGTAAATGTTATGAAATGACACAAATCACTTGCAGAAAGGAAACTATGTTAATATTGTATTTGATCACCTCACTATCAGTGTTGCTTGAAAATGGAATATTATTCTATCCTTTCATAAGTCAAACAGACATGCATTAACTATATCATCTACACTTGCATAATAGATAAAGTTCTAATGGTTAAATATTACAAATAAAAGAGCTAATGCTATTTGATCTTGCAGGAAGGAAAGGAGTGAAAGGACTGACCTAGGTGGAACTTCTGGTCATGGAGTCCAAGCTGAGGGGTTAACCTACTCCTAAACTAGGCTAAGCTATCATTGCAGGTCAAAACAGAGTCAAAAGAGATTATTACAGGTTTTCTACAAGATGTCATGAACTACTACAGGAAACTACTATAGGATGTCCTGAACTACTACAGGATGTCCTGAATAGTTACAAGAAGATGGATGATAGGTTTTGGAGGACAAGAATGGTGGGATGAAGTGTTGGAAAGGAGAATGAAAATTGTGGAAGGTGTAGGGAAGATGAACATCACCCAAGACCAAGCCCAGCATTCCAAGAAGGCCGAATTTTCCTAAGACTACTTTCTCATGGTGGTTGGAAAACATAGCTTCAAAATATGGGCTGGTATGAATCAACAAAAGGTGAAGACCTAGGTGGATTTGGTTGGATGAGTCCCTTCCTGCAGATCAACAATTCCTGCAATAAAACCTGTTTCTCTTTTCATTTACAAATTATTACATGTCAACATGGAAAAAATGAGTTGATTTTAGAAAATTTGATCTAACTATTGTTAAGAACTAGATCTGTGAAATGGACTACCTTCTAAGCTACAACAATCTTGAGAAGTAGAATAACAACTTCAAATATTTCCAAGAAATCATAAACAGTTATCTAGCTAAGAATGAGACTTAATCTATGAATGAATGAAAGACAAACTCTATTTTTGGGTTGTGAGAGTTGGGTCCCCTAATCATGATCCCATAAGAGAGATGAGATAGAGGTCACTATCACAAGCTTTTATGGTATATTTTCCTTCTCTAGACTACAACACTAACCTACTATTTAAGCTAATGAAAGCATGGAGAAGCAACAACTTAATCAACGTTCTAAGTTAAACAGAAACATAAATAAAATTCAGTAGTTAATCAACACTCTAAGCTAAGAATACAGACACAAAAAGAGAGGAACTTCCGCTGCTAGGGTTGGGCCCTAACCCAAAAGCTTCAGCCCTCTGAGTCAGCTCAGTATTGGATCAAAACTGAATTTCACATTATCAATCAAGAAGTGTCAAATACATCATAACAATAATAGTCAAACATGCTTCAGCTTAATGGAATCTTGGATATGATAAAACTTTGAATCCTAATGAGTCCCTTAGTGTTATAGCTCCAAATCTCACTCTTGATGTTTGTGATGTTGCACTCATGGCCTAGGGCAACCCCTCCTTCCAAAATTGGTCCAAATACTTAAAAAACAATGTTTTACTCCCCATACGCGACATTTCCTTAAGATAAACGCATGTGTATGTGGATTTGTGTATACCCAACCCGCGTATATGTCTTAAAACACTTAAAAAAATTAAATCTCCTTAATTTCGGGCAGAGATCATGGGTTTTACCTGTTGATTATCTATTAGTTCCCGTGGCCCAACTATTCCCAACGAATTCCCATCTAAAAAACTACTTTGGGAGAAGTATAAAAAGGCTTCAATGAGAAGGCCTAAAGGAGGAGAGAAGAGAGAGAAAGATCACTCTGCTGAGATTATCCCTGATCAGGTCTAAATATCCTTGTGCTTCCAGCACTTCCCCCATTACAGGAAACCCTTGTTTCCTTGAGTTATGATGTCTTTACATTAGTTGATATATCCTTGAATGAGTTATGGAAGGAGCTTGTCGAAGGCTTGAGATTGGACGAATCCGGAGGACGGTTCCGCTTGGAGCCTGTGAAAGGAAGAATCAGGTGAAATCATTCCTTACTATATTTTAGTTATCTATCATAAAAGAAACACTTGTCTTGTTCCTGATATGAATCTTCTTCATGCTTATGATATTAATGTTATGATTTACATATGAATGGTTGTTTCAATTGTATAACTAACTTTCAATATGCTATGAAGTTGATTTCCTTATGATGCTTGGTCCATATACTGCTATGCTTTCTTGAATTGATTGTTTTGCAGGTTGAAGGGTTGAAAGGAACTCCAAGAGGGTTTGGACCCTGGTTGGATCTACCCAAACGAAGGACCCCCAGGTGCACCTCTCTTCGTGTAGTTTGTTTATATTAGCATCATCACTGTATGGAATGCTTGTTTTTCTTTGTAGATAACCCCCCCATGCTAGGGTATTGACCCAAGACCCTAGGGGACTTTGTCCCTAAACAGAATTGACGACTCCACTGGGGACAACAGTATTGTTGTTCCTAGTTTAGGTTTATTCAAGCCAATAAGGGCTCAGCAATTTATTTACTTACTATGACTGAGTAGTCTGTTACTGTAGGAACTTGAACTGTAAGTTTGATCAGTTTCTTCAGACTTTTTTTTTTTTTCTTGTGATCTTTTATATACACATCTTGGTTAGGTTACAGTCGTGTATGTATGCAAGTTTCACCATATAAACCCGCGTATACGTAGGTTTCTCTGGTCTGAATAGCGTATACACGCAACTGTGTATTGACACAGTTGCGTATACCCTAAAAATTTTAAGATTTTTCAAATATTTTTGTTTCTGAAGATATGTCTGTTGGGCTAAATCTTTCCTGAATAGTTACTTTTCTGTGTCAGTCTTTATTTTTACATCAAGTTCATGATTTCAAACTCTCTCTGGCTGTGGAAAGTGTTGGTCTTGTTTTGTTTTTTTGCAAGCGTCATCATTTTTTTTAAGCACACAAGATTTCTTTCTAGGAATCTTGGTTGTTCTGGTCTTCCAGGGCAAAAAGATTGGTCTCAATCTTTGTGGCAAATCTTGTTTTGGTGATCTTTTTGTTTGCGTGTCAAAACTGCATCTTTGTGGCCATTTACTTTTCTTGCTTTTTGAAAGTTGTTGTGTGACGATTTTGAGAATTGTCTTTCTTGATCTTGCGATCATTGTCACCAAGCTCTTTTTGCTGCTTTTTGATTGTTAAGAGCATCTTGAAACACACTTTTTGCTGAGTTTTCACCCATTTTGTGTTGTTAACTTGCAAAGTGTTTTGTTGCCTATTCTTCGATCATAAAGTTTCAGTCTTATTTAGAGCACTTTTGAAAAGTCATTTTTTTTTTTCTTTTGAAGAAAACTTCTTGAAAACTTGGTTTTTGCTTTCTTTGACCTTGTTTTGATTTAGATTCTTTGTTGCACGTGAAAGTGAATTTTTGTTTGTCTTGATATTTGCTTTTAGTGTTTAGATGAAAATGAGCATTAGCAACTTATATTCTATCTAAACATCTTAAGTGTCTAATTAGAATTGATAAACAAGTTACTTTCATTCCTTGATTTAGAGTAGTCTTAAGTTTTGCATCAGCATGTAATCATTGCATTAGGATAAATTTGTGCATCTTTTAGGGCATCCATAGTTTTGTTAATTTTTGTGAGTGTGAAGCTTCAGTAAAAGAAAAGAAAAGAAAATTTTGTTGCTTTCTTAGAATTTCCTCAGAACCTAGTAGAAATTTCTTTCATCGAAGAACAAAACGAGTGCATTTGCTTATAGTTTGGTTTTTATTAATTTCGTTTGCGTCAAAACACCACAAGTTTCACTTCCGCTTATCCCTTGACTTAAGAACAACCCATTTAAAAACAAGCGCTAATTAAAATAGACTAGAACTTTTTATAATTGTCAATTTAGACACACCAATAAGTTTTAGGATATTTTATGGCCTTGGATTAGGCGTGTGGAGAGAAAACTCTCTAAGGCCATTTAAACTGTCAAACATAGGAGTCTGAATAGTGAGTGCAAATACAATAGCGTTAGGAAGACCAGGAAAGCTCTACTTCTGGGAGTTAAGCACGAGGGTTTTTGAAGAAAAGGAAGAGAGATACCCCCTCTCCTACCTATCGGATCTTACCTCAAGACTATTCCGCCTGGCTTCTAACATGATTTGGTAACCTTAGTTGCTTCTCCTAGGGATCTACATAGGTGGTTGCAGAGGGGAATCCCATGGCACTTGAGGTCGACGTTGTATCACTCTCAACGGTACTATTGGAGGGCACCCTTACCAAGCTTGGGGGATTGCACCAGCGCAGGCTGTTGTTAGGAGGTCAGTGTAACTTCCTATGTTACCTTCACTGGTAGGACTGGGCTATCATTATCCCAAACTATCTTCAGAAGGACCCTTACTTCACTTTCTTGTATTTTGGTGTCCGTTCCTCATCACCCGGAGTGAAAATACTTGAAAGTTGTTTGACCGGCTGACATCTTTTAGGGACATTTTAGTGTGTGCTCTGTGCTCTTAGTTGGCCTAGCTTCCATTTTTTCTTGAGTCTTTAATTAGATCTTAAAAAAAATTCAAAGTGGCCGACCGATCACCTAGACGGTCTCAAAGACTTCATGGTCTTTCACCACTAAGTTTGGAGCCTTCTCCTAGAAGGCGCAGAGGTAATGCTTCCAGAGGATTTCATCGCGTGGCAGCTAACGCATCAAGGATTGATCCTCCTCTTGGGGGCATTAGTGTTTAGGATAGGCCTGGTACTTCTGTAGAACTAGAGATGAACACTCCAGTTCTTTCTCGAGTTCTCTTTCAATCGGAAGATAACATAGAGGTAGAAGAACTCCTAGAGTCGTTAGCGGCTCCAAATTCTCCTCTACCTTCTAGCCATCCAGATGTGTTACAATACGTTGGGACTCTGACGCATAAACCGTCAAGTCCAGGTCATATTACGCACTTACCTTTGATAACCACCACTAGAAGCATGGCTTCTACCACAAGTGCTACAACCATGCAGACTCTAACATCAATACAAGGGGGAGGAACTATTTCCATCACCTCTGCATATTTATTTGGATCTTTTTCTAGCACATCTTTAGTTGGTTCTACCTCCAATCCTTCTACTAGTGGAAATTCCCAAGCCAATGCATCTAGTTCGGGATTCTTTCCATTTAACACCCATTCACAGAGTATTCCGTCAGTTCCATTTAGTGCCTCCACACCCATGATGGGTGGGTCGGCTTCATTCCATGGTTTTCCTTTTCGAAGTGGTCATATACCACATTCCAACTCGACAATAGGATCTATGCCCTTTTCTTCTGCTGGACAAGGCAACAATCTCTTTCAAGGTTGGACTAACCCTGCGGTTAGTGGCATAGGAACTGGGAATCCATTTTTTGGCCAACAAGAGAATAGGCCATACTCCACAATTAGTTCATTTCGAAGTATTCATCCCTTAGCTTCTGCTTGGAATCCTTATTAGGGGTTATCAACTCCTTATAATCCTTTAGGAGGGAGCTTCGCTGGTTATGGAGGTTTCTCAACCTTAGTTGGTCAAACTCCGAGTTTTGCTAGATCACAAGGTTTGCCTTTTGGTCTAGCGGGTTCTGTTGATTACTTCGGGTAGCCTGGTGCCTTCCAAAATCCATGCCAATCTTTTTATAAATTTGGGAGCTCCACCCAGTCTGGGGTCCTCCTAGGCTTCCTTTTCTGGCAACGTTAAATTTTCCAGAGCTCACGAAATTAAAAAACGATCCAATCAAATACATTTCAGCCTAGCCTCCAGTCCCAACCAAACTCCCTTCAAACATTCTAAAGTTCGAGGGGAAGGGTGGTGAATACCCAGGTGACCATGTAACCACATTCCATTTGTGTGCTCATCAAACTCCCTTATCGATGACTCGATTAGGTTGAGACTTTTTCAACACACCTTGACTGGTAATGCGTCAAAGTGGTATATAGAGTTGCCAGGGGGTAGCTTTACATATTTCACCAATTTTGCTAATGTTTTCCTAAATCATTTCCAATTGCCCATCCGTTATGATGCCGAAATTGAACTTCTATCCAATTTTCGTCAGGACACAGCAACTCACATTTCTAATCATATTCAGGAATGGAGACGGAGAAAGAGGCTCATTAAAGCTGAAATTACTCCAGAATACCATCTCAAATGGTTTTTGAAATCTTTACAACCTAAAATATCTAAGGATGTCTCTCTGTCCGAAGTCTATTCTGAGGCGCAAGCTATTTTTAGGGCCCAACAATTAGAATTGATTTATTCTAAGTCTGGGATTATACAAAAAAATTTGCCTGATGCTCCTGGGACTAAGGTTGATCTAGCCAAATTGAAGCCAGGTCCCCATGCGGATGGTATCATTGGATCGCTAGACACCAATGCGGTGAACCTGTTGAGCCAATTGTAGCAGTTGTCTTTACAAACTACTCCTATAAATTAGGTCACATCGTCTAACCCTTCGTCTTCTCAACCCTCTTCAGTTAATGCCATCCAATCCTCAAATCCTAAAGGAAATCAAAATTCCAATGGGAAAAAGAAGGGACGAGGTAAGAAAAAGAGTCAAGATGGGAAGACTGATGCAAATAAACCTGGAAATAATGCTGGTGGTGGTGGAAATGAGTCTAGAAAGAAAGTCAATTTTCCATGCAAGTTATGCAGTAGAGACCATTTAACTTATCTCTACCCAAAAATTCAAGATGCTCAGAAATTTTTAGGGCAGCAAGGGACTTCTAGTTCTCAAGCTATGTTAACCAACCCTATTCCCCAAGGGCAGCAAATGTTTGTTGGCGCAAGTTCAAATCCTGGTACCTCTGCAAGGGGCAACCAGGAAGGGGAGAAATCATCAAATGTTTTCATGATGGGTTCTAACATTCATGTGGCCACTCGGTCACGTGATTACGGTGAAACTAAAACATCCAAGGACCAAACTGCTCCCGGACATACCAACCTTCATATTGAGCGACCCCCTGTTGAGACTATACCACGAATACCGAAAGGTTCCGCTAAATGTGCGACTATCAATCCAAATGCAAGGGCCACCCAGAATTACTCCATTGTTGAGGATCTGGCTCAAAGTGCATGCGCTATGTCTACTTTAGAGGTTCTCTAGTCGTGTCTAGCTCAACGAAGTGCTTTGCTTTCGGTGATAGGGGTAGTTGATCCAAATAACTCTTTAGTGCTCACTTTTGACATGCTTAATGTCAAAAAGTGAATCCCTCATCACATGGCTTTTCAAAGAAAGTCTACATACCTAAAAATTAACATTTTTCATACCGTTATTGATGAAGGAGCTTCCACGTGCGTCATGTCGATGTCATGTTGGAAGGCCATTGGATCACCTTCGGTTGTTCCTTCACCTACCCTCCTAACTGCATTTGATGGGAATTCTCATCAGCCACATGGGATTATCTCGACCTTTCCCATATGTGTTGGGGGGAAGATCGTCAATATTGAAGTAGAATTCATTGATGCTAACCTAGATTACAATCTCCTCTTAGGAAGGAACTGGGTATACAAAATGGATGCCATTGTTTTGACTCTGTTTCGTGTCATTTTCCTTCCTAATGAAGGGAAAATCGTCAAGGTTGATCAATTGGATTATTGTCCAGTTGATCCTCGAGCAACTTCGAACTCTACTATTCCTTTAATGGATAACCCTCGTCTGCCTACTAAGAATATAGGAGTTGGGATGTATTCTTCGTTGATGGGTACATTTGATTTTCCCTCTCCTGTCACTAGAATCAATGTCGTCTCATCATCCAAGGAGTCTTCACGAGAAGAGTTCTTCCGAACTCATTATTTTTTAGACCCTTGGACCTTGCCTTCACCTACGACCACATTAGCTGAAGGACAAGTTGGTGGAATGGCATTTCCTATGTCTAAAGCAGAGCTTAGATATCAGTCTATCGTCAACTCTGCAGATGACCATTCTACTCCTTTCTCTGAGGAGAAGCTAGATGGTGATGTGGCCCTGACCTACACCCTTGATTCTACCTCCGTTATGGACTGTTTAGATATGATTTTACCATTTGAGGAAGCAATCCTAGAAGTAATGATGGGTGTGCATCGACCTTGGGAAGACTTACACCATCGTTCATATTTTCTTCCTCCGTTGCAGGAAGTAGAATCCAGGTTCTCCGAGCTTTTTACCAGTGATGTTTGTACGGTATCAAATCCTTTGGCTCCAGAACACTTTCACGGTGAAGGTAATATGTTGGTGATTTCAAAAATGATATCTATAAACATCTCTAGGAACCCTAATGTGATCGAGAATCTCTTCCTTGGAGCTGAATGTTCCCTTGAAGAAATCCAAATTTACACTGACCTTTTTAAGGAGTTTCGAGATGTATTCGCTTCGTCTTATGAAGAAATGCTTGGCATTGATCCATCCATAGTTCAACATGAGATCAAGAAGTATGAAAACACCAAGCCGATTTGTTAGAAGCTTTGGCCGGTTAATCCTAGGAAAGCAGCAGCCATTAAAGCTGAAGTAGAGAAGCTGCTCAAGGGAGATTTCATATACCCTGTTCCTCTTACAGATTGGGTTTCTAATTTAGTCCCTGTAGATAAAAAACAAGGAACAATCCAAGTATGCATTGACTCTAGGGACCTAAACAAAGCTTGTCCCAAAGATAATTACCCCACGCCATTTATTGATCAAATTATAGATGAGTGTGCGGGTAATGAGGTTTTCTCCTTTGTAGGTTTTAACCCCATACAGAAATTACCTACATACGAATTCTAAAACACAGAAAATAAACAATGCGAGAGCATAACACATAAAACACATATACACATAGATTTTCCCCTGGATCCAAAAACCGGGACTACCAACTTGATTTTTCATTATATTCCTTTCAATGTTATAATACATATTTATACATGCCGAAGCATCCAATACCTTGGACCGAAAAACCATTGCGTCCAATACCATGGACCGAAAACCATCGCGTCCAAAAAACATGTGCGAAAATCATGCACAAAGCCATAGGAGGATCCGCCCATAAAGTGGGGTTACGAGTACACCTCAAACCCTCTGTGACCCACCTCTGCTACACAATTGGTGCAACGAAGGGGGTGCTTTGCCTCCCCTCTAACCCCCTGGTTAAATACGTGGGATAGTCATGGAAAGAATATAACACAACCCAACATTCTCCCACTTGTTTTTTTTCTTTCCACAGGGGGCCACAAGAGAGCTTGTCATTTTTCCAGCCCTGAAACGCCCATTGTTTCTCTACACCAAGATAACTTCTCAGAGCTCATAGATTTTGTCAATGCATCTGCAGTATTCTTCAAAGTGTCCACCTTTACCAGCAACACCTTTTTGTCTTCTATCATATCCCTCACAAAGTGATACTGAACATCAATGTGCTTTGTCTTTGAATGATATGCAGGGTTCTTTGCCAAGAAAATTGCACTTTGGTTGTCACAGTCTATCCTTATAGCTTCCTGTACTAACCCCATACTTGAACACAATCTCTGCAACCAAACTGATTCCTTTCTTGCATGAGTGGCTGCCATGTATTTTGCCTTTGTAGTTGATAGTGCCACTATAGATTATTTCTTACTCATCCAACTAATTGCACCTCCAAATAGGTTAAACACATACGCACTTGTAGATCTTCTCTGATCCAGATCTCCACCCCAGTCTACATCAAAAAGGTCATGAATATCCAACACTCTGTCCAATCCTGGTCTTCCTTGGTAGCACAAACCATAATCACTAGTTCCACGTAAATACCTGAAAACCCGCTTCATTGTTGTCCAATTATCCTTCCTGGTTTTAACATAAACCTGCTCAATACTCCCACTGCATGTGCAATGTCTGGTCTAGTACAGACCATTTCATACATCAGGCTACCGACTGCACTTGCATATGGAACACGGGACATGTCCTCTTCCTCTTCTTGTGTCTTGGGACACTATTCAGCAGATAACCTCACACCTACAGGAATAGGAACCTTCACTGGTTTACTATCCTGCATATTAAACCTCTGCAGTTTTGTCTCGACATACTTCCTCTAGTTTAACTAGAGCTTCCTCTTTGCCCGATCTCTTTTAATTTCCATGCCCAAAATATAGTTTGCAGCACCAAGATCTTTCATGTCGAATTTGGAGGAAAATTGGGTCTTCAAATCCTGGATAATTTATTTTTCATTTCCAACCAGCAACATATCATCCACATAAAAGACCAGATAAATAACACAGTCACCAATTAATTTAAAATAGACACAGTGATCTACTTTGCTTCTGGTGAAGCCAAGTCCCTGTATAAATGTATCAAATTTCTGATACCACATCCTTGGTGACTGTTTTAACCCACACAGGGACTTCTTTAACTTGCATACTAGTTCTTTCTTACCCTTCACCGCAAAGCCTTCAAGTTGCTTCATGTAGATCTCCTCATCTAGGTATCTGTGAAGAAATGTTGTCTTCACATCCATCTGTTCTACCTCAAAATCAAAAGCAGCAACAACAGATAAAAGTAATCTAATAGAAGTTACCTTAGCAACAGGAGAAAAAAATATCACCAAAATCAATTCCCCGCACTTGGGAATAACCTTTTGCTACCAACCGAGCTTTGTATTTCTCCACTTTTCCTTCTGCATTTGTCTTCTTTTTTATCACCCATTTGTTGCCAATGGGTTTCCTTCCAGCCGACAACTCCACCATATCCCAAGCCTCTTTTTTGTGCAAAGATGCCATTTCATCAACCATGGCCTCTTTCTAGAGTTTTCCATCCTCTGAATCCACTACTTCCTTCACAGTTCTTGGATCATCATCAGTACCAGACAAAGCAAAATTTGAACAGAAAACAGATGGACTATACCTTTCTAGCTGCCTTCTTTCTCGAACTGATCTTCTCACAGCTGGAGTTTGTGGCTCTTCATCTTCTGATTCCTCCTCTGCTGTAGAGTTTGATTCTTCCTCCTTTAGCTCAAACTCTATATTCTCAGATTCCTTCAGTTGGACTTCATGTCTAGCATCTTTCACCTCTCTGAACACCACATCTCGGTTGTAAACAACCTTCCTTGTTACTGGGTTCCAAAGCTTATAACCCTTTATACCATCCTTATACCCAATAAAGATGCACTTTTCATATTTACTATCCAACTTGATTCTTTTCTCCTTTGGAACATGTACATATGCATCACATCCAAATATCCTTAGATGTGAAAGTGAGGGTTTCTTACTAGTCCATGCCTCTTGTGGAGTATTATCCTCCAACGCTGATGAAGGTGACCTGTTGACCAGGTAACATGCAGTATCCACCGCCTCTGCCTAGAATTCCTGTCCTGACTTGGCACCACTAAGCGTGCTTCTTTCCCTTTCCATCAATGTCTTGTTCATTCTTTCTGCAACTCCATTTTGCTGAGGTGTATATGGAGTAGTCTTCTATCGTGATATACCACACTTCTTACAGAATTCTTCAAATTCCTTGCTATAAAATTCTCCAGAATTCTTCTCTATCTGGTTTTCCATCAAAGCCTTAAATTCTTTAAACCTGTCAAAGGCTTCATATTTCTTCTTAAAGAAATATATCCATGTATTCCTTGAGAAGTTATCTATAAATGATACATAGTACACAGACTTACCCAGTGATGGAACCTTCATAGGTCCAAACACATCACTGTGCACAAGCTCTAATATCTGTTTCACCCTCTTACCACCAGAGGGGAAACTCACCCAATTCTGCTTCACATATACACAATTTTCACAGAAATCAAAATCTAGAGAGTTATTACTCATACCTTCTACCATACCTTTACCATGAAGTATTCGAAGACCCTTCTCTCCAATATGTCCAAGCCTTTGATGCCACAGCATGGTCTTCTCTCCAAAGACCACTAGATTTTATGCTCCACTTTTACGAACCACAGAACTATTGCACCCATCAATAACAGTGCTACCTTGCATCTTGTATAGAGTTCCAATCCGAACTCCCTGCATCAATACAGTTTCTCCCCGAACCATTTTGCAGGTATCCTTCTCAAACACTGTTTTTACACCTGCATCATCCAAATTGCTTACAGAAATCAAATTTCTGGCTAATGTAGGAATATGTAGAACACCTGGAAGTGTTCTAACCCTTCCACCTTGCAACTTCAACTTTACTTTCCGCAACCAATGATTCTAGCATTCCTTTCATCCCCCAAGAAGACATCACCACCATCATATTTCTCATACTCGCAGAACCACTCTCTATGGGGATTGAAGTGAAAGGATGCACCTAAGTCAATCAACCATGCCTCATGATCTAGTCGTGTAAAGAATATAAGACAACCCAACATCCTTCATGGACGGTTTTTCCAGTTATAATCAGATCTCGATCCATCCTGAAGATCAACATAAGACAGCTTTTATATGTCCCTAGGGTACCTTTGCATACAGAAAGATGCCTTTTGGTCTCAAAAATGTTGGATCGACCTTCCAGCGGGCCATGTCATATGCTTTCCACGACATTAAACATATCATCGAAGCATACTTGGATGATCTAGTTGCTCGTTCTCGAAAGAGAACTGATCATCCTGGTCACCTTCGATTGGTTTTTGAGCGATGTTGATTTTACAAGATCCGGTTGAATCCCAATAAGTGAGTTTTCACAGTTACATCTGGTCAGTTATTAGGGTTCATTGTGTCAAATGAAGGATTCAAGTTGATCCCTTCAAGGTAGAGGCAATAAATCAATTGCCTCCCCCGCCCTCAATTCGACAACTTCAAAGTCTTCAAGGGAAGGCTAATGTCTTAAGGAGATTTATAGCGAATTATGCCGAGATCACTAAAGGGTTTATGCATTTGCTACAGAAAGGAGTTCCATATGTATGGGATGACTTTGCGCAACGGTCGTTCGACGCCTTGAAAAAGGCATTAGTCTTTGCCTCGCTTTTGATTCCACCGGATTATGGTAGGGATTTCCTTTTATATCTCGCTACAACAGAATCAACCATAGGTATGGTTCTCGTTTAAGAAGAGGATGCTCTCATGAAGCATGTGATTTATTATTTGAGCTGAGGCTTGATAGGTCCTGAACTTCGCTATTCTCCTGTTGAGATGTTGGCTTTGGCAACCATCCATGTTGTCCAGCGTCTCTGCCATTATATATTGCTACACAAAACTTTTGTCTTAGCGGTGGTTAATCCATTCCAATTTCTCCTCAGTAGGCGAGCAATCAGGGGCAAATATAATTGATGGATAGTCATTTTACAAGAATTCGATCTCGAGTTCTTGTCTGCCAAGTCCAAGAAATCTATGGTTTTTGTGGAGTTAATTTCCGAGCTGCCTTGTGGAGAGGATACTGTTTACGGGGAAAGTTTTCTTGACGAAAATTTATTCCTCATCTCTTCACTCGACCCTTGGTATGGAGATATCATTGTTTAACTCTAGACTTCGAAGTTTCCCTCTACTTTCTCTAAGGATGAACGTTGAAAATTACGTCACCTGGCTAAGAACTACATCATCATTGGTGATACATTATATCGTCGAGGGGTTGATTCAATCCTTCGGCGTTCTTTAACCCTAGAGGAAGCAGAGTCAATGCTCAATGATTGCCACAGTGGAGCTTGTGGTGGTAATCTTTCAAGGCTTGCTACAGCCCAGTGATCTTCTGTGCTGGCTATTTTTGGCCTTCACCCTTCAAAGATTGTGTTGAAGTGGTCAAACGCTATCACCCCTGTCAATTTTATACTCGGAAGATGCGCGCACATCTAGTTCCTCTTTTTCCCGTCGTCATTGTTGGTCCTTTTACTGATTGGGGTATTAATTTTACAACTTGTAATCCACCTTCAGGAGTGCACCACAAGTACATTATCGTGGCCATAGACTACTTCACGAAGTGGGTTGAGGCCATGCCCACTTATAAAAATGATAGTGAAACAGCGTCATTGTTCCTTTTTAATTAAATTATCTCAAGGTTCAGTATCCTGAGAGAGATTGTCACTGACCATGGCAGTCATTTCCAGAACCAACTAATGTCTGAATTGGCTCTTAAATTGGGTTTCCAGCAAGAGCACTCGTCTCCATATTATCCTCAGGCAAATGGACAAGTCGAGGCAGTGAACAAAACCCTTAAGACGATCCTACAAAGGACGATTGACAAAAATTGGTCCAATTGGCATCTTATGTTGTATCCAGCTCTTTGGGCATACCGAACCTCCGTAAAGACTGCTACAAGTTTTACACCTTTTCAGTTAGTTTATGGGATGGAATCTATCTTTCCTGTTGAATGCGAAATTCCATCTCTTAAGTTAGCTATTGAGCTCCTTCCAGAGACCTCTAGTCTCGAAGAGTGCCTCCTTCATTTGGAACATCTCGATGAGCAACATTAAGATGCCACCACAATCAATGAGGCTCATAAGAAAAGGGTTAAAACTCAATACGATAAAGTTGTCCGTCCTCACGTCTTTTCTAAAGGTGACCTTCTCTTGGTCTATGACCAAGATAAGGATGCCTTAGGGGTAGGCAATTTCAAACCTATGTGGTACGGTCCCTTTAAAATTAAATGATTTTTAGAAAAAGGGGCATATGAGTTAATCAATTTTGAAGGAAACAAGTTGGCAGAGCCCTGGAACGGGCTCTACCTCAAGAAGTACTTTGCTTAAGTAGCAGCTAGGTAATGGCTTCTTTGTACATTTTGTATGTTTGTACATATCTCATCGGGATTTTTTGATATCGACACTTTTTGGTCTGCTGTGGCAGGTGTTGATGGATGACTTGGTATATTTTGGATTCACCGATGGTGCTAGTCAGCACACTCAGAACCTCGCTTCCGCAACTTGGGTAATCTACTATCCAACTGGTCAATTGATTGTGTCAAGGGGAGTATGCATTGGTCCCGCTTCAAATAATATGGCTGAGTATACTACCGTCATTAATTTACTATCCAAGGCAATTTCTTATGAAATCAATTCGTTGGTAGTCTATCTTGATTCACAATTGATAGTGTCACAACTGAATAACATTTATCGGGTAAGGGATCCATGTTTATATCGCTAGTATTTAAGGGTGAGGTTGTTGCAAAGATCGATTACTTACATTAATTATTTTCACATTCCAAGATCTCATAATTGGTTAGCTGATTCTATCACTAATCAAGCGTTAGACTGGCATATCATTCCTTCATCACAATAAAATCAAGCATCAAAAAGTTAAAACTGCATATATATATCATAAAATGTCTCGAGTGTACATAAATGTATCCAAAATAATATACAAAAATTGGGACTCAAATGCCCATAATCATGTCCAGTACATCTAATTCCTCGGCTCAGGATGAGCGGCTAAGTATGCAACTACTGCTTTGGCCACACGCCTAAGAGTGCAAACCCAGTCTCGTGGCATGCCAACCACATGACGCTGCATGTCTATAGGGAGATCCTCTACAGCCTCCATCGGTACTCGGTGAGTTAGTCTCACCAAGTGCCGCTGAACTGTGTGTAGAAGTCGCTCTGTGTCCGCAGCCACCTCTTCGGCACCTCGGCCGCGACGTCCATGCCGTGGGAACCCATCTGGTCGTACCGGCCCAATATCTGGAACATGATCATCATATTAGTCATTTGAATCCTATCAAAAATATTTTTCAAAGTTCATTATTATATTTGAAAAATCATAAAAAAATCATAAAATCAAAAACATTTGTTACCTATATCGCCCCATGCTGTGGTCGGTGGTAAAGCTAGATCAGGATCTCCTCAGAAGTCCAACCCAGCATAAGGGTAGTCATCTACGGCAATGATCTGTTGCTCCCACCAGGAGAAGAAGTCATCATCGAAAGCAGTCTGTGGGACGTCCCCACCTCCTAGTCATTTCATCAAGTCAACCCACCTGCCCATTCGTGGATCTCATGGGGTGTTGATCGAAACTAGTACTCTAGGACGGAGTGTTGGGACCCTCTCAAAGAAGAAAGAGAAAAAAATAGTTCCATACCTGAAGTTTTTGGTCTGCCCCTTCTTGATAGAAGTAATCTAGCTCTTAAGGTTGGCGAGAAGAGGAGTACACCAATCAAAGATGGTGGTGAGATAGTCTACCACCAAGCTCATGGCTAGCCGTGAAGCTTGGTGTAAGGAAGCTAATTCGTTCACTCTGGCTATGTTGAACAGGATGATCCTCAATGATAAGCTCTCCACATGCTTTATTGGAATTTGACTTCCAACCTTTTCCGGATGACCCGAGCAATATATATGCACATAGTCCTCGATAGAGAGACTGCCTTGTGATCTGCTCGTGGAATGTACTACCTCTCCGCTCCAGGAAAGGCCTGTGATGAAATAAATATCCTCAACCTCTTTCTTGAGTGGCATTTGATCAATCATAAACGATTCATCCTCGATGCTCCAGTAGTGAATGAGCATTTCAAGCAGGCAAGTGTTTGCTTTCATGTTGGGCATTTTAAAGAACTTTAGCAAACCACACCCTCTTAAGGAATCCAGGGCATTAGGATCATTCATAACCTTATCATCCACTAAGGCATGCTCTCTTTCTCTCCAAGTGACTGGAACCCTAAAGAAAAAACAAATTTAGACCGTTAGATTTTTGTTTTGAATTTTTCGTTGCATATACGCTGATCCATTTCATGCACAGTCACGTTTAAGGCCTGCATATACGTGGGTTGCTTATAGCCAACCCGCATATACACCACGAAATTTTTTTTGACAATAATTCAATGGTGAAACTTGAATTAAAAATTCTAAAACCAATCACAATTGAATGCAAGATAAGTTTAAGGGTTACCTCGTGATTTTGAGAAGATTTGAACGGTCAAATTTGGAAAATGGCAATGCTTGCTCCTTTTGCTTCACTCCTTTGCTCTCAAATCAAATGGTGATAATGGTGAGTCAAAAAACTGTTTTATAAGCTTTGAAAATGCAAATTTTTATCAAAACCTGATTTTGTTTTGTCTCATGTAACTTTTAACTTGGGAGCTTGGAATGTCCAGAATGGTTTGATTTTCAAGACATTTTGGACGCTTTTTCGACAGTTTCAATACGGTTCCATGGCTGCTGACCCATCATGGTAGGTATCATTTTTCACTGGCATATAGGTTATGGAAGCTAATTTTTCCATTGCATTATGCATACTAGCCTCCATTTGTCGATACACTTTCCGTAGGGTCGATCCCATCATGTTATGGTTTGTAAACCATCTTCACTCGCCAATTTTTAAATCATGACACGATGGTAGAGCCATCCTTTTCATGGGCTTCGTAGTTAGCACCTCACTGACATTTGTTGCTCATGTTGCTTCGATCTGAGTAGGCTCGGGACTCCTTTGTAGTCCCGCCATCACTTATGTACTGAAGACTCATTCCTCTTTGCTTCTTTGCTTCGTTATGGCCTTATAACCTAGAGGCTCCTTTGTGTTGAGTTATATTATTGCATTGCATTTTGACCATTTTCACCTTTTGGCCTTCAGCCGGCTTCACTTGGACTTGTGTTTAAGCCAACATTTGACCATGACTGCTGCAAAATCAAACTTGCATTCCCTTGACTTCTGCAACTTGACACACCTTGACTCGTGTAAGGAACGCACCTTTGAGTGTCTTTGACTAGTTTTCACCTCCCTGCATTGAGCATAGGATTGTTCCAATCCCAGGAACTAGATCATCTATTTCACCGACACTCGTTCTTTCCACTGTACTATAACATTCTTTTATTCTTTTTCTAGCTTAAAGAAGAAGACAAAAAAATATATACTCCAAAAAGACCGAGAATGGGACAATATTTCCACTTATTGTTGGCAGCTAGAGTCAGTCGTGTCGCCCTTGATTAAAGCACTCAAAATAAAGTCTCCTCCATTTGGGTGGGATTTATTTTGACTTAGGTATGCCTTAACCTTGTTATTGAGTCAGTTCTCCCCCGATTGGTTATCTCTTCCAATCATATGGATGGTTCGTTCGTGCCTCCTACATGACGAACTTATACTGAATCATCATATGCTACCACATAGTCACATTCAGTCATGCTTTTGTTCAAGGGAAGTTAGCCTGAGTTGGCCTCTCTGTGGTGTCTCTTGACTCATTTTTTAGTTGGCCATCCCTGGTTGTCAGTGTCTTGTCTATCATCACATCAGTTATTTTGGTCCTTTACTCGTGCCAGTTTGAGAAGGTCTCCATTGACTTCTTGCTAGCGGGTCTTGTCCTTATCGATGACGACATCTTGCTCTGAAAACAGGACTAAAGTCGCACCCTGGCCCTATATCCATTATTGATAGGTCACCTTGTGCTCAGCATCGATCAGTATCACGGGTCTTTGACTGAATGGTTTCCCTTGTGTTTGACATCAGCTTACACTATCACACATTAGGATTCATGCAATACCTTGGTTTCCATTTGACCCTATTGGTGGATTCCTCACCTCTGTATCAACTTTCATTATTGGTTGGTTTAGAGGGTTTCTGTCATGCGCTAGCCACATCTTGTGTACACTGGAAATGTGCTTCGGTCGGGTTACTACATCTTTTTTTGTCTGATTCCTTCCACATTATTGGCCTATGGGTTACACTCGTGCTAGATTGATGAAGGATGCCTTAATTCCTTCCTTCTAGTAGATCTTTCCCTATCGACTATGACTCATTGCTTTGGGGCAAAGATCTAGAGTCCATTTGGCAGTGCCTTGGGGTTTGCAGTCATTAGTGGCAGACCCTTCGCTATCAACAGTGGGAAACTATCATTGTCTCCTGATTGATAGATTCTTACAGGTGTTCGACTCCAGTTCATCTATTCACACTTGTTAGATTGTATTCGATGCCTTGATGCTCATTATCATTATCGGTGAGTAGTCTCATGTTTGTTAACAGTATACATCAATGATCGGTAATCAAACGATTTCTCACATGGTCAACTTCAGATCATTTATTCCCATGGTGTAGAAATGTACCATGGCGGTTGGTGAAGACCTCAGGTTGCATCAGTATTCATTGGTTCACTTGACAGTTGATTTTGTTGCTACTAGTTGATACCACTCCACCTTATATGTTGCAGTCATTCATGATGACATTCTATATGCTGGCACCTGAGTTTTCAGTGTAGTACCATCTTACTCCATCATGTTCATTTGGTACTTTTGGGATCATGTTCACTATAGCTCTAGTGGCTCAAGTCTTCAAGGATAAAATTTTCAAACTTCATGGCATGCCTACCTCTATTGTATCTAATCAAGATCCCACCTTCACTAGTAATTTCTAGCAAGAGCTTTTCAAACTACATGACACACAACTCAAAATGAGTATAGTTTATCACCCCTATATGGATGGTCAAACTGAAGTGGTTAACAAATGTTTGGAGACCTATCTATGGTGTTTTTCTTTATACCAACAACATCAATGGTTGTAGTGGTTACCTTTAGCATAATGGTGGTATAATACTAATTATCATGAGGAAAAAATGATGATATAGTATGAGATGGTGTATGGACAACTCCAACCTTTTCCAACTCCTTATCTCCCAAGATCATCCAAAGTTCAAGTTGTTGATAACTTGCATCAAAATTAAGTTTCTACTCTCGGTTTGTTGAAGGATAACCTCCATTAAGCACAAAATTGGATGAAGCAACAAGCTAACCAAAATCACTCATAAAGGTCTTTTCAAGTGGGTGACCAAGTGTTTCTTCGACTCTAGCCTTATAATCACATGTCTCTCAAAGAAAAGGGCTTCCTAAAGTTAGCCCCAAACTTTTATGGGCCTTATTAGGTGGTTCAGTGTCATGGCTCAGTTTCCTACAAATTATCATTGTCAGCCACTTCCAAAATCCACCCTGTCTTCCATTTCTCTTGTCTCAAAAAACATATAGGGCACAATTATAAGGTTTAGACCAAACTACCTAATTGGATGAGGAAATTTCTATTTGGCTCTATCTAGAATAGTTCTTGGATTCAATGGAATGACATATTCGTATTTGGACTATCAACGAAGTCCTCCTCCAGTGGAAAGACACCTTACTAGAAGATGTGACATGGGAAGCAGTAACTATTCTCCAAGCATTTTTGCAGTGCTAGCCTTGAGGACAAGTCTATCTCTAGATGGGGAGGGCATGTTAGGGTCTGACCCTAACCCATTTCTTAATGTAATAAGCCCAAGGGGTCTCGTAAGAGTTGTGATTAGTTAGCTTAATAAATAAATCCTATAAGAATTATAAGTGGTTGACCCGCATTATACAAAAGGGACCACAATTAGTTATAATGGGGCATAGTTAATAAATAAAGTGATTAACCCACATTATGCAAAGAACCACAAATATTTAGGGTTTTTGGGTCTCATGAAACTATATAATGTTGAATATATTAAGGAAAGCATTATCTTATGTTGTGTAATTGAACTTTTCTCTACTAGAGGTTGCCCCCTTGAAGAGGAAAGTGAACATTATTTTTGTAGATCTTAAAAAAATATTTCCATTGTTGGCATCTCATTGCGTTATTTTATATCACATATCTAGCATATTTCACACTTCTGATATTTTCTACAAGTCAATCATACTACATGAACATCTATTAAAACCTTCTACAAATGTGAAGGTTCTACTGAACATTTTCCTAAACATTTTTCTCAATATTATAACATTAAAACCTATGCAAAAACCTCCACTACAAGGTATTTTCCTTGTCTTCCTATTACTACTAATATCCCTTCATCCTCCAAAATATATTATCCTTTGCTACTACTATGCTCACAATCAATGTTATCTTCTCAATTATACTCATTGAACTCTATCATATCCCTTAATTTCCATCAGGATTCAATAGCTTTACATACAATTCTATCCATGCTACTTTCAACATCCTTTCTTGATACATTTTCCTCCATGCTAATTCTCTTTGATGGCCTTTCCTCTCTTTCTATACTCCCTTCTAGCACCATTTCTTCTCAAGTGCTCTCTTCTTTTTATATTTCTCTCCTTTCACATTTATAGCTCTCATAACTATGATGTCTTCATCCCTCATGTTTTCTATTTCTTTTATTTCTTAACTATCTCCCTAATTTATATATTTTTCCAATTGTTATTCCCTTCTTCTATCCACTCTTTTATATCCATCATTTTTCCTTTCTTTATCTCATATTTTCCCCTTTATTCTTATTAACTCCCCTTTTGCAGATGTATGCTACCATCCTATCTAGTTCCATAAACATTAGCCATTTTCCATGAACAACATCTTATTTGAAAGCTGAATTTTGGCCATTAGTCTTCCTCTAAGACTAACGTCAAACTTCTTCTCCACACTACTACAAGCACACTTGATGGAAAATTTGGCCAAATATCCTTTTTTAACACACCCAAAATAGAAGTCAATTTCTCTAGTCCACTTATTGTCTAGGAGCTTGAGCCATATAACAACTTCTTGGTTCCAAAACATTGACTTTTAGGGCAACACGATAGGATTAGTCACTAACTTTCTCTTTATCCACTCCTAAAGAAAACAAGGAAATTTAGTAAAGAAAATTTCTTGCAGATATGGATAAATATACCTTTTCTTCCGTCTTACCATGGCAATTTATAACTTTTGGTCTCTCTATGTGTAAACCCCTCCTTATTTTACAAAAACCAATCCTATATCTCTTTTCCTAATGGATTCAATGTCATAGCCTCTGCCATTGAACAATAACTTGGCAATTCATGTCCCTACAAAAAAAAAACCAATTTTTGGGACAGGATTTCAAACCTAGGTTTTGGAATCCTTAGCCAACAAATACACCATAGGAATTGGCATTTTGAATTGTTAGGAGATAGAGAAGGTCTAACCTATTATGCTTATAATAATTGTACGAAAAAAGTAGCCAAGGTTTTCATATATTACAACAATGTTTTGAAGTCTATACATTCATATTAAAGTATACACATGAAAGCATTTCCACAAAACATTTGACCTTAGTAAACAAGTTCAACCAATAAAGACACATGTAACACTTAATTACCTCGTTCAAACTTTAGATATACATAATGCTTTAAAATAGAACTATATTAAAGAATCCATTAATACATAATACAAAGAACTCAACAAACAATAATACATCTAGGAAGAAAGAACCAATAAAAATACTACATTAATTTCATCCATAAGCTAAATCTTTATGTTACAGAGATTCACATTAGGCATTCCACCAAAGCTAGATCTAAAAAATACAACATGGGACTAGAAGACTAAAAGAACCAAATAAAATATATGTTTAACCTTTTATGATGCATCCTTTTATAGTATGTTACAATCAGAATAACCCTAACCATCAATTTATTGGTTATAAAAATAGTTACAACTACAAATTAAGTAAGAGATTCCTTTGATAATTGGAAAAACATATGTTTTTCAACATGAGTGGTGCTTACATAGTACATTTGCACAACATATACCCATGCTTGATGCAGCATCCTTTCATACCACTTTGTTGGCATTATGATACAAGTGTTGTCCTTGATGTAAACTCACACAAACGACGCAACAGGTTAACAACAAAATATTATAGATCAAACTCCAGATATTGAAGAAAGAGAATGGTTTAAGAAGTATACGCTGGTTCACTTTGTCCAAGTAGCATATACACGTGGGTTAACAGAAAAAAAGGAGTGTATACGTATATACGCGCTTTCAATGAAGGAAAAGTGCATATGGGATGGAAAATCAAGGTTTTAGTCCAAAGTATTGGTCCGAGTTATTTGGTCCAAGGTATTTGGTCTAAGGTATTGGTCTAAGGTATTTGGTCTGAGATAATTTGTTCCAAGGTATTCATCCTAAGTGGTTTTGGTCCAAGGTATTGAGAAAGGCCTAAAACTATATAAGGAGGAGAAGATCGTTAGGCCATGTGTGCAAGTATTGAACATCTTATGAAGAGTTAGATCAAATATGCAGGTTATGGGTTTATGATGCTTTGCTTGATCTTAAATAAGGATGCACCTAAGTGGTTGATGATGATTGATGGATTGGGATCATCAGACCTTAAATGAATTATATTTATGTGGTTTGATCATGGATAGTCTATATCTGAATACTGACGCATGTTTTATTCTGCAAATTGTTGGGTTGTGTTATATTCTTTCCACGTAGTTAACAGGGGGTTTGAGGAGTACCGGTAACCCCACTTTATGGGGTCTGGAGCAGCGCCCTAGAAAAATTTTGATTTTGGACCCTATGTTAGGTTGGGCAGACCCACCTATGGTTTTGTGCATGATTTTCGCACATGTTTTTTGGACATGATGGTTTTTCAATCCATGGTATTGGACACAATGGTTTTCGGTCCATGGTATTCGACGCAATAGTTTTTGGTCCATGGTATTGGATGCTTCAGTATGTATAAATATGTATTATAACATTGAAAGCAACATAATTAAAAATCAAGCTGGTAGTCCCGGTTTTTGGATCCAGTGGGAAATCTCTATGTATATGTGTTTTATGTGTTATGCTCTGTGTTTTAGAATTCGTATGCAGGTAATTTCTGTACGGGGTTAAAACCTACACAAATGTTATGATCTGGGTATGACTGAATTCTGGAATAGATGTGAAGTTTTTAAGTTAGTATTTGTAGATTTGTACGCTAGTTCGTTTTGGTAAAAGCACATATACACGCTGGTTTGGCACATTAAAGTAGCATATACATTATGAAATATGATGTTTGAAATTGCAATTGGTTCTAGTTGTTGATGTAGATTTCTAGGTTCTGCTTTTGTTTTGGTGACTGTATTCTGGTGACAGTGTTATGAATGTTCAGATTGATTGATTGTGATTTGCTTCCATGATGATGGGTTTTCAGTGATTGATTCAGTTGTGGTTGATTCAAATATTGATGATTGAGTATCAGTGATTGATTGATGCATATGTATTTGATGGTTGTATTGTAGTGTTGATTGATTCTAAGCTTCAATGTTACTGATGGGTCCAGTATGAAAATATGATGAAATGAGGCCTTTAGATTGTGGTGTTGTGTTCCAAGAGTATACAATATGAAAATTTATGAAACGTGGTCCCTGGAGGAAGAGAGAAGGTCGTAGCCTTTTGTAGGCCGACGCCTACATACTGGTAAACATATCGACCAGTACAAGAGCCAGGGGGTTGGAGCTCCCTTCCAGTAGTAGCTGGAGCGAAGGTAGGATCCTTTTGTAGGTTGATGCCTATGTACTAGTAAATGGATCGGCTAGTACAAGAGCCAGGGGGTTAGAGTTCCCTTCCAGTAGCAGCTAGAAAATGAGTGAAGGTTGGAGCCTTCTGTGAGCTGGCACCTACGTACTAGTAAATGGATCAGCTAGTACAAGAGCCAGGGCTTGGAGCTCCCTTCCAGTAGCAGTTGGAAAATGAGTGGAGGTTGGAGCCTTCTGTAGGTCGAAACCTACGTACTAGTAAACGGATCGGCTAGTACAAGAGCTAGAGGGTTGTAGCTCCCTTCCAGTAGTATCTAGAGAATGAGAGAAGGTTGTAGCCTTCTACAGGTGGGTGCTTGCATACTGGTATGAGTCTGCACTAGTACGAGATTTTAAACAGGTTTTTCTTATATTAAAAGAAGACAGCAGCAGGTGGTTTTTGTCCCGCATTAGGTTTCCACCTTAAATCTTAGTGTTCATGTGTGTTTCCTATGTACCATGGTTTGTTTTGTTATCACTACACATGATTACTATTTATATGGTTAATGAAGTACTAATGCATTGATTAAAGATCAACATATGATGAATTAACTGAATCATAAGTTTGTTGGATATACATTGGTTGCCTTAAATACAGTTGCGTGTACACGCAAGTTACGTTCATTGAAGTAGCATATATAAATCAGAGTATGAAATGAAAAAGTTATTGATTTGACTAATACGGATTCACCCCCCCTCTCAGTATTATTTCCAACACACTTCTCTTTTCTTCACCTAGCACTTGCATGTTTTTATAAAACTTGACCCATCCCTAGTTTCAACAAATAGGGACATGTGCTTTTAGAAGATCTAGTAGCACAATGGTGGTAGATGCAATTTGAATTACATACACACATTTCAAATTTATAAAATTTGTACAATTAAAAAAATTATAAAGGTTAATATGGCCACAAAGACACAAAATGTCCCATATACACTTGATCTAGGAAGATCCAAAAAGGCTCAAAAATTCAATTCCTCAAATCTTAACAAAATTGACACCAAGTCGTATATCTCGTTGAAACAATTCCAATGGTGAGAATGGAACCTCAATCTCAGTCTCTATGACAAAGCTAGGACCAGAGACATAGATCACACATTGTGAGTAAACTTCGTTAACAAACCTTGGTGCATTGTATATATTTCCTTCTTTTATGTTGCTTCTTAATGGATGTTACATTTATGGTATTTTCATGCTCTTTAAGAAATTATGTTTAACATCATCAAAGAAAATATCTTGGATCATGTTGGTATCAGAGTAGTCTTCTTTGATGTGAATTGTGAGTGTGGATGCTTACCAAGGCCAAACTCAAAGAGGGTGAAGGAAAACTCAAGTCTTTTAACCCTGAGATTGGATGTGCAACATGAAGAAATAAAATGGAGGATAATGACATGTGCACAGAGAATGATTAGGCTTTCCATAAGGCCTTCTACTAGATGGAAGATTAGGTGGAAAAGTTGTTTACAAATTATGAAAGGAGAATGGAAAATGAGGGCAAGAAAGAGGGAGCTCCAGTAGATGATAATACATCAATACACCGAGGAGGTGAGGAGAACCTTCTTAATATAAATGTTCCAGTTCAAGCTCCTCCTCTTCCCCTCATTCTCGTCATTCAAAGAGTCATCAGAAAAATGCTTCTAAAAATCCATTTTTAAAATTAGATGTGAAATTTGATTTTCCCATGTTTAATGGAGAAGAAAATTTATTAGACAGATCAATTTTTACTACCATAAACAATAGATTGAGGAGAATAAAGAAAATATTCATTTGGCATGTCTTTGGCTGGGAGGCACAGCTCTTGTATGGTGGGAGAGTAAACTTTAGAAAGGTAGTCAGCATAATGGTAAACTTCTTTCATCATTATCTCGGTTTTTTTTGCATTAAGAGAGAAATTTTACCCATTTGGTTACAGGAAAAAATCCATGATGGAATGGAAAACTTGAGACGGGGAAAAGGTTGAAATTTTCAAAGTTTTACCAAAGAGTTTAGGAAGCAAGCACTAGCATTGAATATTCCTTTAGAATAGCTAGAAACTTTTGATGAAATACATTGGTGCTTTACAAAGCTATCTTCATCATTCATTATTGTTGTTTGATCCCACTAATATAAGTGAAGCTAGTGTGAAAGCAATTCATCTTGAAAATAGGGGAAAGCATGGACAATAAGATCATGCAAAGAAGCTTAGATCCAACCCCTAGAACAAAAAGTTCAAAGGAAAAGGAAAGGGCAAGAAGGAAACAACAGCAAAGAAAGAGGAAGGAATTCCCTGTTGCAAAGAAAGATGGGCACACTGAGGAGCACTACTAGAAACTACATCCAGAGTTAAAACCTAAGAATTTTGGTGGAAAGGGGAAGAAGAAGATGGTTTTTACAGTGCAACAAGACCTAGGTTTTGATTCCAATGATGATAGGCATATCACAGTCATTGGGGTACAAGGTAAAGGTTCCTTTCATGTTATTTCAATTTCTAAAATTGAAGCTCATGATGATGAAAGAAAAAGAAGTGAATTTTTTCATATAAGAGTTGTATCTAACTTGACTAGGAAGGAACAAGAGCGATGGAGGCGTTTCTGGCTTTTAGGGTTTCAGAGAAAGTTTTCTGCGCCGTTGCAGCCCCAAAAGGCCTGAATGACCATGGATCGGCTAGTCGCATGGCCGATGGATATCTTGGAATCGGGGTCTCTCTTCGGTTCTGGGCCGGATCTGTTGGGGAGAAGTTACGTTTTGTCTCGAATCAGAATAACCTGCAACTGCTATGCCATCCCTCTTTCAGGATGCAGGAGGCTTATCTCAGAGCGGCACCAGGAATCATTTGCTCGGAGCTTTTCACGACAAAACAACAAATTTTTACCCTGTATTTAAATGATACGCACTCCTCAGTGAATGCTATACATGGGTATGGCAAATCTGAAAACGATCATGGAGAAAAGAGGCATCCGGCAGTTACCATGCCTCAGTTCGAAGTGCTATGGTCTCGATCTGCGGACTTAGGGCGGTTTTTGCTTGGAAGAGTCGCAGATCAAGTAGGGGATGGGAGTAAGGAAATGGTCATGCGAAGTATGGAGTTTCTCTTGCTCTTTGCAGCACCGATCTGGGGCCATATTCTCCCGACGATGCGTCAAAACAGAGGGATCAAAGAGCAGATCATGCAAAAGAGCTACAGGCACAATAGGAGCCCCGATCCGGCAAATAGCACTTCAGATCAGGAAAAAACTTGCAGATCCGGGGTGGATCTAACTGATTTGGCAAAATCATTAGCAGATCCAGACAGTTTCAAGAAAAATCAATCAAAATCTGGGTCAGACTTGGAGGCATGCTTACAGCCAGAGCAGGTAAAAATTTCTTGTTTTCAGATTTTGATCAAACCCCCTCAGGGAAAATCTCGTTTAGTTTGGGTTCTTGCAGGTAGCACATCCCTGCAGCTGAAACAACAGATCTGGGCTGAAATGGGTTACCCAGTTCAGACTCAACATCTGATCAGTGGAAGGAGGACTCTCCAGGATATCAGAACGATTGATAGCTATGAGATAGGGCCTGGATCGACCATTACATTAAATTTCAGATTGAGAGGAGGGGCCATGCCTCAGGGACAGCCAAGGGCTCCACCTCAAGGACAGCAAAATGGAGACAAGGGGAAAAAAACTGCATCCTACAAAAATATTCTTCAGGGCAGCAGAGAAGCAGGGCCATCTTCAGATCCAAGCAGAAACGTACCCAGGCCATACATTGTAGATCAGGCAGAACAGACCCCAGCTATAAATCTAGATTCTACAGGGCTTGACGATTTCGTCCAATCCTATGAAACACAAGCTCTAATCTGCCGATTTAACAGCTATTGGCCCAAACCCTTGGATCTATTCCATTGGATTTTTACCAGATGGACCATGGAATGTGAGATCCACCTATGTTCTAAGGGGTTTTTTATCGTAAAATTTACATCCCAGGAGGTCAGAGATACAGTCATCAGTACAGGCCCATGGTTTTGGGGAACTTCGGGGCTGTTTATGACCCCATGGTTCCCGGATTTTGATCCAAACAAAATGACAGTTTCCAAAATGCCAGTCTGGGTCAGACTATACAACCTTCCTTTGCACTTCTGGAACGAACGAGTCTTGGAAGGCATTGGAAACAGTATAGGGAAATACATTAAAACAGACCTGGAAAGGATCGATGACAGGATCTATACTTTCGCACGTATTTGTGTGGAAGTAGATTTAAGTAAAGGGCTGCCGGACAGTATAAAGCTAATCTACAAACAACAAAACTGGCAGCAAGTACTTGACTATGAAAACACGGCCTTCAGATGCAGGCTATGTAGGCAGACCGGACACCTGCAAAGCACATGCCCAGAAGCAAAGAAAACCAACAAGAAGCAGAAAGGGAAGCAGAAGAAAGGCTGGCAATTCTCACCCCCAGATTCTGAGGAAGAAGAGTCAGAAGCAGAGGAGGAAGTGACCCCTGCAGAGAAAACTGAGATATCACAAGAAATGGAGAATCAGAAGGGAACTAGTCTACATGACAAGACAGAGATAACAATGGTGGATCCAAGCACGGGAGGCACCAAACGACATCACCACTCTGATACATCAGACTCAGATAAAGAAACCATCCCACAGAATACAGAATCTCAGATAGTCATAGTTTCGACCGAACCCTCTCAAGGAGAATGGCGTAAGGTCGAAAAGAAAAAGGGGAGAAAAACGTGAAGCATGAATCTCATTTGCAGCTAAAATTTTTGTTCTGTTTCTCCTTTTCTCTCTCCTTCCTCTATTCACATTTCCTCTCTTTTCTTTTCTTTTGCACGTTAGTCTCCTAACGTTGCGGGGGTGCGAATGCACTCGAGCCTTAATGGCATTTGCTAAAATTGTAACTTTCATTATTTTTTAATAAAAGTTACTACTTTTTCCTTTGGAAAAATAAGAGTTGTATCTAAGCACAAAAAAATAGATTACACAATTTGATCTAGTTTCTCAAGTTAATTTGATCTCAGAATTAATTGCTAATAAGTTGGTTTTGGGAATGATACCTCATCCAAAACCCTATCCTCTTGGTTGGGTTTGCAAAAATGCAAAACTTAATGTAACCAAACAATGTAGGGTTGGATTTATTATTCCTTCACAATTGATAAATGAGGCTGATTTAGGTATTGTCCCACTTGACATTTTAGGCATAGTCTTGGGAATCCCATACTTATATGACAGGAAGGAAGTATCTTTCAGGCATGAGAACAAGTACCATCTCACCAAAGATGGGGTGGAATATGTTGTCAAAACTCACTATATGAAATTAAATTGAACTCATTTTAGATCAAGATATATGAAAAGACTCGTCAACTCCACCAAGAAGTGTATTCTCATGGTTATGAATGTTGAGAAGTGTAACTAGGTTTGGTCTTCATAATCATCATTATACTTGTATCATTATATATTCATGTAAAATCAAAATGAGAAGAAGAAAATTATTACTATTATTATTATTTTCTATTAAATCATATTCTTCATGCTTCTAGGGTTTATAGAGTCAAAAGATAATTTGTCATGAGTCAAAGTCCCATTTGGACTATTTGTAAGAAAAGAAACTTTTTATTTTAAGCCAAAAGAGTCAATTTTGTCACCACAAGACTGAGTTGGCCCTCCATATGGATAATTTGACTAACCAATAAGTTGTGCATCTTCATATGATCAAAAAATTTATATATTGGCAAATGAGCTCCACATTTTGGAAACCAAAAATTTTATTTTTGTGCAAGAAAGAAGAATAAAAACTAGTGAAGACAAAGAAGAAAAGGAGTGAAGTCAAAGGAGAGAAAAATTTTATGTTTTTCTACCTCATTTCTTCTTCACATGTGCGACTTTTTGAGGTATCTTCTGATGGATTACGGTCCAAAATTATAGAGCTGAAATTTTAGGGCCCAAGATTTCAGGGAGGCCAAAATTTGGGAGATGGACCAAAATTCATAGATTTTCCCAGCATTGAATTTTGTTGACTATGATTTGTTGAAGATAGATTGATGGAGGGCTGACTTGGGTCTATGTGGGAGTCTTGTTCTTTGTCTTGGGTCTTGGATATCTCACTTTGATCTAATTTTATAAGAAAAGGAATATTCTGGTTTTTCCTCTTGTGGGGTTTTGCCCTGGCTTGGAGCCTACATCTTTATTTTCTTTGTCTTTTATTATCTTCATGTTTCACATTTTGGTAATTTCTTGACGAAGAAGAATATAAATTAATAATAAGCCAACAAACATTACAAGTAATTATCAAGTTAAAGATAAATCTACCTAGTCATCATGCCTATTGATTTCTCGATAGTGAGGACAAAATATCCTAAGGCATTTGATGCTTTCAAAGGTTGTAATCCTTCTCATATGAAATAAATGTTCTATATTGTATCTACTATAATGAGATTTTTTAGGAACTAGGTGGATTTCCTCCAAGGAGGGAAATTCAACATGAGATCCATCTTCAAAAATATCCCCCTCTTCCAAATGTGGTCATGTACAAGATGTCAGTTGTGGAAATGGAAGAAATTAAGAAGTAGGTCTTTCAATGGGGAGGAAAACAAGATAAGGCTTTCAACACCTTGAAGGAAAATGTCATCACGATGCTAGTACTAGCCTTATTAAGCCTTCAACAACCATTAGAGATCAAGATGGATGCCAGTGGATATGGCATGGGTACAGTAGTGATGCAATATCATAAACATGTTTATTACCACTCTAAACATTACTTTGAAGTTGTTGTTAACTATCTCACATATGACAAAGAGTTATATGCCTTGGTTCAATGTGTCAATAAATGGAAGCATTACCTGATAAGGAAGGAGACTATCATACATATAGACCATCATCCCTTACAGTATCTCCAATCACATGTTGAGAAATGGCAACAAGAAATTCGAGATTAATTTTTCCTTGAATTAAACTATGAATTAAATTTGAATTCTATTCTCATAACAACTTAAAATAGTTAAATTAAGTTTATTAAACTTACGTAACTTAGGAAATTCGAGTTGGAAGTCCTTTAGAATTCATGTATATGTTCTCCCTACTTTGTAGGAGTCCAGTGTGAGTTAATTGTGAGTTTTAAAATAGAAGACTTAGTTTCATGAGTCAGTTCAGTTAAATTAGTTCTCAAACTAATTGAGAGAACTAATAGTGAGTTAACAGTCAGTGGTGACACTAATGAACTCCACCGATACTACTCTAGTTAACTAAATATTTACTCATTAGAAACTCATGCATCTCGATTCTGAGAAAGACCCAGTTGAGACTAGAGTGCAGGGACTGTGTACTATTTGTTTTAGATTTTTCTGAGTTGTACTGATAGTGCATGCATTCACAAACTGATCCTTCAGGGATTGTGATTTTTTTAGAGGCTTTATTTCCCTTTAAATACAAGCTATCCTTTATAGGAATTACTTATTGGAATAGAGACTTGGATAGCTTGTGAAGAGGCTAAACTTTGGCCTTGAGCTTGTGATTTGGAGATTGAATTTATTGAGTGTTGGAATTGTTTTAGAGAGAACACGCATTATAATTTCATCTTGATTTTCCGAATAATACAAAACAAATAGTGGGTTTTTGAGTTGTTGCTTTCCCTGAATATTTATTGTGTTATGTGCCTTTGATTCTCTTCCTCTATTGATTATTTTTTTCTCGATGTTTATGGGCTTCTGTTGTAAAGGGTAGAAGTATATTCTTGTCTCTTGCTTTAGCAAATTGCATTAGCTTGTGAATCTACATGATTTTCTACATGGTATCAGAGTAGGATTATTTTTTGGGCCGAGATTTTGCATAGTAGATTTGAGCATTTTTGTGCAAAATTTTCATAAACAAATTTTGGATCCGGATTCCTTGGGAAAAGATACCCAAATTTATAAAAAAAATCGGCCAAATCGGAGTTCGGATGAGGGGGATATCTCTAATTTAAAATCATCTCTCTCGTGGGGATTTCAAAGTTTTGAGTTTCTCGGTTACAGGTGAGAGTAGAATTTGTAATGCATACTTCAGGATCATTAAAAGGCATTCCATGGGTTGAGGCTTGTGTATGACTTGGAAGGAAGCTCGAATTTCATAGCCTAGAGGGACATAATGGGGGTTGTGCTAGAGGATAATGGCTTGAAGGAATTTGTTGAACAAGCAATTCCTAAGCCAACAACTACTGATGCACAAAACATGGCCGAGTGGAAGAAGTGTGTGGCAAAGGCAAGGTGGATAATCCTTGTGGGAGTTCAAGATCATATTTTCTTGAGTCTCCATGGAAAGGAAACCCCACATGCTATGTGGAAAACATTGATGGACCTATATCAAAATAGTAGTGATCAAAGTAAGTTGGAACTAAAGGATAAACTTCATAAAATCAAGATGGAGAAAGGTGAGACGAATCCAAAGTACTTAACCAAGTTCACTCAATTTCAGGATGAACTTGGAAGTGTTGGAATCACGGTTTCCGAGGAGGATATGGTGAGTCTTGCTTTTCTTGGACTCCCAAAGAGTTAGCATAGTTATCGGATTCTGTCAATGGTTGGGAGAAGCTGCCAGATTGGGAACGACTATGGTCGGATTTGATGCAGGATGAGATCAGGAGGAACACCAAGGATGGCTCTTCATCAAAGAATGATGTTGAAGAGAATTGTGCCTTAGTGATTAAGGCAAGGAAGGGGAAAGGTAAAAATTATTGTTCCAAATCATATTATTATCATGGAGGTAAGAAGAAGGACATGACAAAAGTTAAATGCTTCCATTGTCACAAGATGGGTCACTTTGCTACAAATTGTCCATTGAAGAAGTCTAAGGAGAAGTCCGCAGGAGGGGCGGCGGGTGAGGCTTTGGCCTCCCAATTCGAATTTGACTTTTCCCTCATTGCATGCATGGTGTCTTCAATGATGGGAAGTGTCTGGTACTTACACATTAGAGCTTATTTGCACATGATTGGCGACAAAGAGTTATTCAGTGAACTGGAGGAGAAAGATCTCAAGATGCATATTCAGATGGGTGATTACAGTAAGTATAGTGTTACTGGTGTGGGCACTATTACTTTTCATAGGGAGCATGCATCTCCACTCACCTTGAAGAATGTTATGCATGTACTTGGACTAACTAAGAACTTGGTATCCATTTCCATGCTTGAGTATATAGGCTATGATGTGATCTTTTTGAAAGGAAAGGTGCTCCTTTGATACATACCCATGTGTCATGCGGAAAGAGTCGTTAGTGCAGACACAACCGACCTCCCTAGAAGCAAAAGCTTTCTAGTGACAAACAAGACAAATAAAGCTACCTTTCTCTAAACATGCATTGCAAATACAAGTAATCAGGGGATCTTTAACATACCTTTAGTCCAACGCTTTGTAGTAGTCCAGCCTCGCCGATCCGGATGAGCTCCTCCTTCTCTTCGAAACCTGCATTCACTAACAAGCCAAAAGATTAAATAGCACCTGATAAACTCATAAAACAATACATATCTATCATATAGACCAAGGAGTATATGAAACAAACCAAGAATAAAAATCTGTTGAGAAAAATAAGTTCATTTGCATTAAAAGGTAACAAAAGGAACCATTACAACCTGAGCCTTGGTGTTGTGCAAGTCCCTCCTAGGGTCCAGCAAGAGTTTTCCTTTACTTTGATCAGCTCACCCACTCTCAAATAAGCCTAGGAAAGGATGGGAATCTCTCCTCTCAAGCTTTACAAGGGAGTCCTAATTCCAACAGCATCTACCCTTCGGAATGTTCAGCTTTCAACCTCCCTCCCTTTGGCCCAATGCCTGTATTTATAGTGCTCTAGAGGAAGTTATTCAGGTCCACCATCAATGGGATAAGCCCCTCTTTGGATGGGATAGCTCCCCTCTTGATGGGATAAGTTCCTATTTGGTAGGGATACATGAACCATCTGGAGGCGCTTCATACACGTCAAACAAGCTTCTAGAAGGCTCTAGAAATGACCACAAGTAACTTTTTTGGAGTGAAACTTGCGCCTTTTGACCTTTACAGGAGTACGCACCCATTGCTTTACATACAGAGCGTACAAGTACACAGGTATTGTGAACTTGGAGTGCGTACACGCAAGTAAGGCTAAGAGAAACTGCGTACTCAGATATATATAGATTTTTAATGACTTTCTCTCTTTCTTGAAGTTTAACATGGAGAGCAGAGGTATGAGGCTTTCCAAGGAGGATAGTATGACAGTTGATGGAGCCATACTAACTGCAAATAGTCATGGTGACAAATTTTAGTGTAATAGATTGCCCCCTAAAGTGCGAAGCCTGTAGTAGATTAGGGTTTTATATCATCTAGGAAGGGTGAAGTACTTTATCATTTCAAGGATTATCTTGTGGAGAGCCCAGTCGAAACCTGCAAGTATTCAACACAAAATATATATATATATATGATCATATCATCACTGAGGTAGGCATTCCCATACTCAGATTGAAAACTTTAACTAATTGACTATCTACTGCTCTGATACAGGAATGATTCTGCAGTACATCATAATCATAGACTTTTGGAGACACAATATGCACGCAGCCATCTGTTTATGATTAGTCTACTGTATAATGAATACAAAATTCCTCGCAGCCTGGATGGTGGAAACTAGATCCAGGGTCTTCATTTCTACTTCCCGAACAGGTACGATTCTATCCATGCAAATAAATGAGTTGATGTCGAACATGGTAGAATCCACTTGATTACCAGTCAATGATGTAAACTGTTAACAAGCGTGAGAGAGACCACCAGTGATGTCAATGGTTCTCAAAGTACCCAGTACAATCCATGAGATGTGAATGAATGAGTCGATGTCGAACATTTCACGGAATCCTTCGATCGAAAGTCAATGATGTAAACTGTCGTCAAAGGCGAGAAACCTGCCATTGATGCATGCAGACTTCAAGGTACTGACGATTCCTAGGTCATCTTTCTAGATAATGTGCTGATGTCGATAGAAAGCGACCCGTTGCAGGCAAGCCCACAACACGAAATCATAGATCAAGTTGAAGAAATGTAGCTGTAAGGACTGACTCAGGGATGGTCAAAATGGATGACGAGTATTTTGCAGATGAATGTTTATTGCAGAGACCTCTTGAACACATAACGACACGACAGATGGCTTGGTGACATTTGACCCAAAGTTAATACCCGGCTAAAGACTTTCAATGTGGTTTGATCAACTGTGAGGCAAAGGATTTCCCAACCCAGGTGAATGAAAAGTGTCGTGTTCAAGAGTGGTAATAAGGCTTCTTTTGAGACAAAGGATAACAAATGGGTTCATTTTTCTCTCTTTTCCCCCACCATTTTTGGCAAGTACCTCTTTATTTTTTACAAGCTTGAGGAGGATAACATATGCTTGATTATAAGCTCATCCTTCGGATGAGTCCACCTTAGTTTTGATTCGAACCCTAAGAAGGAGTGGTCCGTCCCTGTTTGTAATCGAACAGGTCCTTTACTGTGAAATTTTAACAAGTCCAGTATAGGAGAAACTCAGCGTTTTTCATTTTTAGAGAGTCTGAAAAACTTAAGAAGACTCCAGGTTGAACTTTTTCGTAAAGTTGTGTCTCCCAAGCCCGAAAAAGTATAAAATAATACCTGAGAGAACCGCTTAGTCTTGCGACCAAGGAGTACTTTCATGATTAGTGCCTTTGACCTGAAAAGTAAAAAGCGATCAAGGACACGTCATTTTATTTCCAGTATCAAGTTTGAAACGACAAAACCCGGCAATCTTTTCTTGTTTTTACGGTCAGAAAAGAGCTATAAGGGGACCATCTTTTAATTTCGTTTTAACGAGTGTAAAAGAAACGCTCGGCAATCTTTTCATGTTTTAGGAGTCAGAAAAGGGGTTAAAAGATGACTCTGATGTTTTGGTTCGCGAAAAATGATAATTTTCCCTGAAAGTCCTTTTGTCCTGCACAAAAAACGACACATTACTCATACATGTTTAAGATAAGCGAAAATGCATTGAGAAATATCCTTCCATGGTGAAAATTAAACAAACTTAGCATTCATTTATCCAAAAAACCTATAAAAAGACCTTTTACCATGTCATTTTTACCATTTTACTGTTGAGGGAGAGAAAAGGGCTTTTGGCAAGAAACTTCCCGTGGACTTTACGGAGAATCCGACCGTCAGAATCGAGTGCTGTCTCTTTCAGGTATTTCACAACATCCTCCTCTTTTTTTTCATCCGTTTAGAATTTCATTTTAAGCCCTAGTTTGATTTTTTGAGGGCTTTGGGGTTTTATGATCCGCCTTTCGGGGTACGCAGGTGCCCCATGGGCGACCTGCGTACCCCGACATTTTCGTTAATGGGAAAAAGGCCGGAGTACACAGCCTATCTTCAGAACAGCTGCGTACCCACGCTCTGTTTTCTGAACACGGGGTGCGTACTCCGCGCAAAGTGAATTTAAAACCCTAAAACTCAAAACTAAACCATCAATTTTTTATTTAATGAATTCTAATGAATGTTTTCTGGTGTGTAGATTGCCCACCATGCTTGATTGGCGCGAAAGAGAACACGAAGATGTCGATTTGGCTGCAATAGATCATCAACCCTCCATTGATGCTTTGAAGTCATGCGGTCTCTACAAATACTGGGCCATACCTGGCATGAGGGCCTAGGTGCGATTCTTAGAATGGCTGGTTGAAAGGTGGAACGTCCAGGATCAATGCTTCTACATCGGAGGGCACCAGCTCGAGATAGAGCCCTCAGACATATATTTTTTCACTGGTTTGCATAATAGGGGCGAGCAACTGACTCTGTCCGGGACTAGGCCGGGTGGCCAATCCTTTGCTAGCCTCCGGCTAGAGTGGTGCAACAATCAGAACCAGGAGAAAGGGATAGAAATCAAATACATATCCCTGCCTGAACTTATGGTAATTGCCTTTACAGTTACCAGACTCTGCGGCGCAGCCGCTTTGCATATTTCCACCGGGTCCCAAATGCGGATGGCGATAGATTGCTACCGAGGCACCATTTTCAATTGGTGTGACGCTGTGTTGGCCAATATGAAGGGCCAACTGACTAGGGCAAAGAACGGGCAATTAAAGACCTTTGGGTATGGGCCTCTAGTTGTGAGCTTTGCCCTAGAGAGGGTTCCGATGCTGATCCCATAGCATCTCACTGTTCCAGATGGGCCTCCTCGGGAGCCAAAGTTGATGCGATGGGTTGCGGTGATGGCCCGGCATCCTGACGAGGGAGCGGGAGTTGTTCGATTTCCTGCGGGTTACTTTCACTGGTTGGAGGACCAGGTCTTTGCGATCCAGGATTTTCCTTATGCCGGAGTAGATTTTCGCGGTGATCCGGACATGGTTCTTCCACAGGGAGAACAATGGGACGACAGAGGTACTTCATTTTCCACAAGTTTTTAAATTATTTACTTTTTATTTGTTTTTATATCGTCTCAAAACTGACAGTGACAATTTTCAAAATGCAGATGTAGGTCCACAGCGTCCGGCCAATCTCCGGCCATTCGAGAGAAGACTACCAGTTGCACCAGCACCGGCCCCACAGGATGCGACCGCAGAGACCTTAGCCGAGCTGGAACAAGACCTAGAGCGTCTCACGGCGGACATACGAGAGACGACTATAGACGATATTCCTATCTGACTTCAGCGCTATGTGGTCGCAGTCCCAGGACCTTTCAGGAGGTTCCTGTGTAGGGTAGCGCAGGCAGTGGTCTCGTATAGAGAGCACCACCAGTGATTAGCTAGTCACTTTTTGTAGACACATATGACATTTTTGGTTTTTTGTACTTATCATTTTTGCCGATCATAAGGTGTTTTTCAACCTATGATCGAAGACGATGTATATTTTTGACACACTCCTATCTATATATATCATTATTACCAGCTTATTTTGTTTAACATGTATGATGAAATGTTTTTAAATTTACATTTATGATTATCGCAAATGTCTGTCTAACATTCGAGAAGCAATTGCATCTGCTAATGTATTTAATGACCTTGGAATATGCTGATATTCAATGTAATCAAATTCATGTTCCAAGAGGCGCACTCTCAAAAGTAACCTTAATAACACTGGATTTCTATTGGCATATACTCTATTAAGCTGTAATACAACGAGTTCAGAATCTAACCTCACTATCAAACTCCGAATCCCAAATGAAATAGATTCAGATAATAACTCAATCACTGCATTGTATTCTGCAATGTTGTTTGTTATTTGACCGAGGCTCACCCCATGCATAGAGACTAACTCGTCAGAGGGCGAATAGATAACCCAAGCTGCAGAAGAGATATTCCGTGTACTATGACAAGCACCATCAGCAAATCCAATGTACGTTTGGAGAGGCGTCGACATCTGCAATATCAAGAGTAAAACCAAGATAAGCCAGAATAACGACGAAAAACACACTTTCTAAGCTAAGCACACTGTCTAAACTAACAAACACACCAGCTAGAAAGAAAAATTAACCTAACCTAACTAAAATCTCCACACCCATCGTTTAAGCATAATACCTCTTTAGGTAAAGTCCATTTCTGGGCTTACCCAAAGAGTCCCCATCAAAATCTACCAGCTCATAGGCCCCTTTTGCTAGCTTTCGCTTGACAATATAGGGCCCATGCCACATGGGAACGAATTTTCCAGCACCTAATTTATCGTTAGCTTGATCATATAATAGCACTAGGTCTCCTCCCGAAAAATTACGAGGGGTCACGTTGCGATCATACTGAGCTTTCATCCTTTTTGCGTGAGTCTCGATTGCCAATGTAGCGTCACGTCGAGTCTCATCTAATTTAGCTAAGTATAATAGACGCTTCTCCTCTTCGGAAGTAGCTGGAAGTAATTCGATAGCCATTTGAAGTGATGGGATTTCACATTCAATGGGCAACACTGCTTCCAAACCATAAACTAGTTGGAAAGGAGTGAACCCTGTTGATGTTTTCACTGAGGTTCGGTACGCCCAAAGCGCTGAAAATAACATGTTGTGCCAATTCGACCGATGAATACCAATGATTCGTCGGATCATGATAACTAGAACTTTGTTGATGGACTCAACCAAACCGTTTGCTTGGGGATAATAAGGAGTGGAACTATCATGACGCAAACCAAGCTGGCTTGTAAGTTCTGACATCATAATGTTTCGAAAATGGCGCCCATGGTCAGTGATTATCGCTTGTGGGACACCAAACCTAGCAATAATATGATTGAATACGAAAATCGCAGCTGTCTTGCCGTCAGCCTTGAATGTAGGCATCGCCTCGGCCCACTTAGTAAAATAATCAACCGCAAGGATGATATATGCATGCCCCCCGGTCGAGTGAGGGTTACATGTAATAAAATCGATACCCCATTTAGCAAAAGGACCAACGGCAATTATAGGGTGGAGAGGAGTAGGTGGTGCGCGCATCTTGCGATCAAACACTTGACAGTTGTGGCATTTTCAGACCGCAATGATACAATCTTTAAACATGGATGACTCGAAGTAGCTAGCACGCAACACCTTCTGAGTTGTGGCATACCCAGACATATGACCGCCACACGCTCCAGAATGACAGTCATTCATAACCCTTTCTGCCTCTTCATGAGTTAAACAACGGCGAAAAACCAAATATGCCCCACGACGATAAAGAGTATCTCCAATAATTTTGTACTGTTGGGACTGGAATCGAATTTTTCGACGTTCCGACTTTGAAGCTTTGGGCCGAAAGGATTGGGTTTGGAGATAGACAATTATATCTCCATACCATGGATCTAAAGTGCTGATGAGAAACATAGATTCATCCACAATCGGTTCCTCTGCCACAGTTTCCGTGTCAGCACGCGGGAATTCACACATCAATTCCGCAAAAACTAAAGATTTCTTAGACTTAGATTTTTCAAACTCCAAGTCGAACTCTTGCAAGATAACAATCCATTTAAAGTACTTGCCCCCTAGCAATTGTTTAGTCAAAATTTAAATCATAGGGTTGCAATCCGAAATGACTGTATTTTTACGGAGAAGAATGTAATGACGAAAACGCTAGACGGCCTGAACAGCTGCCAGGGCCAATTTCTCCACATGCGAATATTTTAGCTCAGTGGGATTTAACGTCCTACTAAGATAATATATCACATGTTCTGTTTCGAATTCATCTTCCTGTACTAAGACCATTCCAATAGTGGAATGAGCGGCGGCGAGGTACAAAAAGTAATCCTGGTTGTAGTTGGGAGGATGCAGCAACGGTGCATGGGTCAACGCGTGCTTTAGCGCATCGAAAGATTTCTGAGCTATCTCATCCCAAGAAAATTGAGCATTTTGTTTCAACAACCGGGTAAAACCCTTGGTAATCTCGGCGTAGTTAGGAATGAATCGGTGTAAAAAGTTTGCTTTCCCTTGCAAACTTTGGAGTTGGCGCAAACTCGAAAGAGGAGGCAATTTGATGATAGCTTCGACCTTCGAGGGATCGACGCGAATGCCGGCTTTTGAAACTACAAATCCCAGCAATCGTCCCACTTCTATGCAGAAGACACATTTGTGTGGGTTCAACCGTATACGATAATGCCTACACCTCATAAAAATTGCTCGTAAATGGACAAGGTGATCAGCTCGACGTAAGGAGTGAGCGGGCAAATCATCGAGATACGGTTGCACAATGTGCTTGATGTCATGAAATTCATAAGACATCGCCCTTTGAAAAGTGGCTCTGGCATTCTTAAGCCCAAAAGGTAGTTTGCAATAAGAAAATGTCCCCCATGGACAAATGAAAGCCGTTTTTGGTTGATCGGCAGGTAGAATATTGATTTGGTTGTAACCAGAAAAACCGTCCATAAAGGAAAATATTTCACTGCCGCCACAATCATCAATTATTTGATCGATATAGGGCGTTGGATAGTTGTCCTTGGGACAAGCACGATTGATATCCCTATAGTCGATACATATTCTTATTGTTCCCTGCTTCTTGTTAACCGGAACATTATTCGATACCCAATCCGTTAACGGGATCGGATAAATGAAACCTGCTTTCAACAGCTTCTCAACTTCTGCTTTAATTGCATCCACTTTCCAAGGGTGTATCTGACGCAGACGTTGCTGAACGGGTTTAGCATCCGGGTAAGTCTTGATCTCATGAACAACAATGGAGGGATCAATTCCTAGCATTTCCTCATAGAACCAGGCAAACACGTCGCGGAATTCTTGAAATAGGGCCTTGTATATTTGAATTTCGTCATCTGAACATGAGGCACCTATATGAATGTGTTCAACAATTCCGGGCTTCACTGAAATGTCAATGGGAATAGTGCAAGAAACATTTCCCAAATTCAGCTCTGAATCAGGATGTTTCATTGGACTCTGAGAATATTTGACATATTCAGCTGTAAAAATTGATGAGAAATCATTTTCAAAACGATCATCCTCAGGTAAAAACGACGATCTATGATGGAGATCGTCCCATGGTACATCGTCTACACATAGGACTTCACATAGTTGTTCATCAGATGACACAACTTCGGGAAACGTTATTAACTCCGAGGTTGACGCGAAAAGGGATTCCTCACGGACCACATTCATTTGGTCGATTTGGGTTGAACTTGGGTTGGAAAAAGACTGCACGGCCTCATAAGCAATTTCATATGGACTCAAAAGCATTACATCACCGAATGAGTCTATCTCAGATTCAGATGGGATAATCCAAGGATCATCATAAATAATAGTGTCTGACGTAATCATATGAATTAATGCTAATGAAGGGTCTGCGTTGATTGGAGGAAAAGGAAAAGTTCCCAGTAAACCAGAATCTTTAACTAATCCTACGCCAACATCCTTATAAGGGATAGTCGTTTTACCGACATGTTGGATACTCTCTTAAGAGGCTGGGTCGGATGAAAAATAAGCAAGCTGGTCTATGGTTACGATCTTGCCATTATGTGGAAACTTTATTGCTCTGAAGACCGATGAAACGACCGCTGTCATATTGTAAGACCAACTTCGACCCAAGAGAAGGTTGTAGTCTAGAGGGGCATCAACCACTTCCACATCTAGACTAACGGTTTTTCCTTCAACCCCTATAGGCAAATCCTGTAAAATGCCAAATGGATGGAACCCACGGCCATCAAAGGCCTTAAGAATTGTCGGGGATTGGTTCAGCGAAGGAGAACCAAGCGATCTCCAACACTGAATTGACATAATACACGTGGAAGCTCCCTCGTCAATTACAATCCGATGAATAGGCCTGTTTTTTACTATCACTGAGATCTGGAAAGCCATCTGATGAGGGAGACACGGTGTACTATTTTCTAGATCAAAGATTATCAGGTTCGGGTCCTGAACATCAACAGCTCCTATAGCCGACAAAAGTAATTTTCGTTGTGCTGGGCATGATTGCAGCACTTCTAAAGCCGACATTGCTGAGGGTGAAACAGCTAAATCCTCAACAATGTTGTAATTCTGGGCCACTCTCGCCTGTGGATTGAAAGCAGACCTTCGAAGTACACCCTTGGCGAGCGGTTTTATTACTAAGTCAGGGTTAGGTTTCTAGATCTGTAGTGGATCGGAACCGGGAGCTGAGGTTGATGGATTTGTATGAGAAGATTCTGCTTCTTTCAATCCATCAACAGGACTTTTACTACCGTAATCGTGAGATCGAGTCGCAATCCTTACATGAGACATCATCAATATGGGTTCTTCAGTGGCACTCGAGGAAGAACCTATCATCTTACTCTCCTGCTTTGGAAATGGATCTTTCAAAACAGCAAGAGTTGAGGAACCTTTGATGATTTTCACAACCTCGGCCCAATGGGGGCAATCTCTTGTAAAATGATCCTCTTCACAAATAAGACAAGGATATCGAGGTTTGCACTTTTCGTCATTGGTTTCCGACTTTTCTGTTTTCTCTTTTGGAGTCTTGTCTACTTTACCCTTCTTCTTACCCTTCTTCTTCCCACCGTTTTTTGATTTAGCCTTAGATGACTCTACAGCGTGAATATCGGCGGAAATTTTAGGAGAAGACTCTCCTGTCGGGGAATCTGGTAAGGTTATAATGGGCGAAGAATTCTTTGAAGATTTCTTCTTGCTTTTAGTATTTACCGAACCAATCATGCCATCAGCAGCATGAGATCCTGAAGGAGCAGCAGCGATTTGATTTGACTTTGGAAGATCTGGGATCTTTTCATGTAACGTACCTGACTGAGTGTAAACTAAGTCAAGGTACTGTGCTTGAGCAATTACTTGCTCTTCAGTAACTACTCCGGCCTTAGCTAAATCTTCAGTAATAATGATTTAACAAACCATTCAGCTAAGATTTGGTCCGGGATAAAAACTTTCACTAATCGCCGTCGACGTCTCCATTCATGGATATGATCAGAAATATAAGTGGACGTCGACTGTTTTAGTGAAGTTAGTAGTTCCGTGCCATTATCATATCTGACCGGCAACTGAAAATGAGTTAGGAACGAGGTAGCTAACTGACTAAAATTGTAAAAAGAGACCCGTGGTAACTCAATGTACCACTTGGCCGCGAGACCAATGAGCGTACGCTGGAAAAGACGTAAGCGGATTGAATCATCCGAGATGGAATTTGAAGCACACCAGAGGTGGTAAGTCATCACATGATTGGACAGATCCTCTCCAGACTTACCTTCGAACTTGGGTATATCACTGGGCAACTTATTTGGCATTGGCGGCCAGAATGGAAGATATTGTATTGGATCGTTCGTTAGGCGCGATAAGTCTGGTAAATCCAAAGTTGCGATAAACGGTAACTGCCGATTAGGATCCCTAAAACTCTGGGTCACAAGACCAGTCCCAGGAGGAGGATATCCAAGATAACTTGGAATAGGAATCGCATTCGGGATATTATATCCTCCTGGAAAACCAGGATTAACCAGACCGTACTGGGGTTACTGAGGTTGTTGATAAGTTTACCCAGGATACGGTTGATACTGGTAAACCGGCTGTTGGACAGCAAGCCCATATTGGTACTGTCCCTGGTACGGTTGATAAGTGAATTGTGGTTGACTAGTGACAATCGTACTTAAACCAGGTTGTCCTACAGGCATCTGAACCGTAGTTTGAATCGTAGATCCAGACAAGGGTAAAGATGTCTGAGGAGTAGTTGCAGAGACAGTAGAAACCGGAGCTGTCGATACTCCAGAAGCAAGTGTGGTGGAAGGAGCAGATTTTTCGGTAGTTGCAGCAGCTGTTTGAGATGGAGTACTAGGTGCAATTGGCGGCTGAGTAACTACTGAAGTTACAGAAGTTTGAACATTAGACTGGACTGGTTGCTGGGATGGACCAGCAACTAAAGGTTGTCCAGCTTGAGATGAAAACTGTATACTTGGCTGCAATACCTGTTGAACTTGCGATGGATCCCACACTATGTTCATTTCGGGGTATTGACCCATGACAGGTTGAGGATATTGAGATCCATAACCGGATTGAGGATAGGATTGATAACTGAAAAGTACAGTTCCCGTACCTTGAACATATGATTGACCTTGAGGTGGTTGATAACCTTGACTCGAGTATTGACCTTGAGGTTGATAACCTTGAGGTAAATACTGATACTGGGGTTGACCTTGACCTTGAGGTTGATACCCTTGAGGTAAATACTGATACTGAGGTTGACCTTGGGGTACATATTGAGGCTGGGGTTGACCTTGAGGAATGTATTGTACTATGGGTACATACTGTCCTTGAGGTTGCCCCCCAGACACAATCTGGTGTACCTTGAGGTTGCCCCCCAGGCGTTAATTGAGGCTGCCCCCCAGGTGGTAATTGACCACCTTGAGGTTGAGAACCGGGAACTGAACCTGACATCATGTAAATGTCTCCTACACCCAATGGTTTGTTACCATTGTTTCCAGCTAATAACCCATGTTCAATGGGTTGAGGAGATGCTCCCGCAAAAGTACCAGAAAGTGACTGATACCCGGAAGGAACAGAAGGACCGCCGTACAAGAAAGATTCAGGAGATTGAGTGAACACGGACGACTGACCGGACATATTTACAGGAGTATAAATACCTCCAGGTGGAAAAGGAGTTCGAGGTGGAGAAAAACTTATCCCTGAGTTGTCTAAATAATTGGTTAACGAAAGGTACCAAGTAGTACTTCTAGGAGGACTGTAAAAGATAGATTCACGCTCTCTTACATCAATAGTAGGTTGATCTTCAAGGACAGATACGCTTAATTCTTCCTCTGGAGCAAGTTCCTCAATAGCTATCAAACCAGCAGGAAGATTTTCGGTGATGACTCTTTCTACCCTAGGTGAATCAGGTGCACTAGAGGTTGGAGTAACAGGTTCAGATACTTCAGGTTCTTCGCCTATATCACTAGTAGATGAAAAACTACCAGTAAGCTCGGAAACTGCAACAGCTTCAGGATTATAACCTGTTTCTAGACCTTGGTAATCTGGATGGACTACCAACGACGATTCTCCTTCTTCAGGTGAACCTACTTTACTACCACTAGGAGTTACAAGGACCTTTAAACCTTCGTAATGACTCGGGACCTCTTCAAGAGGTTCGCCCCGCAATCTACGGGACTTCCTCAACAAATCGGCCACGGTAACAATCTCAGGAGACTTTCCCTGAAGTCTACGGGACTGTCTCGGTAATTCAGCCACAGTTAAAAACTTTTAACTACTGCACACGCAAACAAAGTAAAATCTCAAAGCAAACCACCTAAAGTCTCTAAAGAACCAAACAAATTTGAATCACACGCCTAAAGAATCTAGGGCGTCAAACCATACACAAACAGTAGCCTTCCGGACCGAAAACACTAGTTGGAGATGAAACCCAACATCGCCGAATTCAGTACAGAAGTGGTGGGCGGAACAGTTACCCCGGCAACCTACTTAATGAATAGACCGGCACAAGTTCCTCCACTTTAACCGTCTCGAGTGAAGTGAACCCCCCGGAAAATCCAAGTGAGTCTAGCCGACGTCTGCTCCAGGTACAGTGGGATCTTCCCTCCACCGTCACCTCGGTAGAATCCTAAAGATAATGGTCACTAAGGTTACCAACAACAACAAATGCACCTGGGGGAACAGTCTACACTCCGACAGAACGTAAGGGCAGAGTATCAAGCTCAATCCCCTTGCCGGCTCCTTGACAATAATCCAAGGTTTACCGACAAGTGACCCCTGGCTCCTCGACAATGGTTAATCTGAGGTTTACCGTTTGTAATACGTGCGTGTCTGGCGTTGTTCCCAACGAGGGAGGATTGATCCCCTCACTGGTTCGGACACGAGCTCATGCTTCTCCTTTAAGAGGAGCTTTCCTAGAGTACAAATGAAACAATTGGATTTATCCTACCACAAGATGAGCTACTTGTTTGGTTTTGCTTTCTTGGAGAGTTAATTACTCTCCTACTCCAAGACACTAGCCTGATCTATATTGGTGTTTCAGAGCCCTAGTAAATAAAAGTTACTAAGTTGTTTTTACTTTAAGCGTTAATTTTATGGATTTCTTAAAGACAAAAAGGTAGTGGAGATGAAACTGATGGTGTGTAGACTCGACCGAAATCCACTAAAAAGATGCACTTAGGATGATTTATACTAATTTTTCCTTTTTCAATGAATTCCCTAGCTAAGAGAGTTGGAGAATGCAAAATTGATATAAAACAACTTTCTTGGCAATGAAAAACAAAGAAACAAACTCTTTATCTTTTCAAAACATACGACACATGACCACTAATCACTTCACGAAAATTCCTTTTTCTTTCAAAGACACAAATGCTACCAAAGCAAACTTTCCTTCAAAAGATATTTTTGTATTTTTTCCTAATTAATAAATCATGTAAAACTTACTTTAACAAAAATCAAAGTTAAAAAAGCTATGGCAATCAAATCAACTCAATTCCACTCAAAATCAAATCTAAGAGAAAAGCACCTAAAAGTAAATCTAACGAGTCAAAAGCTTACTAAAGATGATTCCTGGATGTTTTACTCAGTCAAAATGTAACTAAGGACTAGTTAATGCAGAACCAAAAACTAGTCAAAAACAAAAATCGAAATCTTTTTGTTCTTTTCTCAAGAATAAAATTCAAAGTTCAAACAACAAACTTTTTCGAGATTCGCAAAGAGAAGACACAAAGGTAGGTCTCTCACAAGGGTGAATTCTATGACAGGCCCGACTCCTAAGAGGACTGAACAAAACCAAGGAGATCCAAAGTTTGACAACCTCTAACGCCAAAGTCACTATAGGACCAGTTAAATAATCAAACCCTAAGGCAAAATCCCTATGAATTTCACTAAAACCCTCGACACTGACGAAACAAGCTTAGGTGAAGATTTATGGCAGAAAACTAATGGATCTGGGCAGAAAAACAAATTAAAAACAAAATGTAAAAGGCAAAAAAGAAGAAAATTGAAATTTTCTTAGTTTTGACAGGGGTACGCAGGCGACCTGTTTGCACAGGTGCGGGTACGCTCTGTGCACAAAGCGACAGTGCGTACAGGTACGCACTGTGCTCAACTCAAAGGCTGCGTACTTCTAGCTAAGCAAAGAAAAACTAAAATCTAATTTAACCCTAAGCTAGCCCACCCAAATACACAGTTAGACAGCCAAAAACCAGAAAACAAATAACTTTTCTCAGATCAAAAGTTCATACAAAAGGAAAAAACATTCACATCAATGGATTCCCCAGTGGAGTCGCCATTTTGTCATGCGGAAAGAGTCGTTAGTGCGGACACAACCGACCTCCCTAGAAGCAAAAGCTTTCTAGTGACAAACAAGACAAATAAAGCTACCTTTCTCTAAACAAGCATTGCAAATACAAGTAATCAGGGGATCTTTAACATACCTTTAGTCCAACGCTTTGTAGTAGTCCAGCCTCGCCGATCTGGATGAGCTCCTCCTTCTCTTTGAAACCTGCATTCACTAACAAGCCAAAAGATTAAATAACACCTGATAAACTCATAAAACAATACATATCTATCATATAGACCAAGGAGTATATGAAACAAACCATGAATAACAATCTGTTGAGAAAAATAAGTTCATTTGCATTAAAAGGTAACAAAAGGAACCATTACAACCTGAGCCTTGGTGTTGTGCAAGTCCCTCCTAGGGTCCAGCAAGAGTTTTCCTTTACTTTGATCAGCTCACCCACTCTCAAATAAGGCTAGGAAAGGATGGGAATCTCTCCTCTCAAGCTTTACAAGGGAGTCCTAATTCCAGCAGCATCTACCCTTAGGAATCTTCACCTTTCAACCTCCCTCTCTTTGGCCCAATGCCTGTATTTATAGTGCTCTAGAGGAAGTTATTCAGGTCCCCCATCAATGGGATAAGCCCCTCTTTGGATGGGATAGCTCCCCTCTTGATGGGATAAGTTCCTCTTTGGTAGGGATACATGAACCATCTGGAGGCGCTTCATACACGTCAAACAAGCTTCTAGAAGGCTCTAGAAATGACCACAAGTAACTTTTTTGGAGTGAAACTTGCGCCTTTTGACCTTTACAGGAGTACGCACCCATTGCTTTACATACAGAGCATACAAGTATGCAGGTATTGTGAACTTGGAGTGCGTACACGCAGGTAAGGCTAAGAGAAACTGCGTACCCAGATATATATAGATTTTTAATGACTTTCTCTCTTTCTTGAAGTTTGACATGGAGAGCAAAGGTATGAGGCTTTCCAAGGAGGATAGTATGACAGTTGATGGAGCCATACTAACTGCAAATAGTCATGGTGACAAATTTTAGTGTAACACCATGGGTCAAGTAAAGAAGATAGGGATTTGAGTTCAAAATATCTATAAGATAGAGGTAGAGGATTGTGCCGCTTTGAGTTAAAAAGTAGAAAATATGTTGAGCCGAGACATCAATGAGTTATGGCACAGGTGATTGGGCCACTTGCATCATGGGGCTTTGAAGATATTGCAGTAAATCTCTATCGGTCTTCCCAAAGGTATGCTTGAGCAAGTTGATACATGTAAGGGTTGTACTTTGGGAAAATACACCAAGCCTTCCTTTAGATACAGAGATAGTCGAACAGAGTCTATTCTGGAGAGAATCCATTTAGATTTGTGTGGACAATTCTCAACAGCATCCACGGCGAAACACAGGTATTTTGTTATATTTTTTGATGACTATTCTCGTAAATGCTGGGTGTTTTTTATGCAGAAAAAGGATCAAACTTTCACAAAGTTTTGTGACTTCAAATCATTGGTAGAGAAAGATACTAGCAAGAAGGTTAAATCTCTATGGAGTGATAACATTGGTCAGTATGTCTCCAATGAGTTTAAGAACTTATGTGCAGCTAAAGGGATTAAACGAGACTTGACAAAACCCCATAACCCTCAACAGAACGGGGTTTCCCATAGAAAGAATAGGAGCATAGTAAGGGAAGCAAGGGAAATGTTGCATGATCAGGGCCTACCACTACACTTATGGGCTGAGGCATGCAACATAGAGGTTTATTTTTAGAACCGTAGCCCACATCGAATACCTGAGATGAAGACACCAGAGGAGGCTTATTCTGGTAAGAGGCCAAATGTTGGTCACTTCAATATTTTTGGGTCATCGGTTTATTGCCATGTGACCAAAGATGCATGGAAGAAGCTTGAGCCAACAATAGAGTTAGGGATCTTTGTGGGGTACACTGATACACCCCACAACTATCAGTCGTACATCCCGACCAGTCGAATGAAAGTTGTTCGCAGGGATATCAGGTTCAATGAGGAGAAGGCCATGCGAGTATCCCTTGAGAGGGAGCTTGAGCTACATGCGGATAAGGAGATTTTAGCTCCTAAGGTTGAGGGACCTCAAATTGATGTGGAGCAGCCACATGCAGAGGTTCAGAGAGTGGAGATATCCACTGAGGCAGAGTCTTCCAGAGAGGGAAGAAATCGCACTAGAGAGGTTGACATATTCTTGGATGATGCATAAGAGAATGTGGTAGCACCCTCTTCTTAGCATAGATAGAGGAGGTTAGCAAAGAGGTACATTGGATACATGGAACTTATGGGTGCATGTGTTGTGACCGAGCCATCTTCCTTTCAGGAAGCAGTGTAGAAGCCAATTTGGGTTGATGCGATGGTGGAGGAGTATGACTCCATAGTTCAAAAAAGTGTTTGGGATGTGGTCCTGAGACTGGAGGAGAAGTCAATTGTGAGCTCCCATTGGCTTTATAGGGTAAAGCAAGTTGTAGATGGTAGTGTGGAGAAGTATAAGGCTAGATTTTGGCCCGTGGCTTTTCACAAGTAGAGGGGATTAACTATGATGAGACCTTTGCTCTTGTTGCAAGGTACTCATCAATAAAATATATTTTGGAACTATTAGAACAGATGGATTGGAAGATCCATAAAATGGATGTGAAGACTGCCTTCCTTAATGGTATAATTAAGGAAGAGGTGTACATAGAGCAACCTAAAGTTTTTGAAACCTTGGACTGTGAGTCACATGCGTGCCAACTCAAGAGAGTGTTGTATGGGATGAAGCAAGCACCTTTTTATTGGTACACTAAGATGGATAGCTACTTCACTGGGTTGGGGTTCACAAAGAGTGAAGTGAATGTGACCCTGTATCTAGTGGTGGAAGGTAAGTTTTTTATCATTGTACTTTATGTAGATGATCTTCTACTGACAGGTGATGACAAGCTCATCAAATCTTGCATGGAGGTATGGCAGTGAGATGGGGAGTTGTTTGTATATCAGGGCAAGTATGCCAACAAGATACTCAAGAGATTTTGTATTGAGAGCAGTAAACCCATGGAGACTCCTCCAGCTGGTAACTGGAGGAAGGAGGATGCTACTTTAGGGGAAGTAGTGGAAGATATTGTTAACAAGCAACTTGTGGGTTCACTCTTTTACTTGGTGAACACACAACCAGATATGTGATATGCAGTTAACCAGCTTAGTCAAGCGATGGTTAGGCCTACCAAGTTGTATTGGAAGGCGGAAAGGAATGTATTGAGATACCTCAGAGGCACAACTCAGTTTGGGTTATGGTACAGACGGACAAAGGGATTGAAGCTTCAAGGCTTTATCGATGCAGATTAGGCAGGGAGTCCATCCGACAAGAAGAGCACATCAGGAAGGATCTTTAGTATTGTGTTAGCAGAAATCTCTTGGTACAGTAGGAAACAGAGATCGGTTGCACCCAGTTCAGTAAAGGCAAAGTACATGGTTGCAAGTCAGATAACATGTGAGGCTATCTGGATGAGGAAGATCCTGGTTCATTTCTTTGGTCAGTAGATGGATCCGAGAGTGATTTATTTTTATAATCAGAGTTGCATCAAACTCTCTGAAAATCCAGTCTTTCATGATCAATCCAATCATATTGATATCTAGTATCATCATCTCAGAAATTGTGCAATGAGGAGGATCATGTTGTTAGATTACATTCCCATGGAGGAGCAAGATGCTGACATATTGATAAAGGCATTGTCAAGATGTAAATTTGAGCTTCACAAAGACAGGATTGGGGTAGTTGATAATCCCTTTTTTGTTGAGAGGGAGTGTTGAGAAATGGCAATAGCAAATCCAGTTTAATTTGTCCTTAATTAAATTTGAATTCTATTCTCATAGCAACTTAAAATAGTTAAATTAAGTTTATTAAACTTACTTAACTTAGGGAATTCGAGTTGGAAGTCTTTTGGAAGTCATGTATATTTTCTCCCTACTTTGTAGGCATCCAGTGTGAGTTAATTGTGAGTTGTAAAATAGAAGACTTAGTTTCATGAGTCAGTTATGTTAAATTAGTTCTCAAAATGGTTAAGAGAACTAATAGTGAGTTAACAGTGAGTGGTGACACTAATGAACTCCACCAGTACTACTCTAGTTAACTGAATATTTACTCATCAGAAACTCATGCATATCGATTCTGAGAAAGACCTAGTTGAGACTAGAGTGCAGGGACTGTGTACTATTTATTTTAGATTTTTCTGAGTTTTACTAATAGTGCATGCATTCAAGAACTGATCCTTGAGGGATTGCACTATTTTTAGAGGCTTTATTTCCCTTTAATACAAGCTATCCTTCATAGGAATTACACATTGGAATAGAGACTTGGAGATCTTGTGAAGAGGCTATTCTTTGGCCTTGATCTTACTTATGAGTTGGAGATTGAATTTTTTTAGTGCTCGGATTGTTCTAGAGAGAACAAGCATTGCAATTTCATCTTGATTTTCTGGATTAATACAAAATAGATAGTGGGGTTTTGATCTGTGGCTTTTCCCATATATTTATTGTGTTATGTGCCTTTGATTCTCTTCCTCTATTGATTATTGTTTGCTCTATGTTTATGGGCTTCTGTTGTAAAGAGTAGAAGTATATTCTAGTCTCTTGATTTAGCAAATTGCATTAGCTTGTGAATCTACAAGATCTTCTACATCACATACCAAGCTGCAAAAAGCTCAGTATTTCAGATGGATGGGATTCCTTCCACAATTCCATTTGGAAATCAAGTACAAGAAGGGTACAAGTAACAAAGTGGCAGATATTCTTTCTAGACCTCATGTTTCTGCACCTATTATTTTGAAGAATGCTTCTTTATCTCATGATATCTATGTTGAACAGTATGTTGTTGATGAATATTTTAAATATGTTTATGAGAGGCTAACCCATGGATCATGGGAGGAGAACTATAATTTGTAGGGCAAGTTACCCTACCATGTTGGAAAGTTATGTATTCCTACAAGTGAGAGTCCATGTAATTAAAGAAGCTCACACTTCTCTTATGTCTAATCACTTTGGGGTGGAAAAACCCTAGCACATTTGCAAAGGATTTTTTTATTTGCCTCAGATGAAATAAAGTGTAACCAAGTATGTAATTGGGTGTGTGATGTGCTCTATTTATAAGTGCACTAATATAAAATTTGGGTTGTACACACCACTCCATGTTCCTTCTCATCCTTGGGAGAGTATATCCATGGATTTTGTAGGGGGTTTCATTTTATAAAAAGGGGTAATAACTACTTGTATGTAGTACTATATATGATTAGCAACATGTGTGTCTTGATTCCATGTAAAAATCATATTACTATTGAGAAAATTGCTCAACTTTTCTTTCCGCATATATGGGTCCATTTTGGACTGCCCACATCTAGTGTCTCGGATCGAGATTCTTGATTCCTTGGGAAGTTTTGGACAAGATTGTGGAGAATTATGGACACCAAGGTAAAGAAGAGTATGGATTTCCATCCATAAACTGATGGATAGATAGAGGTCATCAATAGAACAATGGTTCATTTTCTCCGAGGGTATTGCAGCAAGTATCCTAAGTTGTGGGATGAATAGATACATTATGTTCGACATGCATACAATAAGGCTTTGCACTCTTCTACTCGAATTTCACCATTTGATACATGCTTTAGATACCTTCTAGATTCACCCTTAGATTTGGTCTTTGAAAAGTATGAGGATTCCAATGAATGAAGTGATGAAGATAGAGCTCGCAAGTTCATTTGGAAAATCCAAATGATACATCAAGTAGTGCAAGAAAATTTGGAGAAGAGTCAGCCACAGTATAAAGTTTGACATGACAAACATAGAGTTGATCATCAATTCCAGGTTGGTACCAAGTATGGCTTAACATCAACAAAGATAAATTGAAGGGAGAAGGAAAAAATTTGAAACCAATCATATATGGTCCATTCACCATCTTAGAAAATATTGGAACAATTTATTATCACCTTGTCTTCCAGACTATATCAAAATGTATTTTGTAGACAATATTGACAACTTGAAACTTTACAAAGCTCCATTTATCATTGATACAGATGAGAGTGGTCAAGTTCCATAAGTGGATGACTTTTACTTAGAGTACTTGGACAAGATGACAGAAGACATCATCTTAGATAGAAGGATCAGGACTTCGCAATTTAGAGTAAATTCCCTCATCTACCTCTTGATTGATAAGGATTTTGAAGGCTCAAAATCTCCTCTATAGGGAGGATTGATACAAGAGGATCCAAAAAGGCTCAAAATTTAAAGTCCTCAAATCTCAGAAAAACTGATACTAAGTCATAGATCTTGTTGATATGATTCCAATATCATGAACGAAACCTCATTTTGAGTCTTTATGACAAAGTTATGCTTGTCTAAATTTTCTCGCAAACAATAAAAAAAATTGGCACTATAGTGCCACATGGCATCACCTTGAGAGTGTCATGTGGTGCAAACTAGAGGGTGCCATGTGACACCAACAAAAGGGTGTTATTTGTCACCAACCAAAGATGCAATGTGGCTTGAAGTGGCACCTGAGTGGCTATTACCAAGGTTGGACACACGAGCACATCATGGCATGGATGTGGATCAACTCAATGTCACCATATGGCCAATCACCAAGTGCCACATGGTGCCCCGCGGTTGGCCACTCTATCTACCTATTTAAAAAAAATGGTTGTAAGGGTTAGAGATCGAACCCTCAACTTCAGTGGTGTTACCCAATGTTCTATTCTTTGCACTAACGTGGATGATCATTAATAAACAATGGGTGTTAGTTACATTTAAACGAATGTTTTTTTGTAAAACTCAAACGAGAAGGTGCCAATAGGGTTTGACCTCAAGACCCCCACCAACCAACGAACACGCAACCGCATGTCAACCAATGTGCCAATGGGGCATGTTGTAACATCCATCCCACCAGATAATATTTAAACTACCTCAATGTAGTCGGATGGGGCCAAACAAAGCACACATCAAAACAAGGCTACAAAACTCAGTGCACTGGGAATGAGGTCTACCCTAGACACAAATTTCAAGGAATATTTCTAGGGTATATTCTAGGGAAAATTTTATAGGGATATTCCAGGTTTATTTTGAACTATTATTGCACGAAATTTGAGGAGGAGGTGACAGTTATAGAACCTAGTCAGGCTTATACTCATTTTTCTCAAAAGTTCGCAAGGAATCCATTGTGTTAGAAAAGTATAAATACAGAGCAATGGAACACATAAAATATTGCAGAAATATAAACACAAAAAATGCATAAAACAAGAGAGACACAGATATACGTGGTTCACCCAGTTTGGGCTACATCTACGGAGAAACAGCCAGTCCTTCTTTTATTATATTATCCAGCAAACTGAAGAGATACAACCTACAACAAATCCGTTGTAACACCCTCTTCCCTCTCAATCTCCTCTCTCTTTCTCACTCAAAATCCAGATATACATAGATGCAATACAATTCCCTCATGTATAGTGAGGGGTTGCCTTCTAGGGGAAAAAATCCTAAATTAAACATAACTTCTACCGTTAGATCATCTGCCTAATGAACAGCCCAGATTGACTAGATATTACTAGACTTTTACAACGCAATTTTACATTTATTTTTAGCTTCGGGGGCGCTACCCCTGAACCCCTGCCGAGGGACCGCTTGCCCCCGGACCCCTGCGGGGGGGGACAAGTCCCCCCTGCGTGGAGGGGTGTATAGTCTTCCTAGGGTATACATCCAGCTGAAACCTTTGAATACAGAAGATAATCGGGCTCCACACCCAACAATCTCCCACTTGGAGACTGATTATAGCAACCCCACCGCTGCTCATTTACTAGACAATGACTCCACTTTGGACCTATCTGTTTCTCATCTTCTTCATCATACTTGAAGACCAATTGAAACTGAGCAAATTCTCAGTTTCTCCCTGGTTACAACTTTTGTTAGCATATCTGCAGGACTCTGGCTAGTGTGTATCTTTTCCAGCTTCAATTGTCCATCTTCCAATGCTAACCGTATGAAATGGTACTTGAGCTGTATATGTTTAGTCTTGGAATGAAATGAAAAGTTCTTTGCAAGATGTATGGCACTCTGGTTGTCACTGTATAACCTGCCCAACTCCTGTTTCTTACCCAATTCATCCAGAAACCTTTGTAACCAAATCATTTCTTTACTAGCCTCTGTAGCAGCAACATACTCTGCTTCTGTTGTTGAAAGTGCAACAACACTTTGGATTTTTGAAACCCAACTGACATTTGTTCCACCTACAGTAAATACATATCATGTAGTGCTCCTCATGTTATCTCTGTCACCTGCCATATCTGCATCAACATATCCTTGTAGAGCAACGTTTGAACCACCAAAGCATAATGCTTGATTTTTGGTACCTCTCAAATACCTGAGAATCCACTTCACTGCCATCCAATGTTCTTTTCCTGGATTTTTCATGTACCTACTTACAACTCCCACTGCATGTGAAATATCAGGCCTTGTGCAAACCATTGCATACATTAAGCTTCCAACTGCTGATGCATATGGAACTTGAGACATATGAGTCATTTCTTCCTGAGTCTTGGGACACGCCTCCTTACTTAATTTGAAATGGCTAGCCAAAGGTATAACAACTGGTTTTTCATTCTGCACATTAAATCTTTTCAACACCTTTACTATGTACTCACTTTGAGACAATGTTAATTTGTGATTCTTCCTGTCTCTAGTTATTCTCATACCACAGATTTGTTTTGCAGCACCCAAATCCTTCATTGCAAATGAGTTTGCCAATTTTCTTTTGAGCACATTTATTTCTTGCATGTTAGAACCTGCAATAAGCATGTCATCTACATACAATAAAAATATAATATAGCTACCATCACTTTGCCTTTTGAGATAAACACAATGATCAGACTGACATCTAGTATAACCTTGTTCAGAAATAAACCTGTCAAATTTTGTCTTTACATCTAACTGCTCAAGATGCAAATCTTCAGCTGCTACTAGACTTAAAATAGTTCTAATTGAAGTCATTTTAACACCAGGAGAAAATATTTCATCAAAATCAATACCTTTCTTCTATGCAAACCCCTTCACCACAAGTCAAGCTTTGTACCTCTGTTTTCCTCCATCTTCTTCCTTCAGCCTGTAAACCCATTTATTCTGCAATGTTGTTTTACCTACAGGCAACCTGACTAAGTCCCAAGTCTGGTTATGTGCTAAGGAGTCCATCTCTTCTTTCATGGCTTGCTCCCACTTCTTCTTGGTTTCTACCTGCATTACTTCTTCATAACATTCTGGTTCACCAGAATTAGTTAACAATAGATAATATTATGAAGGAGAGTATCGTTCAGGGGGTCTACTTATCCTAGTAGATCTTCTAACACCACTTTCAGGTGTTTGAGGTGCTTGTTGCTATTGTGGTTGTTGTTCTGGCTGTTTATCATTATAATTTTTAGGCACCATCACGTTTTCTATGATGTCGTCAAGCACTATGTATTCTCTGTTTTCATTTTCCTGTTTCTTTTCCTATAGCTGATCCTTATACAAAACCTTTTCATTGAATATTACATTTATGCTCCTAATGATTTTGTGATTTTCATAATCATATAAGCGATAACCAAAATCATTAACACCATATCCAATAAAGGTACATTTCTTTGATTTTTCCTCAAGCTTTGTTCTATTTTCTTTATTAATGTGGATAAAGGCTTCACAACCGAAAGTCTTTAAAAATGAGTAGTTTACCTTTTTACCTGTCCATGCCTCCTCTGGAATTGTTATAGACATTTTTGGGCACTGCAACCCCAAGCATAAAATTTCCATAAACCAAGGGCTCCTAAGTCCCTAAAAGTGTTGTTCCAACCCCTAAAGGAACAAGGTCAACTAATTACAGCTTCTCCCAGAAGTCCTCCATGAAAAACTACTCAGAACTGGTCAAAACTGGATCATTTAACCTGCTCCATAGGCAAAGTGTGTTGCATCTCACCTAAGTACACACATTGGGTGTGTTGCATTTCAAAAAGCCCTTCTATGGGGTGCGATGGGCGAGAAGAGACAAATGGCAGTGTCAATCCGCGAGGTGGAGAAGCATGGAATCTTCCAGAAACTTCTCCTGTGACACTTGCCTCTCTGAATTCGACCAAGGATGAGTAAGAGATCATCAATCTCCAAGTGGAAGCAAGAACTATCATAGGGAAGACACTAATCAAATCACAAGCTGACTTATCTCCCTTACAGACATCTATATAGGGATCCCTCATCCCAGAGATCTAGAGGCTGGAATTTTGCATCTTGTAAGGAATTTTTGTTGGTTTCTTGAGGCAACATCATAGTGTTGGGTGATCTAAGCTTTTCATGAGGTGAAGAAGGGCTTACTTGCTGAGAGGATGATGCTGGGTCAGAACAACTGGTTGTAACTCTCTTGGCTCTTTCTTGATTATCAATAAAGCTATTCAAGTTTTCCTCCATACTCTTGTGTAATTTACGTTTCATGCATTTGTATGGTCAATTTACATCTGATCCTAGATTTTTTATGATAATAGATCCATGTTCTTGTATAGTGTTATGCTGCTTTGATTCTACAGGTACTTTGTGAAGTTGGGTATACGAGAAAGAAAGTAACAAAGGACTATCAGAAGAGAGAGGAATCGAGCAAGGAACCAAGCGCAAGACAGAGGTTGGTCTCCTTTATTCTTCTCTCATCTATCTTTCATAAAGGAAAACGAAAGTAGTTTTACTTTGTTTGTTTCTAAGGTAGCTACCAGCCTTAGTGGGATTAGAAGTTCTGCATAGACACCTTTCCCTGTAACAAAATGGCTACTCCACTGGGGAGCGACTAGGTTGTTTGTTTATCTACATTTGTTTACTTTATAAACTTACAGACAGAGCCGAAGTTGAGCCAGGTAGCCTTCGAACTGCATTTGCTATGCAAATGCAAAGTAGATAAATGTCACTTCAGTCAATCTCCGGGTTTTGTTTATGAATTAAACAATTGATTTACAAACTTTCTAATTGCCCTCGTGGTGGCTCTAGTAACCTCCTTAGATCTACCCCTGTGATTGACTTACTGATTACCACTTGCTCGGCCAAAATCCCTGAACTGAACTGCAAACTGTGACCCGGAACCCAATCAAAGTCTCGTCCCTGGCCCAGCGCACTATCTGTTCTGTGAATCTCAAATTCAGCGCACTTCCCGAGTGTAGTAGGTGTGCTGCATTTCAAATTCATTGTGTTACAGGTGCGCTGATCAGACTAGGCATTGTTCCTAAATTTTGGTTTCTGTGTTCACTCTTTTCAGATCTATTCAAGAGTTTTGCTGCCTGTAGTCAGTACACCTCTGTTTGAAACCCCTTTCCTTGTTGTTATTCCGCCTCCATTGTGCAAAGAACTGTAAATGTTTTTATGTATTTGTTGAGTCATTTTCAGTTCTCCTTTACAAAAAAGTAACGTAATTGTACTGTCGTTTCTTGATTTGAAAGTGTCGCAAGTGTCGTTTTCAGTCATAAAAGAGAATTTGACTATTCTTGATAGTCAATTACCCTGTTACTATTGTATTCGATCTGAATTAATAGTTTTTCTAGTGTCAAAAGCAAGTTTTCATTTCCAAATCGCAAAGTGTTGTCATTGTCTTCATTTCGATTTTGAAAAGAAACTTGTTAGTAATTGTCGCTTTGAAAAATAATTCAGATTTTCGCATTAGCTTTCTTTTTATCATTCACATATTAAGAAGGTTGAAAACAAATACATGCATGTGCATTTTCATTAGACTGTTTGATTGGTTTGATTTAGGACAGTGCATATAGTGTGTGCTCTATGCTCTTTGCTGAAGCAATACTGTCTCTCTTTCCTTAGTAGCTAGGATTTTCATTGCACAGAAAAGATAAAAGGATTGTTTATCATCTTACATTGCATTTTAGGAATTGTACATCTACATCACACAGTGAACCTGAAAGGCAAATTTCTTAAGCAAGATCAACTATAAAATAAATTTAATGAATCTAACAACGCTTTGGAACCTAACGCACAACATCTAGAAGTCTAGGCTAGAGACGTATTCCGGCGTCGTAAATCCTGGTAACTGTTGTTCTCACTGTTGGCTGGGTGATTCCTCCACTTTTAGACGATAAGTGCCAGTACGGACTTGTGCTCCCACGTACCATCGAGTATATTTTGGGAGACCACAATAGACTTAATCCTTTATCCATAGGAAGCCGTGTCTGTCACCCTATCGATCGCAATTCACTGAACACAGCATTTGGGAAGATTGACTGCCGTACCATAAAAAGTATTCTGCAGTTTTGCGATTGGTTTGGTAATCCCTCTGCCTAGATTTCCAGAGCAGTCCCTTTCATTCCTTTTAGACTCCTTAACGGAAAAGGTCCATCTGAGCACTTGTCACTTCAGGCTCATTAAAAATCGAAGGCGACTAGAGTCATCTTTTGTTTTTTCTCGACTCTTAAAAATTGAAAAAACAAGTTGTGTCAAAGCGTTTAAAATTTATTTTAAACGGAATAATCATCACCTTTCCTATGTTGGTCTTAGGTTGAGAAAATGGAGTCCACCAACCAAGGAGTTCCCCTTGGAGGAAATCCTAGTCCCTTCTCCTCTTGGGGAGATGTTGGTGCACCCCATATGGCCACATTGTTGCTTCTAGGATTGACAATCGGCTTGCCCGTATGGCTTTTCTCAACCTCCGTCGTTCAGAACACCGCAATTCCTGAACAATCGAGTCAGCAACTAGACAATTCCGTAGTTACCCCCAACCCTCTACTTCGTCCAATTCTTCCTCTCCTCCTTCCTCTTCGCTTGATGAGGCTGGTAAAGCCAAAAATCAAGTACCTAAGAAGAAGAATGAAAAGAAGAAGAAGGAGCCAAAGGCGAAAAGGGGTAACCAAGTGTCGTCTAGCGAAAATCCACACACTGCACTGACCAGGCCTAAATCGCCATGTGTCATTTCAAAGGAGACCACTATCATAGAGATTGTCCTTGCATCCCTCGGATCTTAAGGGACTGGTCTCCTCGTTTGCACAACCCGGTATCGTCAACCTCTGATGATCATGTTGAAAGCACACCGTCGACTAGTGAAAGTGAAGCCCCTGGACAAAAAGGAAAGTGCAAATTTTCTTGTAAACTGTGTGAAGGCGATCACGTCGTCCACCGTTGTCCCTTCTTAGATGAGGCTAAAAGATTTTTGGACGATTGTCCGGTTTCACTGTTACGACTTCCTCTTGGGTATAAGAAACTCTTGCCGAGTCCATCACTAGTTGAAAATCTGGCTAACCCGCCCAGGTGGTCGGTCGAAGTGTCTGTCATTGAAGATAAACCATCTGAACCCATACCAGACGAAAGTCAAAAGGTCGAGGCAGCAATTGACCCGGTCTTGCCTTCAGAGGTTCCATCTTCAGATGATACAGTCACCGAAGAGAACAAGGATGACACCATCCAAAATCTTTTTGTAAACACAGACTCCGATGAACATGGGGGAAATTTACCCATTCCTTTACTGCAGGAAGGAATTTCATCAGATTCGTACCCGGCCGTCTATTCGGTCCCACCTCCAAGCAACATAGTTGTTTCCTTTGACTAGAATCAGCTAGGCAGGCCCCGTTTACCGGCTAGTATACCATTCCAAATCATTGCTCAAGTATATAGAATGGTTATGGCCGGTACCGTCATAGATGAATGGGCTTCTGTGAGTATCCTTTCCTCGACTGCTTGGAAAGCGCTTGGTTCGCCATCGCTTTTGCCTAAGATGAGAAATCCAACAGGCTTCGACAAAGGAACCAGTCGACCATTAGGGATCCTTCCCATTGTGCCCATAACATTGAGAAGGAAAACCATTCAAATGAATGTAATGGTAGTCCAAGGACCCCTGGATTATAATCTACTCCTTGGACGAGACTATATTTATTGCATGGGATCCATTATCTCATCACTCTTCAGAGTAATGTGTTTTCCGCACAAAGGAAGAGTGGTCAAGCTCGTAGACCTGCTTTCATTTCCCGGTTCACACATGGCAAATAGTCATATACCATCCCGGAATGGTCTTTTCACGCAAGGAATTTCTCATCAATCCCCAGTCCATCCACCTGATGAGCGCGAGTGATTCGGGGGACATGACTTAAACCCAGGGGGCGTGCACCCTGGTCTGCTTCGACAGGAAAGCTTCAGGTATAGGATATGTTTCCGCGAGAGATATATGACTATTCTGACACTCCCGTCCATGATTGGAAAAGGGGGTTAGACTAGAATAAGATTCCCTTGTCAAATTTATGTGGGTGGAGGCATCTGTGCCACTCGCCTTTTTCTATTTCGGTAGGCATCGCTGAAGAAGTGTTTTGTTTGCGGTGCAGATAAGACAATCTTTGGTAACCTTAAAGAGGTAAACCTTTCTTGATAAAACAAATTTTTTGTCGGTAGATTGAAGGGTGACCTTGAAACTCTATTTTATACCTGGGGGCATGCAAACCTTTTGGCATGCAAGCGAAGAGCGACCATTTATTTTTTTAAATTTGTAGGTCCCCTAACCCTTTAAATTCGTAGGATTGGTCGTTTCCTAACTTGCATAAAGAAAGGATGTGGGGCAACGATTTGAGAAATTGTTGTTTTTATATATGAGACATCCTTATTGTTGGAGAGTTAAATCCCCTCTACGGATAGAGGCAATCCCTACTAGCCCAGAATGGGTCTAGCAACAATCAGTCAATGCTACTATGCAAGTTCCTAATTGCAAATAAAAGGTAGGCAATGAACACCTACTTGGATTCCAACGCTATTGTTTGATGAAGAGATGCCGCTCTCGCTCCTTCGCTCTGGCCGGTCACGATCTTCCACGATCTCCGTGAATAGATACCTGCACACACGAAGAGAAAGACAAACACAAGCGTGAAATCTAATAAAAGCAATGATACATCAGTCAGAAAGGACGTAACTCACATTAACCATTACAAAGACAAATGAGAGTGGAACCATAATAGTAGTCATCTATTATTAATCAATAACAGAGAAGAGTACAACCAAATGTTCTGACGTCGAATCCTTCTCAAGAGGGTCCAGCCAGCAAGTCTCTTAAGCATTCACCCTTGGAGGTAGATCTCCCAAGACAAGAACTCTCTCTCACACAAGCAACACTCCACAACCTTCCTTAAGCTATCTAGCAATTCCACACTTATCACACCAACTACCTACTAGCAACAGCACTCTGAGCACTATAAACTCCACACAATCCAAACTATCCAAAAACTGAAAAACTAGCTGCTCATGGAAATGGTAGAGGCTTAAATAGGAGAAGGAGTCTCCACAAATGGTGGGATGATGAGCTTATCTCCAAGGAAGGTGGCTCAAATGACGAAACAGACATGCCAGAGAAGGGAGGGCGACATTTACAAGGCCAACAACCAGGTCTGGAGTTATCTGGAAGGCCAGCTGTTAGAACAAACTCGCCCAAACGGGATCAGCGCGGGTCCATAACTGCACTGGAGCACTGACATCGCAGCTAAATAACAAAGAAGGTCATGTCAGCGCGATCATATATGAATAACAAATGCGCTGGCTCATGAAATTCGATCAGCGCGGGAAACATGTGTGCTTCCGCGCTGGCAGCGCATTCGGTCTGTTATGGAGCGCCCATCAGCGTGGTTATTTTGACAAAAGTCGCGATGATAGTAAAACTTTGGCAAAGTGGGTCATTTGGCCAGATTAGAGAGCATGAGCATGATTAATTTGATTTCATGACACAGTAGGGAGACTGGCAGAGAGATAGTGACAAATTATTGTGTAACACTTATTATACGACTTGATACATCGAGAAGTTTTAACGCGGACTTCATGCTCGTTAAAAAATAAACATAAGCAATGAGCAAATGTTTCCCCCGGCATTTAAGCTCATTAAAAAATGAACCAATTTCCGGTAAATAACTTTCGTGAATGTAGTACTTCAGCCTTTAAAGCCTTGGTCGTGTTCTCATCATCACCTCCACTCTGTATTTGCCGATCATTCACCTCCATTTGATTGCTTACCCCTTTTGAGGAACAGCTGCGAAGAGTGATCCTGTTAGCCATCCTTGTAACACTGTCGTGATTGGAAAATTCCAAACCTTACCTGGAATCAGCTGCTACCCAAATTTATCACTCGTTCCTCAAAGACGAGTCCCCTTTAAGCTCTTTTCAACTGACTCGTAAAATATGAAAAGATTGCCGAGCCATTGGCCTCTCCAGCTCGTTAAAGGGACTGGAAGTGCTATCCCTCCTTTAGATTTTAATCTTTTTGGACCTGAGTGATTATTACACAAAAAGATCGAGCACTTGTTTCGTTCGGCTCGTTAAAAGTATCGAAAATTCATCCCTTATGTATTGTTTTATACTTTTTCGGACTTAAGGGATTAGATGACGAAAAAGGATTTTTGGAGTTTCTTTTATGTCCATTTTCAGACTCTCTAAAATTGAAAAGCACCGAGTTATCTTTGTCGTTAAACTCGTTAAAACCTAATAGCAACAAACTTGTCCATAGCAGACAAGAACGAGTTTCACTATCGCTAGGCTCGTTAAAACATAGCGATGGGTTTGCCTGAAGGGCGAATTATAGAATAAGCATATGTTATCCTCCTCAAGCTTGACAAAAATAAAGAGGTATTGGTCAGCAATGACTGGGGAAAAATTAGGAAGAAAACTTGAAGAAACTTTGTTGGTAGCAAGTCGCTCTTGAACATGACACTTTCACTCTGCATCCAAGTCGGGTTGGGTTGTTTCATTCACCAGTCACATCACCATGGTCACATCACACCATCCACATTAGGGGTTAATGCTACCAATCCACATGTCAGTGTCACCGATATGTTCAAGAGAAGTCACTCAGAGAATTCACTTGTGTCTCACCCGCTGCAATACATTTACACTCCATTCTTTCATGACCGCCACCCTGAACCTTATATCACCAGACCGTTTTCACCTCCATTAAAATCATTTGCTTCGTTCCGTGTCATTGATGTGGGATTCATTAAGGCCCTCCTATGATAGACCGCTTCTTGTCGACATCAGCTCATTATCCAAGAAGTCGATATAGGAACACCCATTTCAGTACTTTGAAGCTTGCATGCCTCAATGGCAAGTTTCTCACTTCCAGCGACAGGTTTACATCAATGGCCTTCGATCGAAAGATTTTGCATGATGTTCGATGCCAAGTCCCTTATTCACACCATGTGAATTGTACTGTAGTACCTTGAAGATCATTATCATTATCGGTGATTCTTCTTGCGCCTGTTAACAGCTTACATCATTGGCTGGTTATCAGGCAATGTCTTTCCATGTTCGACTCCAGAACATCTCTCACATGGATTGACTTGTACTTTGAGTAAAGATCGAATGAGATTGAAGACCCCGGATCTAGTTTCATCCATCCAGGCTGCGATATATATTCAGGAAAATAAAGACATCAAATGTACATCATTGCTGCACAGATAATCATCCAATCAAAGGGATGATGGCTCTACCAGAATTATCAGTCTACACTCAGACGATTTTCTGTCCTATGTACATGAAAATGAATTTATAAAGTTGAGCATGGGAATGCCCGCCTTAGCTAGATCATGAAAATATTATGAAGATAATGTATTGTATTGTATCTTATTACAGGTCTCCTTCCAGCTTGAAAGAAATTCAGATCCTCATGATAAAGCATTTCACCCAACATCAAATAAGATTAACGACCTCATGCTTTAGGGGGCAACTGTTATAGACATTTTTGGGCACTACAACCCCAAGCATAAAATGCCCATAAACCAAGGGCTCGTGAGTCCCTAAAAGTGTTGTTCAAACCCCTAAAGGAACAAGTTCAACTGATTATAGCTTCTCCCAGAAGTCCTCCATGAAAAAATACTCAGAACTGGTCAAAACTGGATCATTTCACCTGCTCCATAGGCAAAGTGCATTACATCTCACCTAAGTACACACAGTGGGTGCGTTGCATTTCAAAAATCCCTTCTATGGGGTGCAATGGGCGAGAAGAGACAACTGGCAGTGTCAATCCGCGAGGTGGAGAAGCATGGAATCTTCCAGAAACTTCTCCTGTGACACTTGCCTCTCTGAATTCGACCAAGGATGAGTAAGAGATCATCAATCTCCAAGTGGAAGCAAGAACTATCAGAGGGAAGACACTAATCAAATCACAAGCTGACTTATCTCCCTTACAGACATCTATATAGGGATCCCTCATCCCAGAGATCTAGAGGCTGGAATTTTGCATCTTGTAAGGAATTTTTGTTGGTTTCTTGAGGCAACATCATAGTGTTGGGTGATCTAAGCTTTTCATGAGGTGAAGAAGGGCTTACTTGCTGAGAGGATGATGCTGGGTCAGAACAACTGGTTGTAACTCTCTTGGCTCTTTCTTGATTATCAATAAATCTATTCAAGTTTTCCTCCATACTCTTGTGTAATTTATGTTTCATGCATTTGTATGGTCAATTTACATTTGATCCTAGATTGTTTATGATAATAGATCCATGTTCTTGTATAGTGTTGTGTTGCTTTGATTCTACAGGTACTCTGTGAAGCTGGGTATACAAGAAAGCAACTAGCAAAGGACTATCAGAAGAGAGAGGAATCGAGCAAGGAACCAAGCACAAGACAGAGGTTGGTCTCCTCTATTCTTCTCTCATCTATCTTTCATAAAGGAAAACGAAAGTAGTTTTACTTTGTTTGTTTCTAAGGTAGCTACCAGCCTTAGTGGGATTAGCAGTTCTGCACAGACACTTTTCCCTGTAACAGGAATACCACCATCCAAGGAACTTGAAGGCCCTCTATTTATTAGATAAACAGCAGTTTCTACAACATCTCCCCAAAATTGTAAATGCAATCCTGCATGTAATCTCATGCACCTTGCATGCTCCATGATTGTCATGTTCGTCCTTTCTAACACACCATTTTCTTGTGGTGTTCCTGGAACTATCTTCTCTCTTTGAATTCCATTCTCTGAACAGTAACTATCAAACTCTTTGCTGCAATATTAACCTCCACTATCTGATCTAAGACACTTCAACCTTTTCCCTATCTCATTTTCAACCAAAGCTTTCCATTTCTTGAAAATATCAAATACATCAGATTTGTTTCAAATACAATAAATCTACGTTTTCTGGTTTCATCATCAATAAAAGTAACATAATAACGAGAGCCACCAAGAGATGATACCTGAGAAAGTCCCCATACATCTGTATGCATAAGCTCTAATTTTTCGCTCTTCTTTTCTTTCCCAACTCTAAGGAATCGGACTCTCTTATGTTTTCCATCAACACAATTTTCATAGAATTTTAAATCAACATGCGACAAACCTAGCAAAAAAATTCTTGAGTGAAGAATTTGCATCCCCTTCTCACTCATGTGCCCGAGCCTATGATGCCACAATGTCGTATCTTCTCCTGTAGAGGTTAAAGCATTAACAGAATTAGAAATACCATTGCATAAATACAATGTACCAACCTTTTCGCCTTTTCCTATTACTAGGGCTCCTTTGGTGACCTTCTAGGTTTTATCTGTGAAAGTATTTACGCAACCTTCACCTCCCAACTGCATTGTTGAAATCAGATTTTTCTTTAGATCTGGAACATGCCTTACCTCCTTCAATAGCCACTGATTTCCATTTTGTTGTTTTATGAAAATTGTACCCATTCCAACGATTTTACAAGGTTTATCATCACCCAAACGGACTTATCCAAAATCTCCTTGAACATAGTCATGAAAATATTTCTTATTAGGTGTGGCATGGAATGAGACCCCTGAATCTACCACCCAGGACTCAGTAATATTTTCGAAAGAAAGAATCAAAGCATCTTGTAACACCTCACCTGTCACATTTTCTTCATGATTGTTTTCTTGCTGTGCATCTCCTTCTTTTCCCTTCTGAGATCTACAGTCTTTCTTCAGGTGTCCTTTCTTCCCTCATTTCCAGCACACTATCCCCGATCTGGACTTGGATTTGCCTTTTCTTGACTTACTACGATATCCTGAGCTCTTTCCTCTTTCCATTTTCCTTCCCCTAGTTTCTACAGTCAAAGCATTACCTGATGTCTCACCAAAGCTTTTCCGTCACATTTCCTCGCTAAGGATTGCACCAACAACATCATAAAACTTTAAAGTACTAGATCCAGAGATAGAGTTACTAATGGCCATAACTAAACCATTCCAACTTTCTGGCAATGAGCACAGAAATAACAGAGCCCTAACTCCATCATCAAACTTTACCCCTACAGAACTTAACTGACTTATAACTGTATTAAAATCATTTAAATGGTCTGCAACAAATCCACCTTCTGACATATTCATATTAAATAAACGCTTCATAAGAAATACCTTATTTGAGGCCAAGGTTTTTTCATATAGTTTGTCCAATGCCGACATTAAACCCTGTGTTGTCGTTTCCTTTCAAATATTAAATGCTACCAACACTGCCAGGCACAGCCTTATTGTTCCAAGTGCCTTTCTATCAAGAAGATTCCATTCTTCATCTGTCATACCCGTCGGCATCTTTGTTTTTCTGCCCAATGGTAGGTACAGATCTTTCTGATACAGATAGTCTTCCATTTGCATCTTCCACAGTGAAAAGTTTTGGCCATTGAATTTTTTGACCCTAGACCTACCATCTTCCGCCATTGCTCCCACTCGAACCAGGAACCCTTCTCTCCTATGAGTTTATTAGCCAAATAGACCTTAGGCTCTGATACCAATTGTTAGAAAATTATATATTACAGAGCAATGGAACACATAAAATATTTCAGAAATATAAACACAAAAAACGCATAAAACAAGAGAGACACAGATATACGTGGTTCACCCAATTTGGGCTATACCCACTTAGAAACAGCTAGTCCTTCTTTTATTATATTATCCAGTAAACTGAAGAGATAAAGCCTACAGTAGATCCGTTGTAACACCCTCTTCGCTCTCAATCTCCTCTCTCTTTCTCACTTAAAATCCATATATACATAGATGCAATGCAATTCCCTCATATATAGTGAGGGGTTGCCTTCTAGGGCAAAAAACCGTACCTTCTACCGTCAGATCAACCTCCTAATGCATGGCCCAGATTGACTAGAAATTACTAGACTTTTACAAGGCAGTTTTACTTCTACTTTTAGCTTCGGGGGCGCTACCCCCGAACCCCCGCCAGAGGACCGCTAGCCTCGGGACCCCCCAACCAGGGGGGAGTTACCCCCACAGGGGGGACAAGTCCCCCCTCGCGTGGAGGGGTGTACAGTCTTCCTAGGGTATACATCCAGCTAAAACCTTTGAATACAAAAGATAATCGGGCTCCACACCCAACACATTAGTGTGGTCAGAATTGGGATTCGTGCAGTGGATTTTTGGGTCATCCCTAGAAATGAGGTATTGCCATGTATTTTTCCATGTATTTTCCATATTTTTCTGAGATAATATAGAGGCCTCTCCACTTTGATGTTGGGCCTGGAGACGTAGCTCACACCTTGTGAGTGAACTTCATTAACAAATCTTGGTGCATTGCCTATATTCCTTCTTTTTGTGTTTCTTCTTCATGGATGTTTCATTTATGGTAGTTCCATGCTCTTTAAGAAATTCTATTTAACATCACCAAATAAACTATCTTTGATCAACACTTAATCAAAAAATTACTAGACATATGCCCCCACCCACCACAATTCAAACATTTCATAAACCTTTTTCTTGCTTATGTAGGAAAGCATTGTTGAGGTTTCTTTAAGCCTATACGTCATGTACTCATGGGCCAAGTTTGATGGGACTACATTATAATATCCAAATCCCAGATGTTGTCAAGATTATTGCATTTAAGGAAGTAGGGAATAGCAGGGAGGAGGGATAGTATTTGTTAAAGTCATAGTATTTATTGTAGATTACTATGTGGGAAGAAAGTTAATGGGGTTTGGCATTGCATGGGACTGGAGTTGCATAAGAAAATTCAAAGGTGTATTTTCAATGTTGATCATATGAACATATTTCATAATGACCATACAACAATTATATTTATTATAACACCAACAATTATTCAAATATGGCAAAAATTTCAAGCATGTACCACCTTTAACATGGTTGTTGAGGCATGAGTTATAGAGCAACATACTTATACTCTATAGTGAACAATCTTCCATAAAATAATTATGATGATAATAGAAACAATATATATATATATATATATATATATATATATATATATATATATATATAACTTTCAAATGGAAAATTAGCTAACATGTAGCTCAAGTATGTGGCTCAAGATTTATGACTAATGTCCAAACACAAAAAAAAAACCATAAAAATAAACATAATAAAAATTAGTGCATAATTATAAAAGCATATAATCAATTGTAGTTTTTCCCTAAATACTTCTACTTCAATTTATTCACTAACCCATAATAATAAAGTGAGACTCATCTCAATGTACATAAATAATTAGTCAATATTCAGTTACCATAAACAATAACAAACCACATATATAGATATGTCGTAGTCTAACAAGACTGTTTTTTTCCCTGAAAGTCATGGAAATTCCAGTCAGATTTTGAGAAAATCCGATAGAACTTTTTGTAAATCCAAGTTACAGTTGTTAAACGGTAAAATTTTAGGTGCCCCATACATTTTTTATGGTGTTGAATCTATTTCCACCATCAAAAACATGATACGAACACTACCACTACAAGATTTTTTGAAATTTGTTTGTCTAGATTTTGGCCCATTTTCTTTCATACAAGAAATTCCTCCGCCTCCATAAACAACTCCTATAAATATATACACTATGATATATAAAAAAACAAATCACAATACTAAGTAAGAGTGCAAAAAATTATAACCCATAAACTTAACATAATTATAATATTAATTATCAGCAACAATTATTATTATAATATATCTAAAATACATCTAATACAATATCTTCACCATTTTTATTTGAATTAAGAGCTATTTATATTTTTGCCTTAGTGTTTACCATGTCATTTAACCACAAGTAAGCCTCGTATTAGTGCACATTACATTTAATCATATAATAATACATTTGAATAGACACTATGGAATTTCAATTTTCCATTTCCAAACCTTCTTTCAAATATCTTTCCATTTAGGTATCGGAAGGATGTAGGTTTATATTAATATTGTGTAGAAATATTTAAAATTATATATATTAAAAAAAAATGCTATACTTTAAATAGTACATACCATACTTATAATGGCTTATATGGAAGCATTATGTTGAGAAAGTTTCACAAATCAATGATCATAATGTTTTTGATAATTTCTTTGCTGCCCATTGAGTTACAAAATAAAAAAAATATTGATCATCTCTTTTAAATGGTCCTATCTCACTATAATCAAAGGACGAATGGATCACTAGATGAGTGTTTCATTACTTTTTACTATGATGTCTCTTCTAAAAGAAGAATGTGTGTTTGATTCCTTGAATAGGAATAAAATGATCTACAATTTATCTTAATGTACATGGCCAAGGTTAGGGTCAAGACCTTGGTCATGCATTATATTTGAGGGATGTAGGTTAGATATAATAGGGTCAAGACCTTGGTCATGCATTATATTTGAGGGATGTAGGTTAGATATAATAGGAATAATATGACAAGGCCACTATGAAAAATGATAGCAAGAAGAAATGATATTTTGATAATAAAATTATAAGCGATATTTTAATAATAAAATTATGAAAGTGTTATGAAAGTAATGAGTATGAGAGCAAGAAGAAATATATTTTGATAAATGATATTCTCATAGTAAAATTATAAGTGATATTTTAACTATAAAGTTATCCAATTTATAAGTTATTTTGATAATGTGAAAAGTGGAGTGTATAATAATTTTAAAATGAATATATATGAAAGTGATAGGTAAGTTATAATTTATTTTGATAATGTGAAAAGTAATATATAGAGTTTTGAAAATTTGAAAAGTATAGTATAGTATAGTATAGTATAGTATAGTATAGTATAGTATAGTATAGTATAGTGTATATATATATGAAATATAATAAATATGTTGATAATTTAATAGTAATATAAGAATTGAGATGTAATTTTATTTAGATTAGATATTAAATTATAAATAAGAAAGTGTGAAATAATTAAATGATGGATTTCTCATCTTTATATTTTATTATTAATATATAAAATTTATATATTACTATTAATATATAAATTAGGTATGAGATAGTAAATATCAATATGTTCTGAGAACTGGAAACATCAACGTGTTGCAAGAATGAAAAAGGCATAAAGTGTAGTGTATAAATGTATAAGATTTTTTTAAATGCCATGTTACTTTAGAACTTAATTTCTATTTATTTGAACAAATGTGAATATATGTTTTTTAAATTTTTTACTCTAGTATATTTATACAAAATTAGGGGATCAAATAATTAAGGGAGGTAGCCTTCAAGGTAAATCTTATATACATAAATTAGATATGGATATCAAGTTTTTTTTGGGTCACTAATGTGAATATTTTATTATAACAATTCATCCCAATAATTCTTGCAATATCATGAAATTTTTTATTATTCAATTTATTTCCTTAGATATATATTTATTATTACTAGTTTAATATTGGCATCATGAAAATAACTAAGATACAAAAATGAAAGTGTTAGAGCCTAGATTTACCTCAGGCTGAAAAGGTAAGGTTCTAGGTCCACATCAAACCACGCTCAGCCTCGTAGCTAGCCCTACGAGGACAGGAGAGGGCTCTCTCCGGGTCAATCTCAGCAAAAGATAATCATATGGGCTTGAGATGACTGAAATAAAAGCTAATTTTAGGCTAGGTATGAAGTACAAGGGTTTGATTTGATTTTTTGGAGGTTTTGTTGGAAAAAAGGGAAAGGCAAATTTGGGTCCGGGGATGAGGCCAAATTTTTGCAAAGTTCCAATTGGGGCAAGGTAGGCAGTAGTTTTGATGCTTTGGATTGAATGAATGGATGGATCAAAGTGGTGAAGGGCTAAGGAGGGCAAGAGGGTCTTGAGAGTCCTCCTCAAACAGATGAAAACATGTAGAATTAAACAAAATTTCAAGGCAGAGCACAGCAGTCCATTGAATTTTACCTTAATCACTCATTTGTTTAATTTTAGAAGAAAAGAGAAGGGAAAATGATACACATTTACATCAGTGAACTTACAAATACTTAGAGAAAAACACCATCAAAACATAGAACCACATGGATCCCAACAAGTGCTGCAAAACCCTGGTCTTTCCTTTGCCAAAAATGCAGAGATAAAATGTACAATGGTGTGCCAAGCAATCCCAAGTGTCCAACCATGAAAATGACTGAGAAATTACATGATATAGACAAGCCTAACTCCTTCCCATGCCTCTAGGGGTCAAGCTCATCATTCTAGGAGCTGTTTCAACCAATTCTAAACAAGGAACTGAAAAATAGGCAATGAAACAACTTGCCCCTATATGAAAGGAAACTGATTCATTCAGTTGTTTTTCACTTTTTAGTGAATGAATCTACCAAAACAAGTAAAAATGTGCCCAAAATTACATCATGGTCATCAAATTACATCATGGAAGATCAAGAGTAACATCAAAAAGCAAAACTAGTCAAAACTGGGCGAATTTCTGAGTTGTACAGTGAAAAACAGGCCAAAATTCTCTATGCGCCGCGCCCAAATTCTCTATGCGTCGCGCCACTTTGGAGCTGATTTTGAGGCACTTCCTGAAGTCCAAATTGAGCCCAAGATAGCTCGTTGGAAAGCCCTGCCTATCGACTTTCCAACCCAAGTGGAATTTCTGGATTTGGATGTCATTTTCGCCTTCAAAACTTCAATCTCCAAAGACTGCTTCCTGTGTGTCAAAATAGGGGCAGTGAGGTCATTTTTTGCATGTTTTTGACCCTTTAGGCAACCCAGAACTTGATGAAATCCTTAGGTAATCCATGAGCATGCATAACTTTTGATGACAAATCCAAAAATGTAAATTTTTCCTCCTGGAGATCTCCCAATTATAAGCGCGCACCAAGTGGCGCTACGCGTTGGGCAGAAAATGTTTTGTGACCAAAAAATTCAAAAATGACAAAATTTTCTCCAAATTTGCTAAAATTTGGACTGGAGGTCTATCATTGAGTATCATGCTCAGCCAAAGAAGCTTCGGCCAAGATTTGGAGTCTATCCTCCCTTTTTTGACGTTTCAGTGCCCTCCTTGTGCATGCAGTTTCAGTTGTAAAGTCACTGTCTTGGTCATATAATGTATCGGCATCCGCCTCCATGGTGTTGAAATTCTATGCCAAGTGTATGTTTGGTTTGTTGAGAATGAGAAATGAGAACTTGGTGTCTTGTTTCAATGCCAAATGTGTGCCAAAGGGAAATGAGGGACTGTGGTAAAAATGGGGCAGTGGGAACAATGAAGTCTTGCCAAGTGGTAGTTTGCCCTTTGAGGATTTGACAAACTTTGGAGGAGGGGACAACCACTGAATATTGGAGTAACTTGGGATTTTGGGAATTTTTATACAAATGAAATAAGAAATAGGAATGATAAGGGATAAAGTTACTTAGGGATAGGAAAATGGAACTTAGGAATAAGTGTATGAGGGGATATAAGGAAATAAACTGTAGTAATGGGATGATGAGATGTGAAAACAAGGCGGGGAGTGGCACCAAAAATGTTTTAAATCTTCAACACAAAACTTCAAATAGCAATCTTTAATAAGAGATTATGGCTTAAAGTTTGATATTCAAATTCTCATAATTAGTCATAAAACCACACCAAACACTGATCAAAGGCGATTGCAAGACGACTTGACCTTACTTGGAGCAGAGGAGACCGTTCCATTTGATGTTTGAGTTAGGTAGCAAAAATTTTAACGTTCCATCCCTATGCGCCGTGCACCATCCCAACGCACCGCACATGCCATGTGTGCCGTGCCAGTGTATTTTTACACTACGGAAAATTGCCCCATGCGCCGTGCGCAAACCCAATGTGTCGCGCCATGAACCCAACACGTAGCGCATTTTGCAGGAGGATTTTAGAGGCCTTACCGGTGTCCAAATTGGGTGCAGGATAGCTCGTTGGAAAGGTATTTGAGTCTACCTTCCAACCCAACTAGAATTTGTCAATTTGGAGTTCATTTTCTTTGTCAAAAGTCAAATCTCCCAGGACTGGTCAAAATGTGCCAAATGAGGCTGCCTAAAGGCAGAGTGCTGTTGCAGTCAACTTTTGAAGGTCTTCTTCAACTCCAAATTGAGCTCATGATAGCTCATTGGAAATTTATTTGTGTCTAGTTATCATTTGACTCATCACACAAGTCATTTGGCCAACCAAGCTAGAATAAAATTTTATTTTCCCAAGGTCACTTCAGAGGTGCATCAATTCTCCTGAGGCAATTGTATTTTTGACATTTCTCTAAAACCATAACACCTGTGTAAAAAGTGAAGGAGATTTTTCTTCCTTGGCCTGTTGTGGACAAACACCTCTCTCAGTTTTCCCAAATTCCTCTTTTATTGCTCAGAAACATCATTGGAGTAAAACCTATCCCGGTGTGTGGAATAGGGGATTTGTCGAAATGAAGCGAAATGAAGGGGATAAGGGGCTTCTAAATTCTTGAGGAAATTTTGAGAAGTAGGGAGGGATGTTAGGAAGTAGGGGAAAATGGAATCTCAAAAATTGAGTGAGGGGAAGGGGTCCAAAAGGCAAAACACAGGCCTAGCCTAGAAAATAGGGTTTGTAGCAAGAAACTAGGGTTTGTGGGAAAATGAGGAATTTGGGGGATCTTAGTGATGGGAAGTGTTTAATAAGGTAAATTAAGGATAGGGGAAGGTGTATGAACATCAGGATACAAGTTTTGCTAATGATTTGACCATTCAAAGGAAATTGCCTTCAAAACTCTAGGAGAGGGAAATGAACCTTACCTAGGCGTGACTTAAGCATGAACAAGGTGTAAAATGACCCATTAGAGCTTGACATGATGATGAAAACCCTCTGAATGATGGTACACTCAGCTGAATGGTGACATGGACCGACATTTGGACAACTTTGAAAGGAGTAAAATCAAACCCTAGACCTAATGCCTAGTGACCAAATTTTGCTTGAAGACTCACTGAAATGACAAAATTTGACCTTGACACCTTAAAATCACTTTGTAAGAGCATGTTTGATCACTGGAGGAAGGTTGCAAAGACTGACACTAACAGAAAGACCAAACAAATATGCACTTGATCCACATAACCTAATACAAGATGTATCCTGGGAGGCCTAATTAAGTAGAACCTCCAGCTAAAAGGTAAGGTCTATGCTCTTTTCTCTTTTTTCAGTTATGAAAATAGAAATGCATAGAAGGTGGCACTCACTATGGAGTTTCCTTTGATAATATACCCTCTATTGTTGCTACATAATATTATACCTCTTCTATTATGTTATCAAATCTCATTCCTAAAGCTCTACTCAACTATGGAACTAGTACAATGTTGAATGAATGGAAACCCATCTCTTTCTAATGGTTTGGTATTTAACATATAATGATAGCCATCTAGGATTATAGTTTTTGCATGCCTCAACCCTCAATGATTGTTAAGGTTTTGGACCTTCTAGATTCTTCTCGAAAGTCCCAAGAGACTACACCCCCCCCTTGTGATTAATACGGGCTAATGTGGCATCCACGCAATGCCATGTTGATCAACAAGGTAGGCCAATTTATTAGGGGGCTAACTTATATATACAAACTCCTATTGCGGTGATTTTCACCATTGTTGGAAATTTCTTGCTGTGTAGAACAATGTTGAGATGTTGGGAGCTATGCTCACAAAGTTTTGATCCCAAAAGGTACTATATGCCTCGGAATGGCTCTAGAAGGTTATGGACCCCAAATTCTCAAAATCTTAGGCCTAGCACTAAAATGGGCTATGCGAGTCTATTATTTCAAGTTTTCCAACTAGAAAGTATCAAGATAAATGAAAAATTATATAATGATCCATGTTTTAATAAACTTGGACCTTCAAATCTAGTCAATAGAAATACACATGGTTCATTCAAACATGGTCATCCATATGAATTGATGAATTGACCTTCTAGACCCCAACATGTCATTTATGAAAAATAGTGAATTAAAATTGAAGTGGTGTGTGTGATAATGTATTGATCTGTCACTAACATTTACTCCATACAAATTAATTGGTAATTTAAAAATCATAGTACATCAAATAATAAGAATTAATCATGTATACAAATACAAATATTCTTTCAAATTATATAAATAAGCTAGAAACATTCACCTAGAAACTAAGACACTTCCTACTCATTTATACTATTTATTTTTAGAAATAATCAAAAAATTATATATATATATAAATATGATGAAGTGAATGCATCAAAAATACATAAATATAAATTCTTTTATGCATAAAGATCTATGACATAATATATATATATATATATATGCTAAGAGGGAACTACTACATATCATAAGTGCACTAAGGTGTGGATCATTATTGAAAATGTTTAATGCTGAGAACCTGAAATGTGATGAATTGGCCAAAGCACTTCAGGATGGGTAAAATGGTAATTAATTGGCCAAAACCATTCAAGTAAGATTGGAAAATTGGGAAATTTCAAATCTTGGAGATTGTGATAACTTGTATGTTGAATTTTATGTTACCACTTTATGTGTTTTTATATATCTTATCTTCAATATCCACTAAGAGTTTCATGTTTCATGAATTGTTATTATGATAAACAAATGTTTCAATTTCCCACTCTTGAATGTATGTCCAACAAAGCGCTATTAGACTTTGATGTGATGATAAAATACAAACTTTGCACCAGTATAATGGGATAACTAAGTACGGTACTACAACCCAATATGATTCTGCTGGGCCAAACCGCTTATATTTTATGGCATAAAAGTCAAGATGGTAATTATTAAGACGCTGATTAGGTGGCTAGCTAATCAGGGTTCTTTCCCTTCACTATTTCTTCCCTATTGAACGTGTTCCTTATCACCAATTCTTCATGTGTTCAATTTGGGATTGACTGCCAATATGTGTGTCCTTAATACAACATCATGACCTTTTTGATTCCTCAATTCCCTCCCTATTATTTTCTACGGATTCTTTAAACCTGTGTAGATATATATGGATATATCAATGCTTTGGGCAAAGTATAATAAAAAATTGCTTTTTTATTACATAAATTCCTTATCGATATACCATGTTATGAGCAAAGCAAGTATTTGTAATGTGTGCTAATGTACCTTTTAGAATATGTAGGAGATTTATTAAAAAATAATTTAATCAATATGAAATAGTAATAGTAGTTTATTAAATAGTAATAAAAATGTTTGAATATTAAGGTAGCAAGTTTGGGTTATTTTTCTTATTTAAAAAAAAATTGATTTATTTATTGTTTGAATATAAAGGTAGTAAGTTTAGTGCACTTGGGCATTTACCTCCGCGGTCGGGACGGAAGGCTTGCCGCCTCCCCACCCGGGTTCAAACCCCTCGTTGCATGTATCCTGCTGCTCCGGCAGCTTATATGTTGATCTATGTTGCTTCGTTGCTCCTGCAGCATATATATTGTACAAATCATGCTTCTGTAAATATGTACATTGCGAATTCAATCTCACTTCTGTAAATATATGTAAATTGTGAATCTCGGGTTAATACAACGTCTTCTAAAGGGACTCACCCACCCTCATTTCTTAAAAAAAGGTAGCAAGTTTAGGGTTATTTTTTTATTTTAACAAAAATTTGGTTTATTTTTGCTCATGGAGCTTGGGCATTTTCTCATCAATTTAGTGTAGTTTATGATATTTTACAATGTTTAAATATAGTTAAGTCATTCATTATTCAAATTGTGATAGTGATTGGGAACATTTTATATTGTTATCAATATATGATTAAGGGAACTAATACATCCATTGTTAGGCTTGTCTTAAACTTGTCTTTATGCGCAATTGAATAGGCAAAGGTCATTCTTCATTCTCAAAACTTAGTTTCAATCATATTTTAAAAGAAAATAATTCAGAAGTAAATAACATACATCTTATACCCCCATGCAAAAGGAAATGACGTTAACCTTTAATAATATGTTCACGTGTCAACCCATCTCCTAACCTTCTTATCATGGCATATGTCAAGTAGTTACTTAGGCATGTGACCAAGTCTGTGAATGTGGGTTAATTTGAACTAAAGGTGGGTATGATGAGACTACCCACTATCTCTCACATGCAAACCACCTTCAATGTGCATTCATTTGAATCATTATACATGGCTCTAAATGATCTATATGCAATTTTTATGGCTTAACGCCTACATTCCTATGGCGATAGGCTTGAATGATATCAGTTCAATTGGGAGATAATGGACTCAAATTTATTTGGTGAAATCCTTACTCTTTATTTCAAGATATCATCATTATAAGTTTCAGCGTTTGGAATTTTTAAGGAGAGGTTCCTTTGGTTGTTTGAGCAGGCCCTCTTAAATTTTCAGCCAAAGTTTGGCTTTGGATCTTCTATTAATCATTTGTTGTCTCTTGTTCTCTCATCTAACAACCCAACTAGTTTTCCCCTTGTCTAGTCTATGCTCATTGGATTCCTCCCTTAGGTTTCAAGTTTGGGTTATTCTTCTTTAGAAATAGGCTCTCAAATAATTAGGCTTTTGAGGACTGGCTATTCCTTGTTCACACTTCCTCTTGCCCATTTATTCTATGAGGAAATTTGTTGCCATGCTTCTTGGTTCACTTTCTCTTCATGTTTTCTAGTTGTGAGGTGGATATGTTACTATTATAGGTCTTTCTAGGCCCTTTTTTCTTCCTACCCACAAGGCACTTTTGCTTTTATTTCCTTGTATCTTCCCAACCAAATAGATTTTCAAGAACTATAGGTAACAAGACAAGCTATTGAGTGGCACTCTAAGACCCTAGTTGGACATGACAGCCTAATTCAATCTCTTCAAGTGAAATTGGGGGTTCAAGGCTCAATCTCCAACTCTAATCTAGAAGTCATTATATGTTTTTGTTACACCAAAAATATTGCATTTCATCTCTTGAAGATGAAGAGACCAATTTACGCTAGGTTATAGCACAACTGATCAAGTACAATTAGAATGGAGCTTATATTTATATCTGCTACCCAAGTACAAAGCATGGACTTTCAGTAGCAAATGCTCTAGCACAACAAGTGATGCTGAAAATAGCTTTAACAAAGGAAGAAAGTACTCCAACTAGCACTCAAGGGATGAACTTCACTATTGTTCTACTATTTTAGTTATTTTCATATCTATTGTTAAAGTTGTTAATCTTTGAGGCATTTTTGTAGATATTACACCTATCAATTTGAAAGACTCATAATGTATTTCATGAATGTCTAGGGTTTTAAAAAATTTATAGATAGCCATCCTTTTTTAGCTTGTAAACAAAAAATATATTTTTCAATATACTCTTTATTATGAGTTTTGTAACTCACTTTACTTAATATAAATCCTCATGTTAATAATAATAATTAAATAAGATATGAATTGGTTTTTTAGTTACTCAAAATAATAAAAAAGAAAATTAATATTTTTAATTTCAAATTTAACCCAACAACAAAAAAAAATTACGAAAATTATAAATATTATACATTAACATTATACAACTAAATATTATACATTACACAACTAAATTGTAATAAAAAAATATTAAAAAATATAATATTTTTTTATAAAATTTTATCCTCAAGGCATTATAATTTCAATAATAATTATTTAATTCAATTTAATTATAATCCAATTTTAATAATAATAAATCCACACAAATAAATATTCTACTTATTTCAATTTTCAAACCAAATAATCCAATAACTTATTTTTTCCCATTTAAATACCAATTATAATTACCTTCCTCTTAAATTTGGATAAAATAATTTATTCACAATTTTTAATGTTGTTAAATGGAATTGGTTTGGGAAACTACAACCAAATATTCTCTCACACATCCCAACCTCAAGTTCGATAATCTAAACCCTAGCTTGGCTTTGAAATTATAAATTTGAAGTCAGTTTAACCAGGGATGTGCATTCCATGATTTTGAAATGTTAATGGACATCCTTGAAATCTATTAAAAAATTTGTATGTAGGGAATTGTGGAGCCCTGCCCATGTGAAGAACTCAATTATACTTTGTCTTATTCAACAACCCAAAGTGGAATTTTAAACCAATAAAAGTCATGAAATAAAAAGTTATGATGAGTGCTAGATTTGATGGACTTACTCATTGCTAAGAACAAGGAGATACAAAGGCTCGCATTAAGTAATATAAAAGTAATTTATCATTTAAATACAAAACTATAGTTCAGTATCATGATTTCAAACTTTTAAAAGAGAATGTGTGTGGCAAAATGTTGTCCCCTCTCATGAAAATGATAGTGGTTTGGCCTTTATCCAGAAAGGTGGTAAGAAAAAGAAAACATCATAACCATTAAAGTTGACCGTTGTAATGTCCAGATTTGAGTACTTTCATAATTTACTCGTTTAAAATTAAAATAACTACAATCTATTTCATACCTCAAAATTGCAATAAGTTTTTAGTTTATTTAATATTATCTGGATGAGAAATAATGTCAAAATTTATAGGTTGTTAGTTTACTATTTAATACTATGTGGATGTGAAATAATCTCAAAATTGCTATAGGTTTTTAGTTTATTTAGTATTATCTAGATTTGGAATAATACTCTTTTATTTAATATTATCTATATTTGAAATAATATTGAGTATTATTAAGTAAATTTTTATTTTTTTTAATTTAAAGAAAGTGATAATTAGTTTAAATTATTTGGATAAGATTTAGATACAAACAAATAAGATTTAGATTCAAATTTGATTAATTATTAGTGTAGTTATATGAATAAAATGGTTTATATAGAGAGAGAGTGTTTTGAGTCAAATGCATGAGTCATTTAAGTGCTTTTATTTATAAAGTGGTTCGCAATACATATTTGGTGTTCAATGAATTATCTTTGAACAAGAGGGAAGAGTAATTATCTCTTGTTTTTGTTTGCCAACAATTTCTACTATTAATTTCTAGATAATTGTGTACTAGACTCATCTACTAGCTTCCCAGATTGCTTTCATATTTATCTTTCCTTTTATCTTTGTAGAATTGTTTGTATGGCAAAAGCATTATGTATTTAGATCATTAAAATTGAGGGCAAAAGGAAAGGAAATTAACCAATTACAGCAAAATTAATACCCAATGGTTGTGTTGTTTGTGAATATACATATTGAAAACTTATTGTCATACTTGATCATCCAATTTTAGTTTATCGAGTTTAAAATTAATATTCAGATGATTATTCATTACTCATATCTCTACCACAAGAAAAACAATTTCCCATCACTAATAGCAAGTCAAATACCTTCCTGACTCATCTCCTCTCCCTCTTATTTCCCAACACCTAAATAATAGATCCCAAAGATGTCATCTTGCATCTACAGCACATAACGAGTGCCCACTATCAAATTATCCCAAACATCCTCACCCGTCCTAGTCGTCAAAGCAAGTCCACCTGGTTCTCTCCTTACTTACTTATTATTCTTCCACACTAGTGCATCTTCCAAGATGACCAACCAAATTGCAAACTAAAACTTGAAATTTGACCCCCTGTACAACATGAGAAATCTCTTTTGCGCACTTATGATGTGGCGCACTAACACTCCACCCTCATCCCAAGACCATGCATCCTGGCATAATAAAATGTTTCCAACCTTCTACTAGTTTCTACCATTGTCGTAAATTGTCATGCCCACTAAGAAAAACCTATCCTGAATAACCAACTAGATTCTCTAATTTGATATATCATGAACATCCACCTCCCTTCATTTCTAGGAAAAACCCTTGGCCAAGAGATGCCATTCTAATCGCAGTTACTAAGCTCCCCAACGTCGAGCACCAACCCTTCTATGTTGTCAATGTGGATTTTTTCAGCAAAAGAAGCCAATCCTCACAATAATTGCCTCCCCCAACCTACCACCTACCGAAAGTGAAATTGTTAATTTTCCCACGAGTTTAAAATTTGACGGTGAAAATTGAAAAAAAAATGTAAAATTAAATATATCTTCACTATTCAATCTGAAAACTCACATCTGATTCCAAAATATACACACTTATCATCACAATTATTATTTATTATAAATTTAGCACAATAATTTACCAATCAAATTTAACATAAAATTCAAATTTAAAATTATCTACCTTTTCAATAAAAATACAATAAGTTTTTCATTGGGTATTTGAAATTAGATGAAAAGTATATAAAACTTATCTCTGACTATTCATGTTATTGCTCGTCAACTATGTAAATCAAAGCTATTGCTCCTTAACAATGTAAACTAAAATTATATTAGCATATAGTTGAAACGAAGAATGTAAACTAAAATTATATTCTAGCATATAGTTGAAACAAAGAAGAAAATGTTAGGGAAGGAGGAGAAGTTCATGTTATTGTAGATGTACATGAAGAAAAGTCCCATAAAATCATTATCATTATCTTTGGTCTGTGGCTATCTTAGATTATAGGTTGGAAATAAACATATGTCTAACAACTTAGATGGTTTCCTTTTATATGCTTCATTAAATTGTTAATATTAAAGTATGGATTAATTTAAAAGGTTAATAATTAACATAAAATTCAAATTTAAAATTATTTACCTTTTCAATAAAAATACAATAAGTTTTTCATTGGGTATTTGTAATTAGATGAAAGGTATATAAAACTTATCTCCTGACTATTCATGCTATTGCTCCTCAACTATGTAAATCAAAATTATTGCTCCTCAACAATGTAAACTAAAATTATATTAGCATATAGTTGAAACGAAGAATGTAAACTAAAATTATATTCTAGCATATAGTTGAAATGAAGAAGAAAATGTTAGGGAAGGAGGAGAAGTTCATGTTATTGTAGATGTACGTGAAGAAAAGGCCCATAAAATCATTATCTTTATCTTTGGTCTGTGGCTATCTTAGATTATAGGTTGGAAATAAACATATGTCTAACAACTTAGATGGTTTTGTTCCATATGCTTCATTAAATTGTTAATATTAAAGTATGGATTAATTAAAAAGGTTAATAATTAACATAAAATTGAAATTTAAAATTATTTACCATTTCAATAAAATACAATAAATTTTTCATTCGGTATTTGAAATTAGATGAAGAGTATATAAAACTTATCTCCTAGCTATTCATGCTATTGCTCCTCAACTATGTAAATCAAAGTTATTGATCCTCAACAATGTAAACTAAAATTATATTAGCATATAGTTGAAACGAAGAATGTAAACTAAAATTATATTCTAGCATATAGTTGAAATGAAGAAGAAAATGTTAGGGAAGGAGGAGAAGTTCATGTTATTGTAGATGTACATGAAAAAAAGGCCCATAAAATCATTATCGTTATCTTTGATCTGTGGCTATCTTAGATTATAGGTTGGAAATAAACATATGTCTAACAACTTAGATGGTTTCCTTTCATATGCTTCATTAAATTGTTAATATTAAAGTATGGATTAATTAAAAAAGGTTAATAATAAAATAAAACACAATAACATCCATTCAAGGATATGGAACATGAAAAATGACACACTATAACATTAATACCAACGACATATAATACGATTCTCGTGGTCTAGAAGGTGAATCCAAACAATTCATTTTCATCATGGAAACATAAAAATAAAAGGATGATACACAGTAAATTAGGTGTGTACAAATCCATAATGTCAAGGATGAGTGTAAGGTGATCTTTTGTAATAATTCATTTTGGGTTGTATAGATGTGAAATAGTAATGAGTATTATTGCGTAAATTTTTATTGTTTTAGATTTAGAGAAATCAGTTTAAATTATTTAAATGAAATTTAGGTTAAATTTAATTAGTTATTGGTGTAGTTATATAAATAAAATGGTTGGTAAATGTTGATAGAGATTATTGTATAATTTTTCAATTGGGTTTTGAGTCAAATAGAGGAGTCATCTAAGTGCTTTTATTTCAAAAATTGGTTTGCAATGCATATTTGGTGTTCGATGAATTATCTTTGAATAGGAAGGAAGGGTAATTAGCTCTTTTTTTGTTTGCCAACAATTTCTACCATTAATTTCTAGATAACTGATATGAAAATGAAACTCGATCGTCCTCTAACACTTTACAAGTTGAATAAATTTGGGTATTAAAAATGGTCTCTTAGATAGTAAATCATTCAAAGATAAATAGTTGAGTTTTCAATGAACTTAAATATTAAACAAAATCATGTGAAACACAACATGACAAAAATGAAGAAGAGAACAACCATGTAACAATGGATTTCACACCTCATGGGCTATGTCTTTGTGCCCTTCTCCAATGGTTAGGCCGCTTTATTAATCTCAGCAACAAAAAGAGTACATTACAAATCTTTGACTCATAAAGTAAACCTCCTTCTAGAGTGGCTCTTGTTTCTCCTACACAAATTTTTTTTCCTTCAGAGAAATTTCACTCACAAGTTGACTCAACAACAAAGAAAATGATGGTGTCAAAAGGAAAAGGGCTCTCTCACTGAACGTGGCAATAGTTCCTTATACTCATTCTGAGATCAAGAAGCACAAATCTAACAGCTTCATAATGAAGTGTTGAAATGTTTTTTTTCCCACAAACATACTGAGAATGAAAATGGTTGCTCTAATGAAGAAATGGTTGCTGCAGATGTGTCTAGAAGGTTGGAAAACCCCTGTCTAGGCTCTTTCCATGCTCAAAAAGGTTCCCATATGACTTCAAAAAGCCATGAAACGGTCTTTGTCTTGCAAATTAAAAATAATTGGCTCTTCAAATTGTCCAACATACAGTGCTGAAATCACAAAAATAAGGTTGCCAGTGAGTTCCAAACTCCCAAAAACACTTGTGTAAGCTCTTCTTGGGCTCAAAAAGACTAAAAATGACCAAGTTACGCCTCCTAAAACATTTCTATGTTGTATTTCCTATAAAATGGCAAAACTGGATAACTGTGCGACAGAATCCACCTTTTCGCTAAACGTCGAGCGATAATTTTGCGTCACACTGACACTAATTTCGCCGTAAATGGTGCAATTTGTCGCATTGTTTAAAAGTGCCAATATGGCCTTAGCACCGAGTTTTTAGCCCCTATGGGCGGTCATATGGCCACATAAGACCAGAGCCTAGGCTAACCACCCGACCCTGTCAGCTTCACTTCATTGCGGTCACATGGGCATTAATAGGATCGTGGGTTGGGCTAACTGCCCGCCCTTGCTGTCTTGGCTCCCGTCGCTAGACTCTGGTCATGTGGTGTTTGATAGATCCAGGGGTCAGGCTAACTGCTTACCCCCTCTGACTACACCTCGAGTTGTATGGTATGGCATGTAACTAGGGGCTAGCCCCCCAAATGCGCTCGAACTTGGCAATAAATTTAATCGCCACCACTACATAGTTAAGTCTCATTTGCATGGTGTAACAGTAATTCATTATGTTGGTTCACCATAGGTCACAGGGTCAAACCCTATTGGGCGAGTTAGTCAATCAACCAAAGTTTTGGCACGCTAATTGAGGGCCACGTGGCACCCTCCCATTGGGATATGTGGCGCCTCATCATTGGCCCACTTCACAACCCTTCAACCAATCAGAATCTGCCACCTAGCCTCATATGGTCATGCCACATGGTATCACAGGATTGGCCCTTCTGACACCATACCTCCATAGTCAAATGATGATGTCAATTGTATAGCCTACTCAATCAGCAGCCTAGTCACTGTAAGTTGACTTTTCAACTGTTGGGCAAAAACTTCAGAACTCAATAGCTTTCTCATATGATGTCAGATTGAGGAGATTCAAGCATCGTTGGAATTCGAATGACGAGATCTACAATTTTTCACTAGGTTTGGGCAATTTTGAACACTTTTATTTTTTAGTCTAATTTGATCCCCTAGATTGTTCTGGATCATTCCTCCCCCCTAGGAAGCTTTTGAACCACCAAAATCTTGTTTTTACATAGAGGGTAAGTGAGGATACATCTCCTTCACTTTCCCTATCTCTATCCACCTTACTCTGCTTGGATTCGTACCTTTGAGCCCCATTTGAAAGTACTCCACATTTCCTTTGTGTGAAGTCCTTATACTCCTATCAAGAATTGTGACTTATTTCAATTCTTATAAATATTCAGGAGAAAAATATGCAATGGATGGAATATTAACATTTTCTTCATGACCATCTTTCCTTGGCGGCTCACATGATCTTCGCCTTGAATTCTTGCTGGCATACAACTAAACTTGTTCTTCCACTTGGAAATTGTGATCAATTCGATGCTTTTCCATGCATTGATTTGTATATTTATTTTCCTTTCATAAGTTGCACTTGTACTCTTTGATATACATCACTATGTCCATCTTCTGAAAAATATTTACCAAAGATAAAATGTAAAATATGTCGGGTTGTGTTATATTCTTTCCATGACTAGCCCACGTAGTTAACTGGGGGGTTAGAGGGGGGGCGGAGCACCCCCTTCGTTGCGTCGATTGTGTAGCGGGGGGGTCACAGGGGGTTTGAGGTGTACCCGTAACCCCACTTTATGGGGTCCGAGGCAGCGCACTGGAAAATTTTGGTTTTGGACCCTATGTTAGGTCGGGTGAACCCACCTATGGTTTTGTGCATGATTTTCGCACATGTTTTTTGGACACGATGGTTTTCGGTCCATGGTATTGAACGTGATGGTTTTTGGTCCATGGTATTGGATGCTTCGACATGTATAAATATGTATTATAACATTGAAAGGAACATAATGAAAAAAATCAAGCTAGTAGTCTTGGTTTTGGGATCCAGGGGAAAATATCTGTGTATATGTGTTTTATGTGTTATGTTCTCGCATTGTTTATTTTCTGTGTTTTATAATTCGTAAGCAGGTAATTTTTGTACGGGGTTAAAACCTACATTTGGTATCAGAGAAAATTTGGCTTCAAGGGGATGCCTTTGTTGCTGAGGCGTTTTGCTCGAGGTCTGTGGTAGACCCTGTTCAATGGGAGATCTGCGAGATCGATTTTGGTGGTGAAAGAAGATGGCAAGCAGTGGAAAGATAGAGATCAAGAAATTTAATGGTCAGAGTTTTGAGTTGTGGAAACTCAAGATGGAGGATCTGTTAGTGGATAAAGATCAGTGGATCGCAGTAGATCCGGGTACTAAACCAACAGGAGTGTCTAATGAAGAATGGAAGAAGTTGGATCGGAAGGCAAAGAGCACAATACGATTGTGTGTCTTAGATTCAGTATTGTTGAATGTATCAGGGGAAGCTACGGCGAAGGCTTTGTGGGACAAGTTAGGGACTTTGTACCAATCTAAGTCTCTGGTGAATAAATTGTTCTTGCGGAAAAAGTTGTATAACCTAAGGATGAAAGATGGAGACTCGGTGATAGAGCATCTAAATGCATTTAATATTGTGGTAAGTCAGTTAGCATATGTTGATGTTAAAATTTCAGATGAAGATGAGTGCAACAGTTTGTTCTGTTCTCTACCAGATTTGTGGGATAGTTTGGTTATTCCAATAGGTAGCAATGCAACTGCCTTGCAGTTTGATGAAATAGTCTCAGCCTTGCTAACGGAGGAGATGAGATGGAAAAATATGGAGAGCCAAAATGATGATGCCTTGTCTGTACGAGGACGGTCCCAGAATAGAAACAAAAATAAGTCATCGAGTGGGAGATCTAAATCTAGAGGGAGATCTAAATCTCTAGGAAAACCTGTAAAGGTGGTGTGCTGGAAATGTGGAAAGGAAGGCCACTTTAAAAGGGACTATAAATCTAAAGCTCCTGACAAAGGAAAGGGATCTGATGAGGCTCCTTCTGTAGAGGCGAAAACCACCTCAGATGAAGGTGGGTATGTGCACTTGGCTTCTTCAAGTACACATGTAGATCATGAGGCATGGTTGATTGACTCAGGTGCATCCTTTTACTTCATTCCCCATAGAGAGTGGTTCTGCAAGTATGAGAAATATGATGGTGGTGATGTCTTCTTGGGGGATGACAGGAAGGCTAGAATCATTGGTCGCGGAAAAGTAAAGTTGAAGTTGCAAGGTGGAAGGGTTAGAATGCTTCCAGGTGTTCTACATATTCCTACATTAGCCAGAAATCTGATTTCTGTAAGCAAGCTGGATGATGCAGGTGTAAAAATAGTGTTCGAGAAAGATACCTACAAAATGGTTTGGGGAGCACTGGTATTGATGTGGGGAGTTCAGATTGGAACTCTGTACAATCTGCAAGGTAGCACTATTATTGATGGGTGCAATAGTTCTATGGTTCCTGAAAGTGGAGCAGAAAATCTAGTGGTCTCTAGAGAGAAGACCATACTATGGCATCAAAGGCTTGGACATATTGGAGAGAAGGGCCTTCGAATACTTCATGGTAAAGGTATGGTAGAAGGTATGAGTAATAGCTCTCTGGATTTTGATTTCTGTGAAAATTGTGTATATGGGAAGCAGAATTAGATGAGTTTCCCCTCTGGTGGTAAGAGGGAGAAACAGATATTAGAGCTTGTGCACAGTGATGTGTTTGGACCTGTGAAGGTTCCATCACTGGGTAAGTCTGTGTACTATGTATCATTTATAGATGACTTCTCAAGGAATACATGGATATATTTCCTGAAGAAGAAATCTGGAGTCTTTGACAGGTTTAAAGAATTTAAGGTTCTGGTGGAAAACCAGATAGAGAAGAAGATAAAGGTGCTGAGAATAGATAATGGTGGAGAGTTTTGCAGCAAGGAATTTGAATAATTCTGTAAGAAGTGTGGTATATCACGGCAAAATACTACTCCATATACACCTCAGCAAAATGGAGTTGCAGAAAGAATGAACAAGACATTGATGGAAAGGGAAAGAAGCATGTTCAGTGGTGTCGGGTTAGGACAGGAATTCCGGGCAGAGGCGGTGGATATTGCATGTTACTTGGTCAACAGGTCACCTTCATCAGCGTTGGAGGATAAGACTCCACAAGAGGTATGGACTGGTAAGAAACCCTCTCTTTCACATCTAAGGGTATTTGGATGTGATGCATATGTACATGTTCTAAAGGAGAAAAGAACCAAGTTGGATAGTAAATCTGAAAAGTGCATCTTTATTGGGTATAAGGATGGTTTAAAGGGTTATAAGCTTTGGAACCTAGTAAAAAGGAAGGTTGTGTATAGCCGAGATGTGGTGTTCAGAGAGGTGAAAGATGTTATTAAACATGAAGTCCAGCCAAAGGAACCTAAGAAGATAGAGTTTGAGCTAAAGGAGGAAGAATCATACTCTACAACAGAGGAGGAATCAGAAGATGAAGAGCCACAAACTCCGGCTATGAGAAGATTAGTTCGATAAAGAAGGCAGCCGGAAAGGTATATTCCATCTGCTTTCTATTCAAATTTTGTTTTGTATGTCACTGATGATGATCCTAGAACTATGAAGGAAGCAGTAGATTCAGAAGGTGCAAAACTCTGGAAAGAGGCCATGGTTGATGAAATGGCATCTTTGCACAAAAATGAGGCTTGGGATCTGGTGGAGATGCCAGCTGGAAGGAAATCCATTGGCAGCAAATGGGTGTTCAAAAAGAATACAAATGCAGAAGGAAAAGTGGAGAAATACAAAGCTCGATTGGTAGCAAAAGGTTATTCGTAGGTGCTGGGAATTGATTTTGGTGATATTTTCTCTCCTATTGCCAAGGTAACCTCTATTAGATTACTTTTATCTGTTGTTGTTGCTTTTGATTTTGAGGTGGAACAGATGGATGTGAAGACATCATTTCTTCACGGGGATCTGGAAGAGGAGATCTACATGAAGCAACCTGAAGGCTTTTCGGTGAAGGGTAAGAAAGAACTGGTATGCAAGTTCAAGAAGTCTTTGTATGGGTTAAAATAGTCACCAAGGATGTGGTATCAGAAGTTTGATACATTTATACGGGGACTTGGCTTCACCAGAAGCAAAGCAGATCACTGTGTGTATTTTAAATTAATTGGTGACCGTGTTATTTATCTGATCTTGTATGTGGATGATATGTTTCTGGTTGAAAATGTCAAAGAAATTATCCAGGATTTGAAGACCCAATTGTCCTCCAAATTCGACATGAAATATATTGGTACTGAAAACTATATTTTTGGCATGGAAATTAAAAGAGATCGTAAAAAGAGGAAGCTCTGGTTAAATTAGAGGAAGTATGTCGAGACAATACTGCAGAGGTTTAATATGCAGGATAGTAAACGGATGAAGGTTCCTATTCCAATAGGTGTGAGGTTATCTACTAAACAGTGTCCCAAGACACAAGAAGAGGAAGAGGACATGTACTGTGTTCCATATGCAAGTGCAGTCGGTAGCCTGATGTATGCAATGGTCTGTACTAGACCAAACATTGCACATGCAGTGGGAGTATTGAGTAGGTTTATGTCAAAACCAGGGAAGGAACACTGGACAATAGTGAAGTGGGTTTTCAGGTATTTGCGTGGCACTAGTGATTATGGTTTATGCTACCAAGGAAGACTGGGATTGGACAGAGTGTTGGATATTCATGGCTTTGTTGATGTAGACTAGGCTGGAGATTTGGATCAGAGAAGATCTACAAGAGGGTATGTGTTTAACCTATTTGGAGGTGCAATCAATTGGATGAATAAGAAACAATCTGTAGTGGCACTATCAACTACAGAGGCAGAATACATGGCAACCACTCATGCAAGCAAGGAAGCAGTTTGGTTGCAGAGATTGTGTTCAAGTATGTGGTTAGTACAGGAAGCCATAAGGATAGACTGTGGCAGCCAAAGTACAATTTTCTTGGCAAAGAACCCTGCATATCATTCAAAGACAAAGCACATTGATATTCAGTATCACTTTGTGAGGGATATGATAGAATACAAAAATGAGTTGCTGGTAAAGGTGGACAATTTGAAGAATACTGTAGATGCATTGACAAAATTTGTGAGCTCTGAGAAGTTCTCTTGGTGTAGAGAAACAATGGGCGTTTCAGGGCTGGAAAAATGACTAAGCTCTCTTGTGCTCCCCTGTGGAAAGAAAACAACAAGTGGGAGAATGTTGGGTTGTGTTATATTCTTTCCACGACTAGCCCATGTAGTTAACCAGGGGGTTAGAGGGGGGACGGAGCACCCCCTTTGTTGCGTCGATTATGTAGTGAGGGGGGGTCACAGGGGGTTTGAGGTGTACCCATAACCCCACTTTATGGGTTCCGAGGTAGCGCCCTAGAAAATTTTGGTTTTGAACCCTATGTTAGGTTGGGCAGACCCACCTATGGTTTTGTGCATGATTTTCGCACATGTTTTTTGGACGCGATGATTTTTGGTCCATGGTATTGAACGTGATGGTTTTCGGTCCATGGTATTGGATGCTTCAGCATGTATAAATATGTATTATAACATTGAAAGGAACATAATGAAAAAAATCAAGCTGGTAGTCCCGGTTTTGGGATCCAGGGGAAAATCTCTGTGTATATGTGTTTTATGTCTTATGCTCTCGCATTGTTTATTTTCTATGTTTTAGAATTTGTATGCAGGTAATTTCTATATAGGGTTAAAACCTACAAAATAGACTTTGGAAAATAACTCAAACAAGCTTCAAATAGAAATACTTGCATAGATGAGTGCTTCACACAATTATAGAATGCTTGATGTAATATAAATGCTCATCCCAAATTTAGGATGCTTACCACAATATCCATGAAGGAAATGCATTTGTTTACAATATGTCATGAATTTGAATCTCAAATTCCCATACAAGTTGTCTTAACAACAAGCCAAAATAACATAACATGCCAAAGAAAACACAGTTGCATATAAGTGATTTACTCACAACATCACTTTTACAAAATACCCAGCTATGGGGACATGAAACATGTGGAAAACAAAAGAAATGAAATATTTAATTAGACAAATATTCCAACCATTTCTTACCCAACCAAGCTAGGGAGTTTTCATTATGCCTTTCACTTTCTTCTGGAGCTGCTTCTGGAATGGGTATAGTGTGCCTCACACTTTCATCTTCCTTCTCTTCTTCAGGTGATTTTATGGCCTTTTTGTCCTTCTTTGGATGAAGATGTGGATGAATATTCCAACATTTATCAATCCAATGCCCACTTATGTTACAAGAGTGAAAACATCTTTGGGATCATTTCTTAGTAAAATTGTCTTTGAACTTGGAAGAGGACTTTCCTTCCTAGTCTCACTCAAAATCAACATATTCATTTCCTTGACTAATGCTTTCCTTTTTTGGCACTTGGCTACACAACGGTTAGGTGCTCGACAAAAAGTGCAAGGAAACACATTCCACAACATTTTATTCAGATCATTATATTGTTCATACTCATAGAGAACCTTTGATAATCAGGACATTTATACCTTTTATGATTGTCTTTTGGATTATGATCCTAGCGAGGAGAATCTGAATGGCAAGGAGAAATTGACTTAGTTCTTCCTTTGAAGTGTTCATCTCTCTTCGAAGATGTTTTTCAATTAACATCATCATCATGACATGATTCTCCTTCATTTTGCAAGAGTTCTTTCTTCACAAATTTCACACTTGAAGAATTATTTGACTTCGAAATTTTGGAGCATTCTCCAACTTCTTCTTGAACATAGCCCGATCCTTCATGTTGGGGTTGTTATCTCACCTAAATAGGATTAATAATTTCATGACTATGAACTCCAATACCCTTACCATTGTACCCCATTTTGGTCAACAATTTCATACCAATACCATTCTTATGTTTCTCAAAAGATGAAAAAGAGGAATTATCATTGTTAAGATAATGAATTGAACATGAAATATCTTTTACCTCCTTTTCTTCTTATGATTCCTGGTCCTCTTCCTGAAGCTTAGCCATCTACTCCTTCTTCTCATTTGTAGAGAAAGGGGTGGATGTGGACTCAAGGAAACCACTCATGTGATTTAACATATAAGCAGTGTTCTTTAACTGACATAGTGTACAATATTCATCAGTCATTCCATGACCACAAATTTGTTGAATCTTGGGAGAAACTTCGGTAGTTTAACATTCCCCAGTTTTCTCTTCAATGAAATTCTATAACATCAAGTGCAACTTATTATTTTCATCCTCTGCTGCCTCGATCAATCTTCTTAGTTCCATGTTCTCCACTTAGAGAAAAGAATTCATCTCTTCAATTTCTAAGAGTCTTGCATGCTAGAAACTTTCTCCCATGCTTGCAATTTGGTCAAAACCTGCTCTAATACCATGTGAACTGAAAATGAAACTTGATCATCCTCAAACACTTTGCAAGTTGAATAAATTTAGGTCTTAAAAATGGTCTCGTAGATAGTAAATCATTCTGAGATAAATAGTTAAGTTTTCAATGAATTTAAATATGAAACAAAATCATGTGAAACACGACATGACAAAAATGAAGAATAGAACAACCATGTGATAACGGAGTTCACCCCTCCTAGGCTACATCTCTAGGTCCTTCTCCAATGGCTATGCCACTTTATTGATCTCAGTAACTAAAAGAGTACATTAAAAATCTTTGACTCATAGAGTAAACCTCCTTCTAGAGTGGCTCATGTTTCTCCTTCAAAGAAACGTTCACCTTCAGAGAACTCTCACTCACAAGTTGACTCAACAGCAAAAAAAGCGATGGTGTCAAAAGAAGGACTCTCTCACTGAATGTGGCAACAATTCCTTGTACACATTCTAAGATGAAAAAACGCATATCCAACTGCTTCATAATGAAGTGTTGAAATGGTCTTTTTCCCACAAGCATACTGAGAGTAGACTGAAAATGGTTGCTCTAATGAAGAAACAGTTGATGCAGATGTGTATGGAAGGTTGGCAAACACTTGTCTAGGCTCTTTTCATGTGAAAAAGGGTTTCCATATGGCTTCAAAAAGCCATGAAATAGTCTTTGTCTTGCAAATTAAAAATACTTGGCTCTACAGATTTTCCAACATATAGTGTCCAAATCACAAAAATAAGGCTTCCATTGAGTTCATAACACCCAAAACCCCTGTGTAGGCTCTTCTTGGGCTCAAAAAGGCTGAAAATTGACCAAGTTAGGCCTCTTGGAACATTTATCTACTATATAACCTGTAAAATGGAAAAATTGGCTAACTTTACGACGAAATCCCCCTTTTTGCTAACCGCCGAGAGACAGTTTTGTCTGGGACCGGCGCTGATTCCACCATGAACGGTACAATTTATTGCCTCGTTTAAATGCGACAATATGGCCTTAACGTTGAACTTTTGGCCCCTATGGTTGGTTGTATGGCCACATAAGACTTGGGCCCGAGCTAACTTTCCACCCCCGCAGCTCCACTTCATTGTGGTCACATGGGCATTAATAGGATTAGGGGTCGGGCTAACAGCTCACCCCTACTAGCTTAGCTCCTGCCACTAAACACTGGTAATGTGGTGTTTGATAGGACTGGGGTCCCGGCTAACTACCCGTCCCCTCTGACTATGCGTCGGGTCATATGGTATGGCACATAACCAGGGGCATGGGCTAACTTCCAAGCCCCTCCCCCCAAACGCGCCTAAACTTGGCATTACATTTAACCACTACCATTATATAATTAAGTATAATTTTCATGGTGTAACATTGATTCATTATGTGTAGTTTTCTTCCAGAGTTCTCGCATCCATAATTGTTTGCATCAATGTTTCGAACCATCCACTGTGGCTCATCATCAGGATAAATCAGTAATTCATTATGTTGGTTCGTTGGAGGTCACACGGTCAAACCTTGTCAGGTCAGTCAACTGAGCAACCAAAATTTTGACATGCTAATCGAGGTCCACCTGGCGCCCTCCCATTAGGCCATGTGGTGCCTCATCATTGGCCCACCTCACAACCCTTCAACCAATCAGAATCCACCACCTAGCCTCGTACAGTCATGCCACATGGCATCACAGGATTAGTCCATCTAACACCACACCTTGCACAGTCAGTTGATAACATCAGTTGTATGACCTACCCAGTCAACGCTTCAAGTCGACATTTTAGCTCTTGGGAAAAAACTTCAAAACTCGATAACTTTCTCATACAATGTCAAATTGAGGCGATTCAAGTGTCCTTGGAATCAAAATGACGAGATCTACGATTTTGCACTAGGCTCAAGCAATTCTGAGAACTTTTATTTTTGAGGCTATTTTGATCCCCTGGATTGTTGTGGATCGATAACTTTGTACTGGACTCATCTACTAGCTTCCCAGTTTGTTTTGATATTTCTTTCTGTCTTGTAGAATTGTTTATATAGAAGAAGGTTTATCTATTGATATCATTGGGATCAAGGATGAAAGGAAAGAAAAATAACCAATTACAACATAATCAATGTCCAATGGTTGTGTTGTTAATGAATATACACAATGGAAATTATTTTCATGCTTGAACATCCAATTTTATTTTATCATATTTAATAGTAATATTCAAAGGACTATTCATTGCCCATATCTCTACCACACAAAAAAATATGTCCATCACTAACAACAAGTCAAATACCTTGTTGACTCATCTTCTCTCCCTGTTGTTGCCCAACACCTAAATAATAGATCCCAGAGATTCCATCTAGCATCTACAACACATAGGGAGTGCCCACTATCAAATTATCCTAAACATCCTCACCCTTCCTCGTTGTCAATGTAAGTCCACCTAGTTCTCTCCCTATGTACTTATTCTTCTTTCACACTAGTGCATCTTCTAATATGACCGATCTAGTTGCAAACTCAAACTTGAAATTGGACCCCTCATACAACATGAGGAATGTCCTTTCCACCCTTTTGACTTGGTGCACTAACACTCCACCCTCGCACTAGGACCATGCATTCTGGCATAATTAAATATTTCTAGCCTTTTGCCAGATTTTACCATTGTCGAAAACTATCATGCCTGCTAAGAAAAGCTATCCCAACCAACCAGTTAGATTCTCTAGTTTGATATATCATGAACATCCTCCTCCCATCATTGTCAGGAAAAATACTTGGCTAAGAGATGTCATTCTTATCTTAGTTACTAGGCTCCCCAACATCGAGCATTGGCCCTTCTGCATTGTCAATATGGATTTTCCCAACAAAAGAAGCCAATCTTGACAATTATTACCTCCCCCAACCTACCACCTACCGAGAGTGAGGTTGTTAATTTTCCCATGAATTTAGAGTTAGATGGTCAAAATTAAAAGAGAGTGTGACAATTGAATGTATCTCCATTATTTAATCTGGAACCTTACTTCCAATTCCAAAATATACACACTTATCATCACAATTATTATTTGTTTTAAATTAATACAATAATTTACACATCAAATTTAACATAAAATTCAAATTTAAACATTACCTATCTTTTCAGCAAAAATACATAAGTTGATTTCTCATTAGGTATTTGAAACTAGATGAAATGTATATAAAACTTGTCTCCTAACTATGGATTTTATTCCTCCTCAACTGTGTAAACACAAATTATATAATTGAAATGAAGAAGAAAATGTCAAAGGAATAAGAGATGTGCACATAAGATAAGGAAAGGAGAAGTTCTTGTTATTGTAGATGTACCTGAAGAAAAGGCCAATAAAATCATCATCGTTATTTTTGGGTTGTGGTAATCTTAGATTATATACTAGAAATAAATGTATGACTAACAACTTAGATTGTTTCCTTTCATATGTTTCATTAAAATTTTAATATTAAGGTATGGATTAATTAAAAATGTTAATAATAAAATAAAGCACTAGGTGCCTTAATTCAAGGATATGGAGCATGAACATTGACACATTATAACATTAATACTAACAACATATAATAATATTCTCATTGATTCAAGTGGATTGGTGGCCACTTGCCTATTCCAATTAGACCTCCAGTCAGTTTCACTTGTTTCCTTGTTTATTGCAGCATTTACTATTTTTAGTAGTTTTTTGGGTCCTAAACTTCGAGAGCAGTTTTGACCCCCTAAACAATGTTTTTTTGAGGTCTGCAGTAGGCCCATAGCCATAGGCAATGGCCTAATGAAAATCCTATAGTACTCGAAGAGGTATTTCCAACAAGGTATCGTACGTGCCAAAGGGAGATAATATGACCAAGTTACAACCCCGGGAAGTTGGTTACCCAACAAGGCCCACAAACTCTTGGTGTTCCATCTCTTGGGGTTAGGGTTTTGGTTGTTTAGGGTTTTCCCTTGTTTTTCAATAATAAATAGGCCCTTTAGCCTCATTGTAATACAGTTCATATGCATGTAGCCGCCACATATCTTCTCAAAGATAAGCTATCATCGTCTGAGCTAGTTTATTTCCATATGGTTTGTAAGCATATTTAATATTTGATATTAATGAAATTAATGAAATTAAGTGTTATTTATGTTGCATATATGTGTTTATGGTTATATCTGTGATTTGTTACATTCATGTTTAAGCTTGGATCACTCATGGCCTAACAGTGGAATGCAAACAATTCATTTTCATCATGGAAACATAAAAATAGAAGGATGGTACATAGTAAATTAGGTGTGTACACATCCATAATGTCAAGGATAAGTGTAAGGCTATCTTTTGTAATAATTCATTTTGGGTTGTATTTTGGGAATTTTCCAAAGATTAAATTTTAGTATTAGGTTAATTTTAAAAAAAAATTGTTAATTTTTTTTAAGTTTGTTAATTTTTATTTTTTGAAACATAAATTATCTATTTTATTTAAAATAAAGTTATTTACTAAAATCTCAATAGAGTTGGATTTAATGGATTTAATAGTACAAAATGAGTTTTTCGCTATTGGGTAAGGTGCAATTCCTATTAAGATCTAGCCTAAAGTCATGAGGGCACCTTGAGGTAGTGGTTGAACATGTGATTACACTCAAAGAGATTGTTGTAAATGATCTTGTGACCCATGCCCACATAATTGGATCAAATCTCAACTCTGTGTCCTTCAATTTTTCAACCTCTAGGGTATAGATTGATCGATGATATGGTGTATTGTTAAGGAACTCATTTACTATGTCAATGGTCCAAAAGCCGCTAGTTTATATCCCATGTGTAACAGCCCCTGGTTGATTTTCTATTGAAAATGCAACAAGATGATGGAGCTTCGTGAAAAGAAGTCGCCTTCACTAAGTGGGCCCGTAGGCTATTTTTGGCGCAAAGTCTATTTTCAGACATATGGATCATCGTCTATGAGTTGCAGGATGATTATTATGGATGATTGGTCATGTTGGTAAAAATAGATGGACCTTTATTTTTAGACATATGGGTAGAGTCTATTTTTAGACTGCCAGTCTAAAAAAAGAACAGTGGAATATTATTAGCTCTTAATAATATTTGGACTATAAACATTATCTTATCCTCTTGCAGCACTTCAGTTCGAGCTACGGATGTGGCACATGCAACTGCCAGAAGGAAATACGCTTTTCCTATGGGTTAGTTGAGCTATTGCATGATGGACTTCAGTGAGAACTCAAGTGATTGAGTTTGGTGGAGTTGATTGAGGAGTTGATGGAGTTGTGTTCAGTTTGACTTAGTTGAACTAGTTGTATTTAGTCTAACTGCCAAATACATTAGTGATGAGTGATGTGAATTAATTATTAATTAATTCACTAATTATTAACTCATAAATCAACTAAAGAATACATCAGTTAACTCAGTGCATTGACAGTTCAATGAAGACAAGTGTTAGAGGTGGGTGAAAGGGTGAGACTACTATCAGTTGTGACTATAGCTGTGCATGAGATTTGCACAATTATTGATTGAGACTGCCAATGAGGATTGTGCAGTACAAGCCAAGGGAATTTGAACTTGGATCTGATATATTCTCAACTTGGATTTCGCAGTAGAGGCAGGAAAACAGTGGAGGAGATTTGAACCCGTGACTTGTTCAAATCTGAGCTAGTTTGTGTGTAGCATGCGGAGATAGTACTGAGTACTTGTGAGGAGTATTGTACTATGTATTGTTACATGACTTCTATCATTATAATATACATATAGTTGGGGGTTTTCAGTTGTATGCTTTCCCCATTACATACTGTGTTGATATGTGTGATTGATGTTTCAATGTGTGCATGCGATTGTTTTTAATTCCGCAAATTGATGATCAATGGTAGAGGAGGTTATGTATTATGCATGCATTCCGAAAATAGTGTATAACCAGGATAATCTTTGTGAATAAGTGTTATATTATTCAAATTTCTACATGGTATCAGAGGGAAGTTGATCATCAGATCTATTATTCAGAAAGTGATTACATTTTTTTCTTCAGGCAGAGTCTGTAATTGGGCTAGGTAGCCTCTGGATTCATCCTTCTTTTGGAAGGTGAGATATCCGGTAAATTCCCATACAGTTAATCTTTGTACGAGAAATACTTTTTTCTCACGAATTTTAGATCAGAAGCGGTTGAGTTTTGAGCTGGTGGAATTCGAATTTGTAGCAGTGTTTTCTTGGTGTGGAAGTTGAAATGTCTTTCAACGGATTGCAATTGGAGTATGCCCTTGAAGGCAGCTCGAATTATATTGCATGGAAAGACAGGATGGAGGCAATGTTAGATGACAATGGGTTGAAGGAGTTCATAGACGCTGAGGTCCCAAAGCCTACTGATGCTGCTCAAGTTGAGGCTTGGCAAAAGAAGACAGCAAAGTGTCGAAGGATTCTGTTGGAGGGCGTGAAGGATCACATTGTATCCAGCCTGCATGGAAAGGCTTCTCCATACTTGATGTAGAAAGCATTGATAGATTTATTCCAAAGCAAGAGTGACCAGAGGAAGTTGGCGCTCAAGGATAAACTCAAAAACATTAAGTGTGAGAAAGGAGACAGTATGCCCAAGTATCTCACGAAGTTCACCCAATGTCGGGATGAGCTGGGAAGTGTGGGGGTGACTATTGATGATGAGGACTAGGTGAGCTTGGCTCTCCTTGGTCTTCAAAAGAGTTGGCATTCCTATCAGGACTCTGTCAATGGTCGGGAGAGATTGCCAGGATGGAAGAGACTTTGTTCTGATCTTGTGCAAGAGGAGATCAGGCGGAATACCAGGGACGGATCTTCATCAAAGGCATCTGATGAAGAAAATTGTGCTTTCGCTGCCAAAGCAAAGAAGGGGAAGAACAAGAAAGCTTCTCATTCCGGTGCGAAAGCCAAGAAGCAGGACATGTCCAAGGTGAAGTGTTTTCATTGTCACCAGCACGTACATTATGCCACAAATTGTCTGTAGAAGAAGAAAAATAAGAAAGTTGCTAGATCTACAGCGGGAGAGGCCTTAGCCTCGCAGTTTGAGCTGGATTTTTCGCTAATCGCATGCTTGGTATCAAGTGTGATGGGATCGGTATGGTTTTTGGATAGTGGTGCGTCTTTTCACATGACAGGAGATCGAGATTTTTTTCTGATCTGAATGAGAAATATCTTGGAGTGCACATCGAGATGGGCGATGATGGTAGATACAATGCGACCGGTATCGGTACCATTTCCTTTGAGAGGGAGTCTAGTAAACCTTTCGTATTGAGTGATGCATGTTCCAGGATTGAAGAAGAATCTCATCTCTATGGAAATGTTAGAAGACAAGGGATATGATGTTGTCTTCAGCGAGGGAAAGGCTTTCCTGCGCAGTAAGACAACTGGAGAAACCCGGAAGATAGGGGTTCGAGTCAAGAACCTTTATCGATTACATGTAGATGGCTGCGCAGCAATGGCATGCAAGGCAGAAGGATTGGTGATCCAGGATGATGGTGAGCTGTGGCACCGGAGATTGGGCCACCTTCACCATGGAGCCTTGAAGATACTGCAACAGATTTCTATTGGGCTTCCTAAAGGCACTCTTGCGCAGTCAGATCAGTGCAAGGGGTGTACTTTGGGAAAATTTGTGAAAGCTACCTTTCACGAGAAGGATAGTCGTGCCACGACAATCCTTGAGAGAATTCACACAGACGTGTGTGGACCTTTCTCAGTAGCTTCGACAGCAAAGCACAAGTACTATGTGATCTTTGTTGATGATTTCTCTCGAAAGTGTTGGATCTTCTTCATGCAGAAGAAGAGCGAGACATACTCAAAGTTCTGTGAGTTTAAAGCACTGGTTCAGAAGGAATCGGGGAAGAAGGTGAAGGCTCTTAGGAGTGAAAATGGTGGTGAATTCATCTCTGGCGAGTTCAAGGACTTCTGCAGTGTAGAAGGGATTCGAAGAGAGCTCATAGCTCCCCATAACCCACAACAGAACGGGGTTGTTGAGCGGAATACAGAACGATCGTGGGTGTTGCACAGGCGATGTTGCATGATCAGGGCCTACCCCTTCACTTGTGGGCAGAGGCATGCAATATTGCAGTATATGTGAAGAACCGTTGTCCTCACAAGATACTTGGCATGAGTACACCCGAGGAAGCTTATTCTGGTAAGAGGCCTGATATTTCTCATTTGAGGATTTTTGGTTCTCCTGTTTACATGCATGTGACAAAGGATGCCAGGAAGAAGCTGGAGCTGACTGCAGAGGTTGGGATATTTGTGGGGTACACTGATACGCCCCACAACTATCGTGTGTATTTGCCAGATAGTCGCAAGACTGTTGTGCGACGGGATATCAAATTTCAGGAGGAGAAAGCCATGAAGTGTTCGCTTGAGAGGGAGCCACACTTGCATGCAGATGAGGAGCTATTAGTTCCTAAGGATGAGCTTCAGGATGTGGATCAGCCACAAGATGAAGTTCATGGAGTGGAAGAGACCACTCATGCAGCGCCAACCATCAGAGGGCGAAAGCGCACTACAGAAGCTGAGCGACTAGCTCAAGATGCAGAGAAGGTTGTAGGACCACCTACAACACAGTGCAGATAGAGACAGTCACCTAATCGGTACACTGGATACATGGCTCTTGTAAGCAAATGTGTCGTGACTGAGCCATCCTCTTTCGAGGAAGTTATGGAGGATCCCGCATGGGTAGATGCCATGGTGGAAGAGTATGATTAGATTGTCAGAAACAGTGCATGGGAGATTGTCCCAAGACCGGAGGGGAAATCAGTGGTGGGTTTGAGATGGATCTACAAAGTGAGGCAAGCAGCTGACGGGAGTGTGGAGAAGTGCAAGGCAAGATTTTTTGCCTGAGGCTTCTCACAGATAGAGGGGATCGATTATGAGAAGACCTTTGCACCTGTCGCAATGTATTCTTCCATACGGACGATTATTTCTCTCTCAGCGCAGATGGGGTGGCACATCCATCAGATGGATGTGAAGACTGCTTTCCTCAACGGAGTCATTGAGGAGGAGGTGTACATAGAGCAGCCTGAAGGTTTCGAGATCTTCAGCAGTGAGTCACATGTGTGCAGGCTCAAGAGAGCGTTGTATGGGTTGAAACAAACACCTCATCCTTGGTACACACAGATAGACAGTTATTTCACCGGACTTGGATTCTCCAAGAGTGAGGCGGATCCTAACCTATACCAGATTGTAGTGGAGGGTAAGTTGTTGATCATTGTACTTTATGTAGATGATTTTATTTTGACGGGAGATGAGCTGTTGATACTTTCATGCAAGGAGGATCTTGCTAGAGAGTTTGAGATGAAGGACTTGGGCCTCCTTCATTATTTCCTGGGATTGGAAATTTGGCAGCGCAGTGATGGACTATTTGTTTCTCAGGGTAAGTATGCCCGGGAGATACTGGAGAAGTTCAACATGCATGGCTGCAAGCCTGTTGATACTCCTCTTCCTGGAGGTTGGAGGAAGGAGGATGCTACTTCAGCGGAGGTAGTGGATGCCACTATTTATCGACAGTTGGTGGGGTCGCTTATGTATCTGGTCAATACATGACCCGATATATGCTATGTTGTTAACCAGCTTTCACAAGCTATGGTTAAGCCAACCAAGCTCTTCTGGAAGGCAGGAAAGCATGTATTGCGTTATCTCATAGGCACATCGAGATATGGATTGTGGTATAGACAGCAGGATGAGGTGAAGCTATGTGGCTTCACGGATGCAGATTGGGCAGGGAGCCCAATGGACAGAAAGAGCACATCTGGAGGGATATTTAGTATCGGGTCAACAACAGCTTCTTGGTATAGTAGGAAGCAGAGATCCGTGGCACTCAGTTCAGCGGAGGCCGAGTATATGGCAGCAAGTTTGGCTGCATGCAAGGCTATATGGATGAGGAAGATCCTGGTTGGGTTGTTCGAGTCACACTTGGAGCCTACTGTGATTTATTGTGATAACCAGAGTTTCATTAAACTCTCGGCTAATCCTGTATTTCATGATAGATCCAAGCACATCGACATCAGGTACCATCATATCAGATATTGTGTGCAGTGGAGAATCATGTTACTTTCATATATTCCCACGGAAGATCAGGATGCCGATATCTTGACGAAGGTGCTCACCAGGAGAAAATTTGAATACCACAGAGGCAGGATAGGGGTTACAGATAATCCATATCTTGTTGAGAGGGAGTGTTGAAAATGCAACAAGATGATGGAGCTTAGTGAAAAGAAGCCGCCTTCACTAAGTGGGCCCGCAGGCTATTTTTGGCGCAAAGTCTATTTTTAGACATATGGATCATGGTCTATGAGTTGCAGGATGCTATTTATGGATGATTGGTCATGTTGGTAAAAATAGATGGACTTCTATTTTTAGACATATGGGCGGAGTCTATCTTTAGACTGCTAGTCTAAAAATAGAACAGTCGAATATTATTAGCTCTTAATAATATTTGGACTATAAACATTATCTTATCCTCTTATAGCACTTCAGTTCGAGCTACGGATGTGGCACATGCAACTGCCAGAAGGAAATACGCTTTTCCTATGGGTTAGTTTAGCTATTGCATGATGGACTTCGGCGAGAACTCAAGTGATTGAGTTTGGTGGAGTTGATTGAGGAGTTGATGGAGTTGTGTTCAGTTTGACTTAGTTGAACTAGTTGTATTTAGTCTAACTGCCAAATACACTAGTGATGAGTGATGTGAATTAATTATTATTTAATTCACTAATTATTAACTCATAAATCAACTAAAGAATACATCAGTTAACTCAGTGCATGGACAGTTCAGTGGAGACAAGTGTTAGAGGTGGGTGAAAGGGTGAGACTACTATCAGTTGTGACTATAGTTGTGCATGAGATTTTCACAATTATTGATTGAGATTGCCAATGAGGATTGCGCAGTACAAGCCAAGGGAATTTGAACTTGGATCTGATATATTCTCAACTTTGATTACGCAGTAGAGGCAAACAAATAGTGGAGGAGATTTGAACCCGTGACTTGTTCAGATCTGAGCTAGTTTGTGTGTAGCTGTTATGAAACCAGCTCAAGAAAAGATAGAAAAGAAAGATCAACGCCTTAGAATTCAGCCTCTTCGAGGGGGAAACCTCCTTTACATTACATAAATGAACAATTCTTGGATGATACAAATGACAAAACCTCCTTTCTATATATAGGAGTCTAAGGAGTCACAATATAATCCAGCCGACCTAACAATAATAATATAAAGCCACAAAAATAACAATAGAGGGATTCTATGGGGCACAGAAATAACAATATGGGGGTAATAGGGGCACAACAATATAAATAAGGGGTATAACTACAATAGTAATGGGGTAATCACTAGTATTATAGGGACCCAACATGCCCCTCTCCTTCAAAAAAGTGTTGTCCTCAACGCTTGAGTAGTTCTGGATACTTCTGCATAAAATTCTCATCCTCCCATGTGGAATCTTCAGCGGATAAGTTCTTCCACTTGATAAGATACTCTGAAATTGATCGATTTCGTAGCTGTCGAGTTCTTGTTTCTGTGACTGCTTCCGGTTCCAATATAATTTTTCCTTCCTCGTCAAGTTCTGGCAATATTGTTTGAACTGGGAGCTTGTCGCCTATAACCTTCTTTAAACATGAAACATGGAAAACTGGGTGCAATCGAGAAGCTGCAGGAAGCTCCAATTTGTATGCCATAGTACCAATCTTTTGCAACACCTTGTACGGACCATAATACTTTGGTGATAATTTATTATCCTTCTTAGCTTGCTTTAGGGACATTTGCTTATATGGTTGTAGCCGTAGGAATACCCAATCACCTACATCAAAACTTCTTTCACTGCGATGTTGATCTGCCTGTTGTTTCATTCTATTTTGTGCCAACACGAGGTTATCCTTTAAGAGTTGGAGGACTTGTTGTTGATGTTCGATGTGATGTTCCACTGCCTGAACCTTAGAATTTTCTCTTAAATATGATGTGATGGATGGTGGTTGATACCCATAAAGTGCCATAAATGGGGTCATTTTTGTTGCTGTATGGAAGGAAGTGTTATACCACCATTCAGCCAGAGGCAACCATTTGACCCATTGTGTCTGTTTATCAGATACAAAGCAACGAAGATATCCTTCCAAACATTTGTTTACTATCTCAGTTTGCCCATCAGATTGAGGATGATAAGATGAGCTATGAGCTAACTGAGTACCAAGACAAGAAAATAATTCTGTCCAAAAATTTCCAGTGAAAATGGGATCTCTGTCACTTACAATAATCTTTGGGTTTCCATGTAGCTTTTGAACTGTTTCCATAAATGCAGTAGAAACTGTACTGGCTTTAAATGGATGTGATAATGCACAAAAGTGTGCATACTTGGTAAGTCTGTCAACTACCACCATGATGACACTCTTTCCCTCAGACTTGGGTAAACCTGTGATAAAATCCATTGAAACCTCCTCCCAACGTTGGCTTGGAATGGATAAAGGTTGTAATAGACCCGGTGTCTTAATTGTTTCAACTTTATTTTGTTGGCAAACCAAACATTTCGCCACAAACTTTTGAATATCTGATTTAAGGCCATCCCAAAAAAATTCCTTCTTAACCCTGTGGTAAGTTTTTAAAAATCCTGAGTGCCCTCCTAAGGGAGAAGTGTGCAATTCCATAAGAATCTTTTGTTTTAGCTGGGAATTCTTACAGAGGTATAAGCGATCTTTGTACCATAACGAATCTTTTTGCCAGCTAAATGTATCAGAAGTACTGGAATCTTGTTGTAGCTTTCGAATAAGTGCCCACACTTCTTCGTCATTCTTCCATTCCTCCCTTGCTTCGTTTATCCAATCTGGTTGGATAATAGAAATGGCACACAACAATGCTTCCACATCCTCATCCTTTCTTGAGAGTGCATCTGCCACCACATTTTGCTTCCCTTTTTTGTAGATGATTTCAAAGTCATAACCCAACATCTTTGTGACCCACTTTTGTTGCTCTTCAGAGGATAATCTTTGTTCTAAAAAGTATTTAAGGCTATCATGATCCGTTTTTACCTTGAAGTGTCTTCCCATTAGGTAGGGTCGCCATTTCTTAAGTGCATGGAGTATTGCCAACATTTCCTTCTCATAAATAGCTTTGCTTAAAAACTTTCCCTTGATTGGACGACTTTCAAAAGCAATGGGTCTTTCATCTTGCATTAGAACAGCACCAATTCCATTTCCTGAAGCATCACATTCCACAATAAAGGTTTTTGTGAAGTCCGGTGTAGCTAAGACCGGTGCTTGGCACATTGCCTCTTTAAGATGTTCAAAGGCCTTTGTTGCTTCCGGAGTCCATGAAAATGAATCTTTCTTCAATAATGTTGTTAGAGGTGCTGCTATTCTCCCATAATTCTTAACAAACTTGCGATAATACCCTGTCAACCCAAGAAATCCTCGCAGATGCTTTATGGATGTGGGGATTTTCCATTCCTTAATGGCTTTAATTTTGCTAGGGTCTACCTTAACTCCTTCATGAGATACAATATGACCCAAATATTCCACCTCCTGGACTCCAAAGAAACATTTGGATCTTTTTGCATATAATTGTTTCTCCTCCAATAGTTGTAGCACCTTGTCAACATGTTCAACATGATCCTTCCAAGACTTGTTGTAGATTAGTATATCATCAAAAAATACTAACACAAATTTTCTAAGGAATGGTTTGAAAATTGAATTCATCAAACCTTGAAATGTTGAAGGTGCATTGGTAAGGCCAAAAGGCATGACCAAAAATTCATAATGACCCTCATGAGTTCTAAATCGTTTTTGGAATGTCTTCAATCTTCATTCTGATTTGATGATATCCCGAACGAAGATCCAACTTGGTGAAGTAAATTGATCCATGCAATTCATCCAGTAATTCATCAATGACAGGAATGGGGAACTTATCTTTAATAGTGAGCTTGTTGAGCTCCCTATAATCTGGACACATGCGCCATGATCCATCCTTCTTGTGCACCAATACTACTGGAGCTGAGAAAGAACTTTGACTCGGTTGAATTATACCAGCCTCTAGCATTTCTGCAACCATACGTTCAATTTCACTTTTTTGGACATATGGATATCTGTACGGCCTGATGTTTGGAGGAACACTTCCTGGAATCAGATGAATAGCATGATCATGATCACGCATAGGTGGGAGACCTTTGGGAGTCTCAAATACCTTGGAATGATTGTCCAGGACTTTTTGGAGATCTGGAGAAATAGATGATTCCAATGTGGAAACATCTAGCGAACATAATTGTGCAATTACACCTCTTTGCTCCTTTTTTAGAAGCTTTGTCATGCCATTAGAGCTGATTATCTTTCCTGGTTTCCCTGCAATACCCCTTAATTCAACTTCCTTTCCTTCCACAGAAAATTTCATGAAAAGTTCTTGAAAATTAAAAGCTATTGTACCCAAGGATTGTAGCCATTGGACTCCTAGTACAACATCAGCACCTCCCATTGGAATGGAAAGCATTGGGCTAGTCAATACATATTCTCCCATGGATAGCTTGATATTATGGCACTTTCCAGAACAATTTATTGTTCCTCCATTTGCAATCATCACTTGACACTCTGGTGCTGGATATAGGAAGCAATTCAATTCTTTTGCTACCCTACAATGAATAAAATTGTGGGTGCTTCCTGAATCAATCAACACTATTACCTTTTTCTTCTTGATTTGTCCTTCTATCTTGATGGTTTGAGGAGTGGTAATTCCCGCCAATGCATTACAAGATATGGTCGGATTTATTTGTTCTTCATCTAGGCTTTGTTCCTGGAATATATCCTCTTCTTTTGACCTTTCTTGCTCCTTTTCTTCTTCCTCTTCACAATCTATGTAGAATAATTTCTTCTCAGCACACTTATGACCTTTTGTGTATTTGCTATCACAATTGTAACAAAGCCCTTTTGCTCTTTTTTCTTCCAATTGTTGTGGTGTCAACCTTGTAGGTTGTGGAAGACTATGGGCAACAACACTTCCGTCTTTATAGTTGTGAATGGTATGCTTCCTAGTTGCCATAATTTTGCTTTCCATTTTTCTTGCTAACCTGAATGCCTTCTCTAATGAATCAGGTTCCCAAAGGCGAACATCATGTTGGATATTATCCTTTAAAGACCCTATGAACACATCAATCCTATGCTCCTCTGGAATATCTTTTACCCTTATGTTCAATTTTTGGAACTCCTCAATGTGCTCCATTATTGAACCCTTTTGTTTGAGACTTATCAATTGGCTAAAAAAAGTGTTGCTTTTTGTATCCTCATAATGTGCTATCAATTCTTCCGTAAAAATTGCCCAAGTGATAAATTGTTTACGAGAACAAAGCCATTGATACCATACAAACTGATTTGGTTCCAAATATACAGTTGCCATACGTACCTTTTGTGCGTTTTGCACATTATTGAGATCGAAGAATTGCTCCATCTGTAATATCCATGTGGCGGGATCCTTGCCATCAAACTTCCTCATATCGATTTTTGGAATATGGTGATTCTTCGATCCAACATTAGCGTCTATGGAATCATGATTAACATTTCTTTTGTTCTCATCATGAGTTTCCTTTAGTACCCTTTCACCCTTAGGGACCATTTCTTGTAGCAACTTATTCATATTTATCTTCAATTCGTCCATGTCTGTCTTCAAATCTATCTTCAAATCATCCATCTTAGCTTTCACGTCAATCATCTTAGCTTCTACGCCTTTCTTTAAACAGTCCATCTTAGCTTCTACACCTTTCTTTAAACCATCCATCTTAGCTTCTACATCTTTCTTTAAACCATCCATCTTAGATTCTGTTCATTTTTGTGCAAATGACAGTTGTTGTACTTGGTCTTGTAATTTTGATATATCATGTTGCATTTCTTCCTCTTCTTCATGAGTCATGCTAGAGCTTTCAGGTTCCTTACTAGGTGTTTGCATTTTCTTTCCTCGGGACATCAGTTATCAATAATAATTCTCTACTATGCCCTTTGAATTCCTTCAAAATAAATTTTCAAACCAAGCTTAAGCAAAAATTTAAGAAAATCTACACACCTTTTTTCACTTTGTAGGAGCTCGATATTGCCTCTAATGTATCTCTGTACTTTCCAATCATCTAGTTCTGAGATTGTGATCTGTATTAGCCCTCTGTGTCCTCTTTCCAATGCCACAAGTCTGACCCAAATTGGATTCTCCAAGGAAGAGTTATGTGAAATCTCCCACAGTGACTTGCTTTTAGACTAGTTCAGTAGAGCGAACTTGTACGACTTGCCACGAGTCACTGTTTCAACCTTTGGATCTGAAACTCGCATACAAGAAACTAAAGTCCGTCCTCTTTCTGTAGCTTCTTACAAAATTTCAATCCGATCCCCAGAGAGAAAGTTATGACTATTTTCCCCAGGTCACCTGTTTTGAATGTAATTCAGGAGTCTATAAAAATACCAACTTCCTCAGAGCATATCTCCGCAAATATCGCGCGAAAAGATCTGAAATTCAGACCCAAGGTTTAGCACGATTTCTTGTCACATGGGTTATTTTTGCGACTTCTGAAACGTCACAGAAAAAAAGTTATAGCGAAAATGTCACGATGACCTGTTTGGAGCAGCGAAACCCTAGAATCCAAAGCTCTGATACCAAATGTTATGAAACCAGCTCAAGAAAAGATAGAAAAGAAAGATCAACGCCTTAAAATTCAGCCTCTTCAAGGGGGCAACCTCCTTTACATTACATAAATGAAAAATTCTTGGATGATACAAATGACAAAACCTCTTTTCTATATATAGGAGTCTAAGGAGTCACAATATAATCCAGCCGACCTAACAATAATAATATAAAGCCACAAAAATAACAATAGAGGGATTCTATGGGGCACAGAAATAACAATATGGGGGTAATAGGGGCACAGCAATATAAATAAGGGGTATAACTACAATAGTAATGGGGTAATCACTAGTATTATAGGGACCCAACAGTAGCATGTGGAGATAGTACTGAGTACTTGTGAGGAGTATTGTACTATGTATTGTTACATGTTCTCTATCATTATAATATACAGATAGTTGGGGTTTTCAGCTGTATGATTTCCCCATTAAATACTGTGTTGATATGTGTGATTGATGTTTCAATGTGCACATGCGATTGTTTTTAATTCCGCAAATTGATGATCAATGGTAGAGGAGGTTATGTATTATGCATGCATTCTGCAAATAGTGTATAATCAGGATAATCTCTGTGAATAAGTGTTATATTATTCAAATTTCTACATTTTCCGTGTAAATAAAATAATACCAAGGTAATGGGGCATGTATTCCAAGCTGAATGGAGGGAAAACATTATAATGAGCATAACTTGTGGCTTATTAATGGCAAAGTCATTGGAAAAGGAAAAGAGCCAATAAATAGAATTTAACTATGAGAATAAAAGAAAATTGTAGAAAAGGGAGGTGAAGAGACACAAATTTGCATGCAAGGGAAATTAGAGATAAACTGAAGTAAAATGAGACATCAATAATAAAAAGGCATCAAAGAAACAGTGGAAGGATTTTTTCAGTCCCATCTTTTGTCAGTTTAGCATTTGTCTCTCTTACATTATTGCACGATTAGAGTATGCTTCGAGCACTCTAGCATTCACTTGGATTCGAAAGAAGACAAGCAAGAAAACAAGGATAAGCAAGGAAGTGCAAGGAGATAGTTGGATCAGTAGCTATCGCAGAGTTACTTTGCAGGTAACAAGTTGCATGTGTGATCTCCTTGTTGGTTTTTGGATGCATGGTATATGCATGTGGTTCCTTGGTTATGTGTTGTCAATGGTTTCAATCTTGTCTTTTCATTCCCTAGACAGCCATGATGTAGTGGGTTCCACATTTTTGTTTTTTGATTGGTTCTCAAGTTTCCTATGGTTGTGGGTTGGGACAAATTCTTTGAATCCCTGGAACAACTTGGGTTCCCTGGAGGTTGTGGGTTGAGATAGGAGATCTTTGGAGCCCTGTAAAATCTTGGGTTCCCTAGAGGCTGTGGGTTGAGTTACTAGTTCCTAAGGCCCTGGATAGCTTGGGTAAAGACCAATATGGTTGATGTTAGTGATTTTTGGACCGTATAAGTGAGATCACTATGCTTGAGCATTGAGGTGTTTTGTCCTCTAGAAGCCCTAGTTGGTTTTATTTTGGTTTAAGCCTTATGATCCCACATTCATGCTTGGAATATGGTGCGAGGGTGATTGGCTAAATGAGAGATTTGGTTTATCCCAATCTATGGTTGAGTGGTACGTGGAAGTCTCTGACTTGGTTGGACTTTTCATATGCTAATATGAGTTATTTTCCTATTGTGATCTACGGGCATTTGTGTTAGTTATTATGGTGATCCTATGGTTGATTTCAAATAGTTTCTATTATGGTTATATGCTTGTTATAGGCATGGTTTTATGATATGCTCTAGTTATGGCTCTTATTCATGATTTGATAAGTTATTAGATGATTGATGAATGCATGGACTAGCATGTGTTGTTTCGGCTAGCTTGAGAGGGAATTGAGCCTTCTTGGTGATTTTAGATGAAGTTTAGAAGTTTATTATCGGATATGCATTCATAACCTGTAGCTTATACGTTTACTATCTATTTGACAAAATGTCTATCATGTATTAGGTAGGTACTAGTCAAGATCTTGCTCAAGCTTTGATTGTTTAGCATTGTTATCATCATTGTCATGATTCTAGAAAGTTATAGGCGGTTTTGGGTGGTGTTTTGGAGGCTAGCCTGCAAAAATTGCATAGATATCACAACTTCATGCACAAAACAGAGGATTTTGAGTCATAATCGCATGGAGAGAGGCTCGTGGGTACAGTTATAGCCTCCCAACCACATGCAAGAAGTGTTAAGGGTGTGGTTCATGAGTAAACCTAGTGAAAAAGAGTTCCAACTCAGGGATTGATCATTTTGGGTGGTTGGTAGGCTCCTAAGTGGTTTGTTGGCCCTAAGGGATGTCAGTTTTAGTTCCATTCTATAGGACCTACTTCCATAATTGGAACTTGGAGGCCGGGTCATATCATGGTGACACTCAGCTCATGTTTACCCTAGAGAGCTTATAAAAGAGGCTAAATGTGGGAGGGGTAGTTTATAGGGTCGTATCAAAGCGTCTAGGTTCAAATGCTTAGACTAGATGGGATAAATGCATAATGATATGCATGCATGTTAATTTTATAAGTGTCTACTATGCATGCATTGTGGTGGTCATTATTGCAGTTTTGTGTTATCATGCAAGATGTTGATATATTGATGTCATTATCTATCTATATCATGCTAATCTGGATTTATTGTGTAGACGAGATAACCTCCCATAAAATACACTGGAGTATGATTTGATTATGTCTATATTTGGTTTATCTAACATGACATGTTTGTAGGAGATAGAAGATCATAGATAAAAAGCAGAATGGACTACAGTTCACATGACTCCCCTTACAGGCTTGATGTGAATTCATGGAATGGGAAAGGTCACTTGGAAAGCAAGGAGAAGATTACTCTCCTAATTTAGCAGATACGCTAAGAAGTTTGAAGACAGGGATTAGAAGTTGCAAGACAGATAATAACAGGTTGATTGAGGCACATGAAAGACTTGTCAAATCTCAGGAAAAGAAAGCAGAAGTTAATGAAATCATCCTTTAGAGCCTTTCATATTTGCAGAAGCAGTGACAGCTAAGGATCACTCAAGGGCAGGAAGAAAAGATAAATGGGGCATATGGCACCAGGTCTCATAGAGGACACAGGATGGACAGGGATGACATAGTCATAGGTGGCAGATCTTTGGATATACCTAACATACGAGCTAACAATCATGGATTTTATTATAGCTCCAATTCTGAGAGATATCATTGTCATTATCGCCAACATCATTATAAGAGGAGTGAGAAGCAATATTTACCAGAGGAGTTCAAGAAGTAAAAGCCTCCTACGTTTGATGGGGATGTGAATAAATCGGAAGATGCAGAAGAATGGCTACTTAGGATGAAGAAGTTCTTTGCATTTCATGATTATTCAGAGAATATGAAAGCCAAGATAGTTATCTTCAGTCTCAATAGAAAAGTAGATATCTGGTGGGAATATTTGAAATGTGTTAGAGGCATCAAGGTCAAGGAGTTGAGTTGGAATGAGTTTAAAAGACTCTTCAGGAAGAAGTACTTGTCTAAGAGATATTATGATGGAATGGCAAAGGAATTCTATGAACTTAAGATAGGTTCCATGACAGATGAAGAGTATATAACCAGGTTTCTGGAGTTATTCAGGTATGTTCCCTACCTCAAGGATGAGAAGACAAAGTTCCAAAGGTTCATTAGTGGATTGTATTTAACATTTAAAGATCAAACTGAGTATGATGAGCCTAGGTCATTGGAGGAAGTCATTGGGAAGTTGACGCATTTTTATGAGTATTCCAAGTGCAAGTTTGAGCCTAAGTGGGATTAGAAAAGTAATGAGAAGACTAAAGGAAATTGGGTTAAGAAGTGAGGAAGACTCCAGGATGCAGGTGAAAAGAAGGATGTAGTGTCCTATAAGAAGTTCAATGTAGTTGACAAGGACATGGATTTCAGCCTAAGGAGAAGAATAAGGGTAATGGCATGGAGCCTTTGAGGTGTTGGACTTGCGATGGAGAGCATCGCAAGAGTGAGTGTCCTCACACCGTAGTGGTAGACCTTAGATTTACAGTTCTTAGAAGGCACAAATAGTTGGGGATGTTGGTCAGATTATTCCTTGGATTTATGTAGTAGTGGATAATATGCAGGAAGATCATCAGGTGTCCATTATTGAGATGGAAGATAAGCTTCATGATCAAGTTGTTTCCATTTTGATTGATCATGGATTGATTTATAATTATATCAGTCCTGACCCGGTGGATAAGTGTTGCTTGAATAAAGAAGTGAGTGAAAAATCTTGGTTGGTGCAGTGGGATACAGAGACCAAGAGAAGAATTCATCATTAAGTAAGATCTTGTGCATTTGAGATGAATGGTATGCCTACATTATCACATCTAAATGTGTTTCCTTTGGGTTCATATATTATGATTTTGGGCATGGATTGGTTGTTCATTCACAGGACTAAAGTGTACTGCTACGATAAGGCTATTGAGTGCCTAGATGATGATGGGGAAAGGAGAATTTTGTAGAGAATGAAGAAGCCTATATCAGTGAGAACAATTATAGATATGTAAGAAAAGTTCAGTTGTCAGAAGAAATGTGCATTATTTGCAGTTCATATCTCTAGTGATAAAGGGAAGGATGTTGAGGATGATGAATTCCTAAAGAGGTATCCTATTTTGCAGCATTTTTAGGATGTGTTTCTTGCAGAGATTCCAGAGTTGCCTCCTCATAAAGAGGTGTACTTTTCTATGGAGTTGATATTGGGAGTAGCACCAACATCTAAGGCACCGCACAGGATGAGTACTCTAGAGTTGGTGGAATTGAATTTGCAGCTTAAGGAAATGCTTGATAAGGGATACATAAGGCCAAGTGTGTGGCCTTTGGGTGCACCAGTATTGTTTGTAAGGAAAAAGGATAGTACTCTCAGATTGTGCATTGATTATTGACAGTTAAATAAATTGACTATTAAGAATAGGTATCCATTTTCACGGATTGATTATTTGTATGATCAATTGAAGGGAGCTGTAATTTTTTAAAAGATTGACTTGAGATCAAGATATCATCAATTGTGCATCAAAGAAAAATGCATCTACAAGACTGCATTTCATACAAGCTATGGACATTATGAGTTTGTGGTGTTTCCTTTTGGTCTTACCAATGCTCCAACCACTTTCATGTGTTTGATGAACAGCGTGTTGTGTCATTATCTGGACAAGTTTTTGATCATGTTTATTGATGATATATTGATATACTCCAAGAACGAGGAAGAGCATGCAGAGAACCTACCAATAGTGTTGAGATTGTTGAGAGAGCATCAATTGTATGTGGAGCTCAGAAAGTGCAATTTCTTTCAATCTCATATTCACTACTTGGGACATGTTGTTTCCAAGGAGGGGATAGCAGTGGACTCGAAAAATATTAAAGCTATCATGAAGTGGCCAACTCCTAGGAATGTGGATGAGGTTAGACATTCATGGAACTAACATGTTATTACAAATAGTTCATCAGGAACTCCATATGGATTGGCTATCATATTACATCTTTGCAAAGGAAAGTGAAGAAGTTTGAATGCATTGAGGAGTGTGCAGCTAGTTTTAAGCAGTTGAAGCATTTGCTTATAATGCTCCAGTTTTGAAGATTGCAGATCCTGATAAGGAGTTTGTGGTCTGTAAAGATGCTTACAAGGAAGGACTTGCTTGAGTTATGATGAATGTTGGGAGAGGGATCCCCCAAGGGCAGTTTTGGGACTAAAATTCCATGTTTGAGTCAAATTTTGTAATAAAATTGTAAAGTCTCCACATTTTGTGGTCGCTGAGTGCGATGGTGTCATGTGTCATAAAGGGTAGTCCACCCTTAGTTTTATAAAAAAAAATCGGCTGTAAGAGATTGTATAAAAAGAGTTAAGCTCTAAGTAGTTAGAGACACAACGTAAGAGAGTCATAGCTCTGCAGTAAGAAGTCTGAGTCTTGGGTTGTAGCGTAGGTAGAGGCTCTATCGCTGAGTGCACAGAGGCCTAGGGTAGAAGTCCGCAACTAAGTTCGCGGACCCCTACAGCTGTGTGTGCAGGGTGGATAGAGTCTGTAATCACTTGGAAGATATCAATAAAGAGAAAGATTTGGAATTCACACGTCTTTGTTCTGTTGATGCATCTTGATGTGTTATGTGTGAATTTACTTTATTACGCTTATGCAATGCGCGAATGAATGCAATTACATTGAATAATTGAACACAATTACAAATATCTATTTACACAGTGTCAACTATAATTGTTTGATAAGATAAGCAAGTCACTTAGACTAATTGGGGAAGTTGCACAGCATGCTGCCATAGTAGTGCGAAAGCACTTGAGAAGCAGGCTAGGGCTGCGCGAGGGTCAATCATACCATTTCGCGGAGGTATTGAAGGACAGAATAAAGGGCTCATCTTACAAGCCCTAGGGCAAAGCGACCTACGCAAAGGCAGGGATAGAAAGAATCAAACAACATCACAACCATCTCAAGGTGCAGAAACTTGGTTCCAGCATCGCCCCATACTGCTTCGGGTGAGACTTCGGTCTGCGCTCCGTAGGTTGAAGCCGAAAGAGCCAATAGTGTAGGGATTTGTTTGGCTAATTAACGTTGAACCTAGGTCAGGGCTCCTCAAGCCAACAATGAAGGAAGAGCAGGTGGTATGCTATGAGTCAAGGAAGTTGAATGAGCACGAGTGGAACTATGTGACTCATGATCTTGAGTTGGAAGCTATCATTTAAATATTGGAGATGTGAAGACATTATATTCTTGGCAGTAGGTTTGTTCTATTGAGTGATCACAATGGGTTGAGGTACTTGTTCGACCAACTCAATTTGAATCCCAGACAAGCTAGATGGTTGTTAACCCTCGGTGAATTTGACTTTGAGATCAAATACATCAAGGGCGAGGAGAACATGGTTGCAGATGCTCTTCATAGAAGAGTGCACAAGAATCATATTTCAGTTGTGAGTTCTTATGGGACAGATTTACAGGAGTAGATCTTGTACGCAGGGCAGCATGATGAGAGGTACCAATAGTTGAAGCAGAGATTGCAACAATAGGGTGAAGGTGATAGGGATGAGGAGTATCACCTCACAACAGATGGCTTGGTGAGATTCATGAATAAGATTATGTGCCAGATAGAAGTGAGCTCAAGAAGCTTATCTTGAGGGAGTTTTTTGTCAAGACATATTTAGGCCACCTAGGATACGAGAATACTTTGACAGTTGTTAAGAAGTTCTATTATTGGTCGAACTTGAAGAAAGAGGTGGATGAGTCTATTGTGAAGTGTTTAGACTGTCAGTAGGTGAAAGCTGAGTGTAACCACCTAACTAGTTTGTTTCAGCCTAGTCTGATTCTAGAATGGAAATGGGAGATTATTTCCATGGACTTAATTACAATTTTGTCGAGGACACTAAGACAGCATGATTCCATCAAGGTTGTAGTTGACATGTTGAGCAATGTAACTCACTTCATTGCAGTGAAGTGTATTAATTCCACTAGTGAGGTAGCTCAGATCTTCATTAGGGAGATAGTGAGATTGCATGGTGTTCCTAAGAAGATTATATCAAAGAGATATGCAAAGTTCACTTCTAGATTTTGGAAGGAGTTATTTGTAGGCTTGGGGACAGAGTTAGCTTTCAGCACAACGTATCATCCACAGACAAATAGACAAACAGAGAGGGTTAACAGGATTTTCGAGGATATGTTGAGGATGTATGACATGCATTAGTAGTGGAAGTGGGAGGAATATCTTCCACTTGGTAGATTTTGCATATAATAATGGGTACTTCGAATCCTTGAGGATGAGTCCATTTGAAGCTCTTTATGGGCGAAGTTGCAATCCTCCTATCAACTCGATTGATACCATGAATAGGGTATTGATTGTACCATATATTTTGGCTGCGATGGAGCAAGAGATGCAAGTTATTAAAAGGAATTTGAAGGCAAAGCAAGACAAGTACAAGAGTTATGCGTACTAGCATAGAGCATTCAAGGAGTTTCAAGTTGGAGAGCATTTGTACTTACACATCAAGCCCAAGAGGAGCTCCTTAAGGATTAGGTCATGTGCCAAGCTAGCACCTTAGTATTGTGGACCTTTTGAGGTTCTTGAAATGATTAGACTAGTGGCCTACCGACTTGCATTACCACCAACAGTGAAAGTCCATGATGTTTTCCATGTTTCGTTGCTTAAGAGATATGTCCAAGATGTTGATCATGTAATTGATTGGTATGTATTACAGGTGGAACCAGAGGGGGAATTTCATCCAAAACCTCAGTTCATTTTGCAGTGGAAATAGCTCATGCTCCAGAACCGAGCAATCAAGCAACTTAAAGTGCAGTGGAAGCACTTTCGGCTTGATGAAGCTACATGGGAGATGGTTGATCATATGTGAGATACAGGCAGTTCTAGGAAGTGGTTTGGAGGCTAGCCTAAAAAAAGTGGCATAGATCTCACAACCGCATACACAAAACAAGGGATTTTGTGTCATAACTGCATGGAGACAAGCTTGTGGATGTAGTTATAGCCTCCCAACCACATGCATGAAGTTTTATGGGTGTGGCTAGGGAGTAAACCTAGTGAGAAAAAGAGTTCCATCTCAAGGATTGATCACCTAGGGTGGTTGGTAAGCTCTTGAGTGGTTTGCAGTCCCTGAGGGATGTTAATTTTACTTCTGGTTTGTAGGCCCCATTTCCATAACTGGAACTTGGAGGTCAAGTCATATTATAGTGACACTGAGCTCATGTTTACCCTGGAGAGCTTGTAAAAGTGGGTAAATGTGTGAGGGGTAGCCTACACCATGAATGGGGGCCATGTGGATACTCTTTGAGGTTCTAGTGGTAGCGTCAAAATCAACCCTATGTTATACAAGTATGAACCTGGCCCTATTGTCAATTCCACTAGTCAAAGGAAAAATATATTAGAAAAAAACCAAAATCTTTTAGAATTTTGTTTTCATAAAATAATAATTAGAGGGAAACTCACTGAGTACTTCTCCTCATTTTGAGGATGGTAAGGATGGTACCCAAGGTAAACTGGATTTTGAAGAAGCTTGAAGCTTTGTAACATAAATTAAAGGACATTGGACTCAACATGTTACTTGTAGGAACTGAATCTCGATAAGGAAGATAACAATCATTCCTACTAATCACATGAGCTAGATGCAATTGAAAAAATATTTTATAAATATCAAAAATCGTAAAAAAAAACAAAAAAAAAATTACAAAAACATCATTTAACATTTACAGTTATTATTTTAAGAAATATTAAGCTTCACCAAAATTTCTACACTTCAAAATACATATAGATACTAAAAAACTTACTAGTTGTATTTCTTAGAATTAAAATAATGGATAATAAAACATTGATTACTAATATCATTCTCACTTCTATCACATTTCCATTGCACTAATATCACCTTCAAAATAAGACGAAGATTATTGTTGAGATGTCCCAACCCACTAACTAAAAAGTTTCTTACAAACACCATAAAAGTTTAAAAAAATATGTATATCTTCATATAACTTTTATGATTTCCATAAACTCAAACTGAATAGAAAACTATGTCAAATTATTTGGTATATATATCCATAATAAATATTTACTCTACATATACATATACATATATATAATAAATATAAATAATTCCTAAATAAAAATGAAACACCTTGCAAATGCATATGGACAAGCACAAATAAGCTGTTTTATTTTCAAAACAATAAACTTATAAATTTAATCAATATTTTAAATATTACATCCTTACTCATATATTATCAACATAATTATTAAACATCAAACCAAAATTTATAATACACACCGCTCAAGTCAAATTGTCTTTATTAAAATATATAATTAGCATCATCCCTCATCAAACTCTGCACTGGCATGCTTGTATACAAATCAAACTTAACGATTATGCAATATGTGATTGCACTGATTGCACATCTAACCCCAAGACCACAACAACCACCTAACTTTCATAGGGACCTACCCCTCCTTGACTTGTGAAACTAGAGTATGATCACTGAGCTAATTATCTTATCAAGTCCAACCAACCAAACGAAACCAAAGTTTTCCACCTTTTTAATGCATTGCCTTTTTGGGCATGCAAAATAAAGAATATGGCAATGATGAATTAACCCAATGGATGGGAAACACACAAAAAGAGAACAAACAACAAAGGCAAAGTCATCATGAAATTGCACTCGAACCTAAAAAAGTAAGGAATTTGAACCTCTGCGCCTTGAGAATAGCATGGGCTCAGAAAAAGTACTAAAGATGTTCGGTCTCTCTTAACAAATGTGAAAGTTATTCATTACAAAGGATCAGAGTGGCTCCCATGGGGAAAGGGCAAGAAATCTTCGTATGATCTCCCTCTTTTTCTTTTTTATCCTTTTTTACCTTCACTTTATGACTTATCCTTTTATATAATTAAAAATGGCATATAATTTTATTTTTATTTTTATTTTTATTTAAATATATATATATATATACATTAAATCATAAATCTAAAAATATATAATATATATAAACATTATGTAATTAAACAAAAAAATATATTAATTTTAAGCGAATATATGAAAATGAAAAACTTTGACGAATGAGTCATTTTCTAGAACATTGAACACGATTACTTCTAAAATAGAATACTACCTGGTAAGTTCATTTTATTATAAACGTTAGTAATTATATAATTTAATAATAAATTATATTTAGTTACTAGAATGTGTGGAATTGTAAAAGGTAATATTGTTATATTATTTATTATAGAGTGACTATTTGTTTTATTTGATATATATAGAGTGATGAGTGATTATTTGTTTTATTTGATATAGATACATCGTTTGAATTTTTATGAAAATTGTGGTTATAGATAAACTAATTAGGCTTCATACTTATATACCTAATATATATAAGCTTACTCATTTGACTTTTTGAGTTACATAATATTACATGTATCAAAATGACTTAAATAAATAAATAAATAAATATATATATATATATATATATATATATATATAAAAGTTTATTCATTTGACTTTGTGACTTTCATAATGTTACGTGTATCAAAATGACTTAAATAATATTTATTTGCATCGCATAGTATTGAAGATTTGAAATATTAACCCTCAAATTCTCTCATTAACATTAAAAAAAATGTTATTAGGAGTTTTACCACTCAACTTATAAGAATAATTAAGAAAGAAAGAAGTAGTGATTAGTGGAGAATGACACAAAAGATGAATATTTTACAATATACGTGAAACTAAATGTCAAATACTCAATGATATTCAAATCAAGAGTAACATTTCTTTATATAGTGAAAATTTTGTTCTATAATAATTTACCTACTCTTATTGGTAGCTTTTATCCTCCATTTCCTCCTTCCCTCGCTGAACTTAACTTCTATAATAATTTACCTACTCTTATCGGTAGCTCTTATCCTCCATTTCCTCCCTCCCTCATTGAACTTAACTCAATAGTTGATAGACCAAAATAAGGTCGATTTTGTCCTTCATTTCCTCCCTCTCACTCCCTCATTGAACTTAACTCAATCATTTATAGTTAACTCTTATCCTCCATTTCCTCCCTCCCTCATTGAACTTAACTCAATCATTTGTAATTAACTCTTATCCTCCATTTCCTCCCTCCCTCATTGAACTTAACTCAATAGTTGATAGACCAAAATGAGGTCGATTTTATCCTTCATTCCCTCCCTCTCACTCTCTCATTGAACTCAATCATTGATAGACCAAAATAAGGTCAATTTTATCCTCCATTCCCTCCCTCTCACTGAACTTAATTTTATCCTCCATTTCCTCATTCTCATTGAACTGAACTTAACTCAATCATTGATAAACCAAAATAAGGTCAATTTTATCCTCCATTTCCTCCCTCTCACTGAACTTAATTTTATCCTCTATTTCCTCCCTCTCGCTGAACTTAACACAATCACTGATAGACAAGAATAAGGTCGAAAAAGATCGATTTTATCCTCCATATAAGGTCGATTTTATCCTCCATTTCCTCCCACTCTAATTGAACTTAAATCAAGGTCAATTGTATCAATTGTATCATTGATAGACAAGAATAAGTTCGATAAAGGTCGATTTTATCTTCCATTTCCTCCCTCTCACACTGAACTGAACTCAATCCCTAATATAAAAAAATAAGGTCGATTTTATCATTGACGGACAAGGATAAAGTCAATATTTTAACCTCACTCCTCTTTGTCAAATTCAAAAATATTCTCGAAATCTACAATCTAAATAAAGATAACACACTCCCAAACAAAATAAAAATAATTTACTTCTAACACACTGCCATACATATTAAAATTTACCCCATATATATTAACCTTTACTCATCTCCCTCACTGTATTATATTTTTTTCATCTCCCTACCACCACCCCACCCCTAAAAATCTATACATCCTTTACTTCTAACACACTGCCATACATATTAAAATTTACCCCATATATATTAAACTTTACTCATCTCCCTCACTATATTATATCTTTTTCATCTCCCTACCACCACCCCACCCCTAAAAATCTATACATCCTTCGCCTTCCCGTTTCTTTCTTTCACTGTATTATATCTTTTTCATCTCCCTACCACCGCTCCACCTCTAAAAATCTATACATCCCTCCCCTTCCCTTTTGTTTCTTTTACTAGCTACAAGTTCCCTCCTCTGGCTTAGCCAAACTTTCCCTCCTCTTTTCTTTCTTTTACTGGCTACAAGTTCCCTCCTCCTCCTCATGCTTAGCCCAAACCTTCCCTCCTCTTTTCTTTCTTTTACTAGCTACAAGTTCCTTCCTCTGCTTAGTCTATGTCATGCTTAGCCCAAACCTTCCCTCCTCTTTTCTTTCTTTTACTAGCTACAAGTTCCTTCCTCTGCTTAGTCTATGTTAGAGATAGCGAGCTCCTGCTCCATAAAATAAACTTTTTAATTTATTTATTTTAAATATAAATATAAGCCTCACATCAGGGTGCTACACATCCCTTTAGAATTTTGATCGATACACTCAAATCTTTGTCATCGGGTGAAACAAATCCACTTTAACATAAAAGAGATATACAAAGTTTCATTACTTTAATAATCGTTGATTGATAAACTTTAATCGTTGATTGATAAACTAAGATCTTTGTACTGGGATAAAGCAAATCCACTTTAACATAAAGAGACATACAATGTTTTATGACTTGAATGTAAATTTTCAAATTACTAACCATGTATTTTCTAGTACGCCAGGAGGTAAACCCCATATATTTTATTTGTGATTTTTTTGTTTTATTTAATGTTTCAGTGAACGCCACCCCAAAGCACTGAAAATGTGTTTCTATGTTTGAAAACCCTGAGGCGAGTGTGAGCGCCTTCAAAGCTCTACAAGAATGAATGTGTTGCTTGCTTTGGCCCATACAGTTTAAACATTCGCCACATTGAAGTGGGACCGCAATAATGTGAAGATGGGGTTCATAGCGACCGACATTTGTGTAATTTAAACACCAGGGAGTATACCATTTAGGAAAAATGTCTCATCATGACAAAGAGAGAGTTTTGTGTTCGAACAGACAGCTCTGAAACTGCCACGTGTACGATAAGGTACTTGTGCCGTTGTGTTTCCTGCCCCAAGTTGCTTTGTCAGTTAAAGTGGACGGAAAGGAAAAAAAAAGGAGGAAAAAAGGCAATTATGACGACAATGATGATCGCGTCAATTGACAGACTCACGGAACCTGACAGCAAGCGTTAAATACAAAAAGTTGTCTTCGATAAGATGGGGCATAATATCACACGGGTTACCCAGATAATGAAACTTTGATAACGATAATTCGAATCTGTAAAGTAACCAACATTTGATCTCCTGTCAACTGACGCGAACGGAAAAGCGAAATCCAGGACTGCAACATTTTTTATGTTTAGATCAGTTACCCACTTCAATTTTTCTACTATCTTTGCGTTGCGTCCATTTTGAAATTTTATTTTTCGCAGCTGGGCATATTGTCAATGTTTAGTTGAAAATATCTTAAGCAGTTCCATCCAAAGGAACACACAATATTTGAGATCTTCTCATTCGTACATTGCTGCAACTTTTGGAATTAAGAGGAATTCGGACTCCCCAATAAATAACAACAATTTTACAACAGTTTTGTCTGAACCCAAGTCCCATCACCAACTCTGGCTTCTCGAATTTTGAGGTTTGGAATCGATTTGCGGTAGTCCCACCCGTGTGTTCTACCTTGAGTGCCCTTATTCAAGGGATACAAAATACACAAAATACAGCCAGCCTGGGTGCCAGGTTAATAAATACAGGACTGATCTTCAGTGTAGCCAAATAAATGCCCTGCTCTGTTGTTTGGAAAAGATGTGCACTTCTCTGTAGTGCAAAAAATGGTAGTAGTCACAATGTAAAACGTCCTTGAAGAGATAATTTTGACAAAGCTAGAATCATTGATCCACTGCATCATAGAAGGCTGGAGCAAGACCAAGTTCCGTGTTTGATTTGCAGAAAAAGAATCGAAATCCGAGATGAGGAATGATGCTTGCACAGGCAAATGAAGCCAGAAACCTGCTAATCAAAAACAAAAATGAGAATGAACACAGTAACCTATGAACGTGCTTTTCTCTTGTTTTGCTCCTCACTAAAAATAAGAGCAGAAAGTTGCAGGAATCTCTTGCCATTATTATCTTGGATTTATCAATTCAAGGACATAACGAATCTCTTCCGGACATAAAAATATATGAGCAACAGTTTAACCCAAAAAAGGGTCACAATTCATTACGGATATAATATGAATGCAGGATTGAAACTATTATACACTCTACAAGAAGTTTTACAGTTTTATCTAGATATTACCCTCAATTAACTAGAAAGTACAAACGTAGTCTCCAGGCTTGCCTCGTTGTAAGCAGAAATTTAGTGCCGCTGTTTTATAAAAAAAATTGAATAATTATGGACAACCCCTAATTTTAATGGGGTTTGCAAAGCAGTCTTGATACTAGACAAGTGGTTTCCATTGAGAAAAGCAGCAACATTTAGATAGCCCCTGCCTTTTGGCCGGTCTTAGTTCTTATATTTACTGAAATATTGCTGGGGAGGGATGGAACTCCAGGTCGCCTTTCTCCAGCAAAACGATCCTTCTCAAGAACAAGTTTAACGACTGTGTCAACTGAAACAGCACATGATGTACTTATTTCTCTTAAACAACGTACAAGCACCCGTTCAACCCAGTTCTCGAACATCTCCATTCCATCAGAGGAAAACCAAACGCAAGCAAGCATCTGCTCGAGGGCTTTTATGTCTATCTCCATGAGGCCCTCAGTTCCAATTATGCTGAAGAACTTTGCACTAATGGACTCAATGATATTATCCGCGAGCCTTTCAAAGTCAAAAGGTTTGAATACAACTTTCTCATCTACTGAATCAGAAAGATCCTTGTAAAGTTCACCAGCTCCAACACATTTAAGACCTTGTTCAACTGTCAGATCACTTGAGTCACGGGATCCCTGGCATGCCTCAGTGTGGCCTTGACTAGCAGTAGAGAAGTCAGCAACATCGTTCTCCTCCACAGAGAGGTTCAAGTCCAGCGAAACGAAGGGCTCTTTGCTCGTTTTCTTGACATTTTCTATGTCATTTTGAGATTGTTCATTTTTTATCCAATCAGCTTTACGCTTGTTTCCAATTCCCAATCCTAAGAACACATCTTCATCATCCTTGCTTTCTGACTCATGCATAGAATTAATGACAGACACTCTCTTCTTATGTTTGGCAATAAGAACTTCAAAACGGGCACTCTCGACTAAAAATTGCATTGGACAAGCACGCGCTGCTACTAGTCTTTCTTCAGAAAACCGACCTTCTTGCCTTACAATTTCATGGTGATTCTCAGATCCTGCACAGCCTGTAATGACAAATATTATGTTACCCAGGCTATATTCTTTCCCATGTGAATCAGGCAATCTACCTTTCTCCATTGCCAGAATCAATTTACTACGGATCAAAGGATCAGCTTGATCCATATCTTCCAACAGAATGACAGATAAAGGATTCAGTCTCACTGCTTCAGCAATCCTATCCAAAGTAGTCTTACCCCTAAAGTTCATACCATATTCCTCATGCTCATGTGGGCCTAGGTTCCAGCTTGAAGATATCACACCATCTTGTGAACTTAACTTCATGGAAATAAGGTTTTTGTCACTTCCAAATATAAGTTCAGAAAGAGCTGCAGCCATCTTTCGCTTCCCCACTCGATCTGGACCCAAGAAAAGCAACCATATATCTCCTTTAGGGCCCACACCACGGCACCTACCTTTTCCTGATCTATGTTGAATGACTACATTTGTCACAGAACAAGCTGCTTCACGCTGCCACCCGACCTTCTCTATAAGGCCCTTGTAAACCTTCTTAAATGCATCTGAATCTGTAGGCTGATAAAAGCTAGAATCTTTCCTGTTTTGCGGATCAAGAAAAGGCTGTGATGATCCAAGTGAATGTGCATCAGTAGACGGAGACGATACTTTGGGAGAAAAATGCCAAGGTACACTAAAGTTTGAAGAAACACAACCAGGCATGTCTTTCAGACGTTCTTTATGGGATTCCTCCAAAAGATTTTTTCCCTGTACACTGCTTAGGCTGCAAGAAGATGCCATGAACACACTCGACCTTCCCAATGCCAGATCTGTTGCAACTGGATTAGGATTCGGAGAAGAAATTAAACATGACCCTGGCAAACTGCTTGGGAGTTCACATGAACGACCTCCAAAACTAGACTGGAGAACATGTGCACGACCATTTACTGCAGTCTGGGTCACTGAAGATCTAGTAATCCCCTCAACTAGTGTACCATTATTTTGACTCAAAATAGGCATCACACACTTGGACTGAGAAGGTGACCGCCATAAGGAGTCGAGTGTGATTGAGAATGTGTCTCTACCTCTATGTGGATCTTGAATTCCTGATTTTTCCACAGTACTGTCATTTTGACTCCTGCCATTTCTATCAATTGCTTGACCAGACACCCGCAGGGACTCCTGAGATTGATCGACTGAAATAAGTGGCCGAAATGCATGGAAATGGTGATGCAGCAAACGGCATTTTTCATTCCATTTCTTTTGCAGTTCCTCTACCTTCTGATTCCACGTATGCTCCTGATCTTTTGACTGCATTGCAAGAAAGGAAAATAAATTCAACCATAAAGCACATTCCACCAACTACAAAATCAACAAACTACCTTCCCACTGGTCCTTTAGAGTCTAGCATGATTTCTTTCAGTATCTGCTTTTGATTGGCTCGCCGAAGCAGACCAGAAATAAAATGGGAAAGAAGAAACAAGAATAAATAATTCTTCTCAGAAGGTGAGAATATGTGCACGCAACCTAGAATCTAACCTGACTTATTTTTCTGCCACAAGATTGCATAACAATCTACATAATACAACACTAGGAAGATAACTCACCTGCACCATATCTGGTTCTTTTGCACCATTAGCTGACTTTGCAATTTGAAGCCACTGAGGCAATGCCTGTTGCCCTTGATCTAGTGATTTTGACTGTGGAGAGGTAGTAGACTGCATATGGGCCTTCTTCTCCTGCTCCATTAAGGCAAGTTCTTGCTCATAGGTTGACATACACTGGGAGCAACAATTCATTTTCTGAGTTGAGTCATTGGTTTCTCTTGATTTCTTTGGTGTGGGTGCAATTGAGGGAAAACCCTTAAGAGGAAAAAGTGACTCCATCGAGTTGCTCACAATTCCCGAGCTCATAAACCTATAGGAGGCATGAATCATGTATTAGTACTGACAGTAATGTATCCAGTTTTACCAGAAATCTACACCTTTTCCATAATGCAAAATTCAATTCATCCAAGAAAATGAATGCAAACATATGAATGATTTCTAATTCGTTTGTCCATTAACACTGAAGCTGTGTGCAAGTTGAAAGTTGTGCAATTGCCGATAACCAGAAAGGCAATAAAGAGGTTTTTTCTCCCAGATAATTGCACTTGTCACAGAAAGAAAATGCATGCAAGTAGTAGCTACCACTCAAGTTACACTATCTTCCTCAAGTGAACTTGAATATAAAAAATTCAATTCTCACCCAATAAACCGTTTCTTTAGAAGTATTTTGCCAAGCGCTAATAACTAATATAGTGCAGCATCGTATCTCGACAACATTCTAGAAAAAATCACTAATGTGAACATTACAAGGTCATGACCATCCAGCTCTTCCACATGTCAAAAATCTATGTGGCGATTGAGCAATCTGGAAAAGGAGACTATCAGGCTCTTTAGAATCCCCTAAGCAATAATATACTCGAGTATTTTTCCAAGCACACTCAATAATCTTCTAATAACTAATACAGTGCGGCATCATATCTCGACAACTTTCTAGAGAAATTCACTAATGTGAAGATTTCAAGTTCATCACCATCCAGCTCTTGCGCATGTTAAGAAGCTATGTAGTGATTTAACAATATAGATAAGGAGGCTATCAATCTCTTTAGAATCCTCTAAGCAATAATATGCTTAAGAGTTCTACCACAAACATTTATCATACAGGCAATGGTAAAATGGAAGCTACTCTGTTAGGTGCACCACTACATATTAAGACTCCTAATATGGATCAAGAAGTTTGTGCATCATTCACTTGCAGTGAAAACAAGTAAAAGGAAAGAACATGGCAAAAATAATATGGAATGGAAGGCCCAACATTTCTAGGAGACAAACTGCCATGGTGAAAATTATCTGCCCATGTCGGTAGGGTACATATATATGGCAAACGCAAGGAACTGAATATGTATAGCAGTCAAGCACCTTTTGATCTGAAACTAGACAAATGGCATACATCGTCAAATACTAGAACTTTACTGCTTGAACATACAAGTAAATACTGGATAACTAACTACACATTAGGCTTTCAAAATGTGCTCAGCATTATGTTTTCAAGTTTACTTGATTGCATTTTACAATTACTTCTGTGAAGGATTATTTATGGGAATCTCCAAATTCCCTTATTGAAATGGACTTCAGCTGTACCAGCTCCGGGTACAGACAGAAATCAACTGGGAACCATACCCCAAATATATTTGTTCCTAAAATGGATATGGGATGGGTTTGTAAACAGAATACATTTTTTGAGGACTTAATAATTTTGCAAAGCATGAGCCTTTCAGTACCATAAACCATCGTGCTATAGTCTAATGCAAAAACCGGAAAATGAATGCCACTAAACTGTAAACAAGAAGACAAATCATTTCAGAAAGAGCAAACAGTCGACTGAACATTAACTCCTACGATAAGCATAACAAACTACAGCTATACGAATAATAGATAGAAGCCTATATGCAAAGAAGAAGGGCGACCAAGGTATTCTATCAGAATACACTTATTGTAACTGTCCAGGCTAGAGATTTGTTTTGAAAGGAAACATCAAAATTTTGTATAGCCAGAAACACTCACAAACATGCAACTAGCGTAAATGCCAAACAAAAACCACTCGTCTGTTAGACGTCGACTACATACAATATATATTTATACAAAAACCCTAAACACATCTCATCCTTCCGCTCGATTGCATCAAGAGATGGATGGGCAATAAAGGTCATTATTGTGCTCCTGAACCATGCAGATCCAATCTAAAAATAGAAACCAAAATTCAAGATGCTGATTATGATCCCCCAAATCTAAAGTAATTGCACAGTTTGATGTATTTCAGGACAGATCCTCTAAAAACTCCAGGTTAGTATATTATTTTTCATAACAAAATAACAGCAGAACTTGGAAAGCAGAAGGAAGAAAGATGGAAGAACCTAGGAAATAATCCTGGAGTTGGTTTGGCAACAATAGGAAGAGGCTGCAGGTCCCAATCATTCTCCATAGAAGGATGGTACACTTGACAACGGAGGTATGTTTCACAAGTCGCAACACCAATCAGCCATAGTCGACCAGTTGGTCCATATCGAGCTAACAATTGGCCCAATTTCGTAACAACTTGCTGCATAGAAGATGAGGCTGACAACCCTATCGGTGCTCCTGCCTTCGGCTGTTCTACAAGCCACCTTAAATCACCCACGTTAAGAATTACACCCTTATTCAAACGGCCTTCCACCATTTGGTCCAATTCCCCGAACTTCGTAGTAATGTGATCTTTATCTTTGTTTCCGGTACAGAAAGCGGATATCTCTGTTTCAATAGGAAGGATCTGCACACCCTGAAGCTGCGCTGGGGTCTCACCTTTTTCTATTCTCTGCACGAGTTCTTTGATTACAGCTTCGGGCTCTTTCTCCCCTACAAGAACAGGATTCCTCTTCTTAACCTTTTGAAGGATTTCTATGAGTCTTCTAATCTCGTCGTTTCTATTGCCGCTGGCTTCAGCAGCAACCCCTGCACTTTGCAATCGAGGGTTCAAGTAGGGATTTCTCTGTGAAATTGGGCGAGAGCTCGCATCATCCCGCTCTAAGCTTCTATTGCTGCAATCAAAATGCTGCTGACTTCTTCCCAAAATTGAAGGCGAACTACCTAATCTGAATCCCACCCGATCAATGGCACTTGAAGATAGGGAAATAGATGAATGCGAATTTGCCATATTGATCGATTGCTCGATAGTTGCTTTGACAGCAGGGCTCGAAAAACTGGCTTCCCTCATCACCCTGCTAACACTAGGATCATCAAGAATTGAAACTATTAGCTGTTCCAATTCTACCTTCACAGCCAACAAAGGCTGCTGCTGCTGCTCAGGGCACCCTCTTCTCTGATGTGCTTGCGCTCGCTTAAGAGCCGCCATGAGTGCATTAGAAATCGGCGGTTCGGTGCCCGGAACAACTCCCTGCGCTGCCGGTAGTCGATCGAGAGCCACGCTGAAGCAAAGCTCCAACGCCCGGCATTGAAGAGGATGCGAAGAGTTGGGATGAGACCGAATGCAGGCCTGCCGCAGATGGCTAGCAGGGGCTGCCAAGAGCGTCGCAGCGACATGAAGAGGAGTCGTTTGGCCGTGCCCGCGGCGACAAGCTTCTGCTATGGCATGATTCAAGATACTCGCCGCCTCCGGGGTTAGCGTCTGCTGCACTGTGCTTAGCCCTGCTCGCATTATTGCTGATAAATTCCAAAAAAAAAAAACCTTTCTTGATAAGGAAACTATCTCTAAATCTCTCTTAACTGAACAAAATAAATTCTCAATGAGGGACTTCAAATTCAATCATACAGTCTTTGATTTCCAACATTCCCCATAGGTTTCCTGCGCAGTTAAATTTAACTCGTGCTGTCTTTGACCCTCCTACTAGGGTTTTCATCATTTCCGATATATCTCTTTCCATTTTGATGATGATTCCCATACCGTCTCGAGTCTGAATAAGCTCCAAAAACTGTCTCCCACCGTAGGAAATCACAAATCTCCTTCATTCCACGACACTCTACCAGATCATTAGCTGCTCCTTCCCAGTATTTCCTGTGTTATGCTCATTCCTGTGCAGAATTTATCCCGTTTATCAAGCAAAACTTCTTTCTTTTCAGTTTAGTGAAAATAAATCCCCTTATATTTCTACTTTCTTTGATTTGATTGTTAAAAACTCAATCACCTGGCCTTATGTTTCCTGCAAATAGCTAAATTTAGCTGCGTTTCCCAACAATGTCTAAATTCTTCACCTAACACGCTTCTTTAATTTAATCTCTTCTTATAAACAAAGCTTCCTCCTCTATAGCTTCCTCTCTACCCTTGAAGTGCTGACAGTACTTCTTTCAGTTCAACACTCCACTCCCCAGGGCAGCTGAAATTTAGCGGGCCTCTACAACTGCTGATTTCTCTGGACCATGATCAACTTCCGCCTACAACTGCTTATTTCTCAGGTATCCACGGCTGATTTTCTCCAGAAACTATATTTATTGGCAAACACCGACCGTCTAAGCTTATTGCGTGCAAAACTTCCTTCCTTCCTCGAGCTTTAAGCAAAAGAGCCTCCGAAGGCCTTTTGTTGAACTAATCTGTCCACGGCACGTCGAATTCAGCCAAGCTCCCCTGATTATTTACCTCAAATTCATCTGTTCTACAAAAGAACCGGAATTTAACACTTCCTCCCCCAGAATTAGACCTATACAACAAAAATACACCGCTCTTTTGACGAACGGAGTCTAAATTCCTACTCCACGACTGCTATTTTTACAAATACCTCTCCGAAACAGCCATTTGGATAGAGAGGACTCCAAATTCCTCCCCCGCGACCGCTATTTTCACAGAAATGTCTCTGAAAAGGCCATTTGCAAAGCAACAACCAAAATTCCTCCACCGCGATCGCTTTTTTCACAAAAGCCTCTTTGAAACGGCCACTTGGATATAAAGAACTCCAAAATCCTTCTCCGGGAACGCTATTTTCACAGAAAACCTCTCCAAAACCGCCATCTGGACAGAAGGAAGTCTGAATTTTTCCACCGACGCAAATTTCAACCCCTTCTCGTACTCTAAAATTCCTCACTGCTTTGTTCCCTCTCTCCTCTAAAACTTTCCCCGCCGGTGAGAGCTTCTATCCCGCGCCGATCTTGGCGGAGCCTCTATGCATTTGGAGCGTTACGCTGCCTGTCTTCTTCCTCTTGAATGAAAATCTTTTTTCGTCTGACTTGACCGGCCATTGACTAAGAGGCCTTTAACACGCTTTCCATTTCAACAATCCGCACCAAATTTTTCCTTTTCACACGCCATCCGGACCTCCAAGCCGCACGGATTTCCGCCTATCTGCCCTCCAAAGCCGAAGGCACGAAAATATGCCCGAAAACTGATGGTTTCCAAGCCCCCGAGATACATGAATTCGGACCTTCTGTGTCACTCTGCGAACGAACGGAAATGAAATGAGCCAGCGAAATTTCTTTCACTACTATACGTAGAAGTAACCGTATGTACACATTCTTATATTATACGTAGAAGGACAAAATTCGCTTTTGTGAAAGGTGTGTGCATCAGAATATATATTTTTCAATTTCTATAATAAAATGATTTGTTTTTTAATTACAGTTTTTATTTGTGTTTTAAGGGCCTTTTCAGGTTATTAAAAATTTTGGACACTCCTTGTTGTAAGGAAGCCCTTTGCCTAAGAGAGTGCGTTTTCTCGCCCCTTCTCTGCCCATTTTCAATCATTTTCATGGCCAACAGTATGTTTGTTGGATCTATATAATTCTCTGTTAAACTTAGCATATCGAGAATTATTAGTAATAATTGTGAAATAGATCAAATTTTTTAAAATATAATTTTTTTACTATAAAAATTGAAAAAATGGATTGTTTTTTTTAGTAAATTTAAAATTAAAATGGAAAAAATTAATTGCTCCTCACTTTTAGTAAATCTAAAAATTAAAATGAACTAATAATAGTTCTTAACAATATTATTTATATTTATATAAATTTCATCTCTTTTTGTGTTAATTTTATTAAAATTTGATAACACAAATAACTTTTGTTAGTTTTTTGTGGTTTTTTACAATGGGAAAATCTATCATAATTCACTTGTGAGACAAAATGAGGATAACCATCATAACTCAGTTTGTCAAACTAGCAGTGAGGATAGTCATCACTGGTCTATAAGGAGGTAAGCTTTCACTTGTGCGAGATGTCTTTGGTTTTTACACCATTAACGTCAACGTATTAGCCAAGCAAAAATAATTTTAGGGCATACTCCAAATTCATTATAATACATATAGTCACACTGTCACAACGTATTAGCCAAGCAAAAGTAATTTTAGGGCATACTCCAAGTTCATTATAATACATTTTGTCACACTGTCACATTTTTGGTTGACATGTTTTATAATTTTTTTAATTGGATATGAGTAATATTGATGATATATATCAATCATATAGTCACATTTTTCATTGACATGTTTTATAAATTTTTTAATTGGATATGCACAATAGTCACATTTTTCATTGACATGTTTTTATAAATTTTTTAATTGGATATACATAATATTGATGATATATGTAGATTGATAAATAAATAGGTAAATGATTAAAAAAAATAAAATTGAATATTTATATGTTTATTAATTAAATTGAAATGAGAAATTGTGAAATTTAATATTAAGAAAATGATTTTCTTTTAATGGATATTAATTTATAATTATTATATATATTTCACATTTCTATATTTAAATTTATTTTTATTTTTAATTATATATTTATTAAATTTGTATATCTTAATTAATTAGATGTGGTGAAATATTATAGTTTTATATTATGAATTATTATTATGTAAATTTATTTCAATGTGATATTCATATTATATCGTTTCCTTAAGAAAATTTGTTTGTAATTTTATGAAGAAAAATAAAATTAGAACATAATAAATGGAATTGAATCAAGTTATTATTTTTAAAATTGAATTAATATTATGTTTATTATTATTATTATTATTATTATTTTATTTAAAATTTCATTTTATTGACATTACATCTTTCATATTGAGTAGACATTTAAATGTTTACATTTATTTACAACCACTACAGCTTCTTTGTGGCGTAATGATAAAATGAAAAATTATTAAAGTTTTAAGTTGAACTTTAAAGTTTTAAGTTCAACTCTTGTGAATGGGCATAGTCATATAAATTAAATGGTTGGTGAACATGGATAGATATCAATTCATAATAGGAAACTTACATCTCACACTGTCAATATCAAAAAAAATCATAAAATTTTAATTAAAAATATTTCATGGATATTTTGTGAACGTGGAATCCCTACCATTCACTTAATAATTGTTCATAATTAAATCAAAATTCTAGAAACCGTAATCCAAAATAGACATACCTATCAGTGTAATGATAATAATATTCTTACGATGATTAACTAGATATCATTTGAATCTTGTATTTAGATGACATGTCTATCAGTGTAACGATAATAATATTCTTATGATGATGAACTAAATATCATTTGAATCTTGTATTTAGTGGTAATGCATAGAAATTTTGATTATGTTATGAGTGACCTAACATGTTGTAATCATATTAAAGTGATAAATAAATTAAGTGTTTATGTTCATTGTGTACAATAACAAAGTGGGGAATCAATAAAATAGGAGTCATAGGTTCCATCCTCATTAGTGATATCAACATTCATGTGGTAGTGAATAATCAAGTTAAAAATATTCAAGACCCTTAGTGTAATATGTAACTATCATAAAATGTGTTCTCAACATTGAACATTGTTGCCAATCAATAAGAATTGTATTTAAGTTTTATTCTTGCTAGTGGTAGTGACACTCTTATTATCATATTATCTTGAGTTGGCTATCATTTGTATCTTGTGCTCATAGCATACAATGTGGCTATCATCAAATGTGTGCTCGATATTAAGCGTTATTGCAAATCAATAAGTGTATTTTAAGTGTTGTTTTTGGTAATGATAGTGAAACTCTTATTGTAGTGTTTTCTTGGGTTGGCTAGCATTGACATCTCATGCTTGTGTTGCAGTCAATGATTATAATTATATTCTTAGCTATCGGATATCATTATAATTGCAATTACCAATGTAGTTGGAAAATATACATAATTTTATTGGGTCTATGATCATTTACATTACATGCTCATAGGATAGTAGATGACTATTGTTTTGATCTCATACTCATACATAGTTGATAGCTATTACCCACTTTCTTCTTAGTTAATAAATATTATACTAACAAGACACATAACTCTTCAATTGCATCTTCAACACTGACAATAACACATTTATAGTGGCCTATAAAAAGGATAATGAGCATTAGGATCTTCTTATTGTACAACAATAAGTAGTAACAATTATCAACTACAATTTTAGCTATGGAATATTGTTGTAGATCACAAGACATATATTTTAAGTTTGACCCTTACTATGCATTATTAATGACATTGTTGCAGTGACCAACAATCAAGTCAATTATCATTTAGATCTTATAACAAGTGTGAGAGGTACACCAAAGACCTGAAGCCCTATAGGGGGAATTAACAACACCCCATTTTCATCAATCAAGTAAGCCCTTGCTAATAACAAGATGTAAATTTTAAGTTTCATTCTTGCTATAAGTTATAGTGACATCCTTGTAGTAACCAATAGTTGAGTTAGTTGTGATTTGGATCTCATGCTCATATGGTAGTGGGCACCTATTCTCAACTATGGTGTTCATACTTAAGTCCGGTGCAAAGCAATAAATGAATGCAATCGTTTGGGGTAGCAAAGCAAAGATTACATGAGACATATGGCTCTTAAGTTCCATTCTTGCCCATGATCGTGACACTCTTGCAATAGCCAATAATGATGTTCTTTATAATGTGCATTTGTAGGTGGTAGTGTGCAATTATTTTATGTTACGTTATTGGTCATTGAAAACCATTGCGTGCATACCTATTAGCAATAAATAAATGCATCTTCATTATGTGGAGTTGAAAAATGGAAATCAACGAGAACATGTTCGACTTTAACTATTGATAATAACACTTACTACAATTAACATTTAACAAACTATAGTTTAAATTTTGTGTTTAAAAAATGATAAATACTTATTATCATTTATATTTTTATTTACTCAACATTAATGTAATTAATGTTCATATTTTCCAGAGAAATCACATAGAGAACAAAGGGTCGACGCGTTTCGAACCTAAATCTAGGTTCGAAACGCGTCAACCCTTTGTTCTCTATGTGATTTCTCCATAAAATATGAACATTATATCACGAATTACAAAAGCATAAAATCTGAAATTAATATAATTATTTAAGCAATAAATAAATACAATTTTTGCATTATAAAATAAGTAAAAATAAATAATATATAGATAATAATAAAAAGTATAATATTTTTAAATATAATATATAAATTATACTATTTTAGATTTAGGTTCAAAATGCATCGTTCTCTATTTGATTTTTCCATAATAAAATATGAACATTATATCACGAATTACAAAAGCATAAAATCTGAAATTAATATAATTACTTAAGTAATAAATAAAAACAATTTTTACATTATAAAATAAGTAAAAATAAACAATATATATATAATAATAAAAATATAATATTTTTAAATATAATATATAAATTATACTATTTTATTAAAATTTATTTTCAGTTTTCTACATTTATATTTAAATAAAAATATCTATATTTTTTACTATCTTACAGAATACAAATTAAAAATCCATAGAAGACAAAGTAAGTGGGGTAACCCCAATTATATGGATAGAATTTCCTAACTATGCATCTCCTTCCATCAATGCCCTTTTGAAAAGCTTTTCTTACAATATTCTGCTGCTACCTCACTCAACACAAAGGAGGGGCCATGAAAGGAGGACTCTACACATAAAGTCAAACAGAGAATTGATAGAAAGCCTTATGTGTGGTGAAGAAAATCAATTATAGGTTAGACTATGAGATATTTAAAAACATATTTTTAAAATTCTGTATAGATCAATCTAAAAGGCATAACTTTTTAAACATTTATTCCCTTTAATAAAAAGGTTCCATGACTTTGTTGGTTAGCAACAAGTACGTGGCACCCCAATGGGTGTGAATGTGATTCTTGCTAATCTGAGACATCGCCCCTTTAATTAAAGGGGCAGATGCAATCAATGATGATGGAGTTAAGATATATATATTCCCATGAATGTCAACTGGGACTGCCCCTCGTTTTTTTAATGCAAACCCTTTGAAAACATAGGAACAATTGGAAATTTAAAACCTTAGATGTCATTATCCAGTTGGGGCCAGGGAACTTTATGTGAGTTTAAGCTAACAGTGGTCATCAGTACTAGTGGTTCCAATGCAGTCAAACTAGAAGTGACATATTCGGTCACACATTAACCTTTTGGTAAGGTTCTTCGTAAAGTTCTAATGGGTGGCCAGAGGGGAATCTCACTAACCGGCCATTGAAGACTTTTGAAGCCTTTCATTTATCATGTTAAAATGTCAAATGTGTACTTGCCACCCTTGGGGTGGTTTTTCTAGGAGCCCATCATATGGGTCTCCTTTGCTTTAGAAGTCATTAAAAATTATTAGGACAATCATATATACTTTCAAGCAAAACAAACATCATGACACGCATAGAAAAAGGGGTTCATCACTTTATGAGATGATAGGCTCAACATAATTTCCCCCTTCAAGGTGTTGGAGTATAAAGTAAGGAACATTAAAACATAGTACATGCATTTAATTATAATTCAGAATTTTCGAATCTTTTAAGATATTATTTTTAAAATTTAATTCCCAACATTGATTGTACTAGGAACTTATATATACATATGAAAGACAGACAATTTGTATTAAAAAAATTAAGATTACCTCTTTGAAATACTGATTTGGGTGTAGTCATAGTTCACACAATGCAATGACACATGGAAAAAGAGGCTAATTTCTTATGGTTATTATTATTTTATGGGTGTAAGGGACAATGTTTTTGTTCGAGTCCAAGGAAAGGTGTTCATAGCCATTTTTTTTTTTAAATAGTGTTTTTAAAATTTTATTAATATTTGATGCTGAAAAAATTGTGTTAAGTTCCAAGTCTTTGTCTAATTATGGTTTTTTTTAATAAGATATTATTTTTATTCTTTTATTTTTTTATAAGATATTTAAAAGGATTTTTTTTTTTAATGAGATTTAAAAGATAATGTTTTTGTTTGGGTTTAAGGAGAAGTGTTTATGGAAATTGTTTGTCGTAATAAATTTCAAAATTTTAGTAACATTTGATATGAAAAAGTATCAAAAAATTATGTGTTAAGTTCCAAGTTTATGCGCACACTTCAATATCATGTGCATGTTTTAGAATATCACATATAATAGCTACATGTTTTTATATCTAATAATACATGCATGCCAATAGTATTACATGTTGCATCGATGAACACCATTGGAGATATATAACCAAACCAACTTTAATAGGTGAACAAACATTCTCATTACTGAAATACTAAGGGAATATAATCAATACCACCCTCTGGTTTGAAAAGCGAGAGTGAGATTGCTAGTACTTTGTCGGTGACTTAATATACTCATTTAAGAGATCAACACATGTTACTTTATGGGGATTACACTTGGTGTTATCATATAAAAAGCATACACCCAATTGGACATGTCAGAACATGCTCAATGTCAACACATGACATGTACAAGTGTACTAGTGAGACTAGAAAAAATCATGAATAGGAAACAAACTAAGGTTCCTAAGGTTCATTTAAAAAATCAAACCACGTAAAGGCAGTACAACAAATTTTGCATGGATCCTTAGCAAGTTTCTTCGATAGCCACGCAGATCCACAAAAGTGACAACTCAATAGCCCGTGGACGACTTAACATTAAATGAATTGACTTCTACTTAAAGGACAAGTTTTGATAGCTAAGTCTCAAGCCATTCCACTCTTGAATTTGAATTAAGGAGCCCCAAAAGGACTCCTATTACTTCCCACTAGGCCAAATCTCATTAATGAGTTGGAGGGAGCCAAGGATTAGACATGGGCCTATATATGCCAGTAGAATTGGAGCCAAACACATGAGAAGATTATGCAAAGTTATGCTGCCAAAATTGCCAAGTCAATGAGAATTTCTTTACATTGAGATCTTTCATATAGCTTCTTTAAGGAGAGATTTTTTCTTGCATGCGATAGGGAACGGGGACCTTCCTTTAGAAGAGTGGTAGAGCCTCATTGCTCAACATACTCCATTTAGTGTCTCTGGGATGATTTTTGTATCTCTTTACACCAATCAATAAAGAGGATTTTGCTTCCCACGTTCTTGCATTCATTTCTTTTATGTTTTCCATAATTGTATGCTTTGTATCTCATGTTCTTTCATAAAAATAGCTACATTGCATGCTTATTTGTATTCACCACTCTAACCATATGCTTGTTAGCTCTCTTGCAGGTAACAACATGTCTACAATAGATAGAGTTTTCGTCCACCCTTGCATCAAATCTCTAGCAACACTTGCCAATTGACATGAAAAATTGTAAGCGTTGGGAACCACCCATGGAATATAATCAATCCCACCCTCTAAGCACAAGAGAGAGAGTGGATTGTTGGTACTTTTCTAATGCCTCAATATACTCAATTAAGAGCTCAAACATGTCATGTATGGGATTTGGACATAAATGGGGAGGATACCATTGATTCCTACCCATGGTGATTATGTCTTCTTAAAATGGGATAAAATCTTAAAGGGGAAAGTTCCATAGTTAAAGTTCCCATTAATTAAGAACTATAACTTTCGACAAAAATCTTAGTGGATTTGGAAATAACTTTTAATAAAAAATGATTGAGATTGTCTAATTTTTAATGTACTCTTATAAAAACTATCAACTATAGTTCATAACATATGTATGTCTTTACAAAAAAAATAAAAAAATATGATACTTGCATCCTAAGTGGATGTACATTATTTTTCCACAATTACTTGTGACAAGATCAACTTTTATCATACATTTACACATACTAACATATATCCATTTTAATTCTGGAACTACCAAGGGCCGAGAGTGATCCGGACTTAAACAGGAACGCAACAAATTACAAAGATAACCATAAACACAGATATGCAGCGGAAATAATACTTCATTTCATTAATATAAAATATTGAAATATGCTTACAAACAGTAATGGAAATAAACCAGCTAGGGCGATGGTAGTTTATCTCTGAGAAGAGATGTGGTGGCTACATGCCTTTGAACTGTGCTACAATGAGGCTCGAAGGCTTATTTAACAATGGAAAACCCTTAACATTCCAAAACCTAACCCTAGAAGATGAAACGCCAAACTGTGGGCCCCGTTTGGGTAAATTGGTACATCAACTTCTCGGGGTCGTAACTTTGGCATACGATCTCCGTTTGACACGTACAATAGCTCGTTAGAAAGATCTATCCGAGCACTACCACTTTGGGAAGGGCAACAATGGTCCATGGATCCATGTTGCCCCCAGATTTCCCAAAAAACGTTGTGTAGGGCCTCAAAACGACTCTGGAAGTCCAGGACCCGAAAAACTGCTAAAAATAGTAAGTTGTGCTACAATTAAGGAAACTGAAAATGCTGAGAAAAACAATGGTGGGGGTCCAGGTGGACTTGGCAGGTGGCCACCAATATCCACCTGGATCAAAGAGGGATCAAATCTCTCAAAATGAAAACATATTTTAAGTGAAAATTTTGAAAACATGTTAGCACCTTGATATATTTGATTCATCGTAGCACTTAGTGGATCTGGAATTAACATGGATCTATATTGATTTTTAATAATATTATTTATATTTATATAAATTTATTTCACATAGAAATATTCTTATTTTTAATTTTATTAAAATCTTTATAATACATATAGTAACATATATATGTAACAATTTTCCTTCACATATTTTATATTTTTTGTTAATTTAATTTTTTTTTTAATGTGATATGTATAGCTTTCATTATACATATAAAATTTAGGAAAAAAATTATTATAAATATTGAATTTTTATATACTTATTAATTAAATTTAAATATGAAAATTTGATTCTTATAAATATGAATCATTATTTTAATTTATATGGTCAAATAGATCTTAATTTCAGCATATATATATATATATATATATATATATATATATATATATATATATATATATATATCACATATTTTTATTTAGAAATATTATTATTTTAACCTATATATTCTAAAATATCATGGCAATGAATATGAATTATTATTATTTAAAATTATTTTAATGTAATATGCATGTTATGATTTTTTTAGAAAGAAGAAGAAAAAAATGTAATTTTATTAATAGAAACAAAATTACAATATAATAAATTGAATTGAATTGATTTATTATTTTAATTTATTATTACTTTTTTCATTGAGCTGACATTGTGTTTTACTACTATTATTATTATTTCATTTATTAGTTCATTTTATAGACACTACAACATCTCTCCCATATTGAGTTGACGTTTAACTGTGTACTCTCACTATAACATCTCTTCCATACTAGTTTATAAAGTACCTCCTGACACAATAAGACAAATTAGATTATCATTCATTATAAATATTCATCAAGCTTATTTTTATGTCTATAATTAATTAACTTATCCACATTTTATATTTAAAATAAATTTTCACCAATTACACAATCAGTCACTCAATCAGTAAATGGAAAGACTCCCCTTATTAATCCTTACTAGGCTATAGCAATCACCTCGTGGTCAAAGTCCTTTGACTGTAGATTAGTTCGCTGAGTTTTTGTGACTTTTTTGTAACTTTAACCAATTTTTTTGGAAAATGTTAATATTTGCATTTTTCCATAAATTGAAAAACATTTTTCTAAGTTTTGAAAATCTTATTTCTAATTTTCCATTGCTTGAGTGAACCTTGATGTGACATGATTCTCCTAGTGGAGGGAGATTTAATTTTGGTATTTGTCAATGCCTAACAAATCATTTTAAAATGAAAAAAAAGACTAACTTTGTAAATAGCCATTCCGTCGATGAGTGCTCTAACACTGACACTGAGCGGGGGAAGCATCCACAGTCACGATCAACTGTCTCTCGGTTATATTATTTCATTTTAAACTTTTACATATTAAGTTATGGGGAATAACAAGTGTATGGAGCCAGGGATGTGTGTGGAATTGTGTGAAAGAGGGGGTATGTGTGAGAGAACGGGTGTACAGAGTGAACATTTTTCCATGCAGATGATTTTTTTTTAACTTTAAGAAAAAACTTCGGATCGTGATTTCTCATGGCTACTCAACAAATGAATGTTCGATCTACCTCCTCCTTATGATATTATGTTCACCCCTGTGTTCTAATATCACTTTCATCATATAAAAGCAATGCTTGTGAAAATAAAAAAAACTACACAAATAATTGGGAAATCAAAACTCATTGGGAAATTTGAACGTTCAGAGATTTGAATTGCTAAAATATATACACAAAATAATTAGTAAAAAATACTCCAAAACCACGTTAATATATCTTACACATGCTAGCTTTTTTCCACTATACTAATTTTGGATTCCCAATAAGCGGCATTACAATATAGTTGCAATAAGGTAATTGTATTACTGAAAAGCATAGAAAGGAAAATATTGATATGATTGAGTACAAAAAATTACAAATTATTATCTGAGGGTTGGAAACACTCATGAAACCAACTACATAGTTATACAATATATCCATCTTTTTCTCTAGATCTGTTGTCTTTGTAATATCAAAATGTGTTTTCTCAAAAGATTTAAAATTGTAAATTGTATTATACCTTTGGTTCCTTTGATATCGTGACAATAGACACAATTCTATCGATGATATCGAGCTTGGAGCAAGTAGTTTGGAAAAAAATCAAAAGAACTCGATGGCTAATCAGGTGGCACTACATAATCCGAGCAGTGGGCCCATATTACAAATCGGGTAACTTGGCAAAGTTAAATTCCTTCTTACTTTGTATCCTGATGTGGCACATCCATCGTTGATTGCTTTGGACTCTGCCATGTGCTCCTCGCTTATCTGAACTATAAAACCTAGTTTGGTTCCCTACCCACATTCCAATGGGATATTATTTTATTAATATTTCATTCAAGGCGTAAAAACTGTAAATTAAGCTTTTACAACCAAGTCACTTTCTTATAAATTAGATGAAAATGGTAATAGACTAGGAATTTTACCTTAATGTTTCTTTGGACCCCAGTGAGATTGGTAACAATAAAAGTAGTTTATTGTTCTTAAATAAATAAAAAAATCCATGGTTACAAAGATATTTCTTCATGGGATTACATGTCACTAGTTTCTTTTTTTGTTATAAGCTTTTGTATGGCACTGACATGTTATGGTGCCTCACATGCAATAACCACATATTTCCACATGGGAAGTGGATGATGTTGATGCTTGATGTGGCATAGAGTTCCCAATCGGGACTAGGGAAACCACGACATGATGGAAAATGCATCCTTGAGGGTGGGATCAAGTATAGTTGGTGTAAGTCTGCCTACACTTCTAGGGTAATTTACTCTCTGTCCATCGTAACATGGTCATCTTTGAGGGCTACTCTACAAAACATGTGTTTCATAGTAGCTTTGCACATAGATTGGAGGTGGTGGAACTTTAAATCCTCTAATTATTCCTTAAAGATTTGAATAAGCATTTATGGGGTGGGCAATTAACTCGGTGGATGAGTTGGCCCCCACCACTATGTCGACATGGGCTCATTTTATTTGATATCGGATTCCAAAGGAGTTGTGCCAAAAATTCTTTGTGGATGATCTAATATGCAGTTTTAACAATTATGATGGAAATTTGGTTGTTTTAATGCATCTAGGCTAGTTGAGTCAAGTTTGTCTTATCTGTAGGTTTTAACCCCGTACAGAAATTACCTGCATACGAATTCTAAAACATAGAAAATAAACAATGCAAGAGCATAACACATATACACATAGATTTTTCCCTAGATCTCAAAACTGGGACTAGCAGCTTGATTTTTCATTATGTTCATTTCAATGTTACAATACATATTTATGCATGCTGAAGCATCTAGTACCATGGATCAAAAACCATCACATCCAAAACCATGGACCGAAAACCATCGCATCCAAAACCATGTGCGAAAATCATGCACAAAACCATAGGTAGGTCCGCCTAACCTAATATAGGGTCCAAAACCAAAATTTTCTGGGGCGCTACCTCGGACCCCATAGAGTGGGGTTACTTGCACCCCTCAAACCTCCCGGTGACTCCCCTCACTATGCAATCAGCGCAACGAAGGGGGGGCTCTGCCCCCCTTCTAACCCCCCGATTAAGTACGTGGGCTAGTCGTGGAAAGAATACAACACAACCCAACATTCTCCCACTTGTTGTTTTCTTTCCATAGGGGGCCATAAGAGAGCTTGGTCATTTATCCAGCCCTGTAACGCCCATTGTTTCTCTACACCAAGAGAACTTTTCAGAGCTCACAGATTTTGTCAATGCATTTGCAATATTCTTCAAAGTGTCCACCTTTACCAACAACACCTTTTTGTCTTCTATCATATCCCTCACAAAGTGATACTGAACATCAATGTGCTTTGTCTTTGAATGATATGCAAGGTTCTTTGCCAAGAAAATTGCACTTTGGCTATCACAGTCTATCCTTATAGCTCCCTGCACTAACCCCATACTTGAACACAATCTCTGCAACCAAACTGCTTCCTTGCTTGCATGAGTGGCTGCCATGTATTCTACCTCTGTAGTTGATAGTGCCACTACAGATTGTTTCTTACTCATCCAACTAACTACACCTCCAAATAGGTTAAAAACATACGCACTTGTAGATCTTCTCTGATCCAGATCTCCAGCCCAGTCTGCATCAACAAAGCCACGAATATCCAACACTCTGTCCAATTCTGGTCTTCCTTGGTAGCACAAACCATAATCACTAGTGCCACGTAAATACCTAAAAATCCACTTCACTGCTGTCCAGTGCTCCTTCCCTGGTTTTGACATAAACCTACTCAATACTCCCACTGCATGTGCAATGTCTGGTTTAGTACAGACCATTGCATACATTAGGCTACTGACTGCACTTTCATATGGAACATGTGACATGTCCTCTTCCTCTTCTTGTGTCTTGGGACACTGTTTAGCAGATAACTTTACACCTAGAGAAATAGGAACCTTCACCGGTTTACTATCCTGCATATTAAACCTCTGCAATATTGTCTCGACATACTTCCTCTTATTTAACCAGAGCTTTCTCTTTGTCCGATCTCTTTTAATTTCCATGCCCAAAATATAGTTTATAGCACCAAGATATTTCATTTCGAATTTGGAGGACAAATGGGTCTTCAAATCCTGGATAATTTCTTTGTCATTTCCAACTAGCAACATATCATCCACATACAAGACCAGATAAATAACACGGTCACCAATTAATTTAAAATAGACACAGTGATCTGCTTTTCTTCTGGTGATGCCAAGTCCCTGTATAAATGTATCAAATTTCTGATACCACATCCTTGGTGACTGTTTTAACCCATACAGAGACTTCTTTAACTTGCATACCAGTTCTTTCTTACCCTTCACCGCAAAGCCTTCAGGTTACTTCATGTAGATCTCCTCTTCCAGATCCTTGTGAAGAAATGTTGTCTTCACATCCATCTGTTCTACCTCAAAATCAAAAGCAGCAGCAACAGATAGAAGTAATCTAATAGAAGCTACCTTGGCAACAGGAGAAAAAATATCACCAAAATCAATTCCCAGAACCTGGGAATAACCTTTTGCCACCAACCGAGCTTTGTCTTTCTCCACCTTTCCTTCTGCATTTGTGTTCTTCTTGAACACCCATTTGCTGCCAATGGGTTTCCTTCCAGCCGGCAACTCCACCAGATCCCATGCCTCATTTTTGTGCAAAGATGCCATTTCATCAACCATGGCCTCTTTCCAGAGTTTGCCATCCTCTGAATCTACTGCTTCCTTCACAGTTCTAGGAACATCTTCAGTAATAGATAAAGCAAAATTTGAACAAAAAGCAGACGAACTATACCTTTCTGGCTGCCTTCTTTCTCGAACTGATCTTCTCACACCCAGAGTTTGTGGCTCTTCATCTTCTGATTCGTCCTCTACTGTAGAGTCTGATTCTTCCTCCTTTAGCTCAAACTCTATCTTCCCAGGTTCCTTTGGTTGGACTTCATGTTTAATAACATCTTTCACCTCTTTGAACACCAAATCTCAGCTGTACAAAACCTTCCTTGTTACTGGGTTCCAAAGCTTATAACCCTTTAAACCATCCTTATACCCAATAAAGATGCACTTTTCAGATTTACTATCCAACTTTGTTTTTTTCTCCTTTGGAACATGTACATATGCATCACATCCAAATACCCTCAGATGTGAAAGAGAGGGTTTCTTACCAGCCCATATCTCTTGTGGAGTCTTATTCTCCAACGTTGATGAAGGTGACCTGTTGACCAGTAACATGCAGTCTCCACCGCCTCTGCTAAGAATTCATGTCCTAACTCGGCACCACTAAGCATGCTTCTTGCCCTTTCCATCAACGTCTTGTTCATTCTTTCTGCAACTCCATTTTTCTAAGGTGTTTATGGAGTAGTCTTCTACCGTGCTATACCACACTTCTTACAGAATTCTTTAAATTCCTTACTTCAAAACTCTCCACTGTTATATGTCCTCGGCACCTTTATCTTCTTCTCTATCTGGTTTTCCACCAGAGCCTTAAATTCTTTAAACTTGTCAAAGACTTCATATTTCTTCTTAAGGAAATATATCCATGTATTCCTTGAGAAGTCATCTATAAATGATACATAGTACACAAACTTACCCAATGATGGAAACTTCACAGGTCCAAACACATCACTGTGCACAAGCTCTAATATTTGTTTCGCCCTCTTACCACCAGAGGGGAAACTCACCCGATTCTGCTTCCCATATACACAATTTTCACAGAAATCAAAATCCAGAGAGCTATTACTCATACCTTCTACCATACCTTTACCATGAAGTATTTGAAGGCCCTTCTCTCCAATATGTCCAAGCCTTTGATGCCACAACATGGTCTTCTCTCCAGAGAACACTAGATTTTCTGCTCCACTTTCAGGAACCACAGAATTGTTGCACCCATCAACAACCGTGCTACCTTGCAGCTTGTACAGAGTTCCAATCCGAACTCCCTGCATCAATACCAGTGCTCCTCGAACCATCTTGCAGATATCCTTCTCAAACACTATTTTAACACCTGCATCATCCAAGTTGCTTACAGAAATTAAATTTCTGGCCAATGTAGCAATATGCAGAACACCCAAAAGTGTTCTAACCCTTCCACCTTGCAGCTTCAACTTTACTTTTCCGTGACCAACAATTCTAGCCTTCCTATCATCCCCTAAGAAGACATCACCCCCATTGTATTTCTCATACTTGCAGAACCACTCTCTATGGGGAGTGAAGTGAAAGGATGCACTTGAGTCAATCAACCATGCCTCATGATCTACATGTGTACTTGAAGAAGCCAAGTACACATCCCCACCTTCATCTGAGGTGGTTTTCACCTCTACAAAAGGAGCATCATCAGATCCCTTTCCTTTATCAAGAGCTTTAGATTTACAGTCCCTTTTGCAGTGCCCTTCCTATCCGCATTTCCTGCACACCACCTTTACATGTTTTCCTGGAGGTTTAGATCTCCCACTCGATGACTTATTTTTGTTTCTGTTCTGGGACCGTCCTTGTATAGGCAAGGCATCACCATTTTGGCTCTCCATATTTTTCCATCTCATCTCCTCCATCAGCAAGGATGAGACTATTTCATCAAACTGCAAGGCAGTTGCATTGCTACCTATTGCAATAACTAGACTATCCCACGAATTTGGTAGAGAACACAACAAACTGATGCACTTATCTTCATCTGAAATTTTAATATCAACAGATGCTAACTAACTTACCATAGTATTAAATGTGTTCAGATGCTCTGTAACTAATTCTCCATCTTTCATCCTCAGGTTATACAACTTTTTCCGTAGGAACAATTTGTTCACCAGAGACTTAGATTGGTACAAAGTCCCTAACTTGTCCCACAAAGCCTTCGCCGTAGCTTCCCCTGATACATTCAACAATACTAAATCTGAGACACACAATCATATTGTGCTCTTTGCCTTCCGATCCAACTTCTTCCATTCTTCATCGGACACTCCCGTTGGTTTAGTACCTAGATCTACCGCGATTCACTAATCTTTATCCACCAACAAATCCTCCATCTTGAGTTTCGACAACTCAGAACTCTGACCATTAAATTTCTTGATGTCTATCTTTCCACTGCTCGCCATCTTCTTTCACCACCAGAATCGATCTCGCAGATCTCCCACTGAACAGGGTCTACCACAAGCCCGAGCAAAACCCCTCAGCAACAAAGGCATCCCCTTGAAGCCAAAACAGATTTGTTACCAAATATAGGTTTTAACCCCGTACAAAAATTACCTGGATACGAATTCTAAATCACAAAAAATAAACAATGCGAGAGCATAACACATAAAACACATATACACATAGATTTTCCCCACGATCCCAAAACTGGGACTACCAACTTGATTTTTCACTATGTTCCTTTCAATGTTACAATGCATATTTTGTTGGGTCCCTATAAAACTAGTGATTACCCCATTACTATTGTAGTTATACCCCTTATTTATATTGTTGTGCCCCTATTACCCCCATATTGTTATTTCTGTGCCCCATAGAATCCCTCTATTGTTATTTTTGTGGCTTTATATTATTATTGTTAGGTCGGCTGGATTATATTGTGACTCCTATATATAGAAAGGAGGTTTTGTCATTTGTATCATCCAAGAATTGTTCATTTATGTAATGTAAAGGAGGTTTCCCCCTCGAAGAGGCTGAATTCTAAGGCATTGATCTATCTTCTCTATCTTTTCTTGAGCTGGTTTCATTACATTTGGTATCAAAGCTTTGGATTCTAGGGTTTCGCTGCTCCAAACAGGTCATCGTGGCATTTTCACTATAACTTTTCATCTGTGACGTTTCAGAAGTCGCAAAAAAAACCCATTTGAGAAGAAATCGCGCTGAATCTTGGGTCCAAATTTCAGAGCTTTTCACGCGATATTTGCGGAGATATGATCTGAGGAAGTTGGTCTTTTTGCAGACTCCTGAATTACATTCAAAACATGTGACCTGGGGAAAATTGTCATAACTTTCTCTCTGGGAATCAGATTGAAATTTCGTAAGAAGGTACAGAAAGAGGACAGACTGTAGTTTCTTGTATATCTTTTTCAGAACCAAATATCGAAAATTGTACACGTGGCACTTCATACAACTTCGCTCTTCTGGAAAGGTCTATAATCAAGTCATCTTGGGAGATTGTGCATAACTATTTCTTGGAGAATCCAATTTGGATCAGACTAGTGGCATTGGAAAGAGGACATAGAGAGCTACTACAAGTCACAAATTCAGAACTAGATGATTGGAAAGTACAGAGATACAGCAGAGGCAATATCGAGCTCCTACAAAGTGAAAAAAGGTGTGTAGATTTTTTTAAATTTTTGCTTAAGCTTGGTTTGAAAATTTAGTTTGAAGGAATTCAAAGGGCATAGTAGAGAATTATTATCGATAACTAATGCCCGGAGAAAAGAAAATTCAAACACCTAGTAAGGAACCTGAAAGCTCTAGCATGACTCATGAAGAAGAGGAAGAAATGCTACATGATATATCAAAATTACAAGAACAAGTGCAACAAATGTCACGTTCACAAAAGTTAACAGAGGCTAAGATAAATGGCGTGGAAGCTAAGATGAATGGCATGGAAGCTAACATGGACAATTTGAAGATAGATTTGAACACAAATTTGAAGACAAGCATGGCAGATTTGAAGACAGATTTGACAAATTTTCTACAAGAAATACTTACTAATGGTGAAAAGGTAATAAAGGAAACTCATGATGAGAACAAAAGAAATGTTAATCATGATTCCATAGACACTAATGTTGGATCGAAGAATCACCATATTCCAAAAATCGATATGAGGAAGTTTGATGGCAAGGATCCCACCACATGGATATTACAGATGGAGCAATTCTTTGATCTCAATAATGTGCAAAACGCACAAAAGGTACGTATGGCAACTGTATATTTGGAACCAAATCAGTTTGTATGGTATCAATGGCTTTGTTCTCGTAAACAATTTATGAATTGGGCAATTTTTACGGAAGAATTGATAGCACATTATGAGGATACAAAAAGCAACACTTTTTTTAGCCAATTGATAAGTCTCAAACAAAAGGGTTCAATAATGGAGCACATTGGGGAGTTCCAAAAATTGAACATAAGGGTAAAAGATATTTCAGAGGAGCATAGGATTGATGTGTTCATAGGGTCTCTAAAGGATAATATCCAACATGATGTTCGCCTTTGTGAACCTGATTCATTAGAGAAGGCATTCAGGTTAGCAAGAAAAATGGAAAGCAAAATTATGGCAACTAGGAAGCATACCACTCACAACTATAAAGATGGAAGTGTTGTTGCCCCTAGTCTTCCACAACCTACAAGGTTGACACCACAAAAATAGGAAGAAAAAAGAGCAAAAGGGCTTTGTTACAGTTGTGATAGAAAATACACAAAAGGTCATAAGTGTGCTGAGAAGAAATTATTCTACATAGATTGTGAAGAGGAAGAAGAAAAGGAGCAAGAAAGGTCAAAAGAAGAGGATATACTCCAGGAAAAAAGCCTAGATGAAGAACAAATAAATCCGACCATATCTTGTAATGCATTGGCAGGAATTACCACTCCTCAAACCATCAAGATAGAAGGACAAATCAAGAAGAAAAAGGTAATAGTGTTGATTGATTCAGGAAGCACCCACAATTTTATTCATTGTAGGGTAGCAAAAGAATTGAATTGCTTCCTATATCCAGCATCAGAGTGTGAAGTGATGATTGCAAATGGAGGAACAATAAATTGCTGTGGAAAGTGCCATAATATCAATCTATCCATGGGAGAATATGTATTGACTAGCCCAATGCTTTCCATTCCAATGGGAGGTGCCGATGTTGTACTAGGAGTCCAATGGCTACAATCCTTGGGTACAATAGCTTTTAATTTTCAAGAACTTTTCATCAAATTTTCTACGGAAGGAAAGGAAGTTGAATTAAGGGGTATTGCAGGGAAACCAGGAAAGATAATTAGCTCTAATGGCATGACTAAGCTTCTAAAAAAGGAGCAAAGAGGTGTAATTGCACAATTATGTTCGCTAGATGTTTCCACATTGGAATCATCTATTTCTCCAGATCTCCAAAAAGTCCTGGGCAATCATTCCAAGGTATTTGAGACTCCCAAAGGTCTCCCACCTATGTGTGATCATGATCATGCTATTCATCTGATTCCAGGAAGTGTTCCTCCAAACATCAGGCCGTACAGATATCCCTATGTCCAAAAAAGTGAAATTGAACGTATGGTTGCAGAAATGCTAGAGGCTGGTATAATTCAACCGAGTCAAAGTTCTTTCTCAGCTCCAGTAGTATTGGTGCACAAGAAGGATGGATCATGGCGCATGTGTCCAGATTATAGGGAGCTCAACAAGCTCACTATTAAAGATAAGTTCCCCATTCCTATCATTGATGAATTACTGGATGAATTGCATGGATCAATTTACTTCACCAAGTTGGATCTTCATTCGGGATATCATCAAATCAGAATGAAGATTGAAGACATTCCGAAAACGGTATTTAGAACTCATGAGGGTCATTATGAATTTTTGGTCACGCCTTTTGGCCTTACCAATGCAACTTCAACATTTCAAGGTTTGATGAATTCAATTTTCAAACCATTCCTTAGAAAATTTGTGTTAGTACTTTTTGATGATATACTAATCTACAGCAAGTCTTGGTAGACCCTAGCAAAATTAAAGCCATTAAGGAATGGAAAATCCCCACATCCATAAAGCATCTGTGAGGATTTCTTGGGTTGACAGGGTATTATCGCAAGTTTGTTAACAATTATGGGAGAATAGCAGCACCTCTAACAACATTATTGAAGAAAGATTCATTTTCACGGACTCCGGAAGCAACAAAGGCCTTTGAACATCTTAAAGAGGCAATGTGCCAAGCACCGGTCTTAGCTACACCGGACTTCACAAAAACCTTTATTGTGGAAGGTGATGCTTCAGGAAATGGAATTGGTGCTGTTCTAATGCAAGATGAAAGACCCATTACTTTTGAAAGTCGTCCAATCAAGGGAAAGTTTTTAAGCAAAGTTATTTATGAGAAGGAAATGTTGGCAATACTCCATGCACTTAAGAAATGGCAACCCTACCTAATGGGAAGACACTTCAAGGTAAAAATGGATCATGATAGCCTTAAATACTTTTTAGAACAAAGATTATCCTCTGAAGAGCAACAAAAGTGGGTCACAAAGATATTGGGTTATGACTTTGAAATCATCTACAAAAAAGGGAAGAAAAATGTGGTGGCAGATGCACTCTCAAGAAAGGATGAGGATGTGGAAGCATTGTTGTGTGCCATTTCTATTATCCAACCAGATTGGATAAATGAAGCAAGGGAGGAATGGAAGAATGACGAAGAAGTGTGGGCACTTATTCGAAAGCTACAACAAGATTCCAGTACTTTTGATACATTTAGCTGGCAAAATGATTCGTTATGGTACAAAGATCACTTATACCTCTGTAAGAATTCCCAGCTAAAACAAAAGATTCTTATGGAACTGCACACTTCTCCCTTAGGAGGGCACTCAGGATTTTTAAAAACTTACCACAGGGTTAAGAAGGAATTTTTTTGGGATGGCCTTAAATCAGATATTCAAAAGTTTGTGGCGGAATGTTTGGTTTGCCAACAAAATAAAGTTGAAACAATTAAGACACCGGGTATATTACAACCTTTATCCATTCCAAGCCAATGTTGGGAGGAGGTTTCAATGGATTTTATCACAGGTTTACCCAAGTCTGAGGGAAAGAGTGTCATCATGGTGGTAGTTGACAGACTTACCAAGTATGCACACTTTTGTGCATTGTCACATCCATTTAAAGCCAGTACAGTTTCTACTGCATTTATGGAAACAGTTCAAAAGCTACATGGAAACCCAAAGATTATTGTAAGTGACAGAGATCCCATTTTCACTGGAAATTTTTGGACAGAATTATTTTCTTGTCTTGGTACTCAGTTAGCTCATAGCTCATCTTATCATCCTCAATCTGATGGGCAAACTGAGATAGTAAACAAATGTTTGGAAGGATATCTTCGTTGCTTTGTATCTGATAAACAGACACAATGGGTCAAATGGTTGCCTCTGGCTGAATGGTGGTATAACACTTCCTTCCATACAGCAACAAAAATGACCCCATTTATGACACTTTATGGGTATCAACCACCATCCATCACATCATATTTAAGAGAAAATTCTAAGGTTCAGGCAGTGGAACATCACATTGAACATCAACAACAAGTCCTCCAACTCTTAAAGGATAGCCTCGTGTTGGCACAAAATAGAATGAAACAACAGGCAAATCAACATCGCAGTGAAAGAAGTTTTGATGTAGGTGATTGGGTATTCCTACGGCTATAACCATATAAGCAAATGTCCCTAAAGCAAGCTAAGAAAGATAATTATCACCAAAGTATTATGGTCTGTACAAGGTGTTGCAAAAGATTGGTACTATGGCATACAAATTGGAGCTTCCTGCAGCTTCTCGATTGCACCCAATTTTCCATGTTTCATGTTTAAAGAAGGTTATAGGCGACAAGCTCCCAATTCAAACAATATTGCCAGAACTTGACGAGGAAGGAAAAATTATATTGGAACCGGAAGCAGTCACAGAAACAAGAACTCGACAGCTACGAAATCGATCAATTTCAGAGTATCTTATAAGGTGGAAGAACTTATCTGCTGAAGATTCCACATGGGAGGATGAGAAGTTTATGCAGAAGTGTCCAAAACTACTCAAGCATTGAGGACAACTCTTTTTTGAAGGAGAGGGGCATGTTGGGTCCCTATAAAACTAGTGATTACCCCATTACTATTGTAGTTATACCCCTTATTTATATTGTTGTGCCCCTATTACCCCCATATTGTTATTTTTGTGCCCCATAGAATCCCTTTATTGTTATTTTTTTGGCTTTATATTATTATTGTTAGGTCGGCTGGATTATATTGTGACTCCTATATATAGAAAGGAGGTTTTGTCATTTGTATCATCCAAGAATTGTTCATTTATGTAATGTAAAGGAGGTTGCCCCCTCGAAGGGGCTGAATTCTAAGGCGTTGAGCTGGTTTCATAACATATTTATACATGCCGAAGCATCCAATACCATGGACCGAAAACCATCGCATCCAAAACCATGGACCGAAAACCATTGCATCCAAATCCATGTGCGAAAATCATGCACAAAACCATAGGTAGGTATGCCCAACCTAATATAGGGTCCAAAACCAAAATTTTCTAGGGTGCTACCCCGAATCCCATAGAGTGGGGTTACCTGCACCCCTCAACCCCCTGTGACTCCCCTCGATACACAATCAGCGCAAAAAGGGGGGGGCTCCGCCCCCCTTATAACCCCTCAGTTAACTACGTGGACTAGTCGTGGAAAGAATATAACACAACCCACCACAATGTCGACATGGGCTCGTTTTATTTGATATCAGATTCCAAAAGAGTTGTGCCAAAAATTATTTGTGTATGATCTAATATGCAATTTTAACAACTATGATGGAAATTTGGTTGTTTTAATGCATCTAGGCTAGTTGAGTTAAGTTTGTCTTATTTCATTGGATGTGTTATGCGCCAGAGAATAGATTTCTAGATAAAAAGAGATCTAGTTGCAAAGACATAGAGTTAAGGTGGAACTTTACAAAACTAGAACGAGCGAGGGGGAATTTTGGTAACTAAGGTGTTATTTCAAAGGTATTGATGCAAAGAGAAGCAAACATGACCTTTGTCAACCATATTCCATTCAAGCTTAGAAATACATGATGTATTACCAACCTACTTGTTATTGGGAAATCTAGTGTCTATGCAGAGCTGCTAGTGCCACTAAGGCTAGTAGCTACCTTAGAAACAAACAAACTAAAACTACTTTCGTTTTCCTTTATGAGAAATAGATAAGAGGGAAATAAAGAGACCAACCTCTGTCTTGCGCTTGGTTCCTTGCTCGATTCCTCTCCCTTCTGATAGGTCTTTGCCACTCGCTTCCTCGTCTGCCCAGCTTCAAAGAGTACCTGTAGACTCAAAGCAGCATAACACTATCCAAGAACATAGATCTATTATCATAAACAATATAGGACTAGATATATATTGACCACACAAATGCGTATAACGTCAATCATACAAGAATGTGGAGGAAAACTTGAATAGCTTTATTGATAATCAAGAAAGAGCAAATAGGATTACAACCAATTGTTCTGACCCAGCATCATCCTCTCAGCAAGAAAGCCCTTATTCACCCCATGAAAAGCTTAGATCACCCAACACTATGATATTGCACCAAGAAACCAGCAGCACTTCCTTACAAGATACAAAATTCCAGCCTCTGGATCTTTGGGATGAGGGATCCATATATAGATGTTTGTAAGGGGGGTGAGTCAGCTTTTGAGATTTGATTAGTGTCCTCTCTCTGATAGTTCTTGATTCCACTTGGAGATTGATGATCTCTTACTCATCCTTGGGCGAATGTAGAGAGGCAAGTGTCACAGGAGAAGTTTCTAGAAGATTCCATGATCCTCCACCTTGTAGATTGACCCTGCCATTTGTCCACTCTCGCCCATCGCACCCCATAGAAGGGCTTTTCAAGATGCATCGCACCTACTGTGTGTATTTAGGTGGGATGCAGCGCACTTTGACCATGGAGCAGGTGAGATGGTCCAGTTTTGACTAGTTCTGAGTAGTTTTTCATGGAGAACTTCTAGGAGAAGATGTAATCAGTTGACCTTGTTCTTTAGAGGTTGGAACAACACTTTTAGGGACTTAAGAGCCCTTGGTTTATGGACATTTATGATTGGGGTTGCAGTGCCCAAAAATATCTATAACAGTTTCCCCCTAAAGCATGAGGTCGTTAATCTGTGGATGTCGGGTGAAATGCTTTATCATGAGGATCTGAAGTTCTTTCAAGCTGGAAGGCGACCTGTAATAAGATACAATACAATACATTATCTTCATAATATTTTCATGATCTGGCTGAGGCGGGCATTCCCATGCTCAGCTTTATAAATTCATTTTCATGTACAAAAGACAGATAATCGTCTGAGTGTAGACTGATGATTCTGGTAGAGCCATCATCCCTTAGGTTGGATGATTATCTGTGCAGTAATGATGTACATTTGATGTCTTTTTTTCCTGAATATATATCGCAGCTTGGATGGATGAAACTAGATCCGGGGTCTTCAATATCGTTCGATCTTCACTCAAAGTACAAGTCGATCCATGTGAGAGACGTTCTGGAGTCGAACATGGAAAGACATCGCCTGATTACCAGCCAATGATGTAAGTTGTTAACAGGTGCGAGAGGAATCACCGATAATGATGATGACCCTCAAGGTACTATAGTACAATTCACGTGATGTGAATAAGGGACTTGGCGTCGAACACCACGCAAAATCTTTCGGTTGAAGGCCATTGATGTAAACTTGTCGGCGGAAGTGAGAAACTTGCCATTGAGGCATGCAAGCTTCAAAGTACTGAAAGGGTTGTTCCTAGATCGACTTCTTGGATAATGAGCTGATGTCAACAAGAAGCGATCCGTCATAGGAGGGCCTTAATGAATCCCACATCAATGGCATGGAACGGAGCAAATGACTTTAATGGAGGTGAAAACGATCTGGTGATATAAGGTTCAGGGTGGCGGTCATGAAAGAATGGAGCGTAAATGTATTGCAGTGGATGAGACACAGGTGAATTCTCTGAGCGACTTCTCTTGAACATATCGGCGACACTGACATGATGGATCAGTAGCATTAACCCCAAATATGGATGGTGTGATGGAACCATGGTGATGTGACCAGTGAATGGAACAACCCAACCCGACTCGGATGCGGAGTGAAAGTGTCATGTTCAAGAGCGACTTGCTACCGATAAAGTTTCTTCAAGTTTTCTTCCCAATTTTTCCCCAGTCATTGTTGACCAGTACCTCTTTATTTTTGTCAAGCTTGAGGAGGATAACATATGCTTGTTCTATAATTTGCCCTTCGGGCAAACCCATCGCTATGTTTTAACGAGCCTAGCGATAGTGAAACTTGTTCTTGTCTGTATGGACAAGTTTGTCGCTATTCGGTTTTAACGAGTTTAACGACAAGGATAACTCGGTCCTTTTCAATTTGAGAGAGTCTGAAAAAGGGACATAAAGAAAACTCCAATAATCCTTTTTCGTCATATAATCCCTTGAGTCCGAAAAAGTATAAAACAATACAAAAGGGATGAATTTTCGGTACTTTAACGAGCCGAACAAAACAAGCACTCGATCTTTTTGTGTAATAATCCCTCAAGTCCAAAAATATTAAAATATAAAGGAGGGATAGCACTTTCGGTCCCTTTAACGAGCTGGAGAGGCCAATTGCTCAGCAATCTTTTCATATTTTATGAGTCAGTTGAAAAGAGCTTAAAGGAGACTCATTTTTTGAGGAACGAGTGATAAATTCGAGTAGCAGCTAATTCCAGGTAAGGTTTGGAATTTTCCAATCACGGCAGTATCACAAGGATGGCTATTAGGATCACTCTTCGCAGCTGTTCCTCAAAAAGGGTAAACAATCAAATGGAGGTGAATGATTGGCCAATACAGAGTGGAGGTGATGATGAGAATACAACCAAGGCTTCAAAGGCTGATGATAATACATTCACGATGGTTATTTACCGGAAATTGGTTCATTTTTTAATGAGCTTAAACTCTGGGGGAATGTTTTCTCATTGCATATGTTTATTTTTTAACGAGCTTGAATTTTGTGTTAAAACTGCTCGAGGCGGGTTTATTTTTTAACGAGCTTGAACCCTGCGGTAACACTGCTCGTGGAAGGTTTATTTTTTAATGAGCTTGAACCCTGTGGTAACACTGCTCATGATAATTTTGTATGCCCCCAGCATAATAACGCAAATATCTTCGAAAGACTCGATTTGGATTTTACGAGATCGTAATCAAAGACTCGATTTGGAAAGGGAGTCGTTTCATTTTTTAATGAGGTTGACACAGTAAAAGAACTATCCTCATGACTCCTTGTTTCATGAGATAAGAACCATCCTGGAAATCCACTGTATTTACAGTATTTGATAGAAAATAAAAAACTGAAGGATGATTAAGGTTGCTGGAATAATCTTCGTGGTAATCCGGAAGATGGGAGCGATGGTGGTAATCTTCCCATGGTGCCTCTCCTATCATCATTGATTGAATGATTCCTTCGTCTGTAGAATGTACATGCGACCAAGGATTTGAAGAGGTGCCATATTCCTTAGACCTATCTATCCAAACACTCGATGAGCGTTGATTTGGGTTTTCCCCAAAATTGATTGCTACAATATTTCTAAAATGGCGATGATCCATGCTGACAAAATGTTTAGGAATCTTCCGAATCCATTAGATATAGAAGATTTCATATTGCAAGTTTCCACTATGGCCACTTCCGCCAAATTACTTGGAGGCGGTAGGGCAAAAGTACCCATTAAGGCAGGGTCTTTTAGGAGGCCTACTCCAATATTTTGAAGCGAATGATTGCTTCCATGGATCATTGGAATGCTTCCCGTAACTTGTGAACTGTTGGGGAGAAATGTTTATTGGTCGATGATTGTAATTCCTCCTTGGAAGGGAAATGCAATCTTCCTGAAGTAGGTCGACACAACTGTCGCCATGGCATATATCCAGGGCCTTCCCATTAGGATGTTGTAATCGAGGTTTCTGTCGATTACTTCAACATCTATTTCTACTGTTTTTCCCCCTAGTTCAAGTTGCAAGTTACTTAAAATCCCATATGGGGTGTATGATTGTCCATCAAATGCTTTTAACATCGTTGACGATCTCGACAAGGGTGGTGAGCCTAAATTTTTCCAGCAACTCATCGACATAATACATGTAGATGCCCCCTCATCAATAATTGTTCGATGAACAGTTTTGTTGAGGGCTTTCACTTGAATAAGGAAAGCTAGTTGAGCTGGTAACTGAGGGTCATATCCTTTATGATCAAAGGCCACAAGATTGGAATCCATTGGGTCAATCCCACCTATTTCTGATAATAAAGCTTGCTTTTGGGAGGGGCAATTTTGCAGTATCTCAAGTGTCGACATAGCGGACGGCGATTGGGCCAAGTCCCCTACTATATTATAATGTTGTGCTGCTCTAGCACGAGGATTAAATGTCGATTTGTGTACTAATCCCTTTGGCAGCTTTATCGTTAGCTCAGGAATGATGGGTGGCACAACTTCGGTCAAAGTTGTTGTCAAACTACTAGGTTGATCGTTAGCCTTGTTGTTTGACATCTGTGGATTCCCATAATCTTTATTCCTTGTCGATATCAAAGCATCATTTTGGTGGTTCGAAACGGACATCATAAGTACTTGGGATCGCGAAGCACTGTCACTAGCAACCATATTTGTTCCTGGATTCGGAAACGGATCAGTTAATACTGCCGAGGTTTTTGTATTCTTGAAGAATTTTCTAAGCTCAGCTTTATATGGACAATCTGATGTCCAATGATCCTCATCGCATATAAAGCATGGATGATTTGGTTTCCTATTTCCAGAAGGGTTTACAAAAGATTTTTCAGGAGACGACTCCTCCTGTTTCTTCTTCTTCCCTTTCTTTTTCTTCTTACCCCCTGGTTGCTTCAGTTGTTTGCCCTTGTCGGTCGACACAACATTTACCTCCGAGGTGAGAAGTTCTTCATTTGCATTTTGATCAAAAATCTTACGGGCTTTCTTAGATGTAGCCTTTGTCGATTTCATGCTTGTCGTACCTATCACGCCATCATTGGCATGAGAGTCTTTGTTTGATTCAGGAGGAGGAGGAACGGAGAATTCCAGTCTAGGAGCATCAGGGATTTTATCGTAGAGAGTGCCAGACTGAGTATATATCAAGTCTAGATATTGCGCACGAGCAATGACTTGCTCTTCAGTGATGACTCCTCCTTTTGCCACATCTTCCGTAATAGAAGGTAATGAAGACTTAATAAACCATTCAGCTAGTAGCTGATCAGGAACATATGTTTTTACCATTCTGCGACGACGTCGCCACTCGTGAATATGATCAGGTATGTGAGTGGCCGTTGTCTGCTTGAAATTGGTAAGAAGTTCTGTTCCCATTTCGTACCTTATGCGTAACTGAAAATGGGTTAAAAAGGTTGTGGCTAGGGTATTGAAGTTATCGAATGAAGCTCTAGGCAATTCAATATACCATTTTGCTACCGGACCAGTTAACGTTCGCTGAAAAAGGCGAAGCCTAATCGAATCATCGTTTAGAGTGTTAGATGAATACCACAGATGAAAGGTCATCACATGATTCGACGAGTCTTCACCCGGATTTCCATTAAATTTAGGAATATCTGACGGAAGTTTATGTGGAATCGCCGGCCACCAAGGGGCGTAAGCAATTAGATCATTCGTCAGCCAGTTTAAATCTGGTAATTCTAGAGTTGCCACAAAGGGCAACTGTTGATTCAGGTTAGGCTAAGCATACCCAGGATAAGATGGAATCGCCTGAGAAGTGGGTCTTTTCATACCAACATAATGTATTTGATGCTAGTAATTTTGATAAGGTTGATGGGCATAACCATTATAGTATGGTTGTTGATAACTGCTTTGGAAATGTGGTTGCCCATTACTTACAAAGACTTGTTGATCAGGTCCTTAATATGATTGCTGGAATTGTGGTTGTTGAGATTGAACCAGCCATGGTTGTTGGACCATTTGCTATTGTCAAATACTGGATGATTGACCAAGATGAGGAGTCATAGTACTTGTTTGAGCCTGAGTCACTCCAGATACAGAGGCACTAACCTGAGGTTGTGATTGAATCACTGAGACGAGAGGCTGTTGTATTGCAACCGGAGAAACTTGGGGTTGACATACAACAGGTAGCGCTTGTACTTGCGATGCAGTCACTAGTAGGTATAGTGGGAATATTCGACACAGGGTGGACTGGTTGCATTGAATATACAACCCTTGGTTGCTGAGGCAGTATTGGTACCCAACCGCTGGATGTAATTCCAGTTTGACCTGAACTTTGTTGTAAACTCCCATATGGTTGTTCTCCGGGAGGGAACAATGAAAAGGCATACTGCCCTCCATATGGTGGCAATCTAGTACTTAAAGGGTAGATTGGCCTTTGAAGACACATTGGATCAATTTGTTGAGTTTCAACATAAGAAATACATAAAGAAATAGGAACTGTCAATGTCGTCGAAACAATCCCTAATTGGACTCCGGCTTGTTGTTGATAACTTGCTGGGACAGATGGTACACCAGCGAACATTGTTGGAGTAGCAGCAGGAGGTTCTGCTGATACTGTATCAGATAACACAGTTCTAGATGTCGACGGTTGTTCAGACATATCTAGTCTATCCAAAAGATTTCCTAGCGATTCTACAAGAACTTGCGATGAAGGGAGACTAACTTCTAAGACCAACGAGGGAACAGTGACGTTATTCCGATTAAAATAAATTTTAGACGCTTTGACACAACTTGTTTTTTCAATTTTTAAGAGTCGAGAAAAAACAAAAGATGACTATAGTCGCCTTCGATTTTTAATGAGCTTGAAGTGACAAGTGCTCAGATGGACCTTTTCCTTTAAGGAGTCTAAAAAGGAACGAAAGAGACTACTCTGGAAATCTAGATAGAGGGATTACCAAACCAATCGCAAAACTGTAGAATACTTTTTACGGTACAACAGTCAATCTTCCCGAATGCTGTGTTCAGTGCATTGCGATCGATAGGGCGGCAGACACGGCTTCCTATGGATAAAGGATAAAGCCTATTGTGGTCTCCCAATATATACTCGATGGCACGTGGGAGCACAAGTCTGTACTGGCACTTATCGTCTCAAAGTGGGGGAATCACCCAACCAGCAATGAAAACAACAGTTACGAGGCTTTACAACGCCGGAATACGTCTCTAGCCTAGACTTCTAAATGTTGTGCGTTAGGTTCCAAAGCATTTTTAGATTCATTAAATTTATTTTGCTGTTGATATTGCTTAAGAAATTTGCCTTTCAGGTTCACCGTGTGATGTAGATATACAATTTCCTAAAATGCAATCTAAGATGATAAACAATCATTTAATCTTCTTTTTGCAATGAAAGTCCTAGCTACTAAGGAAAGAGAGACGATATTCTTTCAACATAGAGCAGAGAGCACACACTATATGCACTATCCTAAATCAAACCAACAAATAGTCTAAATGCAAATGCACATGCATGTATTTATTTTTCAGCCTTCTTAATGTGTGAATGATAAAAAGAAAGCTAAGCGCAAATCTGAATTATTTTTCAAAGCGACATTACTAACAAGCTTCTTTTCAAAACAAAATGAAGACAATGATGACACTTCGTTATTTGGAATTGAAAACTTGCTTTCGACACTTGAAAAACTACTAATTCAAATCAAATACAAGAGTAACAGTGTAATCGACTATCAAGAACAATCAGATTCTCTTCTATGACTGAAAACGACACTTGCGACACTTCCAAATCAAGAAACGATAGTTCAATTACGCTACTTCTTTGTAAAAGAGAACTGAAAATGGATCACAATACATAAAAACATTTACAGTTCTTTGCACAATGGAGGCAGAATAATGGTAAGGAAGGGGGTTCCAACAGAGGTATACTGACTACAGACAGCAAAACTCCTGAATATAGCTGAAAAGAGTGAACACAGAAACCAAAATCTAAGAGCAGAAGAGGTATAGTCTGATCAGCGCACCTGTAACATAGTGAAAAAGAGATGCAGCGCACCTACTACACTCAGGAAGTGCGATGCATCTAGAATTCACAGAAGAGACAGTGCGCTGGATCAGGGACGAGACTTTAACTGGGTTCTGGGTCACAGTTTGCAGCTCAGTTTAGGGATTTAAGCCGAGCAAGTGGTAATCAGTAAATCAATCACAGGGGTAGATCTAAAGAGGTTACTAGAGCCACCACAAGGGAAATTAGAGAGCTTGTAAATCAAGTGTTCAGTTCATAAATAAAACCCGGAGATAGACTGAAGCAGCATTGATATACTTTGCACTTTCATAGCAAATGCAGTTCGAAGGCTAGCTGGCTTAACTTCAGGCTCTGTCTATGAGTTTATAAAGTAAACAAATGTAGATAAACAAACAATCTATTCGCTCCCCAGTGGAGTCACCATTTTGTTATCGGGAAATCTAGTGTCTATGCAGAGCTGCTAGTACCACTAAGGCTGGTAGCTACCTTAGAAACAAACAAACTAAAACTACTTTCGTTTTCCTTTATGAGAAATAGATAAGAGGGAAATAAGGAGACCAACCTTTGTCTTGCACTTGGTTCCTTGCTCGATTCCTCTCCCTTCTGATAGGTCTTTGCCACTCGCTTCCTCGTCTACCCAGCTTCAAAGAGCACCTATAGAATCAAAGTAGCATAACACTATCCAAGAACATAGATCTATTATCATAAACAATATAGGACCAGATATATATTGACCACACAATGCATATAACGTCAATCATACAAGAATGTGGAGGAAAACTTGAATAGCCTTATTGATAATCAAGAAAGAGCAAAGAGGATTAGAACCAATTGTTCTGACCCAGCATCATCCTCTCAGCAAGAAAGCCCTTCTTCACCTCATGAAAAGCTTAGATCACCCAACACTATGATATTGCACCAAGAAACCAGCAACACTTCCTTACAAGATACAAAATTCCAGCCTCTGGATCTCTGGGATGAGGGATCCATATATAGATGTTTGTAAGGGGGGTGAGTCAGCTTTTGAGATTTGATTAGTGTCCTCTCTCTGATAGTTCTTGATTCCACTTGGAGATTGATGATCTCTTACTCATCCTTGGGCGAATTTAGAGAGGCAAGTGTCACAGGAGAAGTTTCTAGAAGATTCCATGATCCTCCACCTTGAAGATTGACCCTGCCATTTGTCCACTCTTGCCCATCGCACCCCATAGAAGGGATTTTCAAGATGCATCGCACCTACTTTGTGTATTTAGGTGGGATGCAGCGCACTTTGACCATGGAGCAGGTGAGATGGTCCAGTTTTGACCAGTTATGAGCAGTTTTTCATGGAGAACTTCTGCGAGAAGATGTAATTAGTTGACCTTGTTCTTTTAGAGGTTGGAACAACACTTTTAGGGACTTAAGAGCCCTTGGTTTATGGACATTTATGATTGGGGTTGCAGTGCCCAAAAATGTCTATAACACTACTGAATGTCACCTACTCTTAGAGCGTGGGTATTCTTCCAAGTGATTACAACAATTGGTCATGGGTTTGACGACTCCAATCATGCTCTTGTAATCAATGGATGACATCGAGTGTGGGGTCCCTCTTTTTTTGGCATTAGCAGGGGGGTTTGCACTCTACATTCCACTCTTGGTTTTGTCAAGATAATTGAATGACAAAAATCATTTCACATTTGATCTTTGGCTATTACACATTACTTAGGAGTGGGGGGTACTTGTGGGATGTCATATGAGAATGTGGGAGATATGCAATTATGGTTCCATCCTTCACTAAAACCTTATGTTGTTTAAAGTCCAAGGGGTGACTGAATTCCTTATTCATCGAGTGTAGTCATCTTGTATACCATTGTGCCACCTTGCTTGTATTTCTCTGACACAACATCATTCGTCAACCATTTTATGATGGTCGTGAAAACAAATTTCATTCTCTGGTTTTTGAAAATGGTATCAAGCTTCTTGCATGGTCATTTTTGTAGGGCTCCTTTAGACTCTAATATCCAATGAGGCATGATCACGTAAGTGAGTTCATGGGGCCCATATAATAGATCAAGTGCATTGAGGGATTTAATTCCTTTGCTAGTTCATTATTCAATGTATTTTAATCCATCGATTTGGCTAATCTATGTCGGTTCGTAAAATGAAATTACCGATTGAGGTGGTGAAATTTTATTGTGAAACCTGGAATGTTAAGTGGATTTGGTAGTGGGAGCTTGATGTAGATGTGGACTATTATGCAACCAAATCACAAATAGAAGAAAAGATAGATCAATGACTTGAAAATTGGCTTCTTGGAGGAGGCAACCTCCTTTTCATCGCATAAATGAAATTTTTTTGGATGATACAAATGACAAGACCTCCTTGGTATATATATGAGTCTAAGGGGTCACAATATAATCAGATCATACATAACAATAATAATGTAAGGGCACACCAATAACAATATTGGGCATCTATGGGGCACAACAATAACAATATGGGGGCTACATGGGTACAAAAATAAAAACAATGGGGGCTACACTAACAATAAAAATAAGGAGGCTACACTAGTATTATAGGGACCTAACATGCCCCTCTCCTTCCAAAAAAGTTGTGTCCTCAATGCTTGAGTAGTTATGGATGCTTTTTTATAAAATTCTCATCCTCCCATGCATAATATTTAGTGAGCAAGTTCTTCCACTTAATGAGATACTCTGAAATTGATCGATTCCATAGCTGTTGGGTTCTTGTTTCCATCACTAATTTAGGCTCCAATATGATTTATCCTTCTTTGTCAAGTTTTGGAGATATTGTTTGAACTGGGAGCCTATCACCAATAACCTTCTTTAAGAATGAAACATGGAAATCTGGGTGTACTGGGGAAGATGAGGGTAGCTCCAATTTGTATGCCATAATACCAATATTTTGCAACACCTTGTAAGGACCATAGTACTTGGTTGATAATTTATTATCTTTATTAGGTTGCTTGAGGGACATTTGTTTGTATGGTTGTAGCCGTAAAAGTAACAAGTCACCTAGGTCAAAACTTATTTCACTGTGATGTTGATCTTCCTATTGTTTCATTTGATTATGAACCAGAGTAAGATTATCCTTTAAGAGTTAGAGAACTTGTTGTTGATGCTCGATGTGATCTTCCATTGCTTGAACCTTAGAATTTCTCCTAAAGATGATGTTATAGACAATGGATGATATCCATAAAGGGCCATAAATGGGGTCATGTTTGCTGCAATATGGAAGGAAGTGTTATACCACCATTCAACCAGAGGTAACCACTTGACCCACTGTGTTTGTTTATCAAATACAAAGCAAAGAAGATATCCTTCCAAACATTTGTTCACTATCTCAGTTTGCCCGTCATATTAAGGATGATAAGATGAGCTATGAGTTAATTGAGTACCAAGACAAGAAAATAATTCCTCCCAAAAATTTCCAGTGAAAATGGGATCTCTATCACTTACAATAATCTTTGGGTTTCCATGTAGATTTTGAATAGTTTCCATAAATGTAGTAGCGACTTTTCTTACTTTAAAAGGATGAGATAATGCACAAAAGTGTGGATTCTTGGTAAGTTTATTAACTACCAACATAATGACTCTCTTCCTTCAGACTTGAGTAAACTTGTGATAAAATCCATTGAGACCTCCTACCAACATTGACTTGGAATTACTAAAGGTTGTAACAGACCCGGGGTCTTATTTGTATCAACCTTATTTTGTTGGAAAACCAAAAATTCTGTCACAAACTTATAAATATTAGATTTAAGTCCATCATAAAAAAATTCCTTCGTGACCCTATGGGAAGTTTTTAAAAATCCTGAGTGCTCGCCTAAGTGGGAGATGTGCAATCCCAAAATAATATTTTCTTTGAGTTGGGAATTCTTACATAGATATAAGTGATATTTGTACCATAATGAATAATTTTTCTAGATAAATGTTTCAGATGTATTGGGATCTTGTTGCAACTTTTGAATGAGTGTCCACATCTCTTCATCATTCTTCCATTCATTCCTTTCTTCGGTTATCTAATCAGGTTGGATAATAGAAATGGCACAGTGAAATGCTTCCACATCTTCATCATTTCTTAATAGTGCACCCACAACAACATTTTGCTTCCCTTTTTTGTATATGATTTCAAAGTCATAACCCAACATCTTTGTATCCCATTTTTGTTGCTCTTCTGAAGATAATCTTTGTTCCAAAAAATATTTAAGGCTTTTATGATCTATTTTTAACTTGAAGTGTCTTCCCATTAGGTAAGGTTGCCATTGCTTTAGTGCATGTAGCATTGCCAACATTCCCTTCACATAGATAGGTTTGTGTAAATACTTTCCCTTGATTGGATGATTTTCAAAAGCAATGGGTCTTCCTTCTCGCATTAAAACAACACCAATTCGATTTCATGAGACATCACATTCCACAATAAAGGTTTTTGTGAATTCTCATGTAGCTAAGACCGGTGCTTGGAACATTGCCTCTTTAATATGTTCAAAGGCTTTAGTTTCTTCTAGAGTCTAAGAAAATGTATCTTTCTTCAGTAATGTTGTTAGAGGGTTGTGGGGATTTCCCATTCCTTAATGGCTTTAATTTTGTTAGAGTCTACCTTAACACCCTCATGAGATACAATATGACCCAAATATTCCACCTCCTATACTCCAAAGAAACATTTGGAGTTTTTTTCAATATATGTTTCTCCTCTGATAGTTTGAGCACCCTATCAACGTGTTGAACATGATCCTTCCAAGACTTGTTGTAGATCAATATATCATCAAAAAATACTAACACACATTTTCTAAGGAAGGGTTTGAAAATGGAATTCATCAAACCCTGAAATGTGGAAGGTGCATTAGTAAGGCCAAAAGACATGATCAAAATTTCATAATGACCTTCATGAGTTTTGAATGTTGTTTTCATAATGTCTTCAGTCATCATTCTAATTTGATGATATCCTGAACAAAGATCCATCTTGGTGAAGTAAATTGCTCCATGTAATTCATCCAATAATTCATCAATGATAGGAATGGGAAATGTATCTTTAATAGTGAGCTTGTTGAGCTCTCTATAATCTAGACACATACACCATGATCCATCCTTCTTATGCACCAATAATACTAGAGAAAAGAAATAATTTTGGCTAGGTTGAATTATATCAACCTCTAGAATTTCTGTAACCATACATTCAATTTCACTCTTTTAGGCATAGGGATATCTGTAAGGCCCGATGTTTGGAGGAACACTTTTTGTTATGAAACAAGCTCACAAAAAGATAGAAAAGATAGATCAATGACTTAGAAATCAACCTCTTCGAGGGGGCAACCTCCTTTATATTACACAAATGAACAATTCTTGGATGATACAAATGACAAAAGCTCCTTTCTATATATAGTAGTCTAAGGGGTCACAATATAACCAAAGCCGACCTAACAATAATAATATAAGGGCATAAAAATAACAATAGTGGGCTTCTATGGGGCACAATAATAACAATATGGGAACAATAGGGGCACAACAATAACAATAAGGGATACAATGACAATAGTAATGGGGGAATCACTAGTATTATAGGGACCTAACATGCTCCTCTCCTTCAAAAAAGTGTTGCCCTCAATATCCGATTTAAGGCCATCCAAAAAAAATTCCTTCTTAACCCTGTGGTAAGTTTTTAGAAATCATGAGTGCCTTCCTAAGGGAGAGGTGTGCAATTCCCTAAGAATCTTTTGTTTGAGTTGGGAATTCTTACATATGTATAACTGATTTTTGTACCATATTGAATCATTTTTCCATCTAAATGTATCAGATGTACTGGGACCTTGTTGTAACTTTTGAATGAGCGCCCACACTTCTTCATCATTCTTCCATTCATCCCTTGTTTTGTTTATCCAATATGGTTGGATAATAGAAATGGTGCAAAGAAATGATTCCGCATCCTCATCCTTTCTTAAGAGTGCATCTGCCACAACATTTTACTTCCCTTTTTTGTAGATGATTTCAAAGTCATAAGCCAATGTCTTTGTGACCCATTTTTGATGCTCTTCTGAAGATAATATTTGTTCTAAAAAGTATCTAAGACTATTGTTGGGTCGTACAATGGGTATAAGTTTACTCTTGATTACACTGTCTTTTTCCTTCTTTCTTTATGAATTTGTGCCCTGATATAGTAAGATGTTGATAAAACTTCGATGAGAAATGAATAAAATTGCTTTTGATACGGTTCGACTAAGCAAAGCTAAATTTTGTTGTTTTTATGCAGAAATTGGCAAAGGGAACAACTGTTGTTCAGAAGATTGAACAACAAATGCTAAACAGAGGAAAAGGAGCGCATCTTATGTGGATGAATCAAGGAATAGATCAAGAGGATCAATGCAAGTTGAAATGTTGTCTGATAATAGCATTTAGTTGTGAATCCCTCAGGATCTCCTGATCTTGAGGGATCACATTTATCTCTTTTACTTCTTGATTATAAAAAGGGAACTTCTCACCCTTTTGAGGGGGTATAATTTTAGATATACGAAGTGTAATTTTGAAGAAGACAACGCGTTGTAATAACATTTGAATTCGATGGTTAATACATGAATTGAGTTGATGTTCCCTCATGATATTCTGAAGTAGTTAAGCAGTATTCACTAGCGGCTTAGGCCCGGTCACTGGTGGATTCCACTGCTATTCCCTGTGTTTTTACTTTTCCTTTACTGCAAGTTTAATTACTATGCTTTACAATTTTACAGACGATTTACTTTCATTGGTGTGGAATTCGTGAATGTGTTTCATTGCTTCTTAATTCTGCCAATCGATTTTATTTACTTATGTTTTGGATTGAATTAATCATTAGGAGAGGGTTATTTTCGGTTCATTAAAAGATAGAAGTGTTATTGATTGAATTGAATGCTTTATTCCTTTGCAGTAGTGTAGAATCAACTAGAAGAGCTTTGTTATTGCTACAGGCACTCAGTTGATGCGACTGCAATTAGAATCTCTTGATTAAGATTGAGTCTTGTTTCTGATTAAGGTTGAGTTTTAATGCTTAGATAGATTATTTTCCCCGAAGTTACAAGCTTGAGATTTATGATTTAATTTGTTTACTATTGTATTGAAATTAATAAATTATCTCAAATCATTACTCTCCATAGATATAGCATTTGCACATATTGTGTACACTCTTGGAATAGAATGACATACCCAGGTTGATGATTAATGTGAGACAATTAGGATTTTTTAAAGACACCTTATAGCACCCAACATTTTGGCACCGTTGCCGAGGAGAGTGTTGCCATTTCACAGAAGAGTGATGTATTGTAGAGTTGAGGCTTCTGTGATCCATATCAAGTTTATGAGAGATTTTTCGGTGAAAATCACATGAATCACATGAAATTTCATGTGATTTTCGCCGAAAAATCTCTCATAAGAGTGATGTATGTTTGATAGTTGTTGCTCGGAAAGAATTGGGTATTAAAAACAGAAGGTAAGAACCTGCATACGGGTAAGTAAAGTGCTTTCTCCTTCACCCAATTTTCAGAACAATTAGGTAGGAATTGAAAGTAGAAATAGAAATTTGATGTTTATTTGCTGTGAAGGAATTGGGTATTAAAAACAGAAGGTAAGAACGTATGTATGAGTAAGTAAAGTTCTTGCTCCCTTGCCCACTTTTCAACAAAAAATCCGTAGGAATTCAAGTAGAATGAATGTTTTTATTTTTGTATGAATTACTATGAAGAAAAGAGCAAAAAAAAGATATAATTCCTCCATACAAATCGGAAAAATCCAAGGGACCGGTGACCCTTGGACGATCAACCTTCATTGATGAAATCATAAGAAAAGCTGAGTCTCATTCATTAGTAGGACCCCGAATCATTTCCACCAGAAATCATACTATAACCCTTCAGGCCGCAGGATCACCATCTGTAGCTAACGTTGAGATTCATAGCAGAACTAAAGGGTCTGAACATAGTTTTCAGAATACTGAAAATTTGCAGTTTAGCCCTTTATAAGAAGGGAATTCTTGCAACCTCCGTGAAGGAGGAGGAGAAATAGGTAGTACTAAATTATCAGAACCCAAATCTCCTCAAACAGTGGTTGAACAAAGGACCCCCAGTATTCCGGACCAAGGAAGTGCTGTTAAAATCATTTTACAAGTCTCTTATATCCCTCCTAGGAAGAAATCTCTAGCTCCGGAAATCCCTGAAGATTATTGGCATAATTTTGACCAAATGGCCAATAATCAGCAACAGCCTCAAAACTCTACATTACAATACCCTATTGTTGACACAACTGTCAATGCTCCCATGAAAGCCATCCCATTACAAAATATTCCTACCTTTCATGGGCTAACTTCAAAGGATCCCAATGCATTCCTTTTTGAATTCAATGTTTTATGTAGGGGTTATGATTACACTACTGACCCCTAGAAACTGAAGTTGTTTCCTTCTACTATGAAGGGAGAAGCTCTGCATTGGTTTACGGGGCTTGGTGGAGGTACCATTAACAACTCAGAACAAATGAAAACAACCTTTTTGAAAAAATACCAAGATTTTTGCTGAAGTAGAGAACTGAAGGATGAAATCTTTCAAATGGTAGCTAAGACTAATGAGACTCTTGAAGAATATGTAGAACATTTTCAATATAATCTGTAAAGATCTCCTTATGAAAATCTACCCCCTAAAGTTCTTAAAAGCACAATGATTAAAGGTATGAAAGACCAATGGGTAGAAACATTAAACTTAATGGGGAAAGGGGATATTTATCAAGAGGATTTTGACAATATTGTACAATTGTGTATCAGGTGTTCTAGAGGCAGTACAAGGCTGAAACCAACCGGGCGCGATGCGATCACTAGAGATAATAAAACCTCAGAAGGAAGCATTACACGAGTTTAAATTAGTAATTTGCTCGAAGATTTCAAGGCTGATATCTTAGGTACCCTGACAACACAATTGGATATCATGCAAGCCAAACAGAAACAAGCCAAAGCAGAACAAAACCTGGCTATTTTCTGTCCACGATGTAGGAAGAAACACCATCATAGAGAATGTCTGCTAGATATGATACAAACATGTGCCATTTGCACTAAGGATCATACTACGGAAAGTTGTCCATCACTTCCTGGGTTAAAAGCGGTCTTCAAGGAAGCCGAGGAGGAAGTGGAACCAGTATATCTGATGAACCAGCGCCGTCAATGGCAAGCACGACCGATAGGTATGCCTACAGACCCTTCTTCATTCTTTCCTTCCTCACAATATAATTCTTAGCAGTATCCAGGGACAACATGGCAGAACCAACCACCTTTCTCTAATTGGCCACCTCAAGCCTTTTCTATGCCATCATGGCCCAATCAATCAAATTGGTCAAATCCCTCTTATCCTCCACCATTCTGGCAGAGTAACCCCTATCCCTCGCAATGGTCCCCTTCTACCTCACAAAATCAGAACTAGCAACCGAATTGGCAACGATCCACAAACCAGCCTACTGGAATAGTTCCTCCATCTCAACCAACCTTACCAGCACCTTACACATTGCAGCAAAATCCTCAATCTAATATATGGCCACAACTCCCAGCCCAATCAAATACAAATCCTACCAACAGACCCATCGAGTCCATACAAATTATTTAGAGTCTGGACCCTGAAGTTGAGTCGAGAGAGTGTAATGAACTTAAGTTAAGACCTAGACGCATAATTATCCCAAATGAGGATAAAAATCTACAACTTGAGACCAAAGAGACATATCCGGATAAGCCTTCGACTGTAGATAGCTAGCAAACAATGCAGGGAGAAGACACAATCAGGCAGAAGGATCTCAAGAAAATCATAACTTCTTCTCCCCCATTCCCAGAAAGATTGATAATACCTCGACCAATTGAATATCCTGATTTTGATCTTTTGGGTGAACTCAAGAATATTTGTATAAAAATACCCCTCCTCCAGGCTATTCAAGACATTCCGATATATGCAAAAACTGTTAAAGAATTGTGTATAAAGAAGTCTGTGAGGAAAACAAAAATAACCCCAACTGTCCATGTTGTCGGGATTTTTTTTGATTTGTTACTAGGAAAAGAGACACCTGTAAAATATGAAGACCTGGGAAACCCCATTGTCACAGTCCAGATAAATGGCCACTCTTTTCCCAATGCTTTAATCGATTTAGGGGCAATGATTAACATTCTCACAACAACAACTTGCGAAATGCTTGGCATCACAGCCTTGGAACCAACAACTACCTTGTTGGAACTTATCGACCGTTCAGTCATTAAGCCAGAAGGAACATTACCGGATGGGATGGTTTCTGTAAACACTTGGGAATATCCAATATATTTTTTGATTATTAACCCTAGGAACCGGCTAGATGGACATCCTTTAATATTAGGAAGGCCTTGTCTAGCAACTGCTGATGCTTATATGAGCTACCGGACAGGTAGTATGACCATAACCCGAGGAAATGATGTAAAGAATATAGTCTTATACCCTCTCGCTCAGCCAAGCTTAACCATTGTAAAAAATTGGAAACAACCTGTGACATATTTAACATAAAATATTCGTTCACCATTAACTGTGGCAGATGCCCTTGAATTCAAAAACGAAACAAAAGACGATGTCATTAATACTTTTATCAATCACCCTACTATGGTGTCTAATTTGAGATGTCACATGATTAAAGTAGTCCTTGACAATGAAATTGAAGAAGATTCCCTGAGGGATATCAATGACCAACCAATACCAACGACCAATGTCTATAATAGAAAACCTATTGAAATCGAGCCAAGGAAGATCCTGAACATCAACAATAATCTGAGTAGTGACCAGCAACAGAAACTTATCCAAGTCCTTAAGAAATACAAAGGGGCTTTTGCATGGGACTACCCAGACATGAAAGGGATTGACCCTCAGTTATGCATGCACCCCATCTACATTGAAAAGGATGCAAGACCCATTCGACAACCGCAGCATAGATTAAATCCTCATCTAAAGGATATTATGAAAGAAGAACTTCAAAAATGATTAGATGTGAATTTTATTTATCCTATACCTGACAGTAAATGGGTCTCCCCATTAGTCGTTGTCCCCAAAAAGAATTGAAAATGGAGGATATGCATTGACTACAGAGAACTCAACAAAGCAACATAAAAGACCATTTTCCCCTTCCATTTATCGATCAGGTCCTAGATACATCGGCAGGGAAGAAATTCTTCTCTTTCTTGGATGGCTTTAGTGACTACAACCAAATTTAGATTGCCCCTGAAGACCAAGATAAAACTACTTTTACCTGCCTATGGGGAACATTTTCTTACAGAGTATTGCCTTTTGGATTGTGCAACACACCTGCTACATTCCAAAGGGCCATACTCAGTATTTTCATAGACTTGATAAATGAAGGATTGGAGGTGTACATGGACGATTTTACACCCTACAGGGATTACTTTGATTAGGCATTACAGACATTGGATAAAGTCCTAGAACAGTGTATTGCTACTAGGCTATGCTTGAGTCATGAGAAATGTCATATGATGGTGACAAAGGGCCTGATTCTGGGTCATTACATTTTAGCAGCTAGAATTCAGGTAGATCTAGCAAAGATACAGGTAATCCTTTTATTAGCTACTCCCTGCACTCAAACAAAGGTACGTAGTTTTTTGGGATTTGCTGGATATTATCGTAGATTTATAAAGATTTTTTCGCAGATTGCTGCACCTTTATATGTCTTGATAGGGAATGTTGATTTTATATGGACTAATAAATGTGACACTGCCTTCATAGATCTTAAACGATTAGTATCGACAACACCAGTATTACAAGGGCCAAACTGGGATATACCTTTCCAGATTTCATCAGATGCATCAGATACAGCTATTGGAGCTGTTCTTGGCCAAGAAGAAGACAAGAAACCCTACACTATATATTACATTAGCAAAAACCTAACTCCTACTGAGTTGAACTATACAGTCACAAAAAAAGAGTTTCTAGTTGTTATTTATGCTATAAACAAATTTAGACACTATATAACTGGATATCCTGTCTTTCTATATACTGACCACTCTGCTATTAAATATTTAGCCAACAAACCTATCACAAATGGAAGAGTGACACGTTGGTTACTACTTTTGCAGGAATTTGACATAACTATAAGGGATTGACCAGGGAAGGAGAACCTTGTGGCAGACTTCCTCTCCCGAGTACCAAGAACAGACGATACAGTGGCGGTGGAGGATCAGTTCCTGGATGAACATTTGTTTGTTGTGGCCATAAAAACACCATGGTATGCAGATGTGGCGAATTACTTAGTAGTGGGAAAATTGCCCAAACATCTGACATCCAGAGAAAGGAAATTGATTGTGCAGCGCAACACTCATTTCTCCTAGATTGGGGGATATCTTTTCCACACAGGAGCTAACATGCACATTCGTAGGTGCATTAGGGATGACGAAATTTATGATATCTTAAAAGATTTCCATGAAGGACCTTGCACTGGACACTTTGTAGACCGCAAAACTGGACATAAAATTCTACGAATGGGCTACTAGTGGCCCACTATTTTTAAGGATGCTAAGAAATTTGTTCAGACATGCGATAGTTGCCAAAGGATGGGCCGCCCTGGGCAATCTAATGAAATTCCCCTACATCCACAGCTGGTGATAAAACCTTTTGAGTGTTGGGCATTAGATTTCATTGGGCTGATCAAACCATCATCCAACCAGAAATCGTATATATTGGTTGCAACAGAATATGTAACTAAGTGGGTGGAAGCAGTAGCGTTACCAAGAGCAACAGAGCAAACTGTTATTAGCTTTCTTTTTGAAATTTTTGTGCGGTATGGTTTACCCAGAGAAGTGATTACTGATGGGGAGCCACAATTCGTGGGTCACAAGATTGCTGCTACACTGAAAAATCATCACATTACACATAGAATTACCTCTTCATATCACTCGCAGGCGAATGGGTAGGTAGAGAGCACCAACAAAGTTATCGAAGCTATTCTAATGAAGACAGTCTCATTGCATAGACGAGACTAGACTGCTCGACTGCCAGAGGCCTTGTGGGCGTATCACACAACTTGGAGAAACACTACTGGATACTCTCCATATCAACTGGTATTTGGTAAGGAACCCATTTTCCCCATAGAATTTGAAATACAAACACTAAGGACAGCCCAAGAGGTAGGACTGGACTTAACTGAAGCCTAGGTTAATAGGTTACAGCAAATGAACGAATTAGATGAAATTCGATTATTGGCTCTACAACATACTGCACTTATTCAACAACAAAGAGCCAAATGGCATGATGCCCTTATTAAGAAAAAGACATTTCATGAGGCCGACTGGGAACTTCTATATGATTCCAGGTTCCAAGACTTCTCAGGCAAGCTGCAGACTAGATGGATAGGCCCTTACGAAATAAAGAAAGTACATGACAATGTCACCCTTACGTTGGCCACCATTGATGGGTCTAGTTCTTTTTTTAAAGAAAATGGGCATCAGGTATGCCTCTACCAAAAACCATTTACCAGAGAATCTTTCTACCAGAAGATACGTGAGGACCCCACCATGCAAGTTTTAGCTGAAGAGGGCAATCCCTCGGCAACTTCATGATGATTAAAATTATTTCTTTGTTGTAAAATATGTAAATATGATTGCTGATTTGATTTTCTTTCCTTTCTTTTTCTCTTTTTTTCTTTTTCTGTTGTTTAAACTTTTGAACATCACTTTTTGCGCATTTTTGCTATTCAAACTTTTGAACAACACTTTTTTTTTCGTGTTTTTGCTGTTCAAACTTTTGAACAACTGCTGTTCAAACTTTTGAACAACTGTTGTTCAAAATTTTGAACAACACTTTTTCGCGCATTTTTGATGTTCAAACTTTTAAACAACACTTTTTTTGTTGTTCAAACTTTTGAAAAGCTGCTGTTCAAACTTTTGAACAACACTTTTTTGCGCATTTTTTTTTGTTTGAACTTTTGAACAACACTTTTCTTTGTGTTTTTGTTGTTCAAACTTTTGAACAACACTTTTTTCCGCATTTTTGCTGCTCAAACTTTTGAACAACACTTTTCTTTGTGTTTTTGTTGTTCAAACTTTTGAATAACTGCTGTTGAAACTTTTGAACAACACCTTTTTCTGCATTTTGGCTGTTCAAAATTTTGAACAACGCTTTTCTTTGAGTTTTTTGTTGTTAAAATTTTTGAACAACTGCTCTTCAAACTTTTGAACAACACTTTTTCGTGTATTTTTTTGCTGTTCAAACTTTTGAACAACACTTTTTTGCGCATTTTTTGTTGTCCAAACTTTTGAACAACACTTTTCTCCGTGTCTTTGTTGTTCAAACTTTTGAACAACTCCTGTTCAAATTTTTGAACAACACTTTTTTGCGTTTCTTTGTTGTTCAAACCTTTGAACAACACTTTTTGCGTGTTTAGCTGCTGTTCAAAATTTTGAACAACACTTTTTTGCCGTTCAAACTTTTGAACAACTGTTGTTCAAAATTTTGAACAACACCTTTTTGTTTTTGCTTTTCAACAACACTTTTTGTGTATTTGGCACTGCTGTTCAAACTTTTGAACATCACTTTTTTTGTGATTATGTTGTTGTTCAATCTATTGAACAACACTTATTTTCCTTTTGTGTGATTGCTCTTAGCTTATCTCAGCCCCATTTTGTTTTCTTTTCATGGAAGGAAGTACACTACTTTCATGAGGGCAAGAAGTATGGATCCTATTGAAGGGAGTTAATACTATTAATGTTATGATCTTTAACAGGACAACCTCTTGATGATAGATTCTTTTCAAGAAAAGGGACACAATTATTTATATACTACTCTACTGCATTGTCTTCTGCTGTACCTGATATTGATGGATCATCTTGAATACCATGTTGGTTCTACTTCTCCTGGTTATAAATTTCTTTGTCTATAATAAATAAGACTATGGGCATATTTTTTCTATTGACATATTCAACTTTTTCCACCATCCCTGCTCTTAAGGAGTATTGAGCCTCCCTCTATTTATCATAAAAATATGTAACAATAGCAAAATTTTGTTTGCAGATAGAGGATAGGGGGTCTCATTAAGAGCCAACCTACCATGTTCATAAGGCTGTAGCAAAGTGGCATTCCCACTATGGCCACCACACCAGGGTTATGATCCATTGGACAACTAGAATATCCTTGGAAAAAGAGGTCTCATCATGAGCCAGCTTGATCACTTTTGCTACATCCCAGTGAATGGTAGTGTGGTCATCTGGTTACCACGCCAACACACTGATCTCTTATGTAGAACAACAATGGAATTTTCCACTTATAAATTGAGGATCCTGGCTCATAAGGGTTAAAAAGCAACCCTGCCGAGGCTATGGATGCCTGCTGGCAGCAGAGGCTCTGCTTATGGTATTGAAGTGATATTTTAACATCAATAATCATTATAATACCCTCTTCTTATTCTTTCTTTTTCGGAGAAATTATTTCCTTAATTTTTTTAGAACCTTTATGCATGAGATAATGTTTTTTTTTTATCAATCGTATCATTCCCAGCTAAGATACCGTCAGCAGAGCATCTTTTTGCCATATTGCTGTCCTTTTTCGCATAACCTATCATCAACCCAAAGCGTCTTATCTTTTATTTCATAACTACCTTTTTACACTCACATTATAACCATACCTCTTGCCACCCCATCATTAATATGCGTATGCTGTCCCATTTACTGTTGTACCCTTCACCCTCTTGCCTAGCCGTCAGAACATCACATCCCTATCTATTCGGTCGTAGGTGACCTCTCATTTGAAGGAGGGGGAGGACTCCCATTACACCCTTTCATGCAATATATTTATTTTATTGGATTTAATATGTTGCTATGGTATCCCATGATTAAACGACATGCGGCAATATGATAATCCTCGAATTAATAATATTAATTCTCATGGAAATGCCGCTTAATGAAACTTAGACATTACATCTGCTTGCTGTTCTATCTCACCATTGTTGTTCTCTGCTGTATGTTTCTTGCTATTGCTGTTCTTTGCTGCATTTTTCTTGCTTGTTCATTTTTTTGAAATTGTAGGAAGAATTCAAGCATTATGGGTGGAAAATTAGTGCGCGGAGAACCTTTAGTATTGGAAATTTCAGAAAGAGCTAGGGAGATTTTGGTACGCGCAGGATCGATGTCATACTTCACCAGGCTTCAGGCCTCTAACAGTGAAGTTGGTATCGAATTCTTACAACATTTATGGAATGGAAGAAAAATCATAGTATCAGAAGCTATGATAGTTGAAGTATCTAGGCTACCAGTAGAAGGAACCGTATGGTCTAAAAAACAGGTAATGTTGCAAGACGTGGTGGGGATTTTCAGAGATGCAAGCGAGGAATTAACCAGAAAAGGCAAGGGCATCCAACTGTCTTCTCTGGGAGAATCATGGCGTGAGTTGGCAAGTATTTTCTAGAGGTACATTACCTGTGATGGACGACAAGATGTGGTAAGACCACAACAACTCAAACTCTTAGCTGTTTTAAAACAAAAGCTCACTGTTAATCTGCCATCTTTCTTGAATTCATTGCTGCATGATACCGCTGATAGAATAAGATGGGCTAGGCACCCTGAAACTGTAGTTAGCCACCATGGTTTGATTAGACTAATTGTTAGCCATAATCTTGTTCAACAAAACTTAACTTGGGATGGTCTCATAGTGCCCCTAGAGATTAGTCAAGACCTTGTAATCCAAAATTTTGTAATCTTGGAGATAAGCCAGCAGAGCCCTATTCTGAAGAGGAAAAGGACTACTCACTCAAAAATTGAATCCCATAAGCGTAGGCAGTCTGCAAGGTTAAAACTAGCCCAGAGGATGTTTGTAAATCCTCAGGGTAGTGCCGAATGACCAATGGAGCCATCGAGGCCAATTAGTGTACAGGACCCTAAGTCAGAACTAGAGGAACAATGCAATTTTGAGCTAGAACTAGAATAAAAGGATAATTCAGAGCCGAGCCTGAGGAAGAGTACAATTCTAAACCTGAACAGGGGATAGAATGTCATTCTGAATCAGAACCTGAAGAAGAAGCCAATTCAGAACAAGAACCTGAGGAAGAACATAAGTCGGACTCAGAACAAGAGGGAGTACCATTTTGATGATGAACCAGGCAATGATGTAGGACCTCCTTAGACACCACCTATGAACCCCCAAGATGATCTTTTGTAGGATTTTGAGGAAGGGATGGCACAGGTCCTGGAAAATTTGAATGCATACATGCAACCTGGAGGATCACTCGATCTTAACCTTATGGAAGCACAATCCTCAGGAGATTCTGGTCATACAGAAATTCTGCCTTCTCAAGAAGTTGCAGACCAGGAAGAGGGAGTGAGCACAGAAATTATTCCTGAATCCGATAACTAGTATGTTGACAAAATTATATTGGAGAACACCCATGACGAGCACCAAGAATCCTTAGATACAGAGGGTTTTGACAAACCCGTTCTTACAAAGAAGGCACCTCAGAAAAAGCAGGTAGCTGAAACAAAACTAAAGAAGTTGAGGAAGAAATACCAAAATCTCCAGAATACAGTTAGAAGGCTACGTCATAAATTAAACAAAATTGCAAATAGAGAAGCCCATAGCACTACTCCTGAAGTAGTCATGGTGGCCACACAAATAGAAATATGTGAGGACAGGGCAAATGAAACCCAGACCGAGCCTATTTTTACTCAAATGGTAGCCACTCAAACAAATTTGCATGCAAACTTAATGGATACAGTTGTTCAGACGGAGGGTTGGCCCTCCCATAATAAGAGAACTCAGACTGAGAGCATACCCTCTCACAGCACAAGCACCCAAACTGAAGAAAAATTTAAGGACACCCCTTCAAGCAGTGATCCTACTCTTTGGAAATTATAGGAGGAACTGGCACAAGCCCAGTTTGCTTTAAAGCAATATAGGAATGAGACAGTTCCTTTGCAGAATGATCAGGAGTTGCAAAAGCAATTGAGACAGTTGACTATCACAGAGGATCAAACTTTTGCTAAGTTTAGATAGGTGGAAGAAAGGCTGAAGAAGTGTAGAGCCTCTACTTTACACCTACTTGTCTACCATTTCCCTCAGTTTTTCCTCAGCTTTTCTTCACTTTTTCCTCATTTTCACTGTAAAACCACCCAGATCATTACATTAGGTGTCATTAAGCATGATCAAGTGAGTTTTGCTAATGGGTGACTGTTTTGTTTAGATTTTGACATACTTGCAGGAATTCCGCAGCTGTCTGGCAATCCCGCAGCCATTCAGCGATCTCGCAGCCATCTGATGATCCCGCAGCCTTTTTGTTAAACTCAAGGTTCCACGTGTCAGTTTGCCAAATGAGCCACATGGGCACTTAGGTATCAACGTGCTCGAGGTTCCTGTGCCATTTTTTCAGCCATTCACGTCATCTGTACCTCCGGTCAAAACTGGTCAAGTTACGGTCAAATAAAGGCAGCTTAACGGTGATTGTAAGCTGTTAGGTCACGTCAGCTCAAACGGTGACTTGTCCGCGTTTTGCAGGTGGTAGGGGACATGATCCAACACTGGATTCATTGCCCATGACGACAGAACCTCCAGCTCATCCACGCAGCCTTATGATGTGTCAATGAACCTTAAATACGCATTACAGTTAGTTGTTTTTCAGTTATTAGCTGTACGTGTTAGGCCATCCTTCAGATGCCTATATATACTTGCGTCTACGTACGCTTATTTTACTTTTTAGCTGCTGTGCTTTCTGAACTTGTGATAATTTTAAGAGCATTTGTAAACTCTGTTTTTATAGTGCTGTTCTAGCACTCTGTTTTGTACATTTCTGAAAATGGAGCAATAGAAACAGTGCTGTTTTGAAGCTTTCAGTTCCTTAAGTCTTCTTGTGGCTGAATGAATGGAGGGCCCCTGTTCATGTTAGCCTCTGTAAAGTATTTTATGTTCAGCATTTCTTTATTTTCTCATTCAGCATTTCTTTAAACATGTATAGTTTGATTTATTTGATTTCTTTTCTTTCAAGCTGATCAGTATTATTTCCTTGCAGGTTTTTAGCCCAGGATTTGTTTTTATGTTTGTGTATTTGCTTTACAAACTAATGGTATTTGAAGTTGACAGGTTCAAGTTGCTGCCTTTGTTTTTATAGCTGATTTTTAGTCTTATTTCTCAAAGTTCTGCTAACACATGAATGATCTTTTATCATAAAATGTTATCTTTTAAGGATCAGAATACCACTAACTTGCAGTTGGCTTTGAGTGTTTTTTTTACTAATCTTTCACTACTTTCTAATCATACTTTGCATAGTACATATGGCAGAAGTAGAGAGTTAGAAAGAGCAAAACGTTATCACTAGTCTTTAAAGTAGATTTTTCTCATTTTTAATCACTTTTCTAATTCAACTTGAGCTACTTCCTAATCGTGCTTTACACAGCACTATGTGTTTGAAGCAGGGAGTTAGGGAGAGATAATCATTATCTTTGGTTTTAAAAGTGACTTTCTTTTCTTTTATTTGCAGCAGCATGAATGGTGTCTAGTGCCATTGGAAGTGGTTCTTTGCTTTCAAGTTATTTATTTCTTTCAAGCATTTCCTTTCAAGCAAGTAGTTAGAGATCACTAATCACACACTATCACTCATCTGTTTATAAATCACCACTCCATCTTAGGAAGATAAATTAACCACAAACAACACCCCCAACGATAAAAAAAACTCTAAGAGGTTGCTTAAGTACATATAGTACACCTTCACTTCATCAGCTTACGAGCCCCGGGTTGACAATTAATACTAGCAATTTAGATAACACTAAATTGACTAAACATTTTGGCGCCGTTGCCGGGGAAGTGAAATTAAGTAGCCATATTCTTAGAAAAAAAAAACATAAAATTTCAAGAAAAGAAGTTAATAGCCTATCTAAGTATGCTCTCCTCTTGGACTTCAAAGTGATCTGGAGGATCAGAAAGGAGAAAGTTATTGATTTAATAGTTTCTTGAGTATGCTCTCTTCTTGCACCTAGAGTGACCTGGAAGATCAAAAAAAGAACTATTAACTTGACTTGAAGATAAAATAAAAAATGACATGCATAGAGCTAGAGATTCTAGAGGAAGGTTTTTAGCTAGAGCTCGAAGTTCAATTTTTACAAGTCCATCTGCTTCAAGAGATAGACAAGAGACACCTCCCTTATCTCCAACCGAAACTCCTAGTCCTAGAATTCCTGGAATTCAAGAGCCAACAGTTGACTCTCCTACACCTTCTATTGAGTTTGAACCAGGAAGAGACTCTTCTCTTTCTCCTACAGGAAAACCAATTGTAATTGAGGAAATAGACTCACCTGAAGAAGAAGGAGAAATCTCTTCTCATTCACCCTTTGTAGAGGAACCAGAAGATTTTGAAATCCCTAGGAGAATCATCATGGCAGAGGAAGAAGGAGGTGGTAGAGGTAGAGGTAGAGGAGGAGGAGGAAATAACAATAATAATGGAGGAGGTAGAGGTCCCATTGGAGGAAATAGAGATGGGGATAACTCATTTGGGTTTCCCATTGTTAATGAGGATTCCCGAGCCACCATGAAAAACATATCACCATCCGTCCTCCCAAATTTTCATGGGTTAAGAACTGAGGACCCTGAAACATTCTTGTTTGAATTTGAAGTTGTGTGTCGAACCTATGACTATCTGGATGATACTCAGAAACTCAAGCTGTTCCCATCAACATTAAAAGATCAAGCTTTAAAATGGTTCATGGGGTTACTTACTCAATCCATTAGGACTTGGGATGAAATGAAACAAACCTTTTTGGATAGGTATTTGGACTATTGTATGCCTACTAATCACAAGGACGAGGTTTTTAAAATGATGCAAAAAGAAGATGAGAGCTTAGAAGATTTACTTGAGAGATTTCAATATAACTTAAAAAGAGCAAAAATGAGTACCTTGGATGAAGAGACCTTAAAAGCCCTCTTATTAAAAGCCATTAGGGATGAATGGATAGATATCTTAAACATGATGGGGAAAGGGGATATTTCTCAACTTTCTCTCAATGATATAGCAGAACTTTGTATCCATCTCTCAAGGGGCAAATCAAAAACTCAAAAAGGGCCTAGAGATCCTTCTCTCCTTAGGGCAAATAAATCTGCAACAGGATCAGTGAGTAGGGCTGAAATCGGTAATATGCTTGATGAATTTAAAACTGACATCTTAGGGAGTCTTAGTGAACAAATTGATACCCTTAAGATTCAAAATAAACAAAAAGCAGAAGCTGAGGCTATGACTATCTTTTGCCCGAAGTGTAGAAAGAAGCATGCTTTAAGGGAATGTCCCTTGGAAGCACAAGTTGTGGAAACATGTGTAATTTGCTCAGAAACCCATGAGACCAAGGATTGTCCTTCAATCCCTAGGCTCAAATCAGTCTTTCAAGAAGATCCAAGTACGCTTGAATCTCTTTGTTTTATTGCAAGGAGACCTTGGCAAGGACAACATAATCAAGGGTTTAACAACTCTATGAATTCTCAATCCCAACCAAATTGGAATCCTTGGCAACAACCTTGGCCTCAACCACAAAATGCTTTTCAAGCATGGTTGCAAAGCATGCAAAATCCTTATGCGAGACTTGCTCAATTCTATCAATATCCTCCATCATTTCAGAATCAGCAAGCTCCCCAACTTCCAAATCAAGGTCAACAATTATCATTGCCATACCCTCAACAACAACAACCTCCTCCACAAAATCAAAATTCTCAACTCTCCCAGCAGAAGCCAAATCAACTTCCCTCTCAGCCATTACCCAATCCAAATAATAGGAATCCTCAAAATGCTTATGTGATGGAAGGTCAACCATTCCCTACCTATATGGTTGTTCCCCTCAATGAAGTACAACTCAGATCAGGTAGAATCCTAGATCAACCTTCTACAAGTGTTCAACAGCCAAGCATTTTTGAGGAAGAATCTCTTAAAGCTAATAAGGGTTCTGAAGCATCCCTTCAAAATCCAAACATTCAAGAAAAAGAAAAAGAATCAACTCCCTTAGTTGAGCAACCTACATCTTCAACTACACCGCCTTTCCCTGAAAGGTTACAAATTGACCAGGGGGTGGAAAAACAAATTTGGTTGCCTGACTACAACTTTCTAGATGAATTGAAAAATGTCTGTATCAAGATTCCCTTGTTAACAGCCATTAAGGAAATTCCCATCCTAGCAAAGACAATAAAGGAGTTGAGTTTGAAAAAAACAGGAAAGAAAACCAGAGATACCAAAAAGATACATCTAGTTGGAAAAATTGCAGACATTATGATGGGTAAGATTACCATGCAAAAGTATGTGGATCCCGGTAGCCCTATTGTTAAAACTCATATTAATGGGGTTGAAATCCCAAATACCTTGATTGACTTAGGAGCCGCTATCAACATCATGAGTAGACAGACCATGGATCAGTTAAAGCTTCCTAACCTTCTCTTTACACCTACTTTGCTGCAACTAGCAGATAGATCAATCATCAAACCTGATGGTGTATTGGAAGATATTCCAGTCTCACTAGACTCTTGGGAGTATCCAATTGATTTTATGATTTTAACTCCCAAGAACAATCTAGGAGGACATCCTCTTATTTTAGGAAGACCTTGGCTGGCCACAGCTGATGCTTTCATAAGTTGTAGGTCTGGGGACATGTATATATCAGATGGTAATTCTACCAAGAAATTCAACTTGTATCCTCCCGCAAAGGCAATAACAGAAATAGGAGAAGATGAGTGGATCGATGATGAGGATACTCTTCAACCTGTTCTAACCATCTCTGAGATTAGTGAGGACAGTCAAATTCTAAATACATTAGAAAATTTCGAGACACCTTTAGAATATGACTCTACACAGTTTCAGTTAGATGCAGACATTGAATATCTCTCCTCTAGACAGATGTCTCTCTTCTCAATGGAAGAGTTTGGTAGTTCTACAGTTGAAATCTTTCCAGGAAAAACATTAAACATTAACAAGAACTTGGAAAGACCACAACAAGAAGAATTAACTAAACTGTTGCAAAAACATTTCACTGCCTTTGCATGGGAATACACTGACATGAAAGGAATCGACCCTAAGACTTGTATTCATCACATTTATATTGAAGAAAACAGCAGACCTATTAGGCAGCCACAAAGACGGATGAATCCAAATCTTAGGGAAATTGTGAAAGAAGAACTTCAGAAATTGCTCAAGGTAAACTTCATTTACCCCATTTCAGATAGCCAATGGGTTTCTCCCTTGGTTATAGTGCCCAAAAAGAATGGTAAATGGAGAGTTTGCATTGATTATCGAGAATTGAACAAGGCAACCTTAAAGGATCATTTCCCTCTACCTTTTATTGATCAGGTACTAGACACTTTAGCAGGTAAAAAGTATTTCTCATTCTTGGATGGTTTTAGTGGTTATAACCAGATTCAGGTAGCACCTGAAGATCAAGACAAAACCACATTTACTTGTCCTTGGGGAACTTTTGCCTACCGAGTACTCCCTTTTGGATTGTGCAATGCACCCGCTACATTTCAAAGGGCTGTACTAGGAATCTTTTCAGATCTGATTCATGATTGTGTAGAGGTATACATGGACGATTTCACAGTTTATGGTAATACATTTGAAGAAGCTTTGGCAAATTTGGAAAAAGTACTGGTAAGATGTAAGGAAACAAATCTTTCTTTAAGTCATGAAAAGTGTTTTATGATGTTTACTGAAGGGATTGTTTTAGGACATCATATTTCAGGAGATGGAATCAAAGTTGATAGATCTAAAGTCGAAGTCATCTCTAAGTTACCTGTTCCAAATTGCCAAAGAGATGTTAGAAGTTTTCTTGGGTTTACTAGTTATTACAGAAGATTTATTGAAAACTTCACTAAGATAGCATCCCCTCTTTTCAAACTCCTTACTAAAGATTGTGAATTTAAGTGGGATCCTGAATGTCAATCTGCCTTTGAAGCTTTAAAGATTAGAATATCTGAAGCACCCATTCTAAGGGGTCCAAATTGGAAACTCCCTTTCCACATTTCTACTGATGCTTCAGATACAGCTTTAGGAGCTGTTTTGGGACAAAAGGATTTGATCCCTTATGCCATTTATTACACAAGTAAGAATTTGACTCCTACTGAGTTAAATTACACTGTTACTGAAAAGGAATTTCTAGCCGTTGTTCATGCGATAAACAAGTTTAGACATTATATAACCGGCTATGAAACCTTTGTCCACACTGATCACTCTGCCATTAGATACCTCATGAACAAACCAGTCACTAATGGTAGAGTTACAAGATGGCTTTTGCTTTTACAAGAATTCAACATAACTGTGTTAGATCGACCAGGTAAACAGAACACAGTAGCTGATTTCTTGTCTAGAATCCAAAACACTAATGAGGATTCTCCTGTAGAGGATAAATTTCCAGATGAGTATTTGTTTGCAGTAGCTACCAAAACTCCTTGGTATGCTGATAATCCTAATTATTTAGTTACTGGAAAGCTACCTTTACATTTATTTCCTAATGAGAAAAGGAAAATCATTCAGGAGAGTTCACATTATTCTTGGATTTCTAATGAATTGTTCATAACAGGGCCAGATTTTATGATCAGAAGATGTGTACGGGAGGATGAAATGCCTGACATCCTTAAGGCATGTCATGACGAACCTTGTGGCGGACACTTTGCTGATAAGAGGACAACCTATAAAATCCTTTCTTTAGGATATTATTGGCCTTCTCTCTTTAAGGATGCAAAGCAATATGTTAGAAGGTGTGATAGTTGTCAGAGAGTTGGGAGACCAACTCTTTCAAATGAAATGCCACTACAGCCACAGGTATGCATCGAACCCTTCGAGAAATGGGCTCTAGATTTTGTTGGACCAATTAATCCGCCATCCAAGCAAAAGAGATATATATTGGTTTGTACTGATTATGTTACTAAGTGGCTAGAAGCTAAAGCATTGACTTCTGCTACTGAAAATTCAGTTGTTCAATTTCTTTTTGAGGATATTTTCACTCTTTTTGGTGTCCCAAGAGAAATTGTAACAGATCAGGGGAGCCAATTTACATCAAGGATGATGGAGAAGCTGATGGAGGAGTATAAGATCAAGCATAGAACATCTACTCCATACCATCCGCAAGCGAATGGTCAAGTAGAATCTACAAATAAAGTTCTTGAAAGCATCATCACAAAGACTGTTCATCTTCATAGAAGAGATTGGGCGGAAAGGCTTCCTGAAGCCTTATGGGCCTATAGAACTACATGGAGGAACACCACAGGACATTCTCCCTATGAACTTGTTTATGGGAAGGAAGTCCTGTTCCCCATTGAGTTCCAAATCAAGACCTTCAAGACAGCAGTTCAATTGGGGATGAGCTTATCAGAAGCCCAGAAGCACAGAATGGACCAGTTAAATGAACTAGATGAAATGAGACAAGATGCAATTCTAAGGACCGATCTAGTTCAGCACGAAAGAATCAAATGGCATGATCGACAAATCAAAGAAAAGAAGTTTCAAAAGGGTGATTGGGCACTCTTGTTTGATTCCAAATTTAAGGACTTCAAAGGAAAATTTCAAACTCATTGGCTTGGGCCATATGAGATTGATGAAGTCTTTAATAATGGAGCAGTTAGAATGAAGACTATTGATGAACTTCAAACTCCATTTATTGTGAATGGCCACCGGTTGAAAGTTTACCACAAGCCACTCTCAAAAGAGGAGTTTGTTAAGTTGTTCCAAGGCAATTCTGAAATGAGGCTGGTGGAGAATAATTCTTCTCCTCCATCAGCCTAATCTCTGTTTCTTTCAATTTCAAGAAAAAAAAAAAAAAAAAAAAAAAAAGAATAAATGTATGAGCCTGAAAACCAATCTCTGATTGGCAGTCTCATGCAGAAAACCTGAGGTGAAAATCAGGGTCACCTGACACCTCATGTTTTCCAAAAAAAAATCTCTCTCTCTTTCATCTCATTTCGCCATTTCATCCATTTCATTTCACCATCTCATTCCATCTAACCATTCTCACTTCACCTCACCGCTTTCCACCCATTCATCCATTCATTCCATTTCATTTCATTAATAAAGGTTTTTTTTAGGCAACTAAGGTTATTTTGTGCAGCTGGAGGACACCATTGCAGTTCCCGCAGCTATTTGGCAATTCTGCAGCCGTTTAGCCTTTCCGCAGCCCTCTGCACCTACACAAAGAAACACAGTCTGTTTGAGAAATTTTTACAGTTCAAAAATCATCAATAACAAGGAGGAAAGAGTCATGTAACAACAATAAGTTGACAAAGGGTTAGTGGCAAATCATCAAAAGGCAAACCAAACGCGGATCTGAGGTATGTTTTAAATCTTAAACTTACAGTTATTTCATTACGCAAAGTTTTCTGGGTTATGTCTTTTTGCCACTAATTGTAATGATTACCCATTTTCCCTACCATGCGACCATATATCCACGTATCTCCCAAGTCTATCAGTCCTTGATTACCACGATTTTGAAAATCACTTACGGCTGCTTCTGTCATTAAGGCTTTCGTACCCTAGTGACGTAGCCTAATGTACTACGACTCTCTAAGTCCTCATCCCGCAGCCATGTGTAAACCTACAGCCGAAATCTAAGGATCTAGCCGTTTCCATTCATTATTTCGAAACCCTCCTACGCTCATAACACTCCATTTCACGCTGTTCCATTCTCTCATTTCCTTCATTCCGTTCCACTCACTACGTTGCCTCCATAAACCATACTCTGTTTTTTCCTCTCTGCTAACTCTGAGAAACAGTGAATACATATAACCAGTGAACGTATGTTACGGTTGTATTACGACTGCTAAGCCACCGTTCCACTGTGTTAAAGCTGTTAATCCACCATTTCACTATGTTCAAGCCGTGAATTCACTGTGTCTAAGGCTATTGCTGAAACCATACAACCTCTTTTCCACAAAATTCTGAACAGAGCCGAGAATTTACTGTGTAAAGCCACCATTGAAGTCGTGTTTTAGAACAGAGCCGTAGAGTCAATGGGGAAACTTTTAAGGGCTAAACCAGAAGGTTCAAAATTCCTGGAAGCATATCCTCAAGTTAAGGAGGCATTGCAGAAAGCCAACTGGCTACAGTGCATCAAGAAATTTAAAGGCTACCACAAGGAGGTTACAAAGGCCTTTGCAAGGTCATTCAGAGATAAAGACAGTCAAGTGGAGGTGGGTGATTTAACGTTTGCAGTCAGTGAGGGCAGCATAGCACAAGCTACATCTCTCCCACAAACTGGAGAAAGGTGGTTTAAAAACCGGTCAGTTCAAGATCAACAATGGAAGCAGATTTTAAAAAACCCAGGTATGGATACCAATATCTTCACAAAAGGAATTCCCGTCACTTATGTTAAGGAAGAATGGAAAATTTTACTGTTGTTAGTGCAAAAATTTTTTCACTTGTGAAGGGAGATTTGGGGTCTTATATGTTTATCATGGTAAAGTTATGCTGCAATTTCAAGGAGAACATGATATAAATCTTCCCTACTTTCTATTCCAAAGCCTTAGAAAAATGTGTTCCATGGCCCAAAGGAATCCACGAAACATTGAAGCACATCTCTGTCATCATAGTCTTGTTAAGATGTTAGTGGAGGAACAATTAAAAGCAAAACGAGACACCTGGGAGAAATTCCTTGTGAGAAATCATTTTGAAGAAGCTGGAGAAACCTCTGTGCCTAGAAAAAGTAGAAGAAAAAGAAAAGAGGATACCCCTGAAACTGATATCTTAGAGGGAACTGTCCAAGGACAGATTGAAGAGGAAACTAAAGTACATCATTCTGAACATGAGATTGAGCCTGAACCTACTGTGGACAGTGATCCAATAGCTCAAGGGATTATCACACAAACCCTCTCAGAACTTGCCCAAGAAGCTGCCCAGAAGAGAAAAGAAAATAGGAAGAAACAAAAGCAAGACAAGGGAAAATCCATAGTTCAAGAAACTTATCAGACTCCAGAGAATTCTAGTGAGGAAGATAGTCAGCCCTTAGCACAAAGGTTGGCCAAACTCCATGAAAAAACTGCCCTTTCCAAGAAAGTAAAAGTGCAGAAACCAAGGAAAAAGGCACAAAAAGAAACACAGAGTGTTGCCAATGTAAGAAGGAGCAGCAGATTGCAGAATAAAGGAAGAGCCACAAGGACACTTTTCATTGATCTAAGCACACCTGAGAAGGGTGCTATAAAATCAGACTTTGAAGATAGTCCACAACATGATGAAGCTACCCCTCCAAGGGAGGACAGTCCATTTCAGCCGGAGTTTGAAACTGAAATTGAGCATGAACACAGTCCAAGGAAGTCACCAATGGTTGACCCAGCTCAGCAAGAGGTGTACAACTATTTTGAAACATTGGAGCAGAACACTGCTGGCCCAAGTAATATCATACCTCATGAGCAGCAAATAGACATACTCAAACAAGAGATCTATGAACTTGAGGTGCTAAATCGCCACATTAAGCAGGAAAATGAAAAAATGAAGCAGCAAGCTGATATTGACAAAATGGTCCAAGATAACACCATGCTTCACATGGGCATGTGGCAGAAGAAAAACAGGAGACTCAAGAAGAAATGTAGAAGGCTAAACAGAGCCTTAATCAATTTGAAATTTAGATGCATGTTCAAGAGACCAAAAGTCAATGTCTCCACACAGAGGAAGAAGAGGAGATTGGATGTCTTAGCAGAGGCATCCCAGCAGGTGGATTGAGCTGTGTTTTCATTGCATGAGGACATGCAATACCCTCGTAGTGGGGGTATGTAGAGCCTCTACTTTACACCTACTTTTCTACCATTTCCCTCAGTTTTTCCTCAGCTTTTCTTCACTTTTGCCTCATTTTCACTGTAAAACCACCCAGATCATTACATTAGGTGTCATTAAGCATGATCAAGTGAGTTTTGCTAATGGGTGACTGTTTTGTTTAGATTTTGACATACTTGCAGGAATTCCGCAGCTGTCTGGCAATCCCGCAGCCATTCAGCGATCCCGCAGCCATCTGATGATCCCGCAGCCTTTTTGTTAAACTCAAGGTTCCACGTGTCAGTTTGCCAAATGAGCCACATGGGCACTTAGGTATCAACGTGCTCGAGGTTCCTGTGCCATTTTTTCAGCCATTCACGTCATCTGTACCTCCGGTCAAAACTGGTCAAGTTACGGTCAAATAAAGGCAGCTTAACGGTGATTGTAAGCTGTTAGGTCACGTCAGCTCAAACGGTGACTTGTCCGTGTTTTGCAGGTGGTAGGGGACATGATCCAACACTGGATTCATTGCCCATGACGACAGAACCTCCAGCTCATCCACGCAGCCTTATGATGTGTCAATGAACCTTAAATACGCATTACAGTTAGTTGTTTTTCAGTTATTAGCTGTACGTGTTAGGCCATCCTTCAGATGCCTATATATACTTGCGTCTGCGTACGCTTATTTTACTTTTTAGCTGCTGTACTTTCTGAACTTGTGATAATTTTAAGAGCATTTGTAAACTCTGTTTTTATAGTGCTGTTCTAGCACTCTGTTTTGTACATTTCTGAAAATGGAGCAATAGAAACAATGCTGTTTTGAAGCTTTCAGTTCCTTAAGTCTTCTTGTGGCTGAATGAATGGAGGGCCCCTGTTCATGTTAGCCTCTGTAAAGTATTTTATGTTCAACATTTCTTTATTTTCTCATTCAGTATTTCTTTAAACATGTATAGTTTGATTTATTTGATTTCTTTTCTTTCAAGCTGATCAGTATTATTTCCTTGCAGGTTTTTAGCCCAGGATTTGTTTTTATGTTTGTGTATTTGCTTTACAAACTAATGGTATTTGAAGTTGACAGGTTCAAGTTGCTGCCTTTGTTTTTATAGCTGATTTTTAGTCTTATTTCTCAAAGTTCTGCTAACACATGAATGATCTTTTATCATAAAATGTTATCTTTTAAGGATCAGAATACCACTAACTTGCAGTTGGCTTTGAGTGCTTTTTAGACTAATCTTTCACTACTTTCTAATCATACTTTGCATAGTACATATGGCAGAAGTAGAGAGTTAGAAAGAGCAAAACGTTATCACTAGTCTTTAAAGTATATTTTTCTCATTTTTAATCACTTTTCTAATTCAACTTGAGCTACTTCCTAATCGTGCTTTACACAACACTATGTGTTTGAAGCAGGGAGTTAGGGAGAGATAATCATTATCTTTGGTTTTAAAAGTGACTTTCTTTTCTTTTATTTGCAGCAGCATGAATGGTGTCTAGTGCCATTGGAAGGGGTTCTTTGCTTTCAAGTTATTTCAAGTTATTTATTTCTTTTAAGCATTTCCTTTCAAGCAAGTAGTTAGAGATCACTAATCACACACTATCACTCATCTGTTTATAAATCACCACTCCATCTTAGGAAGATAAATTAACCACAAACAACACCCCCAACGATAAAAAAAACTCTAAGAGGTTGCTTAAGTACATATAGTACACCTTCACTTCATCAGCTTACGAGCCCCGGGTTGACAATTAATACTAGCAATTTAGATAACACTAAATTGACTAAACAAGAAGGTAAAGATTAAGCTGGACAAGGTCATGGATTAGATTGACACCATTTTCTCGCTATATTCAGATGTCTTATCTTGCAGGTCTCCTGCTATGAACTATGCCCTGTTTCTATTGGAAAGATACTTATTATTGAAGATTAAAGCCGTAAAGGCCGGAAAACAAATAGAATTAAAAACAACTGAAGAATTTATAAGTTGCTATAAAGAACATGGGGTAAAAGTTCAGCGACTTCTTTGTGCATTTTATTTACATAATTTTGAATTAGAAGAAGAGGTAGATAAGAATCCTATCCCTTTTTTTGGGGACGTTCAGTTTCAAGCTTTTATTTCCTTCGCAGTTAATCAACTTAAGTGGTTTAAGGCTTATAACTCTTTCCAAAGAAAAGAACATGAAATGGATTTATGGGTAAGAAGCGAGCCTACTCACCCTTTGCAACTGTTTATTAAGCACAAAAGGCTTATGACACAGGAGGGCGTAATTAAGATTTTGGGACCTATACATAAGGAAATCGTGCAAACAGGAAGGGCATATTTCCTCTCCATTCAGGAAAGATCTTTGATTACATCCAAGATGAGATGGACAATCTCAACTAATAGTGTCAAGAAAAGAGAACCATTTAACTATAGGAACTTCAAAGCTGCTACAGGCTATTTTGTCACATACAACAATATTATCCTAAGAGAAGGACCATATTGGTTGGGATGTTGATACAGGAGGCCTATTATTTGGTATTCTCCTGAAGGATATTGTTCTGACTATGAGTTTCCTGACGGATAGGAAGAAACAACCTTTGCTAGTTTGATACAACAACACGGTTTTGGGTTTTATAAAGAAACATGTTTTCCAGCTTACTCTCTAACTGCACTACATAGGAACTATTTGTTTTTCATGAGGACATGAAACAAGGTAAGCAGGGAAGTATGTTGGGCCGTACAATGGGTATAAGTTTACCCTTGATTACACTGTCTTTTTCCTTCTTTCTTTATGCATTTGTGCCCTGATATAGTAAGATGTTGATAAAACTTCAATGAGAAATGAATAAAATTTCTTTTGATACAGTTCGACTAAGCAAAGCTAACTTTCATTGTTTTTATGTAGAAATTGGCAAAGGGAACAACTGTTGTTCAAAATATTGAACAATAAATGCTAAAGGAAATGGAGTGCGTCTTATGTGGCTGAATCAAGGAATAGATCAAGAGGATCAGCGCAAGTTGAAATGTTGTCTGATAATAGCATTTAGTTGCGAATCCCTCAGGATCTCCTAATCCCTCAGGATCACATTTATCTCTTTTACTTCTTGATTATAAAAAGGGAACTTTCACCCTTTTGAGGGGGGTAATTTCAGATATACGAAGTGTAATTTTGAAGAAGACATCGCGTTGTAATGACATTTGAATTCGATGACTAATACATGAATTGAGTTGATGTTCCCTTGTGATATTCTGAAGTAGTTAAGCAATATTCGGTACCAGCTTGGGCCCGGTCACTGGTTGATTCCACTACTATTCCCTGTGTTTTTACTTTTCCTTTACTGCAAGTTTAAGTACTCTACTTTACAGTTTTACAGACGATTCACTTTCATTGGTGTGGAATTCGTGTATGTGTTTCATTGCTTCTTAATTCTTCCAATCGATTTCATTTACTTATGTTATGGATTGAATTAATCATTAGGAGAGAGTTATTTTTGGTTCATTAAAAGATAGAAGCGTTATTGATTGAATTGAATGCTTTATTCCTCCACAGTAGTGTAGAATCAGCTAGAAGAGCTCTGTTATTGCTACAGGCACTCAGTTGATGTGATTGCAATTAGAATCTCTTGATTAATATTGAGTCTTGTTTCTGATTAAGGTTGAGTTTTGATGCTTAGACATATTATTTTCCCTGAAGTTATAAGCTTGAGATTTATGATTTAATCTGTTTACTCTTGTATTGAATTTAATAAATTATCTCAAAGCATTACTCTCCATAGATATAGCATTTGCACATTGTTACACTAAAAAATGTCACCATGGCTATTTACAGTTAGTATGGCTCTATCAACAGTCATGCTATCCTCCTGGGCAAGTCTTATGCCTCTGCTCTCCATGTCAAACTCCAAAAAGAGAGAAAGTCTTTGTAAATGTGTTTATCTCTGGGTACGCAGATTCTCTCGGCCTTACCTGCGTATACGCACCTAATGTTCACAAAAGCTGCGTACTTGTACGCTCTGTATGTAAAGGGGCAGGTGCGTACCCTTGTAAAGGTCAAAAGGCGCGAGTTTCATCTTTAAAAAGTTACTTGTGGTCATTTCTAGAGCATTCTAGAAGGTTGTTCGACGTGTATTGAGCGCCTCCAGATGGTTCATGTACCCCTATGAAAGAGGAACTTATCCCATCAAGAGAGGAGCTATCCCATCCAAAGAGGGGATTATCCCATTGATGGTGGACCTGATTAACTTCCTCTTGAGCACTATAAATACAGGCATTGGGCCAGAAGGAGGGAGGTTGAAAGCTAAACATTTCTAAGGGTAGATGCTGCTGGAATTAGGACTCCCATTTAGAAGCTTGTGAGGAGAGATTCCCATCCTTACTTGTTCTATTTGGAAGTGGGTGAGCTTTGTCAAAGTAAAGGAGAACTCTTGATGGACCCTGGGAGGGACTTGCACAACACCAAGGCTCAGGTTGTAATTGTTCCTTTTGTTTCCTATTAATGCAAATGAGTCCATTCTTCTCAATAACTTGTTATTTATGAGTTGTTTCATGTACTCCTTGGTCTATATGTTAAACGTGTTTTATTTTATGAGATTATCAAGTGCTATTTAATTGTTTGATTGTTAGTGAATGCAGGTTTCGAAGTGAAGGAGGAGCTCATCCGGATCGGCGAGGCTGGACTACCACAACAGCGTTGGACTACAGGTAGGATCTAAACACTTGGTTTCTTGTATGGTAAATGCATGTTTAGAGAAGGATTTCTCTTGTTTGTCTTGTTTGTCACTAGAGAGTCTTAGGCTCCTAGGGAGGTTGGTTGTGTCCGCACTATCGACTCTTTCCGCCTGACAAAATGGCGACTCCACTGGGGAATCCATTGATGTGAAAGTTTTTTCCTTTGTATGCAACTTTGATCTGAGAAAAGTCATTTATTTTCTGGTTTTTGCCTGTGTGACTTTGTATTTGGGTGGGCTAGCTTAGGGTTAAATTAGATTTAGTTTTTCTTGGTTTTTCCAGTAGTACGCACCCTCTGAGTATTGCACAGTGCGTACCTGTACGCACTGTTGCTGTGTGCACAGAGCGGGCCTGCACCTGTCTTAACAGGTTGCCTGCGTACCCTGCTAAAAATTAAGAAATTTCCATTTTTTACATTTTTCCTCTTAGATTTTGCTTTTTCTTAGTTTTTACTGCCCAGATCCATTAGTCTCCTGTCAAAGATCTTCACCTGAACTTGTTTCGATAGCATCGAGTGTTTTAGTGGATTTCATAGAAGTTTAAGCCCTAGGGTTTGATTTTTGAGTAGGTCCTGTAGTGACTTTGGCGGTAGAAGTTGTCAAGCCTTAGATCTCTCTGGTTTTGTCAGCCTTCTTAGGAGTCGGACCTGTCATAAAAGTCTACCTGTGAGAGCAACTTACCTTTAAGTTGTCTCTTTGGCGAATTTCGAAGTGCTTGTTGATTGAGTATTGAATTCCATTTTACAAAAAGAACAAAAAGATTTGAGTTTTGTTTTGACTGGTTTTTTGATTCTGCATTAGCTAGTCCTTGGCTTGATTGTGGTCAAGTAAAACAACCTAGAATCATCCTTGTAGGCTTTTGCCTCGTTAGGTTTGCTTTAGAGTAAATTTCCTTTTGATTTGCTTGTGAGTCAATTTTTTCATAGATTTTATAGATTTTGAGATTGATTTTCGTTAAAATAGATTTATATGCTTTATTAAATAAAAAATACAAAAAACATCTCCTTTGAAAAGTTTTGTTTCAAGTAGCTTTTGGAGTATTTTGAAAGAGAAAGAATTTTTCGTGCACGTAATGAGTGGTCATGTTTGTATGCTTGGAAAGATAAAGAGCTTTATTTCTTTGATTTTCGTTGCCAAGAGAGTTGTTTTTATATAAATTTGCATTCTCTAAACTTTCTTAGCTAAGAATTTCATTGAAAAAGAAAAGTAGTGTAAATCATCCTAAGTGCACCTTTGTAGTGGTTTGAGTCGAGTCTACACACCATTGGTTTCATTTCCGCTACCTTTTGTCTTTAAAGAAAACCATAAAAATTAACGCTTAAAGTAAAATCAACATAGTAACTTTTTCTTTTACTAGGGCTCTGAAGCACCAATATAAATCAGGCTAGTGTCTTGGAGTAGGAGAGTAATTAACTCTCCAAGACAGCAAAACCAAACAAGTAGCTTATCTTGTGGTAGGATAAATCCAACTGTTGCATTTATACTCTGGGAAAGCTCCTCTTAAAGGAGAAGCACGAGCTCGTGTCCGAACCAGTGAGGGGATCAATCCTCCCTCGTTGGGAACGACGCCAGACACGTACGTATTACAAACGGTAAACCTCGGATTAACCATTGTCGAGGAGCCAGGGGTCACTTATCGGTAAACCTTGGATTGTTGTCAAGGAGCCGGTAAGGGGATTGAGCTTGATACTCTGCCCTTGCGTGCTGTCGGAGTTTAGACTGTTCCCCCAGGTGTATTTGCCGCTGTTGGTAACCTTAGTGGCCATAATCTTAGGATTCTACCCAAGGTGACGGTGGAGGGAAGATCCCACTGTACCTGGAGCAGCCGTCGGCTAGACTCACTTGGGATTTCCGGGGGGTTCACTTCACTCGAGACGGTTATAGTGGAGGAACTTGTGGCGGTCTATTCATTAAGCAGGTTGCCGGGGTAACTGTTCCACCCTCCACTTCTGTACTGAATTCGGCGATGTTGGGTTTCATCTCCAACTTTTGTTTTCGGTTCGGAAGGCTACTGTTTGTGCATGGTTTGATGCCCTAGATTCTTTAGGCGTGTGATTCAAATTTGTTTGGTTCTTTAGCGACTTTAGGTGGTTTGATTTGAGATTTTACTTTGTTTTCGTGTGTAGTAGTTAAAAGTTTTTAGCTGTGGAGGAATTACCGAGACAGTCCCGTAGACTTCGGGGCAAGTCACCTGATATTGTTACCAGAACTGATTAGTTGAGGAAACTCCGTAGATCGCGGGGTGGACGTCCTGAAGACGTCCGGGTCAGTACGAAGGATTGAAGGTCCTTGTAACTCCTCCTAGTGGCAGTAGAGTAGGTTCACCTGAAGAAGGAGAGTCTTCCTTGGTAGTCCATCCAGATTACCAAAGACTAGAGACAGGTTATAATCCCGAAGCTATTACAGTTTCCGAGCTTGATGGTAGTTTTTCATCTACTAGTGATTTAGGTGAGGAACCTGAAATATCTGAGCCTGTTACTCCAACTTCTAGTGTTCCAGATTCACCAAGAGTAGAACGAATTATCACCGAAAATCTTCCTACTGGTTTGATTGCTATTGAAGAACTTTCTCCAGAGGAAGAAATAGGCGTCTCTAACCTTGAAGATCAACCTACTCTTGATCTAAGGGAGCGTGAATCTATCTTTTACAGTCCTCCTAGAAGTACTACTTGGTACCTTTCGTTAACTAACTATTTAGACAACTCAGGGTTAAGTTTTTCTCCACCTCGTACTCCTTTTCCACCTGGAGGTATTTATACTCCTGTAAATATGTCTGGTCAGTCGTCCGTGTTCACTCAAACTTCTGAATCTTTCTTACACGGCGGTCCTTCTGTTCCCACCGGGTATCAGTCACTTTCTGGTACCTTTGCGGGGGCATCTCCTCAACCCATTGATCATGGGTTATTAGCTGGAAACAATGGTAATAGACCGTTGGGTGTAGGGGACATTTACATGATGTCAGGATCAGTTCCCGTTTCTCAACCTCAAGGTGGCCAATTACCGCCTGGGGGGCAGCCTCAATTACCGCCTGGGGGGCAACCTCAAGGTACGCAAATTGTGTCTGGGGGCAACCTCAAGGCCAGTATGTACCTATGGTACAATACATGCCTCAAGGTCAACCCCAGCCTCAATATGTACCCCAGGGTCAACCTCAGTATCAATATTTACCTCAAGGGTATCAACCCCAAGGTCAAGGTCAACCCCAGTATCAGTATTTACCCCAAGGTTATCAACCTCAAGGTCAATACTCGAGTCAAGGTTATCAACCACCTCAAGGTCAGTCATATGTTCAAGGTATGGGAACTGTACCTTTTAGTTATCAATCCTATCCTCAATCTGGTTTTGGACCCCAGTATCCTCAACCTGTTACGAGTCAATACCCCGGAATGATAGTGTGGAATCCATCACAAGGTCAACAGGTGTTGCAGCCAAGTATACAGTTGTTACCTCAAACCGGACAACCCGTAGTTTCTGGTTCACCCCAGCAACCGCAACCTGTCCAGTCAAATGTTCAAACTTCTATAACTTCGGTAGTTACTCAGCCGCCAATTGCACCTAGTACTCCATCTCAAACGACTGCTGCAACTACCGCAACATCTGCCGCACTTACTTCTGGAGTATCGACAGCTCCTGTTTCTACTGTCTCTGTAACTACTCCTCAGACATCTTTACCCTTATCTGGATCTACGATTCAAACTACGGTTCAGATGCCTGTAGGTCAGCCTGGTATAAGTACAGTTGTCACTACTCAACCACAATTTGTTCATCAACCGTACCAGGGACAGTACCAATATGGGCAAGCTGTCCAGCAACCGGTTTACCAGTATCAACCGTATCCTGGGTACACTTATCAACAACCTCAACAACCCCAGTACGGTCCGGTTAATCCTGGTTTTCCAGGAGGATACAATATCCCGAATGCAATGCCTATTCCAAGTTATCCTGGATATCCTCCTCCTGGGGCTGGTGTCATGACTCAGAGTTTTAGGGATCCGAACCGGCAATTGCCATTTATCGCAACTTTGGATTTACCAGACTTGTCGCGCCTAACGAACGATCCAATCAATTATCTTCCGTTTTGGCCGGCAATGCCAAATAAGTTGCCTAGCGATATACCCAAGTTTGAAGGTAATTCTGGAGAGGACCCGTCGAATCATGTGATGACTTACCACCTCTGGTGTGCTTCAAATTCTATCTCGGATGATTCGATCCGCTTACGTCTTTTCCAGCGTACACTCATTGTTCTTGCGGCCAAGTGGTACATTGAGTTACCACGGGCCTCTTTTTACAATTTTAGCCAGTTAGCTACCTCGTTCTTAACTCACTTTCAGTTGCCGATCAGATACGATAACAGCACGGAGTTATTAACTTCACTAAAACAATCGACGTCCACGTATATTTCCGATCACATTCATGAGTGGAGGCGTCGAAGAAGGTTAGTGAAAGTTTTTATTCCGGACCAAATCTTAGCTGAATGGTTTGTTAAATCATTATTACCAAAGATTACTGAAGATGTAGCTAAGGCCGGAGTAGTTACTGAGGAGCAAGTCATTGCTCAGGCGCAGTATCTTGACTTAGTTTATACTCAGTCAGGTACGTTACATGAGAAGATCCCAGATCTTCCAAAATCGAATCAAATCGCTGCTGCTCCTTCGGGATCTCATGCCGCTGATGGTATGATTGGTACGGTGAACACAAAGAGCAAGAAGAAGTCTTCCAAGAATTCTACTACTCCTATAATCACCTTGCCTGATTCCCCGACAGGAGAGTCTTCTCCTGAACTTTCCGCCGATATTCACGCTGTAGAGTCATCTACGGCCAAATCAAAAAACGGTGGAAAGAAGAAAGGAAAGAAGAAGGCTAAAGCAGACAAGGCTCCGAAGGAGAAAACAGAAAAGTCGGAAACCAATGACGAAAAGCGCAAACCTCGATATCCTTGTCTTATTTGTGAAGAGGATCATTTTACAAGAGATTGCCCTCATCGGGCCGAGGTTGTGAAAATAGTCAAAGGTTCTCCCACTCCTGCTGTGTTGAAAGATCCATTTCCAAAGCAGGAGAGTAAGATGATAGGTTCTTCCTCGACTGCCAGTGAAGAACCCATTTTGATGATGTCTCATGTGAGGATTGCGACTCGGTCGCAAGATTATGGTAGTAAGAATCCTGTTGATGGTAAGGAAGCAGAATCTTCTCATTCTAATCCATCAACCTCAGCTCCTGGTTCCGATCCACTACAGATCGAAAAACCTAACCCGGACTTAGTAATCAAACCGCCCGCCAAGGGTGTACTTCGAAGGTCTGCTTTCAATCCACATGCGAGAGCGGCCCAGAATTACAACATTGTTGAGGACTTAGCTGTTTCACCCTCAGCAATGTCGGCTTTAGAAGTGCTGCAATCATGCCCAGCACAACGAAAATTACTTTTGTCGGCTATCGGAGCTGTTGATGTTCAGGACCCGAATCTGATAATCTTCGATCTAGAAAATAGTACACCACGCCTACCCCATCAAATGGCTTTCCAGATTCCAGTGATAGTAAAAAACAGGCCTATTCATCGGACTGTAATTGATGAGGGAGCTTCCACGTGTATTATGTCGATTCAGTGTTGGAGATCGTTTGGTTCTCCTTCGCTGAACCAATCCCCGACCATCCTTAAGGCCTTTGATGGCCGTGGGTTCCGTCCGTTTGGCATTCTACAGGAATTGCCTATAGGGGTAGAAGGTAAAACCGTTAGTCTGGATGTGGAGGTGGTTGATGCCCCTCTAGACTACAACCTTCTTTTGGGTCGAAGTTGGTCATATGCTATGACAGCGGTCGTTTCATCGGTCTTCAGAGTAATAAAGTTTCCATATAACGGCAAGATCGTGACAATTGATCAGCTGACATACTTTTCATCCGACCCAGCCTCTTCAGAGAGTATCCAGCATGTCGGTAAGACGACAATCCCTTATAGGGACGTTGGCGTAGGTTTAGTTAAAGATTCCGGTTTACTGGGAACTTTTCCTTTCCCTTCAATCAACGCAGACCCTTCATTTGCATCAATTCATATGATTACATCAGACACCATTATTCACGACGATCCTTGGATTGTCCCATCTGAATCTGAGATAGACTCATTCGGTGATGCTATGCCTTTGAGTCCATATGAAATTGCTTATGAAGCCGTCGTGTCTTTTACCGACTCGCGTTCAACCCAAATCGACCAAATGAATGTGGTCAGTGAGGAATCACTTTTCACATCAACCTCAGAACGGATAGCGTTTCCCGAAGTCGTGTCATCTGACGAGCAACTTCGCGAAATCCTAAGTGTAGACGATCTACCATGGGAAGATCTCCATCATAGATCTTCGTTTTTACCTGAGGGTGATGCTTTTGAAAATGATTTTTCATCTATTTTTACCGCTGAATATGTCAAAGACGCTCAGAATCCAACGAAACATCCTGATTCAGAGTTGAATTTAGGGAATATTTCTCGCACTATTCCCATTGACATTTCAGTGAAGCCCGGAATTGAGGAAAACATTCATATAGGTGCCTCATGTACAGAAGATGAAATTCAAATTTACAAGGCCCTATTCCAAGAATTCCGCGATGTGTTTGCCTGGTCTTACGAGGAAATGCCAGGAATCGATCCTGCCATTGTTGTTCATGAAATAAAGACCTACCCGGACGCTAAACCCGTCCAGCAACGGTTGCGTCAGATTCACCCTCGAAAAGCGGCTGCGATTAAAGCAGAAGTCGAAAAGCTGTTGAAAGCAGGTTTCATTTATCCAATTCCGTTGACGGATTGGGTATCGAATATTGTTCCGGTTACCAAGAAACAAGGAACAATAAGAATCTGTATCGACTATAGGGATATAAATCGAGCTTGTCCAAAAGACAACTATCCTACGCCCTATATCGATCAAATAATTGATGATTGTGCCGGAAGTGCAATGTTTTCCTTTATGGATGGTTTTTCGGGCTATAATCAAATCAATATTCTACCTGCCGATCAACCAAAAATGGCATTCATTTGTCCATGGGGGACATTTGCTTACTGCAAATTACCTTTTGGGCTTAAGAATGCCGGAGCCACTTTTCAACGGGCGATGTCTTATGCATTTCATGACATCAAGCACATTGTGCAACCGTACCTCGATGATTTGCCTGCTCATTCTTTACATCGAGCTGATCACCTTGTCCACTTACGAGCAATCTTTATGAGGTGTAGGCATTATCGTATTCGGTTGAATCCGCACAAGTGTGTATTCTGTATAGAAGCAGGACGATTGCTAGGATTTGTTGTTTCAAAAGCCGGCATTCGCGTCGATCCCTCGAAGGTCGGAGCTATCATCAAATTGCCTCCTCCTTCGAGTTTGCGCCAACTCCAAAGTTTGCAAGGGAAAGCAAACTTTTTACGCCGATTCATTCCAAACTACGCCGAGGTCACTAAGGGTTTTACACGGTTGTTGAAACAGAACGCTCAATTCTTTTGGGACGAGATTGCCCAACAATCTTTTGATGCACTTAAGCACGCGTTGACCCATGCACCGTTGTTGCATCCTCCCAACTACAACCAGGACTACTTCTTATACCTCGCAGCTTCACATTCCACTATTGGAATGGTGTTAGTCCAAGAAGATGAATTCGGAACGGAACATGTGATATATTATCTTAGTAGGACGTTAAATCCCACTGAGCTAAAATATTCGCATGTGGAGAAATTGGCCCTGGCAGCCGTTCAAGCTGTCCAGCGTTTTCGTCACTACATCCTTCTCCGTAAAACTACAGTTATTTCGGATTGCAACCCTATGATTTATATTTTGACTAAACAACTGCTAGGGGGCAAGTACTCTAAATGGATCGTTATCCTGCAAGAGTTCGACTTGGAGTTCGAGAAGTCCAAGTCTAAGAAATCCTTAGTTTTTGCGGAATTGATGTGTGATTTCCCGCGTGCTGACACCGAAACTGTGGTAGAGGAGTCCATTGCGGACGAATCTTTGTTTCTTATCAGTACTTTAGATCCGTGGTATGGGGATATAATCATCTATCTCCAAACCCAAACCTTTCGGCCTGAAGCTTCAAAGTCGGAGCGTCGAAAAATTCGGTTTCAATCCCAGCAATACAGAATTATTGGAGATACACTTTATCGCCGGGGGGCAGACATGGTTTTTCGACGTTGTTTAACTCACGAAGAGGCTGAGAGGGTTTTGAATGATTGTCACTCTGGAGCGTGTGGCGGTCATATGTCTGGGTATGCCACAGCTCAGAAGGTGTTGCGTGCTGGCTATTTCTGGCCGTCCATGTTTAAAGATTGTATCATTGCGGTCCGAAAATGCCACAACTATCAAGTGTTTGATCGTAAGATGCGCGCACCACCTGCTCCCCTCCATCCTATAATTGCCGTTGGTCCTTTCGCCAAATGGGGTATCGATTTTATTACTTGTAACCCTCACTCGGCCGGGGGGCATGCGTATATCATCCTCGCGGTTGATTATTTTACTAAATGGGCCGAGGCGATGCCTACATTCGACGCAAGCGGCAAAACAGCTGTAGTTTTCGTATTCAATCACATTATAACTAGGTTTGGTGTCCCGCAAGCGATCATCACTGACCATGGGAGCCATTTTCGAAACATCATGATGACTGAGCTTACAAGCCAGCTTGGTTTGCGCCACGATAGCTCTACTCCTTATTATCCGCAAGCCAATGGTTTGGTTGAGTCTATCAACAAAGTTCTGGTTATCATGATCCGACGAATCATTGGCATTCATCGGTCGAATTGGCACAACATGTTATTTTCAGCGCTATGGGCATACCGAACTTCAGTGAAAACTTCAACAGGGTTCACTCCTTTCCAGCTAGTTTATGGCTTGGAAGCTGTGTTACCCATTGAATGCGAAATCCCATCACTTCAAATGGCTGTCGAATTACTCCCAGCTACCTCCGAAGAGGAGAAACGTTTATTATACTTAGCTCAATTAGATGAGACTCGACGTGACACTGCATTGGCAATCGAGACTCACGCGAAGCGAATGAAAGCTCAGTATGATAGAAATGTGACCCCTCGAAGTTTTTCGGAGGGAGACCTAGTGCTATTATATGATCAAGCTAACGATAAGCTAGGTGCTGGAAAATTCGTTCCTATGTGGCATGGACCCTACATTGTAAAGCGAAAGCTAGCAAAAGGGGCCTATGAGCTGGTAGATTTTGATGGGGACTCTTTGGGTAAACCCAGAAATGGACTTTACCTAAAGAGGTATTATGCTTAAATGATGGGTATGGAGAATTTTTAGTTAGGTTAGGTTTTCTTTCTAGCTAGTATGTTTGTTAGTTTAGATAGTGTGCTTAGCTTAGAAAGTGTGTTTTTCGTCGTTATTCTGGCTTATCTTGGTTTTACTCTTGATATTGCAGATGTCGACGCCTCTCCAAACGTACATTGGATTTGCCGATGGTGCTTGTCGTAGTACACGGAATATCTCTTCCGCAGCCTGGGTTATCTATTCGCCCTCTGACGAGTTAGTTTCTATGCATGGGGTGAGCCTCGGTCAAACAACGAACAACATTGCAGAATACAGTGCAGTGGTTGAATTATTGTCTGAATCTATTTCATTTGGAATTCGACGTTTGATAGTGAGGTTAGATTCTGAACTCGTTGTATTACAGCTTAATAGAGTATATGCCATTAGAAATCCTGTGTTATTAAGGTTGTTTTTGAGAGTGCGTCTCTTGGAACGTGAATTTGATTACATTGAATATCAACATATTCCAAGGTCTTTAAATACATTAGCAGATGCAATTGCTTCTCGAATGTTGGACAGATATTTGCGATAATCATGCAAGTAAATTTAAAAACATTTCATCACATATGTTAAACAAGATAAGCCGGTAATAATGATATATATATAGATAGGAGTGTGTCAAAAATATAGATCGTCTTCGATCATAGGTTGAAAAAACACCTTATGATCGGCAAAAATGATAAGTACAAAAAACCAAAAATGTCATATGTGTCTACAAAAGTGACTAGCCAATCACTGATGGTGCTCTCTATACGAGACCACTGCCCATGCTACCCTACACAGGAACCTCCTGAAAGGTCCTGGGACTACAACCACATAGCGCTGAAGTCGAATAGGAATGTCATCTATGGTGGTCTCTGGTATACCCGACGTTAGACGCTCTAGATCCTGTTCCAACTCAGCTAAGGTCTCTGCGGCCGCATCCTGTGGGGCTGGTGCTGGTACAGCTGGTACTCTTCTCTCAAAAGCCCAGAGATTGGCCGGACGCCGTGGACCTACATCTGCATTTTGGAAATTTGCCACTGTCAGTTTTGAGACGATATAAAAAAAAAAAAAAAACAAAAATAGATAATTTAAAAACTTGTGAAAAATGAAGTACCTCTGTCATCCCACTGTTCTCCCTGTGGAAGAACCATGTCCGGATCGTTCCGAAAATCCATTCCGGCATAGGGAAAATCCTGAATAGCAAAGACCTGGCCCTCTAGCCAGTGAAAGTAACCATCAGGAAATCGAACAACTGTCGCGCTCTCATCAGGATGCCGGGCCATTACCGCAACCCATCTCGTCAACTTAGGCTCCCGAGGAGCCCCAACTGGAACTGTAAGATGCTGGGGGATCAGCATTGGAACTCTCTCTAGGGCAAAGCTCACAACTAAAGGCCCATATCCAAAGGTCTTCAGTTGTCCGTTCTTTACCCTGGTTAGTTGGCCCTTCATATTGGCCAACATAGCATCGCACCAGTTGAAAATGGTGCCTCGGTAGCAATCTATCGCCATCCGCATTTGGGACCCGGTGGCAATGTGTAAGGCGGCTGCGCCGCAGAGTCTGGTAAGAGTAAAGGCTATCACCATAAGTTCAGGCAGGGATATGTATTTGATTTCTATCCCTTTCTCCTGGTTTTGATTGTTGCACCACTCTAGCCGGAGGCTAGCAAGGGATTGGCCACCCGGCCTAGTCCCGGACAGAGTCAGTTGCTCGCCCCTATTAGGCAAGCCAGAGAGAAAATATATGTCGGAGGGCTCTATCTCGAGTTGGTTCTCTCAGATGTAGAAGCATTGATCCTGAATGTTCCAGCTTTCAACCAGCCACTCAAGGAATGGCACCTGGCCCCTCATGCCGGGTATGGCCCAGTATTTGTACAGACCGCATGCTTTTAACGCATCAATAGAAGGTTGATGACCAATTGCGGCCAAATCAACGTCTTCGTGTTCTCTTTCTCTCCAATCTAGCATGGTGGGTGCCCTACACACCAAAAAACAATGATTAGAATTCATGGAACAAAATTTGAATGGTTAAATTTGGGGTTTGGGGTTTGAAAATCCGCCTTTCGCGGGGTACGCACCCCGCGTTCAGAATACAGAGTGGCGGTACGCAGCTGTTCTGAAGGTGGGCTGCGTACTCCAACCATTTTCCTATATAGGAAAAAGTCGGGGTACGCGGGTCACCCATGGGGCACCTGCGTACCCCGAAAAGCGGACCCTAAAACCTAAAACCCCCTAAAAAATCAAACTAGAACTTGAAATGAAATTCTAAATGGATGAAATTGAAGAGGAGGATGTTGTGGAATACCTGAAAGAGACGGCGCTCGATTCTGACGGTCGGATTATCCGCAATGTCCACAGGAAGTTTCTTGCCAAAAGCCCTTTTCTCAACCTCAACAGTAAAATGGTAAAAATGACATGGTAAAAAGTCTTTTTATAGGTTTTTTGGATGAATGAATGCTAAGTTTGTTTATTTTTCACCATGGAAAGATGTTTTTCAATGTATTTTTGCCTATCTTAAACAGGTATGAGTAATGTGTTGTTTTTGTGCAGGACAAAAGGATTTAGAGGGAAAATTGTCATTTTTCACGAACCAAAACATTAGAGTCATCTTTTAAGCCCTTTTCTGACTCCTAAAAATATGAAAAGATTGCCGAGCGTTCTTTTACACTGGTTAAAACGGAATTAAAAGACGGTCCCCTTATAGCCCTTTTCTGACCGTAAAAACAGGAAAAGATTGCCGAGTTTTTGTCGTTTCAAACTCAATACTGGAAATAAAACGACGTGTCCTTGATCGCTTTTTACTTTTCAGGTCAGTGGCACTAATCATGAAAGTACTCCTTGGTCGCAAGATCAAGCGGTTCTCCCAGGTATTATTTTATACTTTTTCGGGCTTGGGGGACACAAATTTACGAAAAAGTTCAACCTGGAGTCTTCTTAAGTTTTTCAGACTCTCTAAAATTGAAAAACGCCGAGTTTCTCCTATACTGGGCTCGTTAAAATTTCACAGTAAAGGGCCTGTTCAATTACAAACAGGAACGAACCACTCCTTCCTAGGGTTCGAATCAAAACTAGGTTGGACTCATCCGAAGGATGAGCTTATAATCAAGCATATGTTATCCTCCTCAAGCTTGTAAAAAATAAAGAGGTACTTGCCAGAAATGGTGGGGGAAAAGAGAGAAGAATGAGCCTATTTGTTATCCTTTGTCTCAGAAGAAACCTTATTACCACTCTTGAACACGACACTTTTCATTCACCTGGGTTGGGAAATCCTTTGCCTCACAGTTGATCAAACCACATTGAAAGTCTTCAGCCGGGTTCCGGGGATTAACATTGAGTCATTCGTTACCAAGCCATCTGTTGTGTCGTTATGTGTTCAAGAGGTCTGCAAACAAAACTTTCATCTGCAAAATACTTGTCATCCATTTTGACCATCCCTGAGTCAGTCCTTACAGCAACATTTCTTCAACTTGAACAATGATTTCGTGTTGTGGGCTTGCCTGCAACGGGTCGCTTTCTATCGACATCAGCACATTATCTAGAGAGATGACTTAGAAATCGTCAGTACCTTGAAGTCTGCATGCATCAATGGCAGGTTTCTCTCCTTTGACGTCAGTTTACATCATTGACTTTCGATCGAAGGATTCCGTGAAATGTTCGACATCAACTCATTCATTCACATCTCATGGATTGTACTGGGTACTTTGAGAACCATTGACATTACTGGTGGTCTCTCTCACACTTGTTAACAGTTTACATCATCGACTGGTAATCAAGTGGTTTCTACCATGTTTGACATCAACTCATTTATTCGCATGGCTAGAATCGTACCAATTCGGGAAGTAGAAATGAAGACCCTGGATCTAGTTCCCACCATCCAGGCTGCGAGGAGTTTTGTATTCATTATATAGTAGACCAATTATAAGCAGATGGCTGCGTCCATACTGTATCTACGCAAGAGTCTATGATTATGATGTACTGCAAGATCATTCCTGTATCAGAGTAGTTAGTCTGTTAGTTAAAGTTTTGATCTAAGTATGGGAATGCCTACCTCAGCGATGATATAATCTTATACATGTATTTTGTGTTGAAAATTGCAAGTTCTGACCAGGCTCTCCACGAGATAATCCTTGAAATGATAAAGCGCTTCACCCTTCCTAGATAATACAAAACCCTAATCTACTGCAGGCTTCGCACTTTAGGGGGCAATCTGTTACACTAAAAAATGTCACCATGGCTATTTACAGGTAGTATGGCTCTATCAACAGTCATGCTATCCTCCTGGGCAAGTCTTATGCCTCTGCTCTCCATGTCAAACTCCAAAAAGAGAGAAAGTCTTTGTAAATGTGTTTATCTCTGGGTACGCAGATTCTCTCGGCCTTACCTGCGTATACGCACCTAATGTTCACAAAAGCTGCGTACTTGTACGCTCTGTATGTAAAGGGGCAGGTGCGTACCCCTGTAAAGGTCAAAAGGCGCGAGTTTCATCTTTAAAAAGTTACTTCTGGTCATTTCTAGAGCATTCTAGAAGGTTGTTCGACGTGTATTGAGCGCCTCCAGATGGTTCATGTACCCCTATGAAAGAGGAACTTATCCCATCAAGAGAGGAGCTATCCCATCCAAAGAGGGGATTATCCCATTGATGGTGGACCTGATTAACTTCCTCTTGAGCACTATAAATACAGGCATTGGGCCAGAAGGAGGGAGGTTGAAAGCTAAACATTTCTAAGGGTAGATGCTGCTGGAATTATGACTCCCATTTAGAAGCTTGTGAGGAGAGATTCCCATCCTTACTTGTTCCATTTGGAAGTGGGTGAGCTTTGTCAAAGTAAAGGAGAACTCTTGATGGACCCTGGGAGGGACTTGCACAACACCAAGGCTCAGGTTGTAATTGTTCCTTTTGTTTCCTATTAATGCAAATGAGTCCATTCTTCTCAATAACTTGTTATTTATGAGTCGTTTCATGTACTCCTTGGTCTATATGTTAAACGTGTTTTATTTTATGAGATTATCAAGTGATATTTAATCGTTTGATTGTTAGTGAATGCAGGTTTCGAAGTGAAGGAGGAGCTCATCCGGATCGGCGAGGCTGGACTACTACAACAGCGTTGGACTACAGGTAGGATCTAAACACTTGGTTTCTTGTATGGTAAATGCATGTTTAGAGAAGGATTGCTCTTGTTTGTCTTGTTTGTCACTAGAGAGTCTTAGGCTCCTAGGGAGGTTGGTTGTGTCCGCACTATCGACTCTTTCCGCCTGACACACATATTGTGTACACTCTTGGAACAGAAAGACGTACCCAGGTTGATGATTAATGTGAGGCAATTAGGAGTTTTTAAAGACACCTTATAGCACCCAACAACTATCATGATCTATTTTTACCTTGAAGTGTATTCCTATTAGGTAGGTTTGCCATTTCTTAAGTGAATGTAGTATTTCCAACATTTCCTTCTCATAAATAGCTTTGTTTAAATACTTTCCTTTGATTAGACAACTTTTGAAAGCAATGGGTCTTTCTTCTTGCATTAAAACAACACCAATTTCATTTCCTGAGGCATCACATTCCACAATAAAGGTTTTTGTGAAGTCTGATGTAGCTAAGACTAGTGCTTGGCACATTGCCTCTTTAAGATGTTCAAAGGCCTTCGTTGCTTCTGGAGCCCATGAAATGCATCTTTCTTCAATAATGTTGTTAGAGGTGTTGCTATTCTCTTATAGTTCTTAACAAACATGTGATAATACCCCGTCAATGCGAGAAATCCTCGCAAATGCTTTATGGATGTGGGGATTTTCCATTCCTTAATGGTTTTAATTTTTCTAGGGTCTACCGTAACACCTTCATGAGAAACAATATGACCCAGAGATTCCACCTCTTGTACTCCAAAGAAACATTTGGAGGTTTTTGCATATAATTTTTTCTCCTCCAATAGTTTGAGCACGTTGTCAACATGTTGAACATGATCCTTCCAAGACTTGCTGTAGATTGGTATATCATAAAAAAATACTAACACAAATTTTATAGGGAAGGGTTTGAAAATGGAATTCATCAAACCTTGAAATGTACAAGGTGCATTGGTAAGGCCAAAAGGCATGACCAAAAATTCATAATGACCCTCATGAGTTCTAAATGTTGTTTTTGGAATGTCTTCGGTCTTCATTCTGATTTGATGATATCTTGAATGAAGATCCAACTTGGTGAAGTTAATTGATCCATGCAATTCATCCAATAATTCATCAATTACAGGAATGGGAATTTTATTTTTAATAGTGAGATTGTTGAGCTCCCTATAACCTAGACACATGCACCATGATCCATCCTTCTTGTGGACCAATACTATTGGAGGAGAGAAAGAACTTTGACTAGGTTGAATTATACCAGCCTCTAGCATTTCTGCAACCATATGTTCAATTTCACTCTTTTGGGCATAGGGATATATGTAAGGCCTGATGTTTGGATGAATACTTCCTGGAATCAAATTAATAGCATGATTGTTGAGCTAATTTGTGTACCTAAATTAACACAATTATTTCTTATCAATCCGGGTTGTTTATGCTTTGAGGCAAGTTCACTATATGTGAAGATCAGACGTAATCAAACCTTGAAAGATAAGTTATTCAAAAGCTTAAAGTAATACATCCTACAACTCTAATTCAATTAGTTTAAAAGAGGAAAAACATTTAAATGGTTCTTGACTCAAGAAGTCCACTTTTGCCTCAATTAACACTTAATGAATCAGAGATTAAAACCAAGAACTGAAGATGGATAAATTATTAATGAAAGAAGCTCTTAACTTAAGAGACACATAAGGTATTCCATCATAATTCATTCATCTCAATATCAAAATCTCAATAAGAAACTGCTTGCATGCAAACAAAGGAAACTAGTTTTAATTCATCATTTTAGTAGAAGGGATGCTCAACTTGAACACTTGTTTTTCCAACTTGATAAAGTGATGAATAAGCTAAGAACTAATGAAATCAATCACTATGCATGAACCATAAAGCAATCTAAAATAAAGCTTTGAAAAACCAGTTCTACAATAGCCAGATTACAAGAAAATAAAACTAGTTAACAAGGAAGTGTACTTAGCTTGGAATGGGGGCCCTCCACTCTTGCCTTGCACACTTGAGAGGTGGTATCAGAGCTTAAATTCAGTCACACATCCATAGCATTGAACAACAAAATAATAATAACACAAGTCTTCAAATTAACTCCTCAATCCAAAGGTGTCACAACATAAAAGTATAATAAGTCAATACATAAGCCATCAAAGTTTTGGCTTTTAAATAAGAAGTCTCATGAAACAAACTGATCTATATTCACTCAAACAAACCCATCTATTCTCATCCACCTATCTAAGTCGAATTCATTACTCCCATCCCAAGAAAGATGACCAATCCTATAGAATCTCAAAACTGCCCTATTTCTATGGGATTTCTGAATGACTAGTCATGATTGACTAGCACCAAATGGGCCTAATAAAGCTTGTTCTGTTCGAACTAAGCATAGCTGGCTTAGTCCTAGTTCCCAATATGTCCATCCATGCATTCAATTCATGCCCAAGTGTCTTGCAACCATATCAACCATAGAGCTATTACGGGAATTTATGAATATGCCAATTTTGCACTGAAAACCAAACTTTCATAAAAACTTTAGAAATTGAGAAATTAAAATTAAATACCTGAATGGATATCAAATATACATAAAAATGGGATGAATGAAGGGAAAATGGATGGAAAATCGATGGATTAGTAAGTTTCTTAGAGCAAAAATAAGACCAAAACTAAGGCCCAACATCTCTCCCTTGCTTATCATCAAGCATGTCCCCATGCTTGCTTACTCCTCTTTGACCTTCTTCTCTCTGTAGTAGATGCTGTACCTGTAGATGCTTCCTGTTGTGCTACCCTGACCAAACAATCCAAACCTGTGTCATGTCTTTCCCTGAACAAAGCTGCTTTGACCTTCTGTTTTTCATACTTTGCCTGCCACATATTCTTTTCCTTTAGCCATTTAAATCCTTGCTTAGAAAGTAGATCATTTTTCTGTTTTAGTCTCCCCAATTCTTCATTTAATTTTTCATTTTCCTTAACCAATTTAGCATTATCTTTCTTATTTTCCTTGTTTTCCTCTTTTAATTGTTTCTCCAAGATTTTGCTAATTTCCAATTGGTCCGTTAAGTCCCTGATTCTTCCCAAATTGATTCTTTTTCAAAATCTTGTGTTGTTTTCATTAGTGATGTTGCTGCTGCATCATCATATGAAGAATCCCTCTCAAATACTTCTTGTGCAATGTCATTTTCTTCTTGTTGTCTTGGGGAATATGTTTCTACTTCCTTGTTGTCAGGCGGAAAGAGTCGACAGTGCGGACACAACCGACCTCCCTAGAAGCAAAAGCTTTCTAGTGACAAACAAGACAATTAAGAGCAATCCTTCTCTAAATATGCATTTATCATACAAGAAATCAAGTGTTTAGATCCTACCTGTAACCCAACGCTGTTGTAGTAGTCCAGCCTCGTCGATCCGGATGAGCTCCTCATTCTCTTCGAAACCTGCATTCACTAACAATCAAACGATTAAATAGCACCTGAATATCTCATAAAACAAAACATATTTAACATACAAACTAAGGAGTATATGAAACAACTCATAAATAACAAATTGTTGAGAAGAATGGACTTATTTGTATTAATAGGAAACAAAAGAAACCATTACAACCTGAGCCTTGGTGTTGTGCAGGTCCCTCCCAGGGTCCAGCAAGAGTTTTTCCTTTACTTTGATAAGCTCACCCACTTCCAAATGAAACAAGAAAGGATGGGAATCTCTCCTCACAAGCTTCTACAAGGAAGTCCTAATTCCAGCAGCATCTACCCTTAGGAATGTTCAGCTTTCAACCTCCCCTCCCTCTGGCCCAATGCCTGTATTTATAGTGCTCTAGAGGAAGTTAATTAGTTCCACCATGAATGGGATAAGCCCCTCTTTCAATGGGATAGCTCCCCTCTTCATGGGATAAGTTCCTCTTTCTTTGGGTACATGAACCATCTGGAGGCGCTTCATACACGTCAAACAAACTTCTAGAATGCTCTAGAAATGACCACAAGTAACTTTTTTAAGATGAAACTCGTGCCTTTTGACATTTACAGGGGTACGCACCCACCCCTTTACATACAGAGCGTACAAGTACGCAGGTATTGTGAACTTGGGTTGCGTACACGCAGGTAAGGCTAAGAGAAACTGCGTACCAGAGATAATTGACTTTAAATGACTTTTCTCTCTTTCTTGGAGTTTGACATGAAGAGCAGAGGCATGAGACTTGCCAAGGAGGATAGTATGACAGTGGATGGAGCCATACTAACTGCAAATAGTCATGGTGACATTTTTTAGTGTAACAGATTGCCCCCTAAAGTGCGAAGCCTGTAGTAGATTAGGGTTTTATATGATCTAGGAAGGGTGAAGTACTTTATCATTTCAAGGAGTATCTTGCGGAGAGCCCGGCCAGAACCTGCAAATATTCAACACAAAATACATATATAAGATGATATCATCGCTGAGGTAGGCATTCCCATACTCAGATTGAAAACTTTAACTAACAATCTAACTACTGCTCTGATACAGGAATGATTTTGCAGTACATCACAATCATAGACTTTTGTAGACACAGTATGGACGCAGTCATCTGTTTATGATTAGTCTACTATATAATGAATACAAAACTCCTCGCAGCCTGGATGGTGGAAACTAGATCCAGGGTCTTCATTTCTACTTCCCGAAAGGTACGATTCTATCCATGCGAATAAATGAGTTGATGTCGAACATGGTAGAAACCACTTGATTACCAGTCAATGATGTAAACTGTTAACAAGCGTGAGAGAGACCACCAGTGATGTCAATGGTTCTCAAAGTACCCAGTACAATCCATGAGATGTGAATGAATGAGTTGATGTCGAACATTTCACGGAATCCTTTGATCGAAAGTCAATGATGTAAACCGTCGTCAAAGGCGAGAAACCTGCCATTGATGCATGCAGACTTCAAGGTATTGACGATTTCTAAGTCATCTTTCTAGATAATGTGCTGATGTCGATAGAAAGCGACCCGTTGCAGGCAAGCCCACAACACGAAATCATAGATCAAGTTGAATAAATGTAGCTGTAAGGACTGACTCAGGGATGGTCGAGATAGATGACGGGTATTTTGCAGATGAATGGTTTATTGCAGAGACCTCTTGAACACATAACGACACAACAGATGGCTTGGTGACATTTGACCCAAAGTTAATACTCGGCTGAAGACTTTCAATGTGGTTTGATCAACTGTGAGGCAAAGGATTTCCCAACCCAGGTGAATGCAAAGTGTCGTGTTCAAGAGTGGTAATAAGGCTTCTTCTGAGACAAAGGATAACAAATGGGCTCATTTTTCTCTCTTTTCCCCCACCATTTCTGGCAAGTACCTCTTTATTTTTTACAAGCTTGAGGAGGATAACATATGCTTGATTATAAGCTCATCCTTCGGATGAGTCCAACTTAGTTTTGATTCGAACCCTAAGAAGGAGTGGTCCGTTCCTGTTTGTAATCGAACAGGTCCTTTACTGTGAAATTTTAACGAGTCCAGTATAGGAGAAACTCGGCGTTTTTCAATTTTAGAGAGTCTGAAAAAACTTAAGAAGACTCCAGGGTTGAACTTTTTCGTAAATTTGTGTCTCCCAAGCCCGAAAAAGTATAAAATAATACTTGAGAGAACCGCTTGATCTTGCGACCGAGGAGTACTTTCATGATTAGTGTCTTTGACCTAAAAAGTAAAAAGCGATCAAGGACACGTCGTTTTATTTCCAGTATTGAATTTGAAACGACAAAAATCCGGCAATCTTTTCCTGTTTTTACGGTCAGAAAAGAGCTATAAGGGGACCGTCTTTTAATTCCGATTTAACGAGTGTAAAAGAAACGCTCGGAAATCTTTTCATGTTTTAGGAGTCTGAAAAGGGCTTAAAAGAAAACTCCAAGGTTTCACTTTTTCGTAAGTTTTAACGAGTTCGAAAAAATGATAAAAATGTACTCATGGTTTTCACTTTTTCGTAAGTTTTAAATGAGTTTGAAAAAATGATAAAAATGTACTCATATGGCCGACTTTCAATTTAATTTACGAGCAGGAAAAGACGGAAAGAACTCGGCATTTTCATTTGTTTTACGAGAATGAAAGATAGCAAAATAATCTCGGTATTTTCATGAGTTTAACGAGTCTTGAAAATAACTGAAATTGACTCGAAATAGGTTTCATTTTTACAAAAGCTTGAAACAGAAAAAAAAACTATGCTTCAAAGTAGTTTCATTTTTACACAAGCTTGAAACAGAGAGAAAACTGTGCTTGATTCCCCCTAAGCGTATCTGCTAAAGCGCATGCCCCCCCAGCTTCATTTCATTCAACTAAGTACAAGCTGGATGGAATGAAGGTTCACGAACGAGATCGTTTGAAAGACTCGACCTAAAACTGTAAGAAAATTATGCAAAACACTGAAATAACTAACCTAAACATACAACTTAACATTTATGAGATCTAGTCAAACTCTCGACTCAATTAGGGAAGGATTTGTTTCATTTTTTAACGAGCTTGACACAGGAAAAGAACTATGCTCGGATTCGGTTTCATGTTTACGCAAGCTTGAAACGAAAAACTATGCTTGTTATAAGTTCACATGCCCCCAGCATAATGACGCAAAACGAGGTACATGCCCCCCAAGCTTCATTGCATTCAATGAGGTGGATGGAATGAAGCTTTACTTTCAAGATCTTGGAAAGACTTGTGGGAGTTGTTTCATTTTTTTAGTGAGCTTGACACAAGACAAGGAACTATGCTCATAACTACTCTCTACAATCTACCTAACAAAAAACTTTACTCTAAAAACCTTGATTCATTTTTTAACGAGCTTGACACAAGACAAGGAACTATGCTCTAAAATCCTTGATTCATTTTTTAATGAGCTTGACACAAGACAAGGAACTATGCTCATGACTAATCTCTACACTCTACCTAAATAACCTATCCTTGTTTCATTTTTTAACGAGCTTGACACAAGACAAGGAACTATGCTCAAGACTCCTTGTTTCATTTTTTAACGAGCTTGACACAAGACAAGGAACTATGCTCAAAACGTTCGCATACCCCCAGTATAATGATGCAAAGCGAGGTACATGCCCCCCAGGCTTCATTGCATTCAACTAGATGGATGGAATGAAGGTTTACTTTCAATATTTAACTTGAAAAGGGAGTTGTTTCATTTTTAAGGAGGTTGACACAAGAAAAGAACTATCCTCATACCTGATTCATTTTTTAACGAGGTTGACACAGTAAAAGGAACTTTCCTCACTCACACTGATTCATTTTTTAACGAGGTTGACACAGTAAAAGGAACTTTCCTCACTCATACTGATTCATTTTTTAACGAGGTTGACACAGTAAAAGGAACTTTCCTCACATCATTGATCATGGCTTCCAACTGGAAGAAAAACATGTCAATGGACACACCTTGATCATGGCTTCCAAGAGGTCTTCATCAGAAGGAAGAATAGTTCTCTGGAAGAAACACATGTCAAGGGACTCAAAAGGGATAAGAACATCGTGTTCAAGTAATCCCATAGAGTTTTCCATGTCAATTACCGGATCTAAATCAAAGGAAGATGAGCAAACAGTGAGAGGCTCACTTACATCGGTAACTGAAAACATGGGACCAGTTGCCACATAATTAACCCGTGGCAGGGTTGATACCACTTTAGAATCAGGAACATTTAGGGGTGTCATATTATTGGTAGTTGAGACAAGACTAGGGAACGAAAGCTGGTCTACAGTCACAATATTTCCATTGTGAGGGAAAGACATCACGCGAAAGAGTGTCGATACGACAGCTTTCATTGCATAAACATAGTCTCGCCCAAGGAGTAAATTGAAATCCAAGGGACCTCGAACTACCATAAGATCAATACAGACAGTTTTGCCTTCCAAGGTAATAGAAAACTTAGGAAGGATCCCTAAAGGTTCACTAATGGTTCTGTTAAAAGCTTTCAGATTCTGCGTAATAGGCGCAAGCTGAGGGGAACCCAAAGCTTTCCAAACAGTTGAGGATAAAATACTAACAGAAGCACCTTCATCTACCTGAGTACGATGTATATCCCTACCACCAGCCTTGACAATGATTTGCAAAGGGATGGAGGAAGGAAGACGAGGTTCTGTCAGTCTATTCCAATCAAAGGAAAAGACCTCAGTGCTTGGAGGGGGTTCTGTAGAAACAGGTGAAATGCCCCCCAACATAGAAGAATCTGATGTAACAAGAAGAACCTGAGCGGTATGAAATTCACTCTCGAAAGGGAGAGTGTGATCGACCGAATGTGAAATTGAATCGACCACTTGATCAACTAATGGATCATCAATCTGAGTGACATGAGTTTCACTCTCCAATGGAAGAGTGTGATCGACTGTACTTGAAACTAGATCAATGACTCCGTCAGTTGACGGTAGGTTGGGAGAAAGTTTACGGTGACCAGTTGGAAATTCTTGCTGTGGAACAGTAAGGTTTTCCAACAATGTTGAGGCTTCATCCATGTGAGGGAAAATGTGAGTTTGATGACTCCCTTTGCATAACTTACAAGGAAACCTAACTTTACCCTTTTTCCCAGGAACCTGACTATCACTGGTTGATGGATCAACAGAAAGTTGATGAGATTTTTCTGACCATACTTCCAAGACCTTTGGAATATCAGGACAATTGACAAGGAAGTGGTCACCCTTACAAAGCCTGCAAGGGTATTTGGGTTTACGATGCATGTCGGAGTTTTCCTCAACACAACTAACACTTACAGTCGTGATTGGTTGGTTGACTTCTTTCTTATCTTGCTTCTTCTTCTTCTTCTTCTTCTTCCCTTTCTTCTTCTTCTTAGCCTCCTGGTTACTAGCATCAAGGCTTTTACCAGGCGAAGAGGAAGAAATGGAGGAAGAAAAATTAGGCGAAGAAGGTAAAGGGTCAACAGAAGGTTGGTGATGTTGAGATGGTGAACTCTGTTGAGGTGAAGCATCCGGTTGAGGTGGAACAATTGGAGTACTTTGGGCCAACGAAGTTGAAAATAACCATATCGGTAATCCTATTGTAAATCCAGGTAATGACAAAGTAGCCATATAAGGAGGACCAACATTTCCAAAGTAAGGAAAAGTACTAGGATTCTCGTTAGGAGGGGTTCCTAGGTTGGTAAATTCCGGAACGTTTGCCATTATATTCAACTTCAGTGAATTTTATTAACAATTTAAAACTAAAATTAACAATCCACAATTCACACCTAACAATTAAAATTCACAATTCACACCTATGGTCTCTAAAAGTAAAAACAAACAAATTAACACGCGCTATCAAATCTAGGAGTCAAACCACACACAAACAATAACTTTCCGGACCGAAAACACTAATTGGTGATGAAATCCAACATCGCCGAGTTCAGTACAGAAATGGCGGGTGGAACAGTTACCCCGGCAACCTGCTTAATGAATAGACTGGACCAAGTTCCTCCACTTTAACCGTCTCGAGTGAAGTGAACCCCCCAGAAAATCCAAGTGAGTCTAGCCGACGTCTGCTCCAGGTACAGTGGGATCTTCCCTCCACCGTCACCTTGGGTAGAACCCTAAAGATAATGGTCACTAAGGTTACCAACAGCAACAAATATACCTGGGGGAACAGTCTACGACCCGATAGCACGCAAGGGCAGAGTAACAAGCTCAATCCCCTTGCCGGCTCCTTGACAATAATCCAAGGTTTACCGACAAGTGACCCCAGGCTCCTCGACAATAATCCTAGGTTTACCGTTTGTAGTACGTGCGTATCTGGCGTCTTTCCCAATGAAGGAGGATTGATCCCCTCACTGGTTCGGACACGGTCTCGTGCTTCTCCTTTAAGAGGAGCTTTCCCAGAGCATAAATGTAATAGTTGGATTTATCCTACCACAAGATGAGCTACTTGTTTGGTTTTGCTGTCTTGGAGAGTTAATTACTCTCCTACTCCAAGACACTAGCCCAAGCTATATTGGTGTTTCAGAGCCCTAGAAACGTAAAAATTACTAGATGAATTTTAATTAAGCGCTGTGTTATTAAGGCTGTTATTACTCAAATGGGTAAATGGATACGAAACCAATGGTGTTATGACCCGACTCAACTGAATGCAATCGAATATGATAATGTAATCTTTTCAATTCAATGAATCCTAACTAAAGTAAGGAGAGAGTTTCCATTCACTTCCAACAATGCAAAAAATTGATCACTAAGAGAAAATATAACAAATTCTCTAATGCACTAATTTCATCAAGAAAAACTAATGCAAATCAATTCCAAAATATTTTTTTTATTTTTATTTTTGTGTAAATCCAAATCAAAGAAAACTGATCTAAATCTACGATTGATTTTTCAGAATGTAAACTATGCATTTGTAATCTATGCACAATTCACTTGAAAAGTATGCAAACGTAATCTATGCACATTTTTCAATAATATTATGAAAATGAGAATTCTAATTATGCAAATGTGATCTATGCAAGAGAATTCTCAAACACAAGATGATTCTAATGTAATCTAAGAACCAATCAAGTGCAAGTCGAGAAAATTGGGCGAGAGTTCCAAAGATCAAAAATAAAAACACTCAAAGGCGATTAACACTCATAGGGGGAATTTTTTTTGCAAAAACAAGAGCAAAAAGATGCAAAATTGTGAAAAGACTGAGACAAACCTCCAAGTAATGACCAAAGGAAATAAAATTAAGAATTTCTCAAAAAAGAGACTCAAAACACCCAATTGATAAAAACTTGAAACAAGAATGCCAATGAAACAAGCTTAGGTGAAGATTTATGGCAGATAACCAGTGGATCTGGGCAGCAAAAAACAAATTAAAACCAAAATCTAAAAGGCAAAAAGGAGAAAATTGAAATTTTCTCAATTTTGACAGGGTACGCAGGCAACCTGTTTGCACAGGTGCGGGTACGCTCTGTGCGCAAAGCCGCAGTGCGTACAGGTACGCACTGTGCTGAACTCAGAGGCTGCGTACTTCTAGCAAAACTAAGAAAAAGTAAAATCTAATTTAACCCTAAGCTAAGCCACCCAAACATACAGTCAGACAACCAAAAACCAGAAAGAAAAAAACTTTTCTCAGATCAAAGTTTCATACAAAGGAAAAATCATTCACATCAATGGAGTCCCCAGTATGGTCGCCATTTTGTCAGGCGGAAAGAGTCGACAGTGCGGACACAACCGGCCTCCCTAGAAGCAAAATCTTTCTAGTGACAAACAAGACAATTAAGAGCAATCCTTCTCTAAATATGCATTTATCATACAAGAAATCAAGTGTTTAGATCCTACCTGTAACCCAACCCTGTTGTAGTAGTCCAGCCTCGTCGATCCGGATGAGCTCCTCCTTCTCTTCGAAACCTGCATTCACTAACAATCAAACGATTAAATAGCACCCGAATATCTCATAAAACAAAACATATTTAACATACAAACCAAGGAGTATATGAAACAACTCATAAATAACAAATTGTTGAGAAGAATGGACTTATTTGTATTAATAGGAAACAAAAGAAACCATTACAACCTGAGCCTTGGTGTTGTGCAGGTCCCTCCCAGGGTCCAGCAAGAGTTTTTCCTTTACTTTGATAAGCTCACCCACTTCCAAATGAAACAAGAAAGGATGGGAATCTCTCCTCACAAGCTTCTACAAGGAAGTCCTAATTCCAGCAGCATCTACCCTTAGGAATGTTCAGCTTTCAACCTCCCCTCCCTCTGGCCCAATGCCTGTATTTATAGTGCTCTAGAGGAAGTTAATTAGTTCCACCATGAATGGGATAAGCCCCTCTTTCAATGGGATAGCTCCCCTCTTCATGGGATACGTTCCTTTTCTTTGGGTACATGAACCATCTGGAGGCGCTTCATACACGTCAAACAAACTTCTAGAATGCTCTAGAAATGACCACAAGTAACTTTTTTAAGATGAAACTCGCGCCTTTTGACCTTTACAGGGGTACGCACCCACCCCTTTACATACAGAGCGTACAAGTACGCAGGTATTGTGAACTTGGGTTGCGTACACGCAGGTAAGGCTAAGAGAAACTGCGTACCAGAGATAATTGACTTTAAATGACTTTTCTCTCTTTCTTGGAGTTTGACATGAAGAGCAGAGGCATGAGACTTGCCAAGGAGGATAGTATGACAGTGGATGGAGCCATACTAACTGCAAATAGTCATGGTGACATTTTTTAGTGTAACACTTGTCTAAGTCAATGGGACTTTTATTCCTAAATCTTCTAGGAATAGACATAACAGATGTTTCATATTCCTGCATGGCCATGTTATTCCGCTGTTTAGCTCTTGTTCTGGGATACAAGGGTGAATTCATCAATCCTCTGTTTTCCTGCTCTGTTTTATCTTGTACTTCATTAATCTGTTCAATGAACTGATTTTTAGACATGAACTCTCTCCATACTATGCCTTGTGACCTCACCTGATACTCAACTAGGATTTTGATCAATCCTTGGTGGTAAATCTGTCCTGCTTTAGGCCTGTGTTCATGTTTTACTGTTTCAATCATTCTCAAGAGGCTCCTATATAGGAAATAAGGCAAGTTAATCCTATCCTCTCCCTTAATATGCTGTAGAAGCCTGACATGATACAAGTGGGCAACGCTATATCCTCTATCACAAGTCAAAAACTTCTGGATGACCAAAACCAACTCACCCCATGGTTCATTGAACCATTCCCTGGGTATCCCTTTTGTTCTATCAAAAGTCCCTTTCCGGTTCTTCTCAAGAAAGAAAGTCCAAGCTTTCTCCTTGAAGTGCAGGCCTTTGTAATATTTCTCACCTATCATGGGTAGATCTAAAGCTTGGGAAAGATATTCCTGGGTTACAGGAATAATAACATCTCCTACCCGTGTCTAGTCCTGACTGAAATTATTTATAAAGTCCCTGGTTATCTGTTCAGAGTGGCCATCAAATTTTTGTAAAAAGCTTATCATCCCTGCTTGGTAAATTTTTTCTATAGTTTCCTTCCTGCAACTCTCTATCTGAAATTTTGGCTCTACTCTGACTGACATTGTTTCTGAAAACCAGTGAATGAATGCCTCTACTGTTACTAATTTCATCTTGACAATAAAAATATAACTATTGTTCGTTTTCAAAATGCAATTTTGAAAGCAAAGAAGCTTACCTTCCTCCTCTCAACAATTTAACTCTGATTTCCTTAACCTCTGTTTACTCTTTCTTTGCAGCAGCATTGTTTTAATTCCCTGTTCAAGCAAGCAAACACCTATATATCCCTGTCAATATGCTAATCTCTATTCTTGTAAACAAAATACATATGAAAACAATGTTCCATGTATGCTCATCGCCTTATACTGTTGCCAAAATCAAACCATAGTTTCACTGTGTATGTACAATCATGAAAAATAAGGAGTGTTTTGACTACAGCGCATGCATATGGCTCTCGGCCTCATCATAAAAGTTTTTTTTAAAATTTCCAAAATGCTCTCGGCCTCATCATAAAAAATTTGCAAAAATGCTCTCGGCCTCATCATAAAAAATTTGCAAAAATGCTCTCGGCCTCATCATAAAAATTTTGGAGATTGCAAACATGCTTTCGGCCTCATCATGAAAGTTTGAAGATTGCAAACATGCTCTCGGCCTCAAAACAAAAATAATAAAAAAAACAAAGCGCATTTAAAATGAGTTTTAAATGGCTCGGCAAATGAACTCCCTTTGGCAATAAAAAATCGCACATGACATGGCTCGTTCGGCCCTTAGAAACTTCAATCCCCTGTTTCAGTTAAAACAAAAACAAAAACGAGCAGCAGCAAGGGTTCAATGCCTTAAATTTTTCATTCGGCGTTTTCATGCATATGATATATCAGGGATATGACTGTTGTTGAAGTGTCAATGGGACAACGCACAATAAAACAAAGTGTATAATCAAAACAAGGCGCAGTGCGCATTTCAACCAACAGCGTGCACAATCAATCAACAAATACTGCCATGCAACACAAACACGCCATAACAATCATATTTCTGTGCCTCCTCTGTTCATAGACTTCGTTGTGAACATGGCACGCCATTAAAATTCCACATATGATTCCATCCCCTAACGTGTTATCCATGCAATGAGTTTACATTTAAATGCTGTGCGATTCACTAGTAGTTTATGCCATAATTTACACAGTGAATCAACCGATTTATTGCTGTGGTTTCGGCGTTACCTGTGGTCAACGAGCGCTGAGAAATATCCGGCGCTCCAAATCCCTGTTCAATCATTCCACTGACTGGTGGCAAGGGCAGAGTAATGTAACCATTAATATCAGATAGTTCACAACTTATACTCCACTATTTGCCGAGCTTAAACAAATTATTCCATTACCTGATTGAATCCCGAAAATCGGTGATCACTTGTCGTTAGAACCGGGATGATTTTCCTTCTTAAATCCGCTTAAACTCGCTTCACTCTCCTTTTCACTAGTTTGCAGCTCCAAACACCATCGTTCTGAGATATTTGGCAATGAGGAATCGCCTCTCGTTTATTGGTGTTACAGTGCGTGGTTGGTATGGCCGTCCTGTTTGACCAGTCGCCTGACTGTGTCATGAGGATGGCCGAATCATCGTTTTATTTTGAATGGCATGCGCATAACCCTTGTACAATGCACTGCCCAATGATAACCAGTTGCCATGCCACGGTGTTGACCCCGTACCTGTGTGCTGGCCGTTTGTCGTTTTGGTTATGTTGTTTTATTCATTGCTTAACCTTTGGCTGCATTCAACATAATTACCACCGTCGTGTGCTCCTCATGCGTGCAATGATATTAAGTCATCGTTTGTATTGCAATGAGTGTGTATGCAATTATCATTTGACAATACCCCACCGCAATACTTATATGCACAGTCGTGCCATATGGTTTGCGCGTGGCCGTCCACCATTCCTTATATTATATGCGCCCTTCCTAAGTTTATACCATATGCTTTAACTTATATCATATACCATATGCTTTATATCATATACCATATCCTTTAACTTTATATCATATGCGCTTTGGGTTATGATATATATATGACTATAGCGCATGCAAACCATTTGGACTATGGCATATAGTTTCATATGGTATATATTTGCTTTGATTTCCATATAGCACATGAGTTTTGTTTGTTTTGATTATATAGCACATCTTTATAATTTTAAAATGACCATCTTGGGTCATATTTAAAATTATCACCATCACTAATTCTTGAGCTGTATGTGCAGGTTGAAAAGTTGTCCCAGTTTGGTCTTTTTAAGCTCTTAAAGAAAAATACTTAGAGGTTAATGGGGTTAATGATCATGAAATAAATAGGGAATATGTATGGAAATGAAATGGAATATGATGTATAAGGGTTATAGGGTATGTATAGGGAATATAGGATAGGAAATGATAATGAATATCCTCAGGTACTAATTTCAACTTAACAAAAACTAAAAATTTCTAAGAAAAATTTGAATTTTTAAGCACAAAATGACTATACATATACTCCCCTGGATGATGTCTGTACAAGTGGGATGAAATCAATTGATCAGATGTTGTAGATGGATTAAAAAGTAAACTTTATTGCTGCTCCTTGTTCTTCATGCTTTGGTTCTTGAATTGTTGGTCAGGTCCCTCTGTAATGATTCCTTGTTTCAGGTCCCTCTGCACTGCTTACGGAATATGTACATGTTGTTTTGACATTGGCAGGTCTTTTAGGTCCCTCGGCAATGATTTCTTATTTCAGGTCCCTCTGTTGACAATACAAGTTCCTTCTATACTTCAGCTTTCCAGCTAAAGATCTGATGCAAGTCTCTCCCTTGTTTAAGATGTGACTTGTCCTCAAGTCAGTTGTTGGTGGAGAGTGCCTGCATTGAAATTATGTGAGAACACTAGAACAAGAATAAGGAATTCATAGAGTCCAAGTTGCCCTAGTTTTACCCTATGAATTCGTGTTTGCTAAGTGCGAGTTGCCTGGTTTTCACTAGCAAACAAATTATTTGTTTTTTTATATGTTTTTATTTTATTTTTTATTTTATTTTTTATATGTTTTTTTAATTTTTTTTTTATTATTCAAATACAAGACTGGAAGATGGCTGAGCCTAGTGTGCCATGATTTCCAGTTCTGTATCTTCTATCAGTTGTTTCATAAATGCTTCTTTACTGATAGGCCTATTATAAACTTTGAGCCTATGTCCATTGACTATAAATGAGGTGGAGTCCTGGTCGATTGTCCTGATCTTGACGGCTCCATTGTCAAAGATTTCGTCAATTTCATATGGGCCTAGCCAGTGTGTTGTGAACTTTGCATTGAAGTCTTTGAATTTGGAGTCAAAAAGTAATGCCCAGTCTCCCTTGTGAAATGTCTTTGTTTTGATATATCTGTCGTTCCACTTCATTCTTTGTTGTTGCACCAATGTAGTATGTTCTATGGCTTGTTGACGATGCTCATCCAATTGATTCAGTTCCATGATCCGCTGTTGTTGTGCTTCTGTCAGGTCTAGTCCTAGTTCAGCTGCTAGTCTGTATGTTTGTATCTGAAACTCTATAGGCAATAAGGCCTCTTTCCCATATACTAACTGGTATGGACTAAAACCAGTTGTATTCTTCCATGTGATTCTGTAGGCCCATAGTGCATCTTTTAATTTTTCAGACCAATCTTTTCTGTTCAGCTGTACTGTTTTTGTCATGATATTTTCTAGGACTTTATTTGTTGATTCAACCTGCCCATTTGCTTGAGGATGATATGGTGTAGATTTCCTGTGTTTGATCTTGTATTTCTCTGTTAGATCTCATACCAGCTTTGATGTAAACTGTGTTCCTTGATCTGTTACAATTTGTCTAGGTACTCCATATCTGACAAAGATTTCTTCAAAAAGAAAGGTGACCACTGTATCTTATGTTGCTCTGTTCGCTGCTTTAGCCTCTGCCCATTTGGTTACATAATCTGTACATACTAGGATGTACCTCTTTCCATTTGATGGTGGATTGATAGGTCCAACAAAGTCAAGTGCCCATTGCTCAAATGGTTCTATGAGGACCTGTGGCTTCAGTGGCATCTCATCTGATGTGATTGGTCTCCCTGTTCTCAGGCAACTGTCACATTGCTTGACATATGCCTTAGAGTCTCTGAAGATGGATGGCCAGTAATAGCCCAGTTGCAGCACCTTATATGTTGTTCGTTTGTCTGCAAAATGACCACCACATGGTTCATCATGACATGCTCTTAGAATGTTTAATATTTCATCTTCTCGCACACATTTTTTAATTATCAGATTTGAACCAGTATAAAATAAATCACCATTTACCCAACTATACCTAGAACTTTATCTAACAATTTTTCGTTTTTGCTTTTTAGAGAATTGAGTTGGAAACTTTCCTGAAGATAAATAGTTTGCAATTTCTGCAAACCATGGTGTTTTTACTGTGATGGAAAACAGGTGTTCATCTAGAAATTTATCTACAACCGGATTTGGATCGTTGGGTGAATGTATGCGGGATAGAAAGTCAGCCACTTGATTTTCCTTGCCTGGCCGGTCTTGTATTGTGATATTAAATTCTTGCAATAACAGTAACCATCTTGTTATTCTTCCATTGGTGTTGGGTTTATTCATCAAGTATTTGATTGCTGAATGATCTGTATGAATGAAAACTTGATATCCTGTTATATAGTGTCTGAATTTGTTTACTGCCTGTATAACGGCTAACATTTCTTTCTCTGTGACTGTGTAGTTCAATTCTGCAGGTGTTAGATTCTTGCTGATAAAGTATATTGCATAATTGAACAAGTTCTCTTTCTGCCCAAGAGAGGCACCTATCGCGGTATCAGATGCATCAGTTGATATATGAAATGGCAAAGACCAGTTTGGCCCACGAAGAATGGGTGCAACTGATAATTTCTCTTTCAGAATTTGAAATGCATTTTGACAGTCATTTGTCCAGTGAAATTCAATATCTTTTGCTAATAGTTTGAACAGAGGTTGGGATATTTTACTAAAGTTTTCAATGAATCGTCTATAATAGCCTGCATAGCCTAAGAAACTTCTTACCTCTTTCTGTGTTGTAGGAGGCATTAAGTTAACTAGGACTTGGATTTTTGCTGGATCCACCTTAATTCCCGAAGCAGAAATATGGTGTCCCAGAACTATTCCTTATGTCAACATCATATAGCATTTCTCATTGCTTAATGACAAATTTGTTTCAATGCATCGTTTTCAGAGCTTTCTCAAGGTTATTTAGGCAATCATTATATGTGTTTCCATAAACTGTGAAGTCATCCATATAAACCTCTACACATTCATGAATTAGATCAGCAAATATTGCAAGCACTGCTCGTTGAAAAGTTGCAGGTGCATTGCATAAACCAAATGGCAAAACATTATATGCATAGGTTCCCCATGGGCAAGTGAATGTTGTCTTGTCTTGGTCTTCTGTTGCTATTCTTATCTGGTTGTATCCGCTAAACCCATCCAAGAAGGAGAAAAATTTCTTTCCAGCAAATGAGTCTAACACTTGATCAATGAATGGTAGAGGAAAATGATCTTTTAGTGTAGCTTTGTTTAGTTCTCGATAGTCCACACATACCCTCCACTTTCCATTTTTCTTTGGTACAATAACCAGTGGAGAAACCCATTGACTATCTGAAATAGGATAGATGAATCCAACATTTAACAATTTTTGCAGTTCCTCTTTCACTATTTCTTTCATCATGGGATTCATTCGTCTTTGAGGTTGTCTTACAGGTTTGAGTTGATCATCTGTATAGATGTGGTGGATACATGTGCTAGGATGGATTCCTTGCATGTCAGTGTAATCCCAGGCAAAAGCTTTTGAATATTTCTGTAATAATGCAATTACCTCTTGCTCTTGTGCTGATTGCAACTCGTTTCCAATGTTTAAATGTTTTCTAGGATATACCTCAATTGTTTTTATTGTTGGATTGGAGATTGTGTTTACAGGAAAGATGTCTATAAAAGATTTCCGCAAAGTTTGAACAGTACAAGTTTCCTAAAAGCATTGATTCAAAAGGTTACTTGCAGCTTCATATTGGACTTCTCTAAGCTGCTCTGAAATACTTGGTTCTGAAATGAAAAGATCCATTAAGTCTTCATTCTCTTCTTCTTCTCTAAAATCAAAGAATTGATTTATACTTAAAACTGATTTAGTTTGCTGTTTTTCTTGAGTTTCAAGCACTGATTTTAAAGATGTTGATTGTGCAGGTGAATAAAGAGCAATGTGTTTCCTTTCATCTCCATGTGAAATAATCATGCTTCCTGATCTGCATCCTATGAAGGCATCAATGGTAGCTAACCATGGTCTACCTAAGATTAGAGGATGTCCTCCCAAATTTGTTTTTGGTTCAAGATAAGGAAGTCAACAGGATACTCCCATGAATCCAAAGAGACTATGATATCTTCTAATATTCCTTCAGGAACAACTTTAGATCTGTCTGCTAGTTCTTAAATTGTAGAAGTTGATCTAATGTTGTTTAAATGCAAAGTTTTCATTGTCTCCATTGTCATTACATTTATAGCTGCTCCCAAGTCTATTAATGTGTTTGGTACTGAGAAATTATTTATTGATATAGTAACCATAGGGATACCAGGATCAATATATTTCTCTACTATGGTTTGTGTAGACATGAGGCTTGCTAGTTTACCAATGACTTGGATTGTAGTAGGATCCTTCTTCTTTTTCCCTGATTTCTTAATGCAAAATTCCTTTATTGTTTTAGCATATATTGGTATTTCTTTAATTGCCTTCAACAAAGGAATTTTTACATAAGCATTTTTTAACTCATCTAAGATATCAAATTCAGGAAGGGTTATTTTGTTTTGTTGTTCCACTAACCTTTCCAGATAAGGTGGTGTTTGTGTTGTAATGTTTGTTCCTTTCTGAATTTGTATCTCAGTTTGTGATGTTTCAGGTGATTCTCCTTGTTTAGTTGGTTCTTCTATTATTGGAGGAGAATCCTTTTTAAGCACTTTTCCAGACCTTAGATGGACATCATTAAGAGGAAGAATTGAATATGTGGGAAAACATGCTACTTCCTCTACAGTGTATGCAGATTTGTCCACCTTATTATTCGGATTTGCCATTGGCTGGGTTGGTAATTGAGTTGGTCTGGGTTGATTTGTGGGTAGCTGTAACTGTTGTGGTTGGGTCAACAATGGTGGTGGATTCTGCTGTGGAAATGGGATGGATTGTGGATATGCAGAATGTTGTTGTTGAAATGGTATGGATTGTGAATATTGTGGATATGCAAATGGCTGTTGGTATGTTGCTGGTATTGTTGTTGATACTGTTGAGGTGGCTGGTTTCCATAACCATATCCTCTCCAACCTTATGCAGGTTGTTGTGAATATTGTTGTGGAGGCCAAGCTTGCCATGGCATTGGAGGGGTCCAAGGACTTTGAGGTGGATAGAGGTAATTTTGTTGAGGGAATTGTTGTTGATTTTGTTGAGGCATCCTAGGTTGCCATGGTCTTCGTGGTGCTACATAATAGAAACCTTCTATTCCTGGCACTTCTTCCATTGAGTTCATTTGTAATTCTTTCAATCTTAGACAATCTTCTATGGAATGATTTTTTGTACAAAGACCACAAACCTGAACACTATCCAAAGGACATTCTCTCAATGGATGTTTCTTTCTACATTTGGAACAAAAGATTGCTAGAGCTTGTTCTTGTTCTTCTTTCTTCTTGTTTGCCTTTAGCACATATACTTGTGTCTCTAATGTACTCAAGAGGTCTTTTTTGAAGTTTTCCAATAAGCTTCCTATTTCAGCTCTTGTTATCCCTCCTGCAGCTGACTTTGCTGCTTTTGAACTTGCTTCTCTTCTTCCTGTTTTTGATCTTCCTCTAGAATATTTTTGACATAACTCAACAATTTCTTCGAATGGTAGGTTTGAAATGTCTCCTTTACCCATCACATTCAAAATGTCAAGGTATTCATCCCTTACACCCTTGAGAGAGATTGTTCGAATGGTTTCTTGATTTAGAGTGTTGTTTAGATTTCTGTAGATTATATGCAAATCTTTCCAAATATTCTTCTAAACTTTCATCTTCTTGTTGTGTCATTATGAAAACATCTTCCTTTGAATCTCTAGATCTACAATAAGCTTGATATTTTTTAAGGAAGACTGATCTCATATCATCCCAAGAAGCTATTGTTTTTTCTCCTAAACCCATAAACCATTTTAAGGCTGCTGCTTTTAATGTTGTAGGGAAAAGACGAAGTTTATGAATGTCATCAGTGTACCCATATGTTCTACATAGAATATAAAATTCAAACATAAATGCATCAGGGTATTCTGTGGACATTCCATAAAAATTTGGCAATACAAAAGTAGAATATTTTTCATTTTCACTTCTTCTCCTAATATTGCACTTGTGTCTACTATTGGAAAGCCAAAGGTAGCCTCTTGATCATTACCATCTTCTTGTCTTTTCCGATCGTTTTCTATCTTTCGATCATTTTCTTGTTTTGCCTCCTCCTCTCTCTTTCTTCTCCATTCTCTTTGTTGTCTTTCATATTCAGCTCATTGTTCAGGAGTGAAAATAACAGATCCATGTCCCTCTTCTGCCATTGGTTGATTTGTTTCAATTTTGAGTGGAGTTTCAGGTTGTTGGAAGATAGGAGGATTTATGGATGGAAAGACAGGTTGTTTTCCTTTGATAATTTCTTTTTGTTTTCCAGAAATTGAAGATTGTTTTTGCTTTGCTTCCCAAGCTAACAAAGTTTGCCTCTCAATTAAAGTTAATCTTTGTCCAGTTCTTTGTTTTTCTGCCAATTCCTCAATTATTGGATTACCAGTAACTAGGGTGTTTGATGATCCTATCTCTATTTGTGGGGGGTTTTTAATAAATCTACCTTGAGGATCTCTATATCTAGGCATAAAGAAACATAACTAAAAAGGGATGTAACTAATGTTTTTGTTGTTTTGAAATTTATCTTTCTATTGACTATGCCGATATTTGCCTCCCCGGCAACAGCGCCAAAATGTTGAGCTAATTTGTGTACCTAAATTAACACAATTATTTCTTATCAATCTGGGTTGTTTATGCTTTGAGGCAAGTTCACTATATGTGAAGATCAGATGTAATCAAACCTTGAAAGATAAGTTATTCAAAAGCTTAAAGTAATACATCCTACAACTCTAATTCAATTAGTTTAAAAGAGGAAAAACATTGAAATGGTTCTTGACTCAAGAAGTCCACTTTTGCCTCAATTAACACTTAATGAATCAGAGATTAAAACCAAGAACTTAAGATGGATAAATTATTAATGAAAGAAGCTCTTAACTTAAGAGACACATAAGGTATTCCATCATAATTCATTCATCTCAATATCAAAATCTCAATAAGAAACTACTTGCATGCAAACAAAGGAAACTAGTTTTAATTCATCATTTTAGTAGAAGGGATGCTCAACTTGAACACTTGTTTTTCCAACTTGATAAAGTGATGAATAAGCTAAGAACTAATGAAATCAATCACTATGCATGAACCATAAAGCAATCTGAAATAAAGCTTTGAAAAACCAGTTCTACAATAACCAGATTACAAGAAAATAAAACTAGTTAACAAGGAAGTGTACTTAGCTTGGAATGGGGGCCCTCCACCCTTGCCTTGCACACTTGAGAGGTGATATCAGAAGCTTAAATTCAGTCACACATACATAGCATTGAACAGTAAAATAATAATAACACAAGTCTTCAAATTAACTCCTCAATCCAAAGGTGTCACAACATAAAAGTATAATAAGTCAATACATAAGCCATCAAAGTTTTGGCTTTTAAATAAGAAGTCTCATGAAACAAACTGATCTATATTCACTCAAACAAACCCATCTACTCTCATCCACCTATCTAAGTCGAATTCATTACTCCCATCCCAAGAAAGATGACCAATCCTATAGAATCTCAAAACTGCCCTATTTCTATGGGATTTCTGAATGACTAGTCATGATTGACTAGCACCAAATGGGCCTAATAAATCTTGTTCTGTTCGAACTAAGAATAACTGGCTTAGTCCTAGTTCCCAAGCTGTCCATCCATGCATTCAATTCGTGCCCAAGTGTCCTGCAACCATATCAACCATAGAGCTATTACGGGAATTTCTGAATCTGCCAATTTTGCACTAAAAACCAAACTTTCATAAAAACTTTAGAAATTGAGAAATTAAAATTAAATACCTGAATGGATATCAAATATACATCAAAATGGGATGAATGAAGGTAAAATGGATGGAAAATAGATGGATTAGTAAGTTTCTTAGAGCAAAAATAAGACCAAAACTAAGGCCCAACAATGATCATGATCACGAATAGGTGGGAGGCCTTTGGGAGTCTCAAATACCTTGGAATGATTGTCCAAGAATTTTTGGAGATCTGGAGAAATATATGATTTCAATGTGGGAACCTCTAGTGAACATAATTATGTAATTATGCCTCATTTTTCTTTCTTTAGAAGCTCTGTCATTCCGTTAGAGTTGATTATCTTTCCCTATTTCCCTGCGATACCCCTTAGTTCAACTTCCTTTCCTTCTAAAGAAAATTTCATGAAAAGTTCTTGAAAATTAAAAGCTATTGTACCCAAGGATTGTAGCCATTGGACTCCCAGTACAACATCAACACCACCCATTAGAATGGAAAGCATTGGCCTATTCAATACATATTCTCCCATGGATAACTTGATATTATGTAACTTTCCTGAGCAATTTATGGTTCCTCCACTTGAAACCATCACTTGACACTCTGGTGCTGGATACAGGAAGAAATTCAATTCCTTGGCTATCTTACAATGAATAAAATTATGGGTACTGCCCGAATCAATCAACACTATTACCTTTTTCTTCTTGATATGCCCTTCTATCTTGATAGTTTGAGGAGTGGTAATTCCAACCAATGCATTACAAGATATGGTCGGATTCATTTCTTCTTTCTCTAGAGTTTGTTCCTAGTGTATATCCTCTTCTTTTGACGTTTCTTGTTCATTTTCTTCCTCCTCTTCACAATCTATGTACAATAATTTCTTCTCAACACACTTATGACCTTTAATGTATTTGTTATCACAACTGTAACAAAGCCCTTTTTCTCTTTTTTCTTCCAATTGTTGTGGTGTCAACCTTGTAGGTTGTGGATGGCTAGGGGCAACAACACTTACATCTTTATGATTGTGAGTGGTAGGCTTCCTTGTTGCCATAATTTTGCTTTCGATTTTTCTTGCCAACCTGAATGCCTTCTCCAATGAATCAGGTTCCCAAAGGCGAACCTCATGTTGGATGTTATCCTTTAAAGTCCCTATTAACACATCAATCCTATGCTCCTCTAGAATATATTTTACCCTTATATTCAATTTTTGGAAGTCCTCAATGTGCTCCATCATTGAACCCTTTTGTTTGAGATTTATCAATTGGCTAAAAAAAGTGTTGCTTTTTGTATCCTCATAATGTGCTATCATTTCATCCATAAAAATAGCCCAAGTGACAATTTGTTTACGAGAGAAAAGCCATCGATACCATACAAACTAATTGGGTTCCAAATATAAAGTTGCAATGCATACCTTTTGTGTGTTTTTCACATTATGGAGATCAAAAAATTGCTCCATCTATAGTATCCATGTTACAGGATCCTTGCCATCAAACTTCCTCATATCGATATTTGGAACATGGTGGTTCTTCAATGCAATGTTAGAGTCTATGAAATCATGATTAACATTTATTTTGTTCTCTTCATGAGTTTCCTTTACTACCCTTTCACCATTAGTAAGCATTTCTTGTAGAAACTTTGTCAAATTTGTCTTCAAATCTTCCATCTTAGCTTCCACGCCTTTCTTTAAATCATCCATCTTAGCTTCCACGCCATCCATCTTAGCTTCCATGCCATCCATCTTAGCTTCCACATCATTCATCTTAGCTTCTACGCCTTTCTTTAAACCATCCATCTTAGCTTCTACACCATACATCTTAGCTTCTGTTACTTTTTGTGCAAGTGAATTTTGTTGCACTTGGTCTCATAATTTTTATATATCATGTTGCATTTCTTTCTCTTCTTCACGGGTCATGCTAGAGCTTTCAGGTTGCTAACTAGGTGTTTCCATTTTCTTTCTTCGGGGCTTCACTATGCCCTTTGAATTCCTTCAAACTATTTTTTCAAACCAAACTTATGTTAAAATTTAAAAAAACTACACACTTTTTTTCACTTTGTAGGAGCTCGATATTGGATCTGATGTATCTCTGTAATTTACGATCCCCAAGGTCTGAAAGTGCTTCTTGCGGTAACCCTATGAGTACTCTTTCTAACCCCGCAAGTCTGATCAATATTGGATTGTCCAATGAAGAGTTATGCTAAATATCTCAAGATGACTTGATTATAGACTGGTTCAGTAGAGCGAGGTTGTACAAAGTTCCACGTGTCACTGTTTTGACCTTAGGATTTGAAATTGATACAGAGAAAATGACAGGCCATTTTCTTTCCGTAACTTCTTATGAAATTTCAATCTAATGCTTAGAAAAAAAGTTATGACGATTTTCCCCAGGTCACCTGTTTGAGATGTAATTCAGGATCCTACAAAAAATCTAACTTCCTTGGATGATATCTCTGACAATATAGCGAGACAAGATCCGAAATTTGGACGCGAGGTTCAGAGAGATTTCATCTCAAATGGGTGTTTTTTTAGCTTCTGAAACATCATAGAAAAAAGTTGTAGCGAACATGCCACGATGACCTGTTTAGAGAAGCGAAACCCTAGAATCCAAGCTCTAATACCAAATATTATGAAACCAGCTCACAAAAATATAGAAAATATTGATTAACGACTTAGAAATCAACCTCTTTGAGGGGGCAACCTCCTTTGCATTACATAAATGAACAATTCTTGGATGATACAAATGGCAAAACCTCCTTTCTATATATAGGAGTCTAAGGGGTCACAATATAACCAAAGCTGACCTAACAATAATAATATAAGGGCATAAAAATAATATTAGTGGGCTTCTATGGGGCAAAACAATAACAATATGGGAACAATAGGGGCACAACAATAACAATAATGGATACAATGACAATAGTAATGGGGGAATCACTAGTATTGTAGGGACCTAACACTTTTGGAATCAAGTGAATAACATGATCATAATCACAAATAGGTGGGAGGCCTTTGGGAGTCTCAAATATCTTGGAATGATTGTCCAATACTTTTTGGAGATTTGGAGAAATGGATGATTTCGATGTTTGAACCTATAGTGAGAATAATTGTGCAATTTCACCCCATTCTTAGTTCTTCAAAATATTTGTCATGCCATTAGAGTTTATTATCTTCCATGTTTTCCCTGCGATACCCCTTAATTCAATTTCCTTTCCTTCCCAGAAAAAATAAAAGAAACATTCTTTAAAATTAAAATCTATCATCCCAAAATATTGTAACCATTGGACTCCTAGTAAAACATGAACACCACCCATTGGAATTGAAAGAATTGGACTATTCAATACATATTCCCCCATGGTTAGTTTGATATTATGCCACTTTCCAGAGAAATTTATAGTTCTTCCATTTGAAACCATCACTTGACACTCTGGTGCTGGATCTAGAAAGAAATTCAATTCCTTGGGTATCTTACAATGAATAAAATTATGGGCACTACCTGAATCAATCGACACTATTACCTTTTTATTATTGATATATCCTTATATCTTGAGAGTTTGAGGAGTGGTATTTCCCACCAATGCATTACGAGATATGGTCATATTCATTTCTTCTTTCTCTGGGGTTGGTTCTTGGTGTATATCCTATTCTTTTTTATGTTTCTTGTTCCTTTTCTTCATCCTCTTCCCAATATATGTAAAATAATTTCTTCTCAACACAATTATGGCCTTTAGTGTATTTTCTATAACAATTGTAACAAATCCCTTTTTCTCTTTTTTTCCTCTAGTTTTTTTGGTGTCAACATTGTAGGTTGTTGGAGGCTAGGAGCAACAACACTTCCATCTTTATAGTTGTGAATGGTAGACTTCCTTGTGTCCATAATTGTGCTTTCAACTTTTCTTGCCACCTTGAATGTCGTCTCCAATGAATTAAGTTCCAAAAGGAGAACCTCATGTTGGATGTTATCCTTCAAAGTCCCTATGAATACATCAATCCTATGCTCCTCTGCAATATTATTTACCTTGATATTCAATTCTTGGAATTCCTTAATGTACTCCACCATTGAACACTTTTGTTTGAGGTTTATCAATTGGCTAAATAAGGAGTTGCTCTTTGTATCCTCATAATGTGCTATCATTTCCTCTATAAAAATCAAACAAATGATAAGTGGTTTACAATAACAAAGCCATCAATACCATAAAAACTGATTGGGTTCTAAATATAAAGATGCAATGTGCACCTTTTGTGTGTGTTTCACATCATGTAGATTAAAATATTTCTCCATTTGTAATATCCATGTTACTGGATCCTTTCAATCAAACTTGCTCATATTGATGTTTGGAATGTGGTTGGTCTTTAATCTAAAGTTGGAGTCTCTAGAATAATGATTAACATTCCTTTTTTTCTCATCATGAGTTCAATGGAATACCTTGTCGCCATTAGGAAGCATTTCTTGTAGTAACTTTGTCGAAACTTCCTTCAAACCTTCCATATCTGCTTTTAAACCATCCTTTAAACCTTATATATCTACTTTTATTTTTTATTCTAAGCCATCCAACTTAACATTCATCATCGCTTCCAATTCATTTTTTGTTACTCTTTATGAGAGAGAAATTTGTTGCACTTGGTCTCGTAATTTTTATATATCTTGTTGCATTTATTCCTCTTCTTCATGTGTCATAGTAGAGATTTCTCCTTGCTTACTAGGATTATCCATTTTTTTGTTTCGAGGCATGTCAGAACCAAATAATGATATCTATTCATTAATGATCTGAATGTTGGGCAAACTTGTTAATTCTATGCAAGCTCCCTCATCGATATTAAAAAAATATGTGTTTAGGATTGTTTCAAATTAACCAAAATGTGAGGAATTATGTGTGAAGTGTTGAGTGTCTTTTATGAGAAATTTATGAAGTTAATTAGCTGTTTAAAACACATATACAGTAAGTAAATTGTAAAGAAGTAAAACACAACAACTCATAACACAAAGATCATAAAGGAGTTCACCCCTCCTCAGCTACATCTCCTTGGACATGCTTCAATGGCTAGGCCCTCTTTGGATTAATGGTCAATTCTATGATTACATGCACCTGCAGTGCTCCAGTAGCTTTGAAACCTACTCCTTTCGATTCAGAAGACCCAAAAACCCCCAAAATGACTATACAAGCTCTGCTATTGGACTTTAGCTGATCTAGGCCTAACCTCCTCTCCTAGTGGCCCTAAGCTTCCTTAAAATTCAATGTAGAAAAATCACATACAAAAGTGCCTCTCTACCTCTACAACCCATTCCATTGTGTTCAGAGCATCCAAATCATCTAGGAATGGCTCTTTCTGAGCCAAAATTGGTCGAAAATTGAAGAAGTTATTGTCTCTTTAGTTTTCCCCTAGGAAAACTCCACCAAATCTGGAGAAACACCAGTTAACCCCACAAAAAATGGAGCAATGTCGGATTTTTTGGACTTGCCAGAACTGCCGCAAAATTAATCTGCACTTAATTAATGGGATAAACATGGTTTAATTATCGTTAAAATCCACTTAGTCCGTTAAGCGCACAGTTAGCACTAAGCACTAGCTCCTGGTTTTGAGCTATTGGTCACATGTGAAGGGGGTTGGCCATAGATTGTTAAGAAACATTGGCATGACATAGTGGTAAGGCTTTGGGTTTGTGTGGGCAAGGTCGTGGGTTCGACTTTGCTGACCTGCCAAATAACATTTTGTCACTGTGCACCGATTCTGATAGGCCCTTGGGGAGGGACACATGGTGGTCTCCGGGCTTGCCACATATCCTCTTCTCATTGGTCCTTCCCTGTCCAATAACAAAGATTCCAACTCATTAAACTATAGACCAATAAAAAATTGCCACTTGGCATGACCTCACTGGTTGTTGACGAAACTTTTGACCTACACAGTCATCTGCCACGTCAGTAGTACGGACTGCTGACTGGGCAGTGACTATATTTTTTTTTGAAAAATTCTTCTATTTGGCAAAGTAGATAGAAGTCCCTATCTTTCTCATACGAACTCCGTTTTGAGTGAAATGAGTTACGTTGCGATCGTATCGCCGAGATGGACACGGTCGTTCAGGTTTTGAGCAATTTTGAGCACTTTGATTTTTGAGAAAATTTCTGCCCCTAATCTAGATTCTGATCACTCCTTCATACTGACAAGCTTTTGGACCCACAAAACCTGGTTATTTGATGAGAGCTGAATACTCTTCTCATTCCCAAGTTCTATCAATTTATTCTACTTGGAAAAATCTCGATGAAAACCACTTGGGTTCATTGACATACCTTGCCTTGCAAATGGCTTGGCACTTCAACCAATGTTCTCCTTTTGCTATTGACCCAATCCAACACTTGCTAGATTCTTGATGATTAAACACCTTGCTGTACCAAAGCGATCCCTTAGTGCTTGGAAAGTTGATCAATGGCCTTCCCACTGAGAATCATGTTCCTCCTTTGCAACAAATGCATTTGATGCAAGCTTCTCCTTGGAAACAACTTTTCCAAGTTAAGTCCATCTTAGTGAACTACATCAATGAGTTCCCATATCAGTAATAAAAAGAAAAGAAATGACCATTCTTTTACCTCAACGGTTCCAAATTCCACATCCGGAAGAATTCATTCACCATCTCTTTCGCTTCTTGGTGTCAACACATCAAATGGTCTACAATGGCTGCAATTTTTTTTGAAATTTTTGTCCACTTTCGCATCTTGATTCCATCATCCTCTAGTATTAACATGCTTCTCATGTCATGATTTGAGAATGAAGGCTAATCATGAGCCTCTTGCTCAAGCATGGAACTTCGAAAATCCTACAACATCTTGTCATAAGAAACAACATTAACCTTGAAAAGCACTCATGAAAGAATATAGCTTGACGGCCTCTTCCTTTTGCTTCTTCAAAGAAACAAATGTCACATCATGTGAACATCGCCATGTACGCTTACATCTTGGTGTATAAACCATCGACTAAACACAAGTTGACAAAACATGCTTCCTCAAACAATTCATCACATCTCCCTTTCATCTTTGGAGACAAAATCAACTCTTCCAAGTCGATATAACATACATGTAACAATCAATAGACCACACAAGCCGACATTCATGCATGTGCAAATGATCAACATTCTCAAGTTGTAAATATACACGTTAACAAAGAAATCAACCAACTCAAGTCAATCACTCATGCATGTTCAAGTACAATGAAACTCTTAAAAATTACATCGTTCACACACACAAACTCTCATGCATGTATAACAATTCTCAACTCTCTCACAAGCACAATCACAGGTACAAGAATCCCATTGGTATGTATGAGTACTTAAAGAGCTGAAATGACCAAATTTTCGGCAATAGAGTGAGTCAACATACTCCACTTTTGAACACCTTCTTGGAGTAAACATGCAAGTTCAAGAATGTAACATGCATCCAAATTTGTAGTTGAAAATTTCCATCTTTGTTGCATCTAAGTGAGTCAACATAACTCTACTTTTCCAACATCTTGCTTCATGCAATATGCAGCATAATTTTAGGAGAAGAGAAATGCATCCAAATAACAAGGAAATGCATCAATAAGGCAAGATGTGCATCAATTATCAAAAGAAATGAAAGGCCTTAATTGGTTAAGAAATCTAACCATCTCTTTACAAACCATTTCAATGATGCTTCTTTCAGCTGCACTTCATCATGTGTATCATCCTGAACCACATCAATTATGGAATGCTCTTTTCCATTCTTGCCAAAATCTCTCTCCACCTTCTTCAAATGTTGTGGATGACTTGTTGGATGCAGAGTCCAACACTTGTCTACAAGATGACCCTGCTTATGGCAATGAGTGCAAAATAATTGCATCTTCTTTTCAACATGGTTTCCATTATCTAGTGGACCTTTGGCTTTCTATCTCTTTTGTTTTAAAATTTTCCTGCGTATGGCTATATCCTTCCAACACCTTGAAACAGTATGGTTATTCAAACCACAAAAGGAACATGTAAATTTTCTCCAAATCTTATGTGAAGATTTACCATGTTTATCATAATAAAAAGAAACTTGATTAAAGGCAGATTTATACCTTGCACATTCACCTTTTTCGCCTTCTTGAAGAGGTGAATTTGATGAGGTAGTGGATCTCTTTAGAATACCAACAATGTTTTCAATGACCTTAGAGCTTTCAACATCCTCTTGTTTTCCATTTCCATTAGTTGCATGCTTATGAGTATCTTCTTGAAAAGTGGGTATAAAAAATTTTCATTCTTCATGAACATAAACTTCACAAGCTTGAGGTAATTAACATGTAATGAAAGTCCTTCTTTGAACACCTTCATGTGCCTCCTTGGCTTTGGAGTATTCTCCATCATGTTGTCCATAGCCAAGACCCAAATACCTAGGCCTTTCCTCAACAACAATTGGCTCAACTATTCCTTGTGCATGTTTTCCTAACCCTTTACCTTCATAACCCATATTCATTAATAATTTGGACCTATTACTCTAGTGTGTCTTTCAAAAGAACCAAAACATTCATTTTGAGAGGAAATTGAAGATAAAATTGAATTGCATACCTCATTTTCATGCACATACTTGGCTAGGGTTTCCTTGGCATCATGGAGTTGAATCTCCATTTCATGCATATTTTCAAGAAGCTCTTGCTTCTCCTCCTTCATGGCCATCAACTTCTCTTGAAGTATAATGTTCTCCTTCCTATCTTCATTCAGCTCTTGCACCATATCTCTCATGATGATAAGCTTTTGTAACATATCTAAATCAAAGAGTCTTGCTAAGGAAGATAGATTATAAACATCACTTGTTGAAGCAGCCATCACACTTGTAATGCATCAAAATGATTCACAAAGCTTCAAAAATTTTCTCAACAAAGAAGCAACTCATACCATCTCAAGGTTAAAATGAGCTAACAGTGCTCTAATACCAACTTGATCTGAATGATGGAAAAACTTGTTAATGCTATGCAAGCACATCATCAGTATTAAAAAAAATATGCGTTTAGGATCGTCTCAAATCAATCAAAATGTGAGGAATTATGTGTCAAGTGTCAAGTGTCTTTTATGAGCAATTTATGAGGTTAATTAGTTGTTTAAAACACATATACAATAAGTAAATTACAGTGAAGTAAAACACAACAAATCATTACACAAAGATGATAAAGGAGTTCACCCCTCCTGGGATACATCTCCTTGGACCTGCTTCAATGGCTAGGCCTTCTTTGGATTAATGGTCAATTCTCTAATTACATGCTCCTACAGTACTCCAATGGCTTTGCAACCTTCTCCATTGGATTCAGAAGACCCAAATACCCCAAAATTACTATCCAAGCTCTACAATTATACATCAGCTGATCTAGGCTTGACCTCTTCTCCTGGCGGCCTTAGGCTTTCTTATCCTTCAATGTAGAAACGTCACATACATAAGTGCCTTTCTTCCTCTGCAACCTATTCCATTGTGTTCAGAGCATCAAAATCACCTAGGAATGACTCTTTATGAGCCAAAATTAGTCGAAATTGAAGAAATTATGGTCTCTTTAGTTTTTCCCCTAGGAAAACTCCACCAAATCTGGAGAAAATCTAGTTAACCCCACCAAAAATGAAGCAATGCTAGATTTGTCGAACCTGCCAGAACTGCCAGCAAGTTAATCAGTGCTTAATTAAGGGGATAAACATGGTTTAATATCGTTAAAATCCACTTAGCGCATTAAGCGTGCGGTTAGCACTAAGCACTGACTCCTGGTTTTAAGGTGTTGGTCAAATGCGGAGGGGGTTGGCCCACGGCGTTGACACTCTCCTCCCTCAACCGCCACGTGCTATCACATGAAATACATATCGCACCCATAGATTGTTAAGAAACATTGGCGCGACAGAGTGGTAAGGCTTTGGGTTTGTGTGGGTGAGGTCACGGGTTCGACTCCGCCGACCTGCCAAATAAACTTTTGTAACTGCGCGCCAATTCTAATAGGCCCTTGTAGAGGCACACATGGTGGCCTTTGGGCTTGCCACATGTCCTCTTCTCATTGGTCCTTCCCCGTCCAATAAAAAATGCCAACTCATCAAACTGTAGAAAAACGAAAAAGCACCACTTGGCGTGACCACACTGGTTGTTGACCAAACTTTTGACCTACATAGTCATCTGCCACATCAACAGTACGAACTGCTGACTAGGCAGTGACTGTAATTTTTTTTGCAAAATTCTTCTATTTGGAAAAGTGGATAGAAGTCCCTATATTTCCCATACGAACCTCGTTTTTAGTGAAATGAGTTGCATTGGGATTGTATCGCCAAGACGGACGCGGTCATTCAGTTTTTGTGGAATTTTGAGCACTTTGATTTTTGAGCAAATTATGCCCCTAATCCAGATTCTGATCAATCCTTCCTACTGACAGGCTTTTGGACCCATAAAACTTGGTTATCTGATGAGAACTGAATACTCTTCTCCTTCCCAAGTTCTATCAATTGATTCTACTTGGAAGAATCTCCATGACAACCACTTGGGTTCACTAACATGCGTTGCCTCGCAAATGGCTTGGCACTTCAACCAATGGTCTCCTTTTGTTGTTGACCCAATCCAAAACTTGTTGGCTTCTTGCTGATTAAACACTCTGTTTTACCAAAGCGATACCTCAGTGCTTGGAAAGCTGTCTGATGGCCTTCCCACTGAGAATCATGTTTCTCCTTTGCAACACATTCATTCGATGCAAGCTTCTCCTTGGAAACCACTTTTCCAAGTTAATCCCATCTGAGTGAACTACAAAAATGAGTTCCAATATCAGTAATAACAAGAAAATAAATGACCATTATTTTACCTCCATGGTTCCAAATTCCACATCTGGAAGAATGCATTCGCCATCTCTTTCACTTCTTGGCATCAACACATCAAATGGTTTACAATGGCTACATATTTTTTTGGCACTTTTGTCCACTTTCACTTCTTGATTCCATCATCCTCTAGTATTAACATGCTGCTCATTTCATGATTTGAGAATGAAGGCTAATCATGAGCCTCTTGCTCAAGTGTGGACCTTCCAAAATCCTGCAACATCTTGTCACAAGAAACAACATTATCCTTGAAAAACACTCATGCAATAATATAACTTGACAACCTCTTTCTTTTGCTTCTTCAAAGAACAAATGTCACATCATGTGAACATAACCGTGTACTCTTATATCTTGGTGTATAAACCATCAACTAAACACAAGTCAACAAAACATGCTTCCTCAAACAACTAGATTTCAAGTCAAGCAAAAGCATGTACAACAACTTGACGATTTACAACAAGAATCCACATTCTCATGAAACAATTCGTCATATCTCCCTTTCATCTTTGGAGACAAAATCAACTCTTCCAAGTTGATATAACATACATGTAACAATCAATAGACCACACAAGCTGACACTCATGCATGTGCAAATGATCAACATTCTCAAGTTGACAACAGACATTTTAACAAAGCAATCAACCAACACAAGTCAATCACTCATGCATGTTCAAGTACAATGAAACTATTAAAAATTCCACTGTTCACACACACAAACTCTCATGCATGTATAACAATTCTCAACTCTCTCACAAGTACAATCACAAGTACAAGAATCCCATTGGTATGTACGAGTACTTAAAGAGCTGAAATGACCAAATTTGTTGCAATAAAGTGAGTCAACATACTCCACTTTCGAACACCTTCCTAGCGTAAACATGCAAGTTCAAGAATGCAACATGCATGCAAATTTGTAGTTGTAAATTGCCATCTTTACTGCATCTAAGTGAGTCAACATAACTCTACTTTTCCAACATCTTGCTTCATGCAATATGCAACATACTTTCAGGAGAAAAGAAATGCATCCAAATAACAAGGAAATGCATCAATAAGGCAAGATTTGCATCAATTATCAAAAGAAATGCAAGGCCTTAATTGGTTAATAAATCTAACCATCTCTTTACAAACCATTTCAATGGTGCTTCTCTTAGTTGTACTTCATCATGTGTATCATCTTTACCCACATCAATTATGGAATCCTCTTTTCCATTCTTGCCAAAATCTCTCCCCACCTTCTTCAAATGTCGTGGATTTGACCGTGCTTATGGTAATGAGTGCAAAATAATTGCATGTTCTTTTCAACATGGTTTCCATTATCCAATGGACCTTTGGCTTTCAGTCTCTTTTGTTTTAAAAGTTCCCTATGTATGGCTATCCTCTTCCAACACCTCGAAACAATATGGTTATTCAAACCACAAAAGGAACATGTAAATTTTCTCCAAATATTATCTAAAAATTTACCATGTTTATCATAATCAAAAGAAACTCGATTAAAGGAATATTTATACCTTGCACATTCAACTTTGTCGCCTTCTTGAAGAGGTGAATTTGATGAGGTAGTGTCTCTCTTATGAATACCAGCAATGGTTTCCATGACCTTAGAACTTTCAACATCCTCTTGTTTTCCATTTCCACTAGTTGCACGCTTATGAGCATCTTCTTGAAAAGTGGGTATAAAACTTTTGCATTCTTCATGAACACAAACTTCACAAGCTTGAGGTAATGAACATGTAATGAAACTTTTTGTTGGAACATCTTCATGTGCCTCCTTGGATTTGGAGCATTCTCCATCATGTTGTCCATAGCCAAGACCCAAATACCTAGGACTTTCCTCAACAACAATTGGCTCAACTATGCCTTGTGCATGTTTTCATAACCCTTTACCTTCATAACCCATCTTCATTAATAATTTGGACCCTATTCCTCTAGTGTGTCTTTCAAAAGAACCAAAACATTCATTTTGAGAGGAAATTGAAGATAAACTTGAATTGCATACCTCATTTTCATGCACATACTTGGCTAGGGTTTCCTTGGCATCATGGAGTTGAATCTCCATTTCATGCATATTTTCAAGAAGCTCTTGCTTCTCCTCCTTCATGGCCATCAACTTCTCTTGAAGTATAATGTTCTCCTTCCTATCTTCATTCATCTCTTGCACCATATCTCTCATGATGATAAGCTCTTGTAACATCTCTAAATCAAAGAGTCTTGCTAAGGAAGATAGATTATAAACATCACTTGTTGAAGTTTCCATCACACTCGTAATGCATCAAAATGATTCACAAAGCTTCAAAAAGTTTCTCAAAAAAGAAGCAACTCAGACCATCTCCCTTCTTCAGCTTACACACATAAACTTGCACACGGTTAAATTCTCTTTGCAAAATTACAAAACCAATAGCTAATTTTCAAGCTAGCCTTGGTAAATGATCTCAGGGTTAAAATGAGCTAAAAGTGCTTTGATACCAACTTGATCTGAATGTTGGGAAAATTCTTTAATTCCATGCAAGCTCCCTCATCAGTATTTAAAAATACGTGTTTAGGATTGTCTCAAATTAACCAAAATGTCAAGAATTGTGTCAAGTGTTGAGTGTCTTTTATGAGCAATTTATGAGGTTAATTAGTTGTTTAAAGCACATATACTTTAATTAAATTGTAGAGAAGTAAAATATAGCAACTCATAACACAAAGCTAATAAACGAGTTCACTCTTCCTGGGCTACATCTCCTTGGATCTGCTTCAATGGCTAGGGCCTCTTTGGATTAATTGTAAATTCTCTGATTACATGCACCTACAGTGCTCCAATGGCTTTGCAATCTACTCCATTGGATTCAAAAGACCCAAAAACCCCAAAAGTGACTATCCAAGCTCTACAATTGGACATCAGCTAATCTAGGCTTAACCTCCTCTCTCGGTGGTCCTAGGCTTCCTTGAAATTCAACATAGAAAGATCACATACAGAAGTGCCTTTCTACCTCTGAAACCTATTCTATTGTGTTTAGAGCATTCAAATCATCTAGTAATGACTCTTTCTGAGCCAAAATTGGTCAAAAATTGAAGAAGTTATGGTCTCTTCAGTTTTCCCCTAGGAAAACTCCACCAAATCTAGAGAAACTCTAGTTAACCCAGCTAAAAATGGAGTAATGCCATATTTTTCGAACCTGCCAGAACTGTCTCCAAGTTAATCCATGCTTAATTAATGGGATAAATAGGGTTTAATTATCGTTAAACTCCACTTAGCGTGTTAAGCATGTGGCTAGCACTAAGCACCAGCTCCTGGTTTTGAGGTGTTGGTCACATGCGGAGGGGGTTGGCCCTCTCATCCCCCAACCACCATGTGCTATCACATGAAATACATATCGCACCCATATATTGTTAAGAAACATTGGCGCGACATAGTGGTAAGGATTTGGGTTTGTGTGGGTGAGGTCGCAGGTTCGACTTCGTTGGCCTGCCAAATACACTTTTGTCACTGTGCATCGATTCTGATAGGTCCTTGGGGAGGGAAACGTGGTGGCCTCCAGGCTTTACAGATGTCCTCTTGTCATTGGTCCTTCTGCATCCAATAAAAAATGCAAACTCATCAAACTGTAGACCAATAAAAAAGCACCACTTGGTGTGAGCTCACTGGCTGCTAATCAAAATTTTGACCTACACAGTCATCTGCCACGTCAGTAGTACAGACTACTGACTGGGAAGTGACTATAATTTTTTTGTGCAAAATTATTCTGTTTGGCAAAGCGGACAAAAGTCCCTATCTTTCTCATATGAACTCCATTTTGAGTGAAACGAGTTGCGTTGAGATCGTATTGCCAAGACAAATGCGGTCATTTAGTTTTTGAGCAATTTTGAGCACTTTGATTTTTGAGCAAATTTTTGCCCCTAATCTAGATTTTGATCAATTACTATGCCCTTTGAATTACTTTAGACTAAGTTTTCAAGAAAAACTTATGCAAATTTACAAAAATACACACCTTTTCTTTTCTTTCTTTTTAGATATTGATATTGAAATAATTGTATCTTTGTAATTTTAGCCTCCCTAGGTTTGAAATTTTGTCCTTTGGTATCCCCATGAGTCTTCTTTCCAATGCCACAAGGCAGAACAAGATTGGATTCTTTAAGGTAAATTTATGCCAAATCTTCCATGATGACATGATTATCGACTGGTTGAATAAAACGAACTTGTATGGGATGCCACATGTCACTGTTTAAACCTTTTTCCCTGAAATTGATACATGAGAAACTAAGTTCCTTGCACATTTAGTAACTTTTGATGGAATTCAAATATGATTCTTGAAAAGAAAGTTATGATGATTTTACCTAGGTTACTTGTTTGAGACCAAATTATGGAGCATGCAGAAAGCCTAACTTCTTCGATCCATATCTCAGAAAATAGATTGGAAAAAGATTTGAATCTTTTACACGTAGTTCACCAAGATTTATGCTCCACATGGTCAAAATTTCAACTTTTAAAGCCTCGTAGAAAAAATTTATAGTGAAAATTCCAATATGGCCTATTTGAAATAATGAAACCCTAGAATCCAAATCTTTGATACGAAATGTTATGCAACTAGATCACAAAAAAGAAGAAAAAATAGATCGATGACTTGAAAATTATCCTCTTTGAAGGGGAACCTCCTTTACATCACATAAATGAACAATTCTTGGATGATACAAATGAGAAGACCTCCTTGGTATATAAGAGTCTAAGGGGTCACAATATAATTAGAGCCTACACAACATAATAATGTAAGGGCACAATAATAAGAATGGTGGGCTTCTATGGGGCACAAAAAATTACAATATGGGGGGCTACATGGGCACAAGAATAAAAATAAGGGGGGGGGGGGGGGGGGTATAATAACAATAATAATAAATGGGATACACTAACAATAACAATAAGGAGGCTACACTAGTATTATAGGGACCTAACATGGACCGTTGGATCAAATAATTTCGGGCCATTGGATCTGGAAGGGATGTTGGTGTATTAAAGGATGGAAAGTGTTGGCATGTTGGTGTTGCCATTGATGTTACCTGATCTATGCCATGTATTCATGAGTCTTTATGTATTGTATTGAGTCCTATGTATGTCTTGAGAAGGTTGTCATGATGTTGTAGATGTCACAATGTCAAAAAGTATGTAGGAAGTTTTCATGATGGATTAGGGTCACTCCTGAAGCTAAGCCAAGAGATTGTTGTCTCTTGGTAAATGCCCCATAATTATGAGTTTGATGCCTTGTACTGAGTCATACTGAGTCATACACATGTTTTCATGATGTCAAGTTGTGTGTGGAAGGCTGCCATATTGGCCTAAACATCCTTCTGAAGCTGAGCTACAATTTTGAAGCAAGGTTGATGTGAATTGATGCATGCTCTGTTATAGTTGCTGGGAGCTATAACTGCATAGAGTGGTTGAAGTCTCTCAGCCACTGGGAGGTCAATGGTAAGGATGCAGCTATAGCCTCTAGGAGATAGTATTCATCCCAACGACTATGCCTCTAGGCGATTTTTCTTTGGACTACGCACACACATCAAGTGTTTTTATGATGGTTTTGTTTGAGATTTTTCATGTAAAGGTTAGAAAAAGGTCAAGGAACTTCTAGAAAGTGATTACAGTTGAAAATATCTCTCATAGATGGAGTTAGTGGTGGATTAATTCAAGGAGAAAATATCAGTGATTAGAATCAATTTCGTGGTATGAAAAGTGTTGTTGTGTACTCCATCACCTGTACCATTTACTGAGTTAATCATCTCAGAAATTTACAAATAGGAGGAATTTATGTGGCCATTTGGTTGGTTCATTGGTGAATGTGGGAGAATGCATGCATTGGGAACTAAGGAGAGAATGTTCAAACTTCAATGGCTATATAATATTGTGCAAAATTCTAAATTTATTCATAGATTAGATATCAGTTGTGAATCAATTTTTTGTGCAGGGATTGAAGACTTGTTTTTGAAGGCAGAGTGTTATAACCCTATTTTCCACTCTATCATAGTGAGAAAGATCCAAGTTCAGCTTACCTTAGTTGCTAGAATGCATCCCCTTTCACCTTTTCTTTTACTTATGTGAGATTTCCCATGATAAAAGGGTGGAATTACATTATTGATTTATTTCTCATAATTATTTTGCTAAAATATTATAATTATGAGATAATAATTATTTCATATTTGAGAGAATGGAGAAAAATCCCATAATTGTGTAAAAGGTTTCTAGAGTTTATCATTCCCAAGGAGATCAACTTGACTCACTCGTGTATTAGTTGGCTAGGGGTCCATTATTGTAGAAGTTTTGTAACTTCTCAATCCCCTAGGTGTCTAGATACATTCTCCTAGAGGATAGAATGAGCCTATATAATCTCACCAAGAGGAAAGGGGGTTAGAGGGTATCCAAACTATAGCACAAGAGCTCTGCTGTATTTTGAGAAGGAGACCATACTATAAGCTTAAGGATATGATCTCATCTTTTGAAGGTATAATTGTACCATTTTGTTTATGATTAATGAAATTACATGTTCCCTTTCCTGCAAATCTATGCATATGGTTAATGATACATGTTAATGTTTGTTTCAGTTAAAGAAGCCTATTTGTGGTTTTTGATTGGAGATGCATGTGTGCAAGTGGTAGATCTTTTATATAAGGCAAGATCCCTTGGTTGGAGCGAATACTTTTTGCAATGAACCCAACGCTCTTCACTGATTTCTGAGGGCTATATGCCTGAGCTAAAACCATTAGTGTACGGGTTACATGCATGATTGAATGCTTAAGCATATAGATCAAGATTCATTTCTATGATTGAACTAGTCATATATTTTTCTATCTAGTAACCTTGTTAGGAACATATGGTTGCAAAGCAATAGCTCCTTGTGTGCATAATTTATCACAACAAAACTGGTGCTTTCAATGAGATCTTTTCTCTTTTTCCCTCTTTGTTTTGAGATTTCTTCTCTTTTTCTTTGGATTTGGTTTTTGTGGTCTTTGATTTAGTTCTTTGTGGTTGTATGGATTCATTTAGATCTCCAATAGTTTGATTTTCTTCAGATCTAAGCCAATCTTGGATTTGAATTTTTCTTTTTGTTTTTTATATGAGAGAATAACAGATCTGAGAATTAAAATCAAATTCTAGAATTTTTCATACAAAATTTGATTGAATTAAACTCATATCTAGATTCCTCTCGAAATTTCATCCAAAAAAATGCATTGAGAATCAGACTCCGTATAAGGATTTTATGGTCGATTGAAGTTAGCTAGCGAAATTCCTTCCTCAGCTTCACCCACAAGTTGTCTTACAATGACTGAAACCCTGGCCACACAATTAGCCTATGCTATATGCGGCTATATCCACTATGATCTACCACTCATCTATACGGTTGAGACTATAAGTCCAGAAACTGTAAGAGACCCTATATGATCTGTTCTTTCAAGTCTGATTTGTTTTAGCCTCTGCCTGCAGTCTAGATTTGTTACAAATATGATCCCTGATAGCTTGTTGAATTGGATTTGGGTTGTTCATCTGAAGGGGTTTATTTCTTCATAATTTTTTTCAATTATTCCTCTTCTCTTTGGTTGGATTTTGGTTTCTTGGATCTACTGTCACTACTATTATCAACTGCTAAACATTTTTTAATCTAAATCCATTTTGCTTGGCTTATTTTGGGTCCTCCTCTACTTATCTCCTTCAATTTTTTCTTGAGGGTTTTGAGTGATTTGGTTGGGGATATTGACCTCATCTTTGGATCTAATATTTTAGGTATGTGTGGTTGATTAGGTGACAGATTAGATCTACTTTTCATTTCAGTTTTATAACCATTCTTGCTTTTGTCACTTTTGGATGAGTGATTTTCTTTTTGTTTGCCTGTTTTTTATTGCAAGTGGTGGTGTTTTGTTATGGTTGTGCAAGTTGTCACCTAATAATTTTATTTGGGTGTGTTTGATATATTTATTATCTCTCCCTCTTAATATTTTCTAGGCATTCTTGCCTGTAGGGTTTGGTTTTGACCATTGTAGAACATTGACTCTTCTTGAGACATTGCACTACAACCCTCGCTTTTGACATTGCTAATATTTTGAAAACCATTCTGGTGAACATTTCCAAGAATCCCAATGTTATCGAGAATATCTTCATCGGAGTTGAGTGTTTCCCTGAAGAAATCAAAATTGACACCGATCTCTTTAAATAGTTTCAAGATGTGTTCGCTTGGTATTATGAGGAAATGTTTGGGATTGTCCTAGTATATTTCAGTATTATATCAAGACTTAAGAAAATGCAAAGCCTATACGGAAAAAGCCTTGACCGGTTAACCCTAGGAAAGCCGTGATTATCAAGGCTGAAGTAGAGAAACTACTTAAGGCAGGTTTCATATACACTGTTCCTTTAACTAAATGGGTTTCAAATCTAGTCCCTGTTGACAAAAATAAAGGAAAAATATGGGTATGCATCGATTTCATGGATTTGAATAAAGCCTGTCCTAAAGAAAATTTCCCCACTCCATTTATAGATCATATTATTGATGAGTGTATGGGGAATGAGATATTTTCCTTCATGGACATATTTTCTAGATATAACAAAATAACAATTATTCTTGAAGATCAACATAAGACAAAATTTATTTTCCCCTGAGGTATGTTTGCATATAGCAAAATGCCTTTTGGCCTTAAGAATGTTAGGGCTACCTTTTAGCAGGCTATGTCATACTCTTTCCATGACATCAAGCATATAATTAAAGCTTATTTGGATGATTTAAATGCTCATCTTGGTTTAAAGGGGCTTCAACCAGGTTCATAGGGTACTACACACCAAAAAAACCCTCAACCACTAGCCCTTTCGACAACAACCTACAAGCAGATCGCAGTCTCACTCGAAGTAGTTATGGGGGGCTACAGAACCAAGTTTCCAAAACCAGAGGGATATGTGCGCTGAGGCATCTGTGTATTTGCTTATGTTTTATACCTTCCTACAATTTCGCGTACATAAATAACTTTACAAAGATGATTAACTTTACATAATTACCCTTATCGCACCAAATAATAGAAAACAATATAACATGTATTCTTTTGCACAATTTAGTAAAAAGTATGCATAACGATAATAACAACAACAGAGAATGAACATAGAAAGATACACAATAATTCGCCAAAAATTATTATTTATTGGTGATGATCTTCAATACATTCTCTTTTTCGACCTGCGTACCTAGTTTTAGGTGGTCTACGCACTCAGCTGTAGACTCTTCCAGGCCTTCGCGCACTCAGTTGCAGAGCCTTCCCCAAAACTACAAACTCAAAAATAGAAAATACAATTCACTTATGATGACATGATATGGTATTAAATGATTCGATTACAAAGTATTACATCTCCATATGTGATGAGCCCCAAATTTGGTAACATTTTGGGCTCATTTGGCCTAACTACCCTTGCTCAACCCTTCATTTTTCATAACTTATGCATCATTTTTTAGTATATTTATGTCATTTGTACGAATAAGGGCAGTCACTATTCCTAGGTGGCTAACACGTGCTTATTTCAGGTTTTTTGACATTTAATGGAGCAAAACCACGCAGATGAGGGCTAGGAGACAGCCAAGATGGGGTTGAGGATTCGTAGGAGGGTTGTCCACAGCATTAAATGGCCCTCCTCGGGATTTTCACCCCCAACTCCGAGCTCTAACAGCCACCACAACCGGATCTAGAAGGCAGCCAAACGGATTTTGAGGAAGCAGCAGTTCACTCCTAGTTTGGTCAGCCAAGCCCCACTGATTTAGGAGGCCAGCTTGGGGCCTCGAGATGTATAAATGATAGGGCTTTAGCCTTCAAAAAGGACTTTTGAAACCTTGTTGCACATTCTGGACTACGAGCTGCTAGCTCTGTTTTGCTGTTTTGTAGCCATTATTGGCATGTTATTTGACTTATGATTATTATCTTTTAATGGAAAGCAGGCAGATTTGAGTTCAGTTCTGAGTTCTTAAAGGAGCCATAGCTCTCAGGGTTGGGCCCAACCTGAGAGCCTAAGGCCTCCTTCCTTTGTATTGTTATCTTTTTCTTTCAGCATTATGGTTTTTATTTACATGCATTTGACACGCAGTTTGTTGAGTTAGAGTTCTTGGTGTGGTTAAGTAGGTCATTCTCATAGGACAAAATTGCTTTAGCTGTTTAGAATAAATTGAAGAGATTGGAGTTGATAAAAGTTCCAGAAAAGGGTTGCTTGCACACTCATTTTCACCTCTGTCTAGGGGCTGGAATTGCAGACAGTGCTGCCCACCAAAAACATTGGTTTACGTGTTCATGCAATCTTTGATGCAATATTTTTGTTTGTAGAAGTGTCCATGCGTTCAGATCTCTTGGAATGTTTCTTTGTTTCAGTACCATGCATGATTCTCCTTAGAAATAACGCTGCTGTTCATTGGTTTTATTAAACAGTTAGAATAGGTTAATAATATTTCGGTTATGTGCAGGACGTGGATGATTTGTTTCGTTTACACTGTGCAGCGCTACTCCCTCACTCTCTTGTCTTTCTAAGCCGTGCCCAGGCCAACTACTCATCTTCCAATTAGACCCCTTGTCTCTCAACTATTCTATTACCCTCGTTATTCTACCTTCTCGGCCTTCCATTCCCTCTACCCTCCGTTAGACAAGCCAGCTTAGCACACCCCCTCTTCATCTCATCTCTCTGTCGCTGAGTCATTACAAACTCCCCTCCTACCTCCCTATCCATCCATGCAGCCTCTTCCACTCACCCACCACCTAAAATCCGATTATAGAACATCCTGTAGGAATTACTGAACTTCCTGTAGAAATTCTGAACATCCTGTAGAACCCCTGCAGACTTCCTGTAGAAGCTCATAAACACGGTTGCTTGGCATCCAAACTTTGTGAAACTCTCTGAAAGGATGTTAGGGACTCCTTAGACCCTCTCTGAGCCTTCCTGACCTCTTCCAAGCATTTCCCCCCTTGATCTACCCCTGCACAGTAAAGATCCAGTTAGAAGCACATGCATAATAATTCCAACAACTTGAACAAAAATACAAAAATATGTTCTCTTCAGATCAAAGTAGTCTAGACACAGGCATCTCACCTTCCTAGAAGTAATGGCATCTCTTTCAGTAGTTTGCACTCCCACCTCTGCATCAGTAGGACTAGCTGGTAGAATTAGGGTTTGCTAGGGTTTTTGTGTTTCTTGTTGGCTTTCAGTTCCTTTCTGCAGTAGGTTAATTTCCTTTGAGTTAGCTTTCGTTCATCGGTTAAAAAGCTTCCTCTAAGAGCTTATAGAAGTTGGCTTGAGCCCTAGCGGACTTGTTCCAGCTGACCAAGTGACAGCTGCGGCAAGAGCTAGTACTTGTGCATACAGCACCGTTGCTTCCAAGTTTGTTACGAACTACCGGGTTGATAAAATTAGAGAAGGAAGCTCCAGGAGTTGTAGCATTATTGCTACAATACTGGAGCCCACCAATATGTACATTACATCATGAAAAAACCATGCTCCATATACCATGGATCCAAAAAACGATGACTAATACCTGAAACCTGTTACAAAATAAGGGGCTTTGACCCGCCCTAAAGCCCCTAAAACACTGTGTGATGAATATAGCTTTGTCGGCTTTGCGCGCTCCGCTCAACAAAATGTGGAGTCGTTGACCCAAAACTTGGAAGAAGTTGGGCTACGCCCAATAGGTCCCCAACACTCACCAACAACTCATCCTGAGTCACTCAAATTCAGTTCCCTTGATCTTTGCTACAATTCTGTTGTATACTGCATTATATTGCTGTACTTTTTTTGCCATTTGTAATCTCATGCTTTCTCGTTTCCTCCAGCAATACCTTTGTGGTTGGGCCAACAACCTTTTGCAGTATATCTGCCTCTCTTTTCTTCAATTCTTTGAGCCTGTCATCCATTGCCAGAGACAATTTGAGCACCTCATCCTGCCATGGTTGAGTCCTTGCTTGTAATATGTTCTCCTTCCTCCGAAGCTCATTTATGTAGTTTTGGAGGTTCTTCCCTTCAATAATGCTCTTTTACCACGTCCCTTAATGACAATTTCCCTTTTAATGGTAGATTTTTTCCTTCCAACAGTCATATTTCCTATCATCTTTGATGAACCCTTCCTCATGGCATAGTTGCCTTTTATTTGTCGCAGTTCCTTCAGACTTCATCATATTCCTAAATATTGCGCAATAATCTTCCTTCAACGAAGTCCCTTTCTACAGAGTAGTTTAGTCTTGTGCCCACTTTCAACTACAGTGGCACTAAGGATTCCTTCCTTTCCATTTTTAGTGTGAAGTTCCAGGGACAACATCGTCCCTGTATATATTCAATCTACTACCATTCACGCGTCCCAGAATTAGCTGACCATTCAACTTCGCAAGCTGAACTACACCACCATCAGAGATGTGCTAGATGATATATGGTCCTAACCAATGTGTTTTAAATTTTCCTTGGAACTTCACGAATTTGTTGTCATATAACAATAAAATATCTCCTTCTTTGAATGTCTTCTTCTTAATGTGCCTATCATGCCAGGCTTTATCCCTTGATTTTTTTAATTGCTGATGGAAACCTGTTATTAACCTATCTTCTTCTAGAGCTAGTATCTGTGACATTCTCTAGTTCATAATGTCAGGGTATGCCATATCTCTGACAACTGCAATTCTCAAACGACACAACGTATTCCATAGGCATAACTACCTCTTGTCCATATACCAACCTAAACAGTGTCTGTCCTATCAATTTCTTGCATGTTTTTCTATATGCCCACCACACTACTGGAATTCTCAAATCCCAATCATCTCTATTGACATTTCATAACTTGGTCAACACATTCTCAAAAATATTATTGAAAGCTTCCACTATTCCATTTGGCTGAGGATAATAAGGAGTTCTCTTCTGGTGATAAACCTAGAATTCCCTAGTTAGTGCCTCAATAGTCTTGTTCAAGAAATGTGTGCCTTGGTCACTCATCAAGATCTTGGGACAGTCAAAACAGACAATATATATTCAAATATGAACTTCGCAGTAGTTTCTGTGCTACAATCCTTCACTGGTTGTGCCTCAACCAATATTGTCAAATAATGAGTTGTAGTGATTATATACCTCGCACTAGTCTTCTTTCTTGGTGGGCTGATAGGTTCAACAAAGTCAATCATCCATTTGTCAAAAGCCTACAAAGTTACCTATGGCACTAGTGGCATTTCATCTCTCCTAGATGGATTTCCTGTTCTTTGACACACATCACATGCTTGACAGATTTTTTTGCATCCTTATGCACTGTGGGCCACCATAACCCAACTCTCAATATTTTCTATGCAATGTCTTTTCCTGCATAGTGCCCTCCCGCGACTCATCCATGAGCTTCTATCATAATACTTTGTCATTCATGTTCAGGGACTTATCTATGCAGTACTTCATCCAGTCCCATTTTGTACAAGTGTCCAACAATAAATGAGAAATCAGCTATACAAACGACTAATTCCTTCTTTTTCTTCATAGTGTACTCCATGGGCACCATTCCTATGGTCAGAAACTGAATAATATTTGCAAAGTGATCATCTGCGAATGTAATTGCAAATAACTATGCATTAGGTAGGTTATCTTCGATATTTGTGGGTGTTACACTAAAAAATGTCACCTTGACTACTTACAGTTAGTATGGCTCAAATCAACAAGTCATGCTACCCTCTTAGGCAAGTCTCATGCCTCTGTTATCCATCTCAAACTCAAAGAAGAGAGAAAGTCTTGTAAAAATCATGTTTATCTCTGGGGTCGCAGGTTCTCTCTAGCCTTACCTGCGGGGACGCTGACCATGTTCACAAAATCTGCGTCCATAGACGCTCTGTATGTTAAGGGACAGGTGCGTCCCTCTGTAAAAGGCAAAATGCGCGAGTTTTATCTTGAAAAAGTTACTTGTGGTTACTTCTAGAACATTCTAGAGGTCGGTTTGATGAAATGGATGCGCCTCCAGTTGGTTCATGTATCTCTATTAAGGGGGAACTTATCCCATCAATAAGGGAGCTATCCCACCCAAAGGGGGATGATCCCATTGATAGTGGACCTGAATAACCTCTTTACAGCACTATAAATAAAGGCATTGAGCCAGAAGGAGGAGAGGTTGGAGCTATACATTTTCTTTGGGTAAATGCTGCAGGATTTAGGTCTTCCATTAGAGCCTTTGTGAGGAGAGATTGTCTTCACTTGATTCTACTTGGGAGAGGGTGAGCTTTGTCAAAGTAGAGGAAAACCCTTGATGGACCCTGGGAGGAACTTGCACAACACCAAGGCCAGGTTGTAAGAGTTTCTTTGTTTCGTTATTAATACAAACTGGTTTATTTTTCTCAATAGCTTGTGTTAATGAGTTATTTCATGTGTTCCTTGGTCTGCATGTTGAATATATGTTTTATTATATGAAATGCAAGTGCTTGGTAATTGTTTGATTGTTTGTGGTTGCAGGAATTGACTTGAAGGAGGGGCTCATCCGGATCGTCAAGAACGGACTTCAACAACAGCGTTTTGGAATAAGGTAAGCCTAAACACTTGTAGTTTTCATGTTGTAAAAGGTGTATTTAGAGAAAGATCACTCCATTTTGTCTTGTTTGTCATTAGAATGTCTTAGACTTCTAGGAAGGTCAGTCGTGTCCGCACCCTTGACAGATTCCGTGTGACAAATTGGCGACTCCGCTGGGGAATCCATTAATGAGAGAGTCTTTTCCTTTATATGAACTTTGCTTTGAGAAAATCATTTTTATTTTCTGGTTTTTGACTGTGAGAATTAGTATTTGGGTGGCTTAGCTGTAGATTTAGTTGGCTTTAGTTTTTCTTCCTTTTTCCAGAAAGACGCAGTCTCTGTGTGCTGCACAGTGCGTCCTTGGACGCGCTGTTGTCGACTGCACAGTGCGGGGCCGCACCTGTGACAACGGGTGGCCTGCGTCTTCCTGTAAAAGTTAAGAAAATTCCATTTTTGCCTTAAATTACTTTTAGATTTTGTTTTTTCTTAGTGTTTTCTGCCCAGATCCTTTAGTACCCTGTCAAGAATTCTCACCTGAACTCGTTTTGTGAGCTTTGAGTGTTTTAGTGGTTTTCAACGAAGTTTAGACCTAGGGTTTGATTTTTGGAAAGGCTTTGTAGTGACTTTGAGCTTAGAAAGTTGTCCAGCCTTAGATATCTCTGGTTAGTCAACCTTCTTAGAAGTTGAGCCTGCCGTAAAGTCTCCTTGTTTGAGCAACTTGTCATTTGAGTTGTTTTGGGTCAAATTTCGAATTGCTTGTTTTTAAAGTATTGATTTCCATTTTCAAAAAGGACAAAAAGATTAGAATTTTGTTTTGACTAGTTTTTGGTTCTGCAATAAGCTAGTCCTTGATTTGATTGTGATCAAGTAAAACACCTTAGAAATAATCATTGTTAGTTTTGGCCTCGTTAAGATTGCTTAGAGTAAATTTGCCTTTAGTTTGCTTATGAGTGCATTTTCATAGATTTTAAGAGTTGTTAAGATTGTTTTTTTGGTTATATTAGATTTATTTGCTTTATTAAAAGAAAAATACAAAAACATCTTCTTAAAAAGTCTTGTTTCAAGTAGCTTTTTGTTTTCAAAAGAAGAAAAGAGTTTTTTTCGTGCATGTAAAGAGAAGTTATGTTTTTATGCTTGGAAAAGAAAAACGAATTGTTTCTTTGATTGTCTTCAATTAAGAAGTTGCTTTTATAAAGATTGCATTCTCTCAACTTTTTAGTTAAGCAATTCATCGAAAAAGTAAAGTAGTGGATAAATCATTTTAGGTGCATTTTGTAGTGGTTTCGAGTCGAGTCAACATACCACTAGTTTCACTTCCATCACCTTTTGACTTAAGAAACAACCTTAAAAGTAACGCTTAAATTAAAATCAATCTAGTAATCTTTATTTTTCTAGGGCTCTGAAGCACCAACATAGCTTAGGCTAGGGTCTTGGAGTAGGTGAGTACTTAACTCTCCAAGACTACAAAACCAAACAGATAGTCTATCTTGAGTAGAACAAATCCAATTGTTTCAGTTACATTCTGGGAAAGCTCCTCTTAAAGGAGAAACACGAGCTCGTGTCCGAACCAGTGAGGGGATCATTCCTCCCTCGTTGGGAACGACGCCAGGCAGTACGTATTACAAACGGTAAACCTCGGATTAACCATTGTCGAGGAGCCAGGGGTCACTTATCGGTAAACCTTGGATTGTTGTCAAGGAGCCGGTAAGGGGATTGGAGCTTGCTACTCTGCCCTTGCGTGCTGTCGGAGTTTAGACTGTTCCCCCAGGTGTAATTGTTGTGATTGGTAACCTTAGTGGCCATAATATCTAGGATTCTACCCAAGGTGACGGTGGAGGGAAGGTCCCACTGTACCTGGAGCAGACGTCGGTTATACTCACTTGGATTTTCTGGGGGGTTCGCTTCACTTCGAGACGGTTAAAGTGGAGGAACTTGGTCCAGTCTATTCATTAAGCAGGTTGCCGGGGTAACTGTTCCACCCACTATTTCTGTACTGAATCCTGCGAGGTTGGGCCTAATCACCAACTAGCGCTTTTGGTCCGGAAGACTACTGTTTGTGTGTGGTTTGACGCTCTAGATTATTTAGGCGTGTGCTTCAAATTTGATTGGTTCTTTAGAAGACTTTAGGTGGTTTGATTTGAAATTTTTTACTTTGATTTCGTGTGTTGTAGTTAAAATCTTTAATTGTGGCGGAATTACCGAGACAGTCCCGTAGACTTCGGGGCAAGTCTCCTGAGATTGTTACCGAGATAGATTTGTTAAGAAAACTCCGTAAATCGCGGGGTGAATCTCCTGAAACATTCCGGGTCATTTAGAAGGGTTAAAGGTCCTTGTAACTCCTCCTAGTGGCAGTAGAGTAGGTTCACCTGAAGAAGGAGAATCTTCTTTGGTAGTCCATCCAGATTACCAAAGATTAGAAACAGGTTACAATCCCGAAGCTGTTACAGTTTCCGAGCTTGCTGGTAGTTTTTCATCTGCCAGTGAAACAGGCGAAGAACCTGAAATTTCAGAACCTGTTACTCCAACTCCTAGTGTTCCTGATTCACCAAGAATAGAAAGAATTATCACCGAAAATCTTCCTGTTGGATTAATTGCTATAGAAGAACTTGTTCCAGAGGAAGAAATAGGCGTTTCTGATTCTGAAGATCTAATTACCCTTGATCTAAGGGAGCGTGAATCCATCTTTTACAGTCCTCCTAGAAGTGAATCTTGGTACCTTGCATTAACCAATTTTTTAGACAACTCAGTAGGTTTTTCTACACCTCGTACTCCGGTTCCACCTAGAGGAATTCATTCTCCTGTAAATATGTCTGGTCAGTCGTCTGTGTTTTCACAAAGTCCTGAATCATTTTTACATGGCGGTCCTTCTGTTCCTACTGGGTATCAGTCACTTTCTGGTACCTTTGCGGGAGCATCTCCTCAACCTGTTGATCATGGGTTATTAGTTGGAAACAGTGGTAATGTACCATTGAGTATAGGTGAAGTTTATATGATGTCAGGTTCAACTCCCATTAACCAACCTCAAGGTGGCCAATTACCGCCTGGGGGGCAACCTTCGTTAATGCCTGGGGGGCAACCTCAAGGTACTTCATTTGTGACTGGGGGGCAACCTCAAGGGTATCAACCCCAGCCTCAATACGTACCCCAAAGTCAACCTCAGTATCAGTATCAACCTCAAGGATGGCAACCTCAAGGATGGCAACCCCAAGGGTATCAACCCCAAGGGTATCAACCTCAAGGATACCAACCTCAAGGTCAAGGTCAACCCCAGTATTCGTATTTACCTCAAGGTTATCAACCTACGGGTCAATACCCTGGTCAAGGTTATCAACCACCTCAAGGGCAATCATATGGGACTACACCTTACAGTTATCAACCCTATCCTCAATACGGCTATGGATCTCAGTATCCTCAACCTGTTACGAGTCAATACCCTGGAATGTTAACATGGGATCCGTCACAGGGTCAACAGATGTCGCAACCAAGTATACAGTCGGTACCTCAAGCAGGACAACCTGCAGTTCCTGGTCCACCCCAGCAACCGCAACCTGTCCAGTCAAGTGTTCAGACCCCTGTAACTTCTGTAGTTACTCAGCCGCCAATTGCACCGAGTACTCCACCTCACACGGCTGCAGCAACTACCGCTTCATCTACCATGCTTACATCTGGAGTATCGGCAGCTCCGGTTTCTACTGTCCCTGTAACCGCTCCTCAGACATCTGTACCGTTGTCTGGACCCACGGTTCAAACCACAGTCCAGATGCCTGCAGGTCAACCTGGTACAAGTACGGTTGTTACTACTCAACCTCAATTTGTTCAACCTCCGTACCAGGGACAGTATCAACCTGGGCAAGCTGCCCAACAACCGGTTTACCAGTATCAACCGTATCCTGGGTACAATTATCAACCACCTCAACAACCCCAGTACGGTCCGGTTAATCCTGGTTTTCCAGGAGGATATAATATCCCCAATGCGAATCCTGTTCCTAGTTATCCTGGATATCCTCCTCCTGGGGCTGGTATTGTGACTCAGAGTTTCAGAGATCCTAACCGGCAGTTACCATTTATTGCGACTTTAGATTTACCCGACTTGACGCGCCTAACGAACGATCCAATTCAATATCTTCCGTTCTGGCCGCCAATGCCAAATAAGTTGCCCAGCGATATACCCAAGTTCGAAGGTAAGTCTGGAGAGGATCCGTCTAATCACGTGATGACTTACCACCTCTGGTGTGCATCAAATTCCATCTCAGATGATTCTATCCGCTTACGTCTTTTCCAGCGTACACTCATTGGTCTCGCAGCCAAGTGGTACATTGAGTTGCCACGGGCTTCTTTTTACAACTTTAGCCAGTTAGCTACTTCATTCTTAACTCATTTTCAGTTACCAGTCAGATACGATAATGGTACGGAATTATTAACTTCGCTAAAACAATCGACATCCACGTACATTTCTGATCACATCCATGAGTGGAGACGTCGAAGGAGATTAGTGAAAGTTTTTATCCCGGACCAAATTTTAGCTGAATGGTTTGTAAAATCATTATTACCAAGAATTACTGAAGATGTAGCTAAGGCCGGCGTAGTTACTGAGGAGCAAGTCATTGCTCAGGCACAATACCTTGACTTAGTTTACACTCAGTCGGGTACGTTACACGAGAAAATTCCGGATCTTCCAAAGTCAAACCAAATCGCTGCTGCTCCTTCGGGATCTCATGCCGCTGATGGTATGATCGGTATCGTGACTACGAAGAGTAAGAAGAAGTCTTCCAAGACCTCCAATACTCCAATTATCACTTTGCCTGATTCTCCGACAGGAGAGTCTTCTCCTCCTGAACTTACCGCCGACATTCACGCTGTAGAGTCATCTACGGCCAAATCCAAAAACGGTGGAAAGAAGAAAGGAAAGAAGAAGGCTAAAGCAGACAAGGCTCCAAAGGAGAAAACGAAAAAGTCGGAAACTAATGACGAAAAGCGCAAACCTCGTTATCCTTGTCTCATTTGTGAAGAAGATCATTTTACGAGAGACTGCCCTCATCGGGCCGAGGTAGTGAAAATAGTTAAAGGTTCTCCGACTCCTGCTGTGTTAAAGAATCCATTCCCGAGCAGGAAAATAAGATGATAGGTTCTTCTTCGAATGCCAGTGAAGAACCCATTTTGATGATGTCTCATGTCAGGATTGCGACTCGATCGCAAGATTATGGTAGTAAGGCTCCTGTTGATGGTAAAGAAGCAGAATCTTCTAACTCTAACCCATCAACCTCAGCTCCTGGTTCCGATCCACTACAGATCGAAAAACCTAACCCAGACTTAGTGATTAAGCCGCCCGCCAAGGGTGTACTTCGAAGGTCTGCTTTCAATCCACATGCGAGAGCAGCCCAGAATTACAACATTGTTGAAGACTTAGCTGTTTCACCTTCAGCAATGTCGGCACTCGAAGTGCTGCAATCATGTCCAGCGCAACGAAAATTGCTTTTGTCGGCTATTGGAGCTGTCGATGTTCAGGACCCGAACCTAATGATCTTTGATCTAGAAAGTAGTACACCGCGTCTCCCCCATCAAATGGCTTTCCAAATTCCAGTGATAGTCAAAAACAGGCCTATTCATCGGACTGTGATTGATGAGGGAGCTTCTACGTGTATTATGTCGATTCAATGTTGGAGATCGCTTGGTTCTCCTTCGTTGAACCAATCCCCCACCATCCTTAAGGCCTTTGATGGCCGTGGGTTCCGTCCGTTTGGTATTCTACAAGAATTGCCTATAGGGGTCGAAGGTAAAACCGTTAGTCTGGATGTGGAAGTGGTTGATGCCCCTCTAGACTACAACCTTCTTTTGGGTCGAAGTTGGTCATATGCTATGACAGCGGTCGTTTCATCGGTCTTCAGAGTCATTAAGTTTCCACATAACGGTAAGATCGTGACTATTGATCAGCTGACATACTTTTCATCCGACCCAACCTCTTTAGAAACTATCCAGCATGTTGGTAAAACGACAATCCCTTATAGGGACATTGGTGTAGGTTTAGTTAAGGATTCCGGTTTACTGGGAACTTTTCCTCTCCCTCCACTCAATGCAGACCCTTCGTTCGCAACAATTCATATGATCACGTCAGAAAACATTATTTATGATGATCCTTGGTATGTTCCCTCTGACTCTGAGCTAGACTCACTCGGTGATGTTATGCCGTTGAGTCCGTATGAGATTGCTTATGAAGCTCTTATGTCTTTTACCGACTTTCATTCAACCGACCAAATGAATGTGGTCAGTGAAGAGTCACTTTTCACCTCACCCTTAGAACGGATAACGTTTCCCGAAGAAGTGTCATCTGACGAACAACTTCGCGAAATCCTAAGTGTAGATGATCTACCATGGGAAGATCTCCATCACAGATCTTCGTTTTTACCTAAGGATGATGCCTTTGAAAATGATTTTTCATCTATCTTTACCGCTGAATATGTCAAAGACGCTCAGGATCCAACGAAACATTCTGATTCAGAGCTGAATTTAGGGAATATTTCTCGTACTATTCCCATTGATATTTCAGTGAAGCCCGGAATCAAGGAGAACATTCATATAGGTGCCGCATGTACTGACGAAGAAATTGAAACTTACAAGGCCCTATTCCAAGAATTCCGCGACGTGTTTGCCTGGTCCTACGAAGAAATGCCAGGAATCGATCCTGCCATTGTTGTTCATGAAATCAAAACCTACCCGGATGCTAAACCCATTCGGCAACGGTTGCGTCAGATTCACCCTCGAAAAGCAGCTGCAATCAAAGCCGAAGTCGAAAAGCTGTTGAAAGCAGGTTTCATTTATCCGATCCCGTTAACGGATTGGGTATCGAATATTGTTCCCGTCAATAAAAAACAAGGAACAATAAGAATCTGTATCGATTATAGGGATATCAATCGAGCTTGTCCAAAAGACAACTATCCTACGCCTTATATCGATCAAATTATTGATGATTGTGCCGGAAGTGAGATGTTTTCCTTCATGGATGGTTTCTCGGGTATAATCAAATCAATATTCTACCTGCCGATCAACCAAAAACGGCATTCATTTGTCCATGGGGGACATTTGCTTATTGCAAATTACCTTTTGGCCTTAAGAATGCCGGTGCTACTTTTCAACGGGCCATGTCTTATGCATTTCATGACATCAAGCACATTGTGCAACCCTATCTCGATGATTTGCCTGCTCATTCTTTACACCGAGCTGATCACCTTGTCCATTTACGAGCAATCTTTATGAGGTGTAGGCATTATCGAATTCGGTTGAATCCCCACAAGTGTGTTTTCTGTATAGAAACAGGTCGATTGCTGGGATTTGTTGTTTCCAAAACCGGCATTCGCGTCGATCCCTCGAAAGTCGAGGCTATCATCCAATTGCCTCCTCCTTCGAGTTTGCGCCAACTCCAAAGTTTGCAAGGGAAAGCAAACTTTTTACGCCGATTCATCCCTAACTACGCCGAGGTCACTAAAGGTTTTACACGGTTGTTGAAACAGAACGTACAATTCTTTTGGGACGAGATTGCTCAACAATCTTTTGATGCACTGAAACACGCGTTGACCCATGCACCGTTATTGCATCCTCCCAACTACAACCAGGACTACTTCTTATACCTCGCAGCTTCGCATTCCACCATTGGAATGGTGTTAGTTCAAGAAGATGAATTCAAGGCAGAGCATGTGATATATTACCTTAGCAGAACCTTAAATCCAACTGAGTTAAAATATTCGCATGTGGAGAAATTGGCCCTGGCAGCCGTTCAAGCTGTCCAGCGTTTTCGTCACTACATTCTTCTCCGCAAAACTACTGTTATTTCGGATTGCAACCCTATGATTTATATATTGACAAAACAACTGCTAGGGGGCAAGTACTCTAAATGGATCGTCATCCTGCAAGAGTTCGACTTGGAGTTTGAGAAGTCCAAGTCTAAGAAATCTTTAGTCTTCGCGGAATTGATGTGTGATTTCCCGAGTGCTGACACAGAGACTGTGGCAGAGGAGTCCATTGCGGACGAATCTTTGTTTCTTATTAGCACTGTAGATCCGTGGTATGGGGATATAATCATCTATCTCCAAACCCAAACCTTTCGGCCTGAAACTTCCAAGGAAAACCGTCGAAAAATTCGGTTTCAATCCCAGCAATACAGAATTATTGGAGATACACTTTATCGCCTGGGGGCAGACTTAGTTTTTCGACGTTGTTTAACTCACGATGAGGCTGAGAGAGTTTTGAATGATTGTCACTCTGGAGCATGTGGCGGTCATATGTCTGGGTATGCCACAGCTCAGAAGGTGTTGCGCGCTGGCTATTTCTGGCCGTCTATGTTTAAAGATTGTATCCTTGCCGTCAGAAAATGCCACAACTGTCAAGTGTTTGATCGCAAGATGCGCGCTCCACCTGCTCCTCTCCACCCTATAATTGCCGCTGGTCCATTCGCCAAATGGGGCATTGACTTTATTACTTGTAACCCTCACTCGGCCGGGGGGCATGCGTATATCATCCTTGCGGTTGATTATTTTACTAAGTGGGCCGAGGCGATGCCTACATTCGACGCAAGCGGCAAGACAGCTGCACTTTTCGTATTCAATCATATCATAACTAGGTTTGGTGTCCCACAAGCAATCATTACGGACCATGGAAGCCATTTTCGAAATGTCATGATGACTGAACTTACAAGCCAGCTTGGTTTGCGCCACGATAGCTCTACACCTTATTATCCGCAAGCCAACGGTTTGGTTGAGTCAATCAACAAAGTTCTAGTCGTCATGATTCGACGGATCATTGGTATCCATCGAACGAATTGGCATAACATGTTATTTTCGGCACTATGGGCATATCGAACTTCAGTGAAAAATTCAACAGGTTTCACCCCTTTTCAGCTAGTTTATGGCTTAGAAGCTGTGTTACCTATTGAGTGCGAAATCCCATCACTTCAAATGGCTGTCGAATTACTTCCAGCTACTTCCGAAGAGGAGAAACGGTTGTTATACTTAGCTAAATTAGATGAGACTCGACGTGACGCTACTTTAGCTATCGAGACTCACGCGAAACGAATGAAAGCTCAGTACGATAAAAATGTAACCCCTCGAAGTTTTTCGGAAGGAGACCTAGTACTATTATATGATCAAGCGAACGATAAGCTAGGTGCTGGAAAATTCGTTCCCATGTGGCATGGGCCCTACATTGTAAAGCGAAAGCTAGCAAAAGGGGCTTATGAGTTAGTTGATTTTGATGGGGACTCTTTGGGCAAACCCAGAAATGGACTTTACCTAAAGAGGTATTATGCTTAAAATGATGGATGGAGAAATTTTTAGATAGGTTAGATTTCCTTTCTAGCTAGCAAGTGTGTTAGTTTAGTCAGTGTGCTTAGCTTAGCAAGTGTGGTTTTTCGTCATTATTTTGGCTCATCTTGGTTTTACTCTTGATATTGTAGATGTCGACGCCTCTCCAAACATACATTGGATTTGCTGATGGTGCTTGTCGTAGTACACGGAATATCTCTTCCGCAGCTTGGGTTATCTATTCGCCCTCTGACGAGTTAGTTTCTATGCATGGGGTAAGCCTCGGTCAAACAACGAATAACATTGCAGAATACAGTGCAGTGGTTGAATTATTATCCGAATCTATTTCATTTGGAATTCGACGTTTGATAGTGAGGTTAGATTCTGAACTTGTTGTATTACAGCTTAATAGAGTTTATGCCATTAGAAATCCTGTGTTATTAAGGTTGTTTTTGAGAGTGCGTCTCTTGGAACGTGAATTTGATTACATTGAATATCAACATATTCCAAGGTCTTTGAATACATTAGCAGATGCAATTGCTTCTCGAGTGTTGGACAGACATTTATAATAATCATGCAAGTAAATTTAAAGACATTTCATCATACATGTTAAACAAGATAAGCCGATAATAGTGATATATAGATATAGATAGAAGTGTGTCCAAAAATATATACATCGTCTTCGATCATAGGTTTAACACACCTTATGATCGGCAAAATGATAGTGCAAAAAGTCAAAAATGTCACATGTGACTACAAAAGTGACTAGTCAATCACTGGTGGTGCTCTCTGTACGACACCACTGCGCGGGCTATCTTGCGCAGAAATCTCCTAAACGGTCCAGGGACTGCGACCACGAAGCGCTGAAGCCTCATTGGAATATCATCCATAGTAGTCTCAGGTATATCTGCCGTGAGACGCTCTAGATCATGCTCCAAATCGGCTAGTACTTCTGCTGTCGCATCCTGTAAGGCCGGTGCCGGTGCAGCTGGATGTCGTCTGTCGTAAGGCCGGAGATTGGCTGGACGCTGTGGTCCAACATCTGCATTTTTAAAATTTTACTGTTACTTTGAGACGATATATATGAAAAATAAAAAATACATAATTAGAAAACTTGTGAAAATGAAAGTACCTCTGTCATCCCATTGTTCTCCCTGTGGAAGAACCATGTCCGGATCACCTCTGAAATCCATTCCGGCATATGGAAAGTCTTGTATCACAAAAAGCTGGCCCTCTAGCCAGTCGAAGTAACTGTCTGAGAATCGAACCACTGCAGCACCCTCGTCAGGATGCCGGGCCATCACCGCAACCCATCGAACAAGCTTTGGCTCCCGAGGACCCAAGTCATCAACAGTGAGTTGCTGAGGGATCAGCATAGGAACTCTCTCCAAGGCAAAGCTCACGACTAGAGGCCCATATCCAAAAGTCTTTAGTCGTCCGTTCTTTGCCTTGGTTAGTTGGCTCTTCATATGAGCCGACACAGCTTCGCACCAGTTGAAGATGGTGCCTTGGTAACAGTCAACTGCCATCCGCATTTGGGATCCGGAGGCAATGTGCAAGGCGGCCGCGCCACAAATCCTAGTGACCGTAAATGCAATAACTCTAAGTTCCGCCAGAGCGATGTGCTTTATCTCCACGCCCTTTTTATGGCGAGTCCCTGGTCTGCACCACTCCTCGCGGAGATCATCAAGGGATTGGCCACCCGGCCTGGTCCCCGCAAGGTTGAGTTGCTCACCTCTGTTTGGCAAGCCAGTGAGAAAGTATACATCCGAGGGCTCTATCTCGAGCTGGTGCCCTCCAATGTAAAAGCATTGATCTTGAACGTTCCATCGCTCAACCAGCCATTCCAAAAATCTTACCTGGCCCCTCATGCCCGGTATGGTCCAATATTTGTACAATCCACATGTTCTTAAGGCATCCAGAGAGGGTTGGTGGTTAATCGCAGCTTCATCGTCTTCTACGTGCTCTCTCTCTCTCCAGTCTAACATGTTTTGGGCCCTGCACATCAAAAGAGTCAATTAGAAATTAATTTGAGAAAATTTGGTGGTTTTTTGAGAGAGTTAGGGTTTTGAAATGCGCCCTTTGCGGAAGACGCACCCCGGCTTTTTAGCACAGGGCGTCCGGACGCAGCTCGCCTGAAGGCGGACTGCGTCCCCAGACCTTTTTCCCGTGTGAGAAAAAGTCGGGGGACGCGGGTCACCCGAAGGGCACCTGCGTCCGCCGAGGGGCGCATTTTGAACCCAAAACCCCCCCAAAAAATGAAACAGAGACCAAAAACAAAAAACTAAACGGATAAAAATGAAGAGTAGGATGTGTAAAATACCTCGGTGAAGCGGCGTTCGATTCCGACGGTCAGATTTTCCGCAGCAACCACGGGAAGTTTCTTGTCAAAAGCTCCTTTTTCAACCTCAACAGTGAAACGGTAAAAATGACATGGTAAAAGGTCTTTTTATAGGTTTTTTGGATGAATTAGTTCATTTTTTACCATGAAAAGATGTTTTCAAATGTATTTTTGCCTATTTTAAACAGGTATGAGTAATGTGTCGCTTTTGTGCAGGACGAAGGGATTTCGAGGGAAATTGTAATTTTTCACAAACAAAATTTCAGAGTCATCTTTTAAGCCCTTTTCTGACTCCTAAAACATGAAAAGATCGCCGAGTGTTTCTTTTTCACTCGTTAAAACGGAATTAAAAGACGGTCCCCTTTTAGCTCTTTTCTGACCGCAAAATCAGGAAAAGATTGCCGGGTTTTTGTCGTTTCAAACTCGATAAGGAAATAAAACGACGTGTCTTTGATCGCTTTTTACTTTTCAGGTCAACGATACTATTATGAAAGTACTCCTTGGTCGCAAGATCAAGCGGTTCCCCCAGGTATTATTTTATACTTTTTCGGGCTTGAGGGACACAAATATACGAAAAAGTTCAACGTGGAGTTTCCTTAAGTTTTTCAGACTCTCTAAAATTGAAAAACGCCGAGTTTCTCCTATACTGGGCTCGTTAAACTTTTACAGTAAAGGACCTGTTCAATTACAAACAGGAACGAACCACTCCTTCCTAGGGTTCGCATTTAAACTAGGTTGGACTCGTCCGAAGGATGAGCTTATAATCAAGCATATGTTATCCTCCTCAAGCTTGTTAAAAATAAAGAGGTACTTGCCAGAAATGGTGGGGGAAAAAAGAGAAGAATGAACCTATTTGTCACCTTTTGCCTCAGAAGAAACTTTATTACCGCTCTTGAACACGACACTTTTCATTCACCTGGGTTGGGAAATCTTTTACCTCACAGTTGACTAAATCACTTTGAAAATCTTTAACCGGGTTCAGGGATCAACTTTGAGTTATTCGTCACCAAACCATCTGTTGTGTCGTTATGTGTTCAAGAGGTCTGCAAGCAAAACTTTCATCTGCAAAATACTTGTCATCCATTTGACCATCCCTGAGTCAGTCCTTACAGCAACATTTCTTCAACTTGAACAATGATTTCGTGTTGCGGGCTTGCCTGCAACGGGTCGCTTTCTATCGACATCGACACATTATCTAGAAAGATGACTTAGGAATCGACAGTACCTTGAAGTCTGCATGCATCAATGGCAGGTTTCTCGCCTTTGACGTCAGTTTACATCATTGACTTTCGATCAGAGGATTCCGTGAAGTGTTCGACATCAAAACATCTATTCACATTTCACGGGTTGTGCTTGGTACTTTGAGAACCATTGACATTACTGGTGGTTTCTCTCACACTTGTTAACAGTTTACATCATTGACTGGTAATCAAGTGGTTTCTACCATGTTCGACATCGAATCATTTAATCACATGACTAGAATCGTACCAATTCGGGAAGTAGAAGTGAAGACCCTGGATCTAGTTTCTACCATCCAGGCTGCGAGGAGTTTTGTATTCATTGTCTATGTAGACTTATCATAAACAGATGGCTGCGTCCATACTGTGTCTACAAAAGTCTATAAAAATAATGTACTGCAAGATCATTCCTGTATCAGGATAGTTAGTCCATTAGTTAAAGTTTTGAATCTGAGTATGGGAATGCCTACCTCAGTGATGATATAATCTTATCCATGTATTTTGTGTTGAAAATTGCAGGTTCCAACCAGGCCATCCACAAGGCAATCCTTGAAATGATAAAGCGCTTCACCCTTCCTAGAATTACAAAACCCTATTCTATTCCAGGCTTCGCACTTTAGGGGGCAATCTGTTACACTAAAAAATGTCACCTTGACTACTTACAGTTAGTATGGCTCAAATCAACAAGTCATGCTACCCTCTTAGGCAAGTCTCATGCCTCTGTTATCCATCTCAAACTCAAAGAAGAGAGAAAGTCTTGTAAAAATCATGTTTATCTCTGGGGTCGCAGGTTCTCTCTAGCCTTACCTGCGGGGACGCTGACCATGTTCACAAAATCTGCGTCCATAGACGCTCTGTATGTTAAGGGACAGGTGCGTCCCTCTGTAAAAGGCAAAATGCGCGAGTTTTATCTTGAAAAAGTTACTTGTGGTTACTTCTAGAACATTCTAGAGGTCGGTTTGATGAAATGGATGCGCCTCCAGTTGGTTCATGTATCTCTATTAAGGGGGAACTTATCCCATCAATAAGGGAGCTATCCCACCCAAAGAGGGGGATGATCCCATTGATAGTGGACCTGAATAACCTCTTTACAGCACTATAAATAAAGGCATTGAGCCAGAAGGAGGAGAGGTTGGAGCTATACATTTTCTTTGGGTAAATGCTGCAGGATTTAGGTCTTCCATTAGAGCCTTTGTGAGGAGAGATTGTCTTCACTTGATTCTACTTGGGAGAGGGTGAGCTTTGTCAAAGTAGAGGAAAACCCTTGATGGACCCTGGGAGGAACTTGCACAACACCAAGGCCAGGTTGTAAGAGTTTCTTTGTTTCGTTATTAATACAAACTGGTTTATTTTTCTCAATAGCTTGTGTTAATGAGTTATTTCATGTGTTCCTTGGTCTGCATGTTGAATATATGTTTTATTATATGAAATGCAAGTGCTTGGTAATTGTTTGATTGTTTGTGGTTGCAGGAATTGACTTGAAGGAGGGGCTCATCCGGATCGTCAAGAACGGACTTCAACAACAGCGTTTTGGAATAAGGTAAGCCTAAACACTTGTAGTTTTCATGTTGTAAAAGGTGTATTTAGAGAAAGATCACTCCATTTTGTCTTGTTTGTCATTAGAATGTCTTAGACTTCTAGGAAGGTCAGTCGTGTCCGCACCCTTGACAGATTCCGTGTGACAGTGGGTTCTTCTCCTGTCTCTATTCTTGATAGATGATCAGGTCTAATATTCAATTTCCTTGGATTTACTATAACTTCGAAGTCATACTCCTGGAATAATAACAAAGATCGATAGATCTTTCCTCCTAAAATAGGCTTATTCACAAAATATTTCAGTGTGGAGTGATCAGTGAACATTTTGAAATGCGCTCCCAACAAGTAGTACCTAAAGTTTTGTAATGCATACATCATATCTAATCCCTCTGTTTCTGTCGTGTTATAGTTCTTTTCCGCATTGGATAGTTTCCTGCTTGCAAATGCTATGGGGTGATCAATTTCCCCTGCTCTTGACTGTGCTAGCACTACACCCAATGCTATGCAAGATGCATCAACATGTACATGGAATTCCTTCTTCTAGTAAGGGAAAAATAGAATAGGCACAGTCACCACCTTCTTTTTTAGTGCATCCAATCTCTTCTGACACTCTTCGATCCATTGAAAAGTCATATCTTTCTTCAGAAATTTTTCCATCGGTGTAGTTATCTGTGCATACCCCTTTATAAACTTCTTGTAGTAGCCAGTGTGTCCCAATGTCATGGGTAGTTGGCTTACTATTTTTGGTGTTGGTAGGTTCACAATAACTGTGATCTTCGTGAGATCCACCATTAATCCATGTTTACAAATGACATGTCCCAATAGTATACCAAATGGTGCTCAAAATATGAACTTCTTCAATTTCAATGAGATCTGGTTCTACCTACATGTATCCAACATCAACCTTAAGCTTGCCACATGCTTTTTTAATAGACCGAAGACTGTCCAATCATCGAAGTATACTTCCAGAAACTTGTGTATATATTCTTTGAAGGCCGCAATTACAACTCTGGAACATATAGCAGATGCATTCTTTAATCCAAAAGGCACCACTATGTACTAATAAGAGCCCCACTCTATCGCAAAAGTCATTTTATGTCTATCCTTTGGTGCAATTCTGATCTGACGGTATCCTGAAAAGCCATGTGTGAAAGAATAAACCTCCTATCCTCCTACATTGTCCAATACTTCATTTGTAAATGGTTTATGGAAGGGGTCATGTAGGCATGCATCATTCAATTTACTTAAGTCAACACAAATTCTAATTTCCCTTTTGCCTTCTTTTCCTGAACCACCATAGGACTTAGCCATTCAGACTCTTCGACAGGTTCAATTATCCCAATTGTTAACATTTTGTCTAATTTTTATTTCACCTTCTCCTTGTATTTTGGATTCAATCTATAAGGTCTCTGCTTGACAGGCTTCATATCTGGCTTGAGAGGAATCATCATGACTCCCAAATCTCCTAATATGACCTTCATATAAGAAAAATTAATAGGGAACAACTCTTGATATTCGTGCAGGAGATCTGTTATCTTGTTGACTGTGTCATCATCCTAGTAATCTCCTATTGTTGCGTACTTTGGTTTAGCCTCTAATCCTATATTCACCTTCCTCGTCTTCAATGGATTTTTTATATCAGGCATCTCTATCTCAGGTCCATTTACTTTGTGATGACCTTCATACCCTTTAATGTCAATGTTGTGAGGATCTTCATCCTCTTTAGCAGTGAGATTATAGCATTCCAGTACATTGCGTATCTGCACAGCCCAATCACGTTACCAAATAACTAGAACTTCATTTTCAAAAATCTTCTTCTTAACTATATCCATAGATGCATCTATATGTCGACAGTCATCTTCAAATTTGAATGGCATTATGAATCCATCAACCATCTCTGCCCAGCTAGCAGTACCATGTCGAAGCTCAGTTTCCAGATACCAATTCTAAGGAATTGTCTCCAAGGTATGGATGAAGCCATGCACCCATTCTTCCCGCGGAATTTCTCCCCAAGCATCCATACAGAGCTGTATGTGGTTTCAAGGATCATTCTAGCGATCATACTTGTCTGTGACCTTTGTTTCTGTTGGCTTAAGGGGGATTGGACCCAGGTTCAGAGTTAGTTGCACTAACCAACAAAACCCTACACTACAGCCCTTTCGGCAACAACCTACGTAGCGTAGGCTACAATCTCATCCGAGGTAGTATTGGGGATGTTAGAACTAGGTTTTTGCATCCAAAGGACTATGTGATGTTTTTATGTTACTTCTGGGGATTTATTCTAACCTTCGCGAACCCTAACCCTTAAAACCCTAGAAATTACAGTAACTTACAATTAACAGATCCAAACTCTGCGCTAACTTCTTTAAACATTCATAGCATCATGCAATTAACTAGATCTACTACTTTCGCGGATCTGTTAAGTAATATTCATCATAAATTTAGTAAACAAAGTGAATAGAAAGTAATTGCGGAAGTAAATAATAACACATAGATACACAAGTAATCTTCCAAAATAACCTTTATTATGCTGATATCTTCAATTACAGACTCTTTCTACCCTGTGCACACAGCTGCAGGGGCCTGCGCACTTAGCTATGGACTTACCAAGGTCTCTGCACACACAGATGCAGGAGCCTTCACCTTCGCCTAAGTATAGAAAACAAACTTCTCTTACTTAAACCATTCACTGCTTGATTCATTGACTGCTTATGACTATTTATGACTCCTTTTTATATCATCTTCTATTACAATACCATGGTTTGCAAACCATGGGCGGGTCACAAAACATCTTAAATCCTAAATAAACTAAGGGCTTTGACCTTCCTAATTCCCCTTTAACTCCTATCGACCTTTGTGCTCCGCTCCTCAAAATGTGGAGACTTTACAAAAATAACAAAAAATGTTACAAAATTGACCCTAGGGAACCTTGTCCCAACAAGCCCCCAACACAAAGTTGTGACTCATCCAGAGTCATTCTATTGGTGTTGCCTCGATCTTTTCCTGTAGACCACTGAATTCCAACTTCAATACTTGAAGATCGATTTTCCCATGCGTAGTGGCCTGACAAACTTTCTCAACCAAATTTTCAGTAGTTGGACCTTCGACTACAAGGCCCAAGGTTCTCTGTGTCTGTTGCATGGCCTTCATCTTGCTCTACACTGATTGTGTCAACTAATTTGCTTCATCTGCCCAGGTCTGCCTCCTTGAAGATATGATGGATTTCTTCTGATGCAGCTCATCAATCTTGCTCTAGATGAGTTTGCCATCCTGTAATCTGGTGAACCTTTGCACTGGTGCTAAGGTATGCACTGTAGATCTAATCTCGTCGAACTGCCTCTGCTTTTCTCAGATATCTGGTTTGATTTTCTGCAAAGTTTGATCCTCCTGCAGTGAGGTCCACAGTTCCATGGCTTGTTCAAATAACTAGGTTGAGCCCTTGACTATGGCTTCTAATGTAGCCATCTCTTCTTTAATAGTAGCCTCGCACTTCTCTATGACTTCCGAAGGAGTGGTTGGTTGTAGCTTAAGTTGAAGCTCAGATATCTGCAGTAGCAGCTCAAAACAGACTTTGCCAATCTCCTCCTTTGATTCATTTACTACGACAGCTGGCTTCTAAATATTTTCTAAGGAGTCTGCTTCCGCTGGAATCTGGAGCTTGGGAAGCTCACTATAGGCCTGCTCTATTGCTATTTTAGCTGCTGGCTACACACCATCAGTTCTTCATGTTCGAAGGGCTTGCACCTTTTCCTCGAACATCTGTTGGTTGTTGGTTTTTAGTTCATTGATGACTAGCAGTATGCTTTGTTCTTGAACTCTGAGCTCATCTAATATGCCTTGATGTAGCTCGTGCAGTGTCTAAATAGGAAGTGTCGCAAGGTTCAGACTCAAATCCTTCAACTGTAATAGACACGCCCTGTTCTCTGATGTCTCAATGTGCAGTGATCCCTCTGGTAACTAGACTGTGTAGAGGTCGGTGGTGAGTTCTTTTGCTAAGGCTAACCCACTCTCTTGTTGCAGGCTCACTTGCTTTAGGTTCGCTTGTCCAATGCTCACTTGAATAATTCTTGTGTGGACCTGCAAGTCCCTCAGGCCTTACTGCACCTTGTCCAATGTTTGATGGTGCTGGTCCTCAATGTGGCTCAAAATGTTCTTCGTAGTGTCGTAGACCACATCGCCGATCTCATCAGGGCCCCCTCCATGAGGACCAAAGGGATCGCACTCACAGACTTGTCATACTTCTGCTTCATACGTTGTCCCATGGAGCTCTGCTTCTGCCTCTTTTTGACAATGAAGGGGGACTCCAAGCCTATGCCCCATTCCTCTTTTCCATCTGTTTCTCCCTCTACATTGGTGCGCTCCGTGTCAGACTCGCTGAGGTTAATGGTGGCGTGTGACATGGTGGAAACTTTTTCCTTTGGCACTTTTGTCTCTCTGGAAGTGATCCTCTCTTTTGTTGCATGGCCTTTTGCTTTGCTGCGGCCTTTTCCTTCGTGGAAGCCTTCTATTCTTCCTTCTTATTTTCTTTCACTGCTACTATAGTTTTCTCTGCTTCACCTTTGGCAACCTTACTGCTTCCTGCGCCCTCATCAGATGGGGCAATCTAGTTTTTTGACCATTTACTGATGACCCCCATGATGTCATCTTCGGTGACCAAGTATGGAAACTAGTGCCATGTGCCCGTGGCATCTTTCTTCGCGTGGATATGCAGATTATGAAAATCTGGCTTGAAACCAGCAATATTGGAATACTACGCATGTAAGCTAGGTGATAACTATGGCCACTAGTTAATCACCATCCTCAAGTCCGATTCAAACAAGACCCAAAATATTTTAGTCTCCATGACATGCTCAGGGTCCTTGTACACCCAAAACAAGGTGAGCTTCACGGCCTCACATAGATCTAGATCGTGCTAAGGGAACTGACTTTCTTTTGGTGTCCTCCATGCCACCAGCGTGATCAACAAAAGTAGCCAGGTGTAATGAAATGCTTTGCCCTCGTCCCGGGCCTCTCGAAAATCTTCCAAAAACTCATGACACAAATACTTAGCCCAATTATATTGGACTCCCTTGGTGCACTGCGCAACCAGAGATACCATTGGCACTAGCACTTCATCAGCGCGACATTTCCTCATGATCTTCCCGACCAATATTTGGGTAGTGAACTGCACCACCCCATCTGATATGGAACTAATTGCATAGTCACACAACTTCTTCACTAGCCTGAAGTCGCTCTTCATCTGATCTGCTAACTTCTTCTCCTGCGATTTTCCTATGAAAGCATCCACAGGGTCTATTCCTTGATATGGCAAGAGTGTTATCTAGTGAATCAGCATATCCGTGATTGGGATGGGCCCTCCCAACCAAAGGCACCAATCATGGACTAGCATCAATAATTGATGCACACAAATCGTGTTAATGGTGCTGCGGCTGAAATGCAGCACCCATAACATGTTTAACAACCCTGCACACCCAACTTTGGCCACCCATTTCATTGGCTCAAGCCATGTAACCTACGATTATTCATAGTATACCTTCTTTAGGTATTTGCTCTGTTCTAACTGTGGGAATTTTGCGTGGTCCCCCAGGTCCCAGTCCTCCATTTTCAAATATGGTATTCGGGCCAGTAGATTTCCCTCAAAAGGTATGTTTTTCGGAAGTAATGGTGTAGAGACCATGAACTTTGCTGAATCTGGGTCTCTAGGAACTTTGTCCATAGATTTCCTCAGTGGTATATAAGGTGGTAGATGAGTTATTAGCTTAGCTTCCTCTGCATCAATCTCCTCAATTCCCATGGTTAGTTCTTCCTCGTCTAAGTACAAGGGTTTCATCAATTGCTTGGTTCTATCCATCTTCCCCTTTTGTCTAACCTCCATGGGATTTCGATTGTCGCACTAGTGCTTGCTAGGGCTTCTTTTTCTTCTTCTCTCTAACTGTGGAAGTAGATGGTTTAGGTCTCGACAACCTAGGCACTGTAGTAGGAAAACTGGTAGGCACAAGTTGTGCTAGCTTAGGCTTAGGTCAGGTTGTAGTCATTCTCTCGAGGAATCTTTAGTGCTGCCAATCAGTTAAATTCTCGAGTCCTGGTTGTGAAATATTCTCTTTAATTATTTCCCAATATTTTGCAGACGTACAAAAATTCTTTAGGCAAAAGCTAAAGCGTAAAATATCAAGGAAAATTATGAGGAAGAAAATTGTTTGAATGTGGAGCGGGATACTGTATTTATAGCCCAATTTGAATTCAAATCCACCCGTTCCCTCCAAATCCCTATCTTAATGCACAGTTGGCGGCAGATTTCCAAAGATATGCGTCTTGAATGCTCTCCCCCCACTCCCTTTAATGGAAAAATTTCCATCCAATCATTTACAGTGCTTCCATTGATCACTTTTTGGTTAGGCTGCGCGAGACCCACCATGCTAGTGTAACTGCTTTATCACAGCTCTCTTCTGCACCTTCCCTCGATTCGTCACACATCCCATTCACTTCGTCCAACCATCCTTCTAGAAATGTAGTTTATAGTCCTGCACTCCCTTGCAAATCCCTGGAGTAGTATGACTATCCCACATCCATATAGTCATTGTGTAGGGGTGGGATCACCACTGTATAACTTTAACTAGCTCCCATTGACCTTTCCTGGAAACAACTCCCCATTCAACTTCAAGAGCTGAATTGCGTCTGCATTCCTAATCTCCTTGACGATATAGGATCGAAACCAATTCATTTGGAACTTTCTTGGAAACTTCATGAACTTACTATCATCAAACAATACAAAATCCCCACTCTTAAAGGTGTGTTGCTTAATATGGCGATCATGCCATGCCTTTTTGCATCCTTCTGCACTTGTTGATGAAAAGAGACCAAGAAGTGATCTTCTTCCAACTCAACTAGCTATGTGAGGCATTCTTCCATGGTATTATGATCGACCATATCTGTAACTACAACAATTCATAAACTCAGCACGATGTAATCCATTGGCATCAAAACTTCTTGTCCATAAACCAATCTAAACGAAGTTTGTCAAGTCAATTCTTTACAGGTAGTTCTATATGCGCATAGAACAACTGGTATGCACACATCCCAATTGTTTCTATTTGCATTAGAGATCTTCATCAAAGCATTCTATAGGATTTTGTTGAAGGATTCCACTGTTCCATTTGCTTGAGGGTGATACAGCTTGCTCTTCTGGTGGTACATTTGGAACTCTTCAATTAAGGCAACATTGTTTTGTTCAAGAAGTGCAAACCCCTATCGCTCATCAAAATTTTAGGACAGCCAAACCGAGACAAAATGTATTCAAAACTAAACTTCGTAGTTGTGGCCATGCTACAATCCTTCACAAGCTGTGCCTTAGCCAACCTGATCAAGTATTCGGTCACTTTAATGATGTACCTTGCTCATGTATTCTTTTCAAGTGGTTGAATTGGTCCCATGAAGTATATTTCCCACTTATCGAAGGCCTGTAACGACACTTGTGGGTTCAGAGGAAATTCATCTCTTCGCGACAACCTCCCCATTAGCTGACATACATTGCATGCCATGCAATAATCCTTGGAATCCTTATGCACAGTTGGCCACCATAGTCCTGCTTGTAGGATCTTTTGTGCAGTTTCTCTTCCTGCATAATTTCCTCTGTAACTCCTCCATGTGCTTAAGCGAGGATACTTTGTCGTTCACACTCCAGGACATACCTACGCAATATTTCATCATATCCCATTTTATATAAGTGACCTGCAATAAAAGAGAAATTTGCAGCCTTGACTGCCAATTCTTTCTTTTTCTATGTTGTATAACCTTCAGGAGCTGTACCCATAGATAAGTACTAGATTATGTCTAAAAAATGGTCATCTGCAATGCACACAAAAAAGAGTTGTGCATCAGGCAATAATTCCTCCATATTTGTAGTTTATTGACCATTCTCAATCTGCGAGAGGTGATCTAGTGCAACATTCAGTCGCCCTGGCTTCACAATTACTTCAAAGACATATTCTTGAAAGAGTAGCAACCATCTACAAATTCCCCCCCCCCCCCCAACACAGGCTTGTTGACTAGGTAATTCAAAGCAGAATGGTTTGTCTACATTTTGAAGGGTGCATGAAACAAATAGTGCCTGAGCTTTTGGAGTGCATACACCATCGCCAATCCCTCATGCTCTTTAGTTGAATAGTTCTTTTCTACCTTCGACAATTTCCTACTCTCAAATGCTATCGGGTGGTCAATATCACCTGCACCTGGTTGGGTTAGCACAACTCCTAATGCTATGCAGGATGCATCTACATGTATGTGGAATTCCTTCTTCTAGTCAGGGAACACTAGAATAGGCGTTGTGACCATTTTTTCCTTTAAGACATCCAGAATCTTCTGGAAATCATCATCCCAACAAAACATTGCATCCTTCTTCAGTAATATCTCCATGGGCGTAGTGATCTGCGCATATGATTTGATGAACTTACTATAGTATCATGTGTGACCCAATATCGTGCGCACCTATTTGACATTCCTCGGAGGCTCCAAATTGATAATCACTGTAATTTTAGTAGGGTCTACCATCAACCCCTTCTTATAGACAACATGGCCTAAAAGTATCCCATATGGTACACAAAATATCTATTTCTTCAGATTAAGGGATATCTGATACTTTTGACAAGTATCCAACATGAGGCAAAGACTAGAAACATGTCTCTTTACTAACCCAAACATTGTCCAATCATCAAAATAAACCTCCAAAAACTTATGAATAAATTCTTTGAAAGCTGTGACTACCACCCTAGAGAAGATTGCAGGGGAATTCTTAAGTCCAAAGGGCATAATTATATACTGAAAACAACCCCATTCAATAGTGAAGGTAGTCTTACTCTGATCCTCTAGCATGATCTTGATCTGATGATACCCTGAGAACCCATCAGTAAACGAATAGGCTTCCTGACCTCCAACATTCTCCAATACTTCATTTGTGAATGGCGTAGGAAATGGATCATGAACACAAGCATCATTCAACTTTCTTAAATCTACGTAGATCTAAATTTCACCCTTCGTCTTCTTTTCCTGAACCACCATAGGACTAACCCAGTTTGATTCCTCGACAGGCTCAATAATCTCGGTTGGAAGCATCTTATCCAATTCTTTGCACACTTTTTCCTTTTACTTAGGATCAACTGGGATGGGTCTTCAATGGCTTCAGAGTGATCTTCATGACACCCAGATCACCTAATATCCCCTTTAGATCAGAGAACTTGGTGGGAAACAAGTCCTGATACTCCCACAATACTCTACGACTTTGTCCACTATGTCCTTGTCCCAATAGTCACCTATGTTTGAGATTTTTGGCTGTGCTTCTGACCCAATATTCACCTTCTTGGTCTTCAAGGGCTTTGAGATATCAGGGACTTCCACCTTAGGCCCCACCACTTCACGTTGTCCTTCTGACTCAGGAATACTAACGTTCCTAGGATCTTCCCCACCTTCCTCTACAATCACATTGTAGCATTCCAGAGCATGGCGCAGCTGCGTATTCCAGTCTGGTTGTACCCACGTGATCTAATAATGACATATTAGACAAGTATTAAGGTATTACAAACTCATGTGCATGGATTTGGATCGATAAGATTGTGAAATACATAGACAATGAAGCAGTTAAAGAAAAATAATAGACACACATAACAAAGCAAGATAATCAAGGAGTTCATCCAACACTCCTGGGATACGTTTCCTAGTCTAGCCTTCAGTGGTGACCTCTCGATTATGTCTTTGAAAATAGAGTTTTACAAAAGTGAGCTCCATTTGAGTCTCACACAACAGATACAAAACAACAAGGCTTTACTTGGATCCCCCAAGTCTTTTTGAGTACACAGACTCTCCTCACTGACTCTCTGTCTCTGTTTGCTCTCTGTCTTAGCACTGCTTGCCTCTGTCTTCTGTCTTTTGTGGCTTTAAAGCCAATCGACGCTATCTATTCATTTTCCCTTCTTGGGTTCTCTGGCTCCTGACCTCTGTCCGCTCGAATCTCCCTATGAGCATTAACAATCATTGCTAAACGCCTTCAGGGATGGTGGCCACCTGTTCTGTAACGGAATGGACCATCGATGCCTTTCAAATCCCAAAAATGGTCATTCTATGTTTACACAGAGAAATACACGTAAAACTATGAAAATCCACCAATTTTCCATTTATCGGATTTGAAATATTATAAATTCCGCTCTATACTCCTATCAGGTCCACCTTTATATCGCTTATTGCATCTCCACTGTTGATCTAAGAGATCTTGATCCAATGGTTGAGGTTCATTTCGGGCGGCTCATGTGTATGAGAGTTAACCACCTGAAAAGGGTGGTTTTCTCTCTGTGGCACCTAGCCACGTGGTAGCCAGTGTATGGGCTCGGGCAGAGCCCAGCCAAAACCACTCACTGCCTACGACCCACTCAAAATCACGCTTGTTTCGGATCTCAAAACATATACACCTGCATGTATAAACCATTTCAGGTCTGGTTTCATCACTTTATTTGAATTTCTTTTGCTTTTCATTTATTTAACGAAAATGCAATTTATATTGAAAAAACCCTTTTATCAGACTTGAAATATTATCAACTATCACCCATAATCCTATTAGGTCCATTTTCATCGCATTGACGCTTTGTTATTTTTATTTCGTTTATTTAACAAAAACTGGAAATACAAAGGAAAACCCTATTTTCTGGAACTCAAAATATATGTGTTTTCATTTATAATCCCGTTGGATTTGGTTATCGCAGTCGCATGCATCGGCCTTGCTCCTTTGTGCTTATTTGATGTGATATTGCGATGCGACTTGTCGCAATTGCATATCGCATAAGCTCCCAGGCCGTTGTAAGCACTTCGTTGTAATCTACCGATGCGATATGGCGGGTTAACCTGGGTTTTTGATTTGCGTGCTTGATCGACGGTCCTTGTTGACCCCGTTGATCGCTATCACAACATTTATATGGTCGCCTCTGATAAGCTCCGCCTACCTTCGCCAATTGCGACATGTTGATTGGATTTGGACTGTTGATCGGCCAGATCCGACAGCTCTTGTGTAAAGTTGTTTTAAGCCTCCAATAGGCCTTATTTCACTGTTTTCTTCATGTTTTTCACTCCCGATAGTGTAATCCACCTTTCTTAAAGGTTTTGTTTGTGCGATAGTTTTTAACTATGTGAAGACTTAGAGGTTTTTAGGATCCATTTGGATCACGCCTTCCCACTGAAAAGGCTTTTGGACCACCAAAAGTTGGCTTTTAAGAATTAATCAAGTGAGGATATAGCTTCCTCACTTGTCCAATCTCTATCCATCTTGCATTGCTTGGTTTTGAACCCTTGGGTCCGATTGTTAGGTACTCAACATCCCCTCTGTGTGTATTTCTCACCTCCCTGTCTAGAACTGTATCTTCTTGTAACTCATTGAGATTCAGGCAACATATCATCAATAGAAGGAAACTGACTTTGCTCTTTGGGATCTTCAATCAATGAAGGTTCAAACAGTCTCAAGTTCTCTCCGTTAACTACTGAATAGATGTGCATGTAAGCTGGCAAATCAAGCTGAAAAGCGTTCTCACCAATTTTCTCAAGTATCTTGAAAGGCCCATACCTTATTGGCTTTAGCTTCTTACCTTCGCCTTGCATTCTGTCTTTGCTAATGTACAACCAGAATTGATCACCAACTTGGAAGCTATGCTCAATTTGAATCTTATCATGCCTTGCCTTGTACTTGGCCTAGCTCTTTTCCAGCTGTTCCTACACTTCTTGGTGAATTTTTTGGACCTGTTCAATGAACTTGGTTGCTTTGTCCACATCATTGTGTCCATAAACTAATATGTCTTTACGAAAGACAAAATCCAAGGGAGACCTTGGTGTAAAACCAAAAAAAGTCTCAAAAGGAGATCTCTGTGTAGAAGAGTGTTTAACATGGTTGTAAGCATGTTGCACATAACATAAATGTTCATCCCAAAGTTGGGATGCTTGCTGCAATAGCCCCTAAGAAACTGGATTACTGTCTTGTTGACCACCTCTGTTTGACCATCTATTTGTGGATGAAATGCTGTGCTCTTCTTCAATCTGGTGTCCATTAACTCCCATAGGCTTGACCAAAACTTCCCAACAAATCGGGAATCTCGATCAAATACAATGGAAGTGGGTAACCCAAAATGAACCCATACATGCTGAAAGAACAACTTTACTATTTGTTTAGCTATAATCTGCTTGTTACAAGGTATTAAAATACACATTTTGCTGAACTTGTCCACATTAACATATAAATAGTCATGACTTTTCTAGATTTTGGCAATCCCCCCACAAAGTCCATGGAAACACTTTCCCAAGGATGAGAAGGAACTGGAAGTGGAGTATATAAGCCTAGTTTTCTATTGCTGGGTTTGCTTTTAGCACACATGGTACACACTTTAATATATCTAGAAACTGGTTCATGCATTCTTGGCCAATAACAGAATCTTTGCAGTTGTGCAACTGTTTTACTTACACCAAAATGACCTGATATTAGAGAAGTATGTGCTTCTCGGATTATGTTAACTCTTTCAGTTTGAGGAATGCATAACTTTCCCAAATGATATAAGAGTTGGTCCTTAACATGATAATCCAATTCTTCTACTTGTTTGCCATGACTTAAAGTTGCATGTACTTCTTTAAAATCTACATCTTGAGCATATTTTTCAATGTAGCTTTCATGCAATACTGAGTTATGCTTAAGTATAGTAGATGCATTTATGATTGGTATTGATAACATATCTACAACCTTTTTGTGTATGCCTTTCTTACATTCGATGACAAGATGAAATTGTTGTAGAAAACCCATCCACCTAGAGTGTCTTGATTGCTGCAATTTAGTTTGTGAGTGCAAATATTGAAGTGGTTGATGATCTGTATGTATAATTGTTTCTTTGCCCAATAGGTAATGTTTCCACTTTTTCACACTCTGCACTAATGCATACAATTCTTTATCATATGTGGGATAATTAACTACTGTAGAATTAAATGTCTCAGAGTGATATCATATGGGTTTACCATGTTGCATCAACACTGCTCCCATGGCATAGTCACTGGCATCTATTTCAATCTCGAATAGTCTTAGAAGATCTGGCAATGCTAGTACTGGTGCTATACTAATTTTTTCTTTCAAGGTGTCGAAGGCTTTCTGTTGTTCGCCTCCCCACTCAAACACCTTGTTCAATCCTGTTAAAGCATGCAAGGGAGCTGCAATCAAGGAAAAGTTAGCAATAAACTTTCTTCAATATTGTGCTGCTCCTAGGAAGCTCCTAACTTCTTTAGCATATTTGGCTCTAGGCCAGTTCACAATGACTTCAACCTTAGAGGGATCTATATTCAATTCACCACCCCCTACAATGTGACTCAAATAATTTAAAGATGTTTTTCCAAATTCACATTTTGATAACTTAACATAGATATTTTCTCTTTTCAAAACATCTAGAGTCTGCTTTACATGCTTCAAATGTTGTTCTCATGTTTTATTGAAAACAAGAATGTCATCTAAATATACAATTACAAAGTCATCAATAAAAGGTCAGAGTACATCATTCATAACCTCATGAAAGTGGAAGGAGCATTAGTTAAGCCAAAAGGCATAACTAGCCATTCATACAACGCTTGCTTTGTTTTGAAAGCAGTCTTCCATGCATCTTGTTCTGCTACTTTGACCTGATGATAGCCACTACGCAAGTCCAACTTGGAAAAGTAAACAACTCCTTTCAGCTGATCTAATAGATCATCAATGCGAGGAAGAGGATAATGATTCTTGATCGCTATTTTATTCAATGCTTTGTAATCAATGCACATCCTCCACGAACCATATTTCTTTCTCACCAACACAATTGGAGATCCACATGGTGATGTGCTTGGACTGATGAACCCTTTATCGAGCAACTCCTGTACTTGCTTCTTGATCTCTGCATTCTCTAAAGTGAATAACCTATACATTCCGATGTTAGGCAATGGAGCATCTTGCTGCAAATGAATATCATGTACTATTTCCATTTTGGGTGCCAAACCATTAGGTTCTTGAAATAGGATATCATATTCTGAAACAACTTTATCTAAATCAACTTTTTGTTTAGCATCACAACCTTCAAATGCATTGATTTTATCAGGGGTCTTTTCCTTTACAATCATTAGTAAAATTTGCTTGCATGAATTTACAATTCTTTTCATCTGCCCTGAGTTTATGAGAGTGTAGTTATTTCTGAGCTAATGAGCTCTGACAATATATTCTATTCCCTCTTTTATGAGTCGATACTTATTTTTGGTTCTATAGAAAATGGCCTTTCTATCATACAAGTAAGGACTTCCTAAAACAATACCACATATATCCAAGGGAACTATATCTAACTCAACCTCATCTACAAAAGTTGACCTAATAGAAAACCTAAGTTTACATTGTCTAGTCACTTGTAGCTTTGCATTATCACATACCCAACCTAATGGATATGGCTTCTTGTGAGGTGTTGTTAGTAAGCCCAACTTCTTTACAATTGTTTTAGAAATCAAGTTTACTTGTGAACCACTATCAAATAAAGTATCAATCTTTTGATGCTTGGAAATGACTCTAATATGAAAAAGCTCATGTCTTTTCCTCTCATTATCTTCATTATCAATAGATTGGGTAGAATTACTTGTAGATGCTTTAGAATTTTTACCTTTTATACCTGTGGTTGTGACTATTGTTTCATCACCTGAGTCTAACCCCATGTCCTTCTGAATAGTAGCAACAATCTTCTTCTTCTTACCACCGAATTTCTAAGGTTTCAGCTCCGGATGCAAAGAACAATAGTGTTCATCATCATGCCCATCCTTCTTGCAGTGAGTGCATGAAGGTTTGTCTGTCTGTACAGTGTTTGTCTTCCTCTCCTTCCATTTTTGCTTCTTCTTTTCCTTTTTCTTGCTTGCAGTGGGTTTTGATGATCCCCCAATATCTGGGTTCACATTCTTGCCTCTAGCCTCTAGATGTGTAGCCTGAACTGATACCTCATCTATGCTAGTAGGGTTAAACATGAGAATGGTGTGCCTCGAATAGCTATGCAAACCACCTATATACTTCAACAAAGTTTTAGGTGAGTCTAGAGAAATGCCTAGAATTAAAGCTCTTTTTCTAAATTCCTGGGTATAGCTTTGTACACTTTGCCCCTTTAATTGGCAAAGAGTTTGCCAACTCATCATTGCTTGTTGCATATAAGCTAGTGGATAGAATTTTTTTTTAATGGTAGAAACAAATTCACTCCTGGTAGAAAGAATTTTACCATGCTTCTTCAAATCAACTTGTGTCCTACCTTCCTACCACACTAGGGCAGTTCCTCCAAGGCGAAAGCTGGCCAGTTGAATCTTTCTCCTTTCTGAATCGACGTTTTGCACCCTGAAATATACATCAATCTATCTAATCCAATTATCTAGCTTTTCTGCATTTAATTTCCATCATAAATTGGCAAAGAAAATTTTACATCTAATTTAATCAAAGATGTTTTCTTCTTTTTATTTTTAGGGCTAGAAGGAGGTGTTGATAGAGAAGGCTCTTCCCTTTTCCCTTTGCCTTCTGAATGGCCATTTAGAAGAGGTTCCTCTGTTCCTTTGTCTTGTTTGGAGGTTGAAGTACTTTCACCTCGACCTTTCTTAAATCATCGATACATTTCTTCCACCATGGCTCTCATGGTCATGAAATTGTCCATTAATTGAGAGTCTGATTCAATGAGACTTGTTCTGCCATTTTCCTCCTAGGATAGACTCTTCCAATTTCTAGGTTAGCCTCAACCAGTTCTCCTTCTCCCAATTTGAGCTTTGACCTAGTTAGCATTCAACAATCCACCACAAGCTTGTCTAAGCTTAGCAAACCTAAAGCTCTGATACCACTTGATCTGATAATGAGATCTTAGACAATTTTTAAGGTATTATAGACTCATGTGCATGGATTTTCCTATATTACTTTGTGCAATGGATCGATAAGATTTCAAAATACATAGACAATGAAGCAGTTAAAGAAACATAATAGACAAACATAACACAACAAGATAATCAGGGAGTTCACCCAACACTCCTGGGCTAAGTCTCCTGGTCCAGCCTTTAGTGGTGACCTCTCTATTATGTCTTTGAAAATAGAGTATTACAAAAGTGAGCTCAATTTGAGTCTCACACAACAGATACAAAACAACAAGGCTTTAATTGGATCTCCCAAGTCTTTCTGAGTACACAGACTCTCCTCACCGACTCTTTGTCTTTGTTTGCTCTCTGTATCAGCACTGCTTGCCTCTGTCTTGTGTCTTCTATGGCTTTAAAGCCAATCGGCATTGTCTATTCATTTCCCCTTCTTGATTTCTCTGGCTCCTGGCCTCTGTTTGCTCTAATCCCCCTCTGAGCGTTAGCAATCATTACTAAATGCCTTCAGGGATGGTGGCCACCTGTTCTGTAATGGATTGGACCATTGTTACAGGGGAAAGTGTCTACTCAGAACTGCTTATCCCACTAAGGTGTGATAGCTACCTTAGAAACAAACAAAGTAAAGCTACTTTCGTTTTTCCTTTATGAAGTATAGATAGAGAAGAACAAAGAAGACCAACCTCTATCTTGCGCTAATCTCCTAGTTCGATTCCTCTCCTTCTTGATAGTCTTTCGCTACTTGTTCCCTTGCACGCCCAGCTTCACAAAGTACCTGTAAGATCACAGTAGCATAGCACTATGCAAGAACATGGATCTATAATCATAAACAATCTAGGATCAGATGTAAATTGACCATACAAATGCAGCAAACATAAATGACACAAGAGTGTAGAGGAAAACTTGAATAGCTTTTATTGATAAACAAGAAAGAGCCAAGGGGAGTTACAACCAGTTGTTCTGACCCAGCATCATCCTCTCAGCAAGGAAGCCCCTCTTCACCTCATACAAAGCTTAGATCACCCAACAATCTGATGTTTTATCTCAAGAAACCAACAACAATTCCTTACAATATGCAAAATTCCAGCCTCTGGATCTCTGGGATGAGGGATCCATATATAGATATCTGTAAGGGAGATGAGTCAGCTTGTGATTTGATTAGTGTCTTCCCTCTGATAGTTCTTGCTTCCACTTGGAGATTGATGATCTCTTACTCATCCTTGGTCGAATTCAGAGAGGCAAGTGTCACAGGAGAAGTTTCTGGAAGATTCCATGCCTCTCCACCTCGCGGAATGATACTGCCATTTGTCATTTCTCGCCCATCGCACCCTATAGAAGGGCTTTCTGAAATGCAACGCACCCACACAATGTATTTAGGTGAGATGCAACGCACTTAGCCTATGGAGCAGCTGAACTGATCCTGTTTTGACCAATTCTGAGCAGTTTTTCATGGAGAACTTCTGGGAGAAGCTGTAATCAGTTGACCTTGTTCCTTTAGGGGTTAGAACAACAATTTTAGGGACTTAGGAGCCCTTGGTTTATGGAAATTTCATGCTTGGGGTTGTAGTGCCCAAAAATGTCTATAACAGCTGCCCCCTAAAGCATGAGGTCGTTAATCTCTTTGACGTCGGGTGAAATGCTTTATCATGAGGATCCGAAGTTCTTTCAAGCTGGGAGGAGACCTGTAATAAGATACAATACAATACATTATCTTCATAATATTTTCATGATCTAGCTGAGGCGGGCATTCCCATGCTTAGCTTTATAAATTCATTTTCATGTACATAGGATAGACAATCGTTTGAGTGTAGACTGATGATTATGGTAGAGCCATCATCCCTTTGATTGGATGATTATCTGTGCAACAACAATGTACATTTAATGTCTTTATTTCCCTGAATATATATCGCAGCCCGGATGGATGAAACTAGATCCGGGGTCTTCAATCTCATTCGATCTTCACTCGAAGTACAAGTCGATCCATGTGAGAGATGTTCTGGAGTCGAACATGGAAAGACATCGCCTGATTACCAGCCAATGATGTAAGTTGTTAACAGGTGCGAGAGGAATCACCAATAATGATAATGACCCTCAAGGTACTGCAGTACAATTCACGTGGTGTGAATAAAGGACTTGGCATCGAACACCACGCAAAATCTTTCGGTCGAAGGCTATTGATGTAAACCTGTCGCCGGAAGTGAGAAACTTGCCATTGAGGCATGCAAGCTTCAAAGTACTGAATGGGGTGTTCCTAGATCGACTTCTTGGATAATGAGCTGATGTCGACAAGAAGTGATCCGTCACAGGAGGGCCTTAATGAATCCCACATCAATGACACGGAACAAAGAAAATGATTTTAATGGAGGTGAAAACGATCTGGTGATATAAGGTTCAGGGTGGCGGTCATGAAAGAATGGAGTGTAAATGTATTGTAGCGGGTGAGACACAGGTGAATTCTCTGAATGACTTCTCTTGAACATATTGGTGACACTGACGTGATGGATTGGTAGCATTAACCCCAAATGTGGATGGTATGATGGGACCATGGTGATGTGACCGGTGAATGAAACAACCCAACCCGACTTGGATGCGGAGTGAAAGTGTCATGTTCAAGAGCGACTTGCTACCAACAAAGTTTCTTCAAGTTTTCTTCTCAATTTTTCCCCAGTCATTGCTGACCAGTACCTCTTTATTTTTGTCAAGCTTGAGGAGGACAACATATGCTTTTTCTATATTTTTCCCTTTGGGCAAACCCATCACTATGTTTTAACGAGCCTAGCGATAGTGAAACTCGTCCTCGTCTATAGACAAGTTTGTCGCTATTAAATTTTAACGAGTTTAACGACAAATATAAGTCGGTCCTTTTCAATTTTAGAGAGTCTGAAAAGGAACGTAAAGGAAACTCCAAAATTCCTTTTTCGTCATCTAATCCCTTAAGTACGAAAAAGTATAAAACAATACAAAAGGGATGAATTTTCGATACTTTTAACGAGCCAAACAAAACGAGCGCTCGATCTTTTTGTGTAATAATCCCTCAGGTCCAAAAAGATTAAAATTTAGAGGAGGGATAGCACTTCCGATCCCTTTAACGAGCTGGAGAGGCCAATGGCTCGGCAATCTTTTCATATTTTAGGAGTCATTTGAAAAGAGCTTAAAGGAGACTCGTCTTTTGAGGAATGAGTGATAAAATTGGGTAGCAACTAATTCCAGGTAAGGTTTGGAATTTTCCAATCACGGCAGTGTTACAAGGATGACTACTGAGATCACTCTTCGCAGCTGTTCCTCAAAAAGGGGTAAACAATCAAATGGAGGTGAATGATTGGCCAATGTAAAAGTGGAGGTGACGGTGCAAACACGACCAAGGCTTTTAAAGGCTGAAGTATTACATTCACGATGGTTATTTATCGGAAATTGGTTCATTTTTTAATGAGCTTAAACTCTGGAGGAACATGTGCTCATTGCTTATGTTTATTTTTTAACGAGCATGAAGTCCGCGCTAAAACTGCTCGATTAATCCAGTCGTGTAATAAGAATGTCCCATTTAAAACGACAATTTTTAGAGTTTTGCCCCGCATCCTTTCTTTATGCAAGTTAGGAAACGACCAATCCAAAAAACAGATAAATGATTGCTCTTTGCTTGCACTCCAAAAGGTTCGCATGCCCCCAGGTATAAAATAGAGTTTCAAGGTTACCCCTTCTTCCTTCCGTTAAAACATTTGTTTTACCGAGAGAGGTCTACCTCTTATAGGTTACCAAAGATTGTTCTATTCACGGCGTAAACAAAACACTTCTTCGGCGATGTCTACCGAAATAGACAAAGGTGAGTGGCAATGCCTGCCAACTCATATAACTTTGACAAGAGAATCTTATTCCAGTCCAACTCCCTCTTCCAATCACGGATGGGAGTACAGAGGTCATATACTCTCACGGAAACCTACCCTATACCCGAAGTTTTCCTGCCGAAGCAGATCAGGGTGCATGCCCCTTGGGTTTCAGTCATGTCCCCCAAATCACTCGCGCTCATCGGGTGGACAGACTGGGGATTGAGACATTTCTTGCGTGAAAAGACCATTCGGGGATGGTATATGACTATTTGCTATGCGTGAACCAGGGAATGAAAGCAGGTCTACGAGCTTGACCACTCTTCCTTCGTGCGGAAAACACATTACTCTAAAGAGTGAGGAGACAATCGCTCCCATGCAATAAATATAGTCTCGTCCAAGGAGTAGATTATAATCCAGGGGTCCTTGAACTACCATTACGTTCATTTGAACGGTCGACTGGTTCCTTTATCAAAGCCTGTTAGATTTCTCATCTCAGGCAAAAGTGATGGCGAACCAAGCGCTTTCCAAGCAGTCGAGGAAAGGATACTCATAGAAGCCCCTTCATCTATGACGGTACCGGCCATAACCATTCTATATATTTGAACAAAGATTCTGAATGGTACACTAGCCGGTAAGCGGGGTCTGCCTAGTTGATTCCAGTCAAAGGAGACAACTAGGTTGCTTGGAGGTGGGACCGAATAGACGGTCGGGTACGACTCTGACGAACTTCCTTCCTGCGGTAAAGGAACGGGTAAATTGCCCCCATGTTCATCGGAGTCTGTGCTTATGAAAAGAATTTGGACGGTGTCATCCTTGTTCTTTTCGGTGACTGTATCATCTGAAGATGGAACCTCTGAAGGCAAGATCGGGTCAACTACCGCCTTGACCTTTTGACTTTCGTCTGGTATGGGTTCAGATGGTTTGTCCTCAATGATAGATGCTTCGGCCGACCACCTGAGCGGGTCAGCCGGCTTTTCAACTAGTGATGGACTCGGCAAGAGTTTTTTATATCCAGGAGGAAGTCGTAACGGTGAAACCGGACGATCGTCCAAAACTCTTTTAGCCTCATCTAAGAAGGGACAACGGTGGACGGCATGATTGCCTTTGCACAGTTTACAAGGAAATTTATATTTTCCTTTTTGTCTTGGGGCTTCACTTTCACTAGTCGACGGTGTGTTTTCAACATGATCATCAGAGGTTGATGACACCGAGTTGTGCAAACGAGGAGACCAGTCCCTTAAGATCCGAGGGATGCAAGGACAATCTCTATGATAGTGGTCTCCTTTGCAAATGACACATGGCGATTTAGGCCTGGTCGGTGCAGTGTGTGGATTTTCGCTAGACGACGCTTGGTTGCCCCCTTTCGCTTTTGGCTCCTTCTTCTTCTTCTCTTTCTTCTTCTTTTCCTTCTTCTTCTTAGGTACTTGACTTTTGGCTTTATCAGCCTCATCAAGCGAAGAGGAAGGAGGAGAGGAAGAATTGGAGGAAGTAGAAGGTTGGTGAGTAACTCTGGAATCGTCTAGTTGCTGACTCGATTGTTCAGGAATTGTGGTGTTCTGAACGACAGAGGTTGAGAAGAGCCATACAGGCAAGCCGATTGTCAGTCTTGGAAGCGAAAATGTGGCCATATGGGGTGCACCAACTATTGGGCCGTTAATATGCCATTATTATTATCACTTTTGAACACTTATTCCACCCATTTCTATTATTCTTCATCATGTCATTTATTATATTTTATTATATAAATCCATTTTATGATAATTTATGCTTCTATGAATGAATATTATTTATTTTCCTTTATTTATAATAAATTGATGATTATGCATGATTTTATCAATGATAGTTTTAATAAATCAGTTGTAACATTATTCACCATTTTTAGCCTCCAAGATAATTTTCAGATTGAAGATTTGATCATTAAAAGTGCCAACTCAGAAATTCGCTGGAATAAGAAGTGACAGTTTTGCGGTTGAGATTTTGAGCAAATGAAGTAGAATATGGAAAATCTGGAACATGGGTTTTGTCCAGAACGGACCCAATTAACTTTTTTCAAAGAATGGTTTGCCCAAATTCGGCTTGTACTGAGAGAAAAGCAGGGTTCTTTGAGCATGATTTTCTCAGATTTGTTGTTGCGGCCGTCCTCCAAATCTCAGCTGCAAAGCCAAATTTGTCTTGCTCTTGTTGAAAGCTGGATGGAAATATATTTTCTTGTTTATCAATTGGTTGGAAACAATCCAATTTTGTAATAGAAATCATGTTGTAGTTATCTCTATTGTAACTTCTCTCTGATCTCTCTCTATTTAAATGAAAACAGAGATCAGAGATGGGGGGATTCGAATGATGGAAAAATGATGGAAATGATGATTTAGAATTAGAGATTTAGAATTAAGAATTCATGATAGGATAGGAGGAAGAAAGGATTGTTTCAGGCTGTAAGTCTCAAAGCTGCTGCTGTTGTAATGATTTTACCATTTAATGATTAATACCTGATTTGGGAGTTGTTGTTCATTCTTTTCATCTGAAGTAGCCCAGCAGCATCCGCTGGCGGCTAAGGGCCCAGCCTCTAGTGGAGTACGTTGCTGCTGTGTATCATATATTTACAATTGCTGCTGTGTGATGGTTTGATTTATTTCCTATTCTTTTGAATTGCATTATTTTACAGTTTCATGTTTTTATAGTGTGCTGTTAGAATATTTTATGGAATTGTTTTATTGCACAAGTTGAAATTGAATCGCGTGGCTGTTATTTTCCATCATAACAGAGATTATTATCATTTTCAACTTATATTTTTATGCTGTTCATTTCAAATGTAAAGCCTCGCTGTTCATTTCAGATTGTTGGTTATTCGATTCCACTAATCAGAGTTTGCTGTTCAGATTTATTAAATATGATTCATTGTTTAATTCCTTTAATTATAAGTTTGCTGTCCATTTACTTCGTTGTTTAGTTTGGTTGATTAAGTGCAAGAGTTTGCTTTTAAAGTGTTTTCCTAGTTTACTTTCAATGGAAGCTTTAGTTCAATTTCGATTTCCTTTTAATTGCTTTAAAGCAGGACTGTCAACTGTAGAGAATTGGTTATTGCTTCCTCGTTCCCAGATTGATTGTCTTGTTCTGGTTTGATTCCAATTGCATCAATATCCAGAGGAATGAGTTATTGCTACTATATCCTCGATTGATGGTTGTTTGAGTGAATGATTTAGTTTAGAACATTTCAGTTTCTTGCTGTTCTAATTAGATTTTGTTTCTAGCTTTCATTTACTTTTGCATTTTAAGCACTATACTACAAAACATTACTCTTGAGTAAATAGTTGCCTCAGACTGAGTACACTCTTGAAATAAAAAGTCGTCCCTGGGTTGATAATTAATGTGAAGGTAATTAGGAGTTAAAAAGAAACCTTTTTATCGCTCCACATTTTGGCGCCGTTGCTGGGGAGAGTGTAGCCATTTCTAAAGAGTAGTGTGAATCTGATGAGTGCCTGCTAGGGAAGAGTTAGATCTTAAAAACGGAAGGTAAGAACCTGCGTGTGGAACATGTAAAAGCCCTGCTCCACTGTCCGCTTTCCTAAGAGATTTGCTGTTGCTTTGTTGGGTAGAAATAGATGTTTGAATTTTTGTGTGAATGAATTAAAAGAAAAAAAATAGAAATTTTGAAAAACAAATCTCATGATTTCTCTCAAGTGGTGATGTAAGCACCACCCATTTCACTAACCGATTGATAGGAACATTTGAAGAAGGGGCCTCGAAGAAACACATGAAGAACATCTTCTATTATGGTAAGAAATGGATCACATTTTTACTTTTGAATTTCCTATCAAAGATCTAGGAGGAGTGACACAAATGCACATAATTCCCCCATTGTCTCTACCAAATTTTCATGGCTGGACAAATGAAGATCCAGATACATTCTTATTTGAGTTCGAAATGCTTTGTAGAGGATATGATTATTGTACTAATGATCAAAGATTGAAAGTGTTTCCTCTTACTCTAAAAGGAGCAGCTCTCCGATGGTTCATGAGCCTAGGTGGGAATTGCATCCAAACATGGGAGGACATGAAGAACATATTCTTGAAGAAGTACCAAGACTATTGCAAATCCAATGAAGATATTTTCGGTATGATACAAGGGGAAGATGAAAGTTTGGAGGATTATGTAGATCGATTTCATTATAACCTTCAAAAATCAAAGCATAAGCATTTGGAAAAAGAGATCTTAAAAACACTCCTTCTTAAAGGAATCAAAGATGAATTTTTAGAACTCTTAAATCTGATAGGAAAAGGTGATGTTTTTCAGTTATCATATGATGATGTTTGTGAATTGTGCATAAGGTATTCAAGAGGAATCTCCAAGGCTGGTAAGAATTCTAGAGATGTTTGTTGTTTCTTTTCCAAATCTGCTACAAGAATAGGAGACATAAGAGCTGAAATCAATACTTTATTTGAAAATTTTAAAGTTGATTTTATTAGCTGTCTAAGTTCAAAATTGGATGCTTTGCAGGTTCGGAAAAATCAAGAATTTGATGAAGTGTTTTCCACTCATGACCGAAAGGAGCAGTCCATAGATAGTTGTTCTTCCTTATCTAGGATGGAAGTAGCATATCAAAGAGATGAGGAAGATGCAACAAAGTCAAAACCATGGAAATCATGGCCTACAGGTATGATTCAAAACATTTCCTCTTCATTCTCTTACTTGCATAATCCATTATGGAATACTAATGTGTTAGGGCAGCCATGTCAATTTCAATATAACCACCAATCTTCTTTACAAGTTGGGCATGGTTCATCTTATGATGGCATGACTACTCTCCCTCATCTTGTAGCACAAACATATTCTCCATATTTTTCACTAGCTCTTCCACAACATCCTGCTTGCATACCAAATTCATCCACTCAACCCAATCAACCACATCATCACAATGCTCCATTCCTTACACATTTTCCTGCTCAACTAATTCCACACCCTCACCATAATAAACCAGTACAACATGCTTACAATGTTGAACTGCCAAATTTACCCACCTTCCCACCCATTCTATCTCACATGTGCCATTAGAGAAAACTTACAATGAGATTCAGAATGTTTCAAATTCAAAAATTGTAGAAGCTATGGAAGAAAATGAGGTTTCTTGTAGGTTGCACCAACAAACCATTTTAAAAGCTCAAGAACTTCATGGTATGATGGGAAATCAAGAAAGTAACGGATATATTGAAGATTGGTTTCACTCCATCACGTGTTTGCATCATCACTCCATACTTCAACAATTTTTGATACCATCTTTTCAAGGGAAGTTGGCTTCTCATACCTTAATTTTTATCAACATGCATTTTTCAAATTTGGGTATGTGCATACGTAAAGCCTTAATTCTAAAATGGTTCCACTAGAAATACTCTTATACATAAACATATTCGATTCTCAAAGAAGAGTAGGATAGTGGAGAAAATAAAATAAATAAACAAATAAAACAAACACATTTTTTTTTACTTTTATTTTTGTAAAGCTAGTTGTTTTTTGTCGCAACATGCTATGAAAATCAACATTGGTGATAATTTTTTTAATTCATTTGTGTATGTAGATGAATTATAATGGAAATAATAGTTCTACAAACACTTATATTCATTTTTATCATCAATATGAAAAAATGGTTGAATATCATTTTTTTGGCTTTCGGGCTTGATGAGATTTCTGGAAAAACAGTCGGGACAGTCATGTTTTGAGGGACCAAAAGTGAATATTTTAAAAACATGTTTCTACCCTAGGTGGCCCTTGATGTCTACTTTCTAACCCAATTTGAACCACTCAATTTGGATTTGAAACGAAAAAGTTAGAAACAAAACATTGACAGGGTGTCTAGTGGGCAGCTCAGGAACAGAGTTGGGACAGTCAGTTTTTGGAGGCATAAATGTTTGAATTTTTAAAACTTGTTATTATGGTAGATTCCCCTATGAATATAGTTTACAATGAAATTGGAATCACTCATTTTTAATATCGTATGGGGAAGTTATGATCAAAATATTGATTGTCTATCGTAAATGAGCACCCTTAAAACTATGTCTTTCTGGCTGTTCCTTACAATATTTGACCTATCAATTCTTCTTTTCTTCAAAACCTATTTCTATTGGAGATAAATAAATGAATCTACTTTCATTTCCAATTTGAATCATTTGAATCCGACATCAAACGAAGAATCTATGCTTGACATATCAATCGTTGGTCTAGATTGGGTAATCGAAAATGACTCTATTATGCAGGTTGTTCTAAACAAATTTGACATATCATAGCATTGAATTTTTAAAACCTGTTGCTACTGGAGATAACCCTTTGAATTAGCTCTCATTTTGCTTTGGAATCACTCAATTTTGACGAAAAACAAAGAAGTTGTGATTAAAACACTGCAGGTTAGCATGATTGGCCACTGCTCTCCTGCAAGTGACAGATAAATTTTACTTTGTTATTTTCTCAATGGATTTGTTATACAGGGTAGCTAATTGTTGTTTTTTGCATAATTCTTGGATTAGGAGAGCCTGATCACCTCTCTTTCTCCATGATTTAATGTTTTATTGCAGGTAGACACTCGTTTTTTGCAGGTCCTGGGAAAATAAAGAAGGTCAATTTATGGACGAGTGATTTTTCAAAGAAATTTTATAAAACAAAGGAATTTCATCCAACTCATTACCCAACGGATTCATAATAGAACAAATGAAGAATTGATTTCAATTTGAAGATTCATGTCTTATCACTGCTGCCAAAACATTTTCCAAAGAGATCATTTTTTTTGACATAACATCATAGCTGTTGTAACTTAATTTATTTACATATTGTTTTTAAATAAAATGTTGTTTCTTTTCTAATTTCTCTTATATTTTGTGTTTCAGGTGTTGCTTCATTCAAACTGTAACTCATCCTCAGCATCAATACAGTGAACAGTGAATTCATTCTTTCCGTGCTTGCATTTCATGCTTGTGCATTTTGCTGTTCCTTTTTCACTTTTTGCTGTTCATTTCCGAATGGAAGAGCACTTCTACACTTTCACGTTTTGTTGTTCCTTTCTGAATGGAATAGCACTTCTGCACTTTCACTTTTTGCTATTCCTTTCCGAATGGAACAACATTTCTGCACTTTTACTTTTTGCTGTTCCTTTCCGAATGGAGCATCACTTCTGCACTTTCACTTTTTGCTGTTCCTTTCCGAATGGAACATCATTTCTGCACTTTTACTTTTTGCTGTTCCTTTTCGAATGGAACAACACTTCTGCACTTTCACATTTTTGCTGTTCCTTTCCGAAGGAACAACACTTTCACATTTTTGTTGTTCCTTTTCAAGGGAACAACATTTTCGCATTTTTTTGTTCCTCTTAAGGAACAACAATTTTTCACATGCATTTTCTTTGCTGTTCCCTACACAGAACACCACTTTCTTTTTGAGTGTTTTTGCTGTTCCTTCAAAAAAACAACATTTTGGGAATATTTTCGAGAGAAACCCTTCCTTCCTCTTATGGGATTATTCCTAATTCATATCAACCACATTTTACTAATTCCATTTTATGGCATGAAGTACACTACTTTTATGAGGACACGAATTATGGATTCTTTTGAAGCGAGTTAATATCATTCATGTTATGATCTTTAACAGGACAGCTCCTTGATGATAGATTCTTTTCAAAAGGGACACAATTATTTATATATTACTTTACTGCATTGTTTTCTGCTGTACATGATACTAATTGATCATTTTAATACCATGCTGGTTCCATCCTCCCTGGTTATAATCTTCTCTGTCTGTAATAAATGAGATTATGGGTATATTTTTTTTCTATTGGCATGTTCAACTTCTTCCACCATCCCTGCTCTTAAGGAGTACTGAGCCTCCCTCTTTTTATCATAAAAATATGTAATAACAACAAAATTTTGTTCGCAGATGGAGGATAGGGGGTCTCATTACGAGCCAGCCTACCATGTTCATAAGGTTGTAAGAAAGTGACATTCCCATTATGGCCACCACACCAGGGTTATGATCCATTGGATAACCAAATTATCCTTGGAACAGGAGGTCTCATCACGAGCCGGCCTGATCACTTTTGCTACATCCTAGTGAATGGCAGTGTGATTATCTGGTTACCACGCCAGCACACTGGTCTCTTCTGTAGAACAGCGCTGTAACTCTCCATTTATAAATTGAGGATCCTGGCTCATATGGGTTAAAAAGCAACCCTGCCGAGGCTATGGACGCCTGCTGGCAGCAGCGGCTCTGCTTATGGTATTGAAGTTATATCTTATCGCCAATTATTATTATAATACCCTTTTCTTATTTTTTCTTTTTTTTAGAGAAGTTATTTCCTTAATTTTTTTCCCTATTTTGAACCTTTACGCATGAGAAATTGTTTTCTGATCAATTACATCATTTTTCAGCTAGAATACCGTCAGTAAAGCATCTTTTTAGCATATTGTCGTTCTTTTTCTTTTTCATAACTTATCATCAATCCTAAGCGTCCTATCTCTTATTCATAACTATCTTTACATACTCTGCTCTCATTATAACCATAACTCTCGCTGTCCTATCATTGATAAGTGTACTCTGCTTCATTTACTAATATATTGTTCATTCCTATGCCTTGCCGTCAACATAACCCCTCTCATACGCTTTATGGTCATGGAATTCATTTTCTAATTGGAGGGGGGGAATGTATGCATTATGGTATTGCATGCGATATGATTACTGCACTCTGCCATAACTTGTTGATTTGACAAAATATTAATATTGCATGTATACAAAAGTTTTTATGACTGAAAGTTTTGTATGCATCTTATCTATTTCTCTTCAAAGCTCACACTATGGATTCAAGAACATTGTATGCAAAATAGTGATTTGTTTACAAGAGAACAACAAGTATGGGGGGAAACTCTATTCGTAGCATGACCACACTATTGCAACTAATAGAAGAGGCTCGAGAAACTCGTGAACGTGAACAATTCTTCAGACATGATGTGCTTACCTGGATCCCACCTTTTGCATCACTTTCAGTGCCAACTCTGCCTACATCAGTTTCAACAAATGCCAGTACATATATGTCATTCCACATTTTTCTTTTTGGAGGTAAAACTTGAGGTAAAATAGCATAATTTTCTAATTTATTACGAATTTAGGAGAATTTAATGAAATCCATTTTGAGCATTATTTATCATCCTCCATTCCACATCTTTACCACTTCCCCTTTTTCAGCGGCATATTATCTTTCAGTTTGGGGGGGTGTTGCTTTCATTCATTTCTTTCTTATGACCATGTCATTCATATTCTTTATCATCCATTGCTATTCTTATTCATTCTCAACACCTCCTTTATTCCATGTTGTTTTACACCAAGCATAGACTTCAACAGATAGTAGCAACCACCTCTATTTGTTTTCTAGCATCGCATGAGGGCATGCTAATTTTTCAAAGAGGGGGAGGAATTGCTACGCATGATGGATGTTTGAATTGCTACGCATGATGGATGTTTTCTATTTTCTTTCTCATTTAAGGCATACAATTTCAGTGTAGAAATTGATTTCCATAATATTTTTAAAGCTATGAACTCAATTCTTGTGATTTTTGGAAAACACAGACGTATCATTAATAAAAACCCAGACAATTTCAAGATAAATTGGTTCATAAAATTTCGGAAATCATGCACTCTCACCTACAGCCATTTTGTTTATATCTCATGATCCGTGCATCAAAACAGTCTGATTTTTTGGATCATAAAGGAATTCATATATTATAAATTTACTTGCCAAATTTCAACAAAAGCTGGTTTGTAGTTTTTGAGAAAATGGTTAATGAAGTTTGTTGTTACTTATATCATATTTTGTTGCAACTTCATATATACATATAGTTGAATGTCAATGTAAAAATTGTTATGCCTTCATCAAGATTACTAAAAGTGAATATTCATTAATTAAGGAAGAATTCATTTGTTCTATCCATTTCATGAGCTGAGATGAACATATTTTTTTATTGCTTGGTTAACACATGGGTTTTTGTCTTTGGGTTGCATGAGGACATGCAATATATTCAGTTTTCGTTGCATGAGGACATGCAACATATTGAGTGTGGGGGTATGTTGGGCCGTTAATATGCCATTATTATTATCACTTTTGAACACTTATTCCACCCATTTCTATTATTCTTCATCATGTCATTTATTATAATTTATTATATAAATCCATTTTATGATATTTTATGCTTCTATGAATGAATATTATTTATTTTCCTTTATTTCTAATAAATTGATGATTATGCATGATTTTATCAATGATAGTTTTAATAAATCAGTTGTAACATTATTCACCATTTTTAGCCTCCAAGATAATTTTCAGATTGAAGATTTGATCATTAAAAGTGCCAACTCAGAAATTCGCTAGAATAAGAAGTGACGGTTTGGGGTTGAGATTCTGAGTAAATGAAGCAGAATATGGAAAATCTGGAACATGGGTTTTGTCCAGAACGGACCCAATTAACTTTATCGAAGAACGATTTGCCCAAATTCGGCTTGTACTGAGAGAAACGCAGGGTTCTTTGAGCATGATTTTCTCAGATTTGTTGTTGCGGCCATCCTCCAAATCTCAGCTGCAAAGCCAAATTTGTCTTGCTCTTGTTGAAAGCTGGATGGAAATATATCTTCTTGTTTATCAATTGGTTGGAAACAATCCAATTTTGTAATAGAAATCATGTTGTAGTTATCTCTATTGTAACTGCTCTCTGATCTCTCTATTTAAATGAAAACAGAGATCAGAGATGGGGGGATTCGAATGATGGAAAAATGATGGAATTGAGGATTTAGAATTAAGAATTCATGACAGGATAGGAGGAAGAAATGATTGTTTCAGGCTGTAAGTCTCAAAGCTGCTGCTGTTGTAATGATTTTATCATTTAATGATTAATACCTGATTTGGGAGTTGTTGTTCATTCTTTTCATTTGAAGTAGCCCAGCAGCATCCGTTGGCGGCTAAGGGCCCAGCCTCTGGTGGAGTACGCTACTGCTGTGTATCATATCTTTACAATTGCTGCTGTGTGATGGTTTGATTTATTTCCTATTCTTTTGAATTGCATTATTTTACAGTTTCATGTTTTTATAGTGTGCTGTTAGAATATTTTATGGAATTGTTTTATTGCACAAGTTGAAATTGAATCGCGTGGCTTTTCTTTTCCATCATAACAGAGATTATTATCATTTTCAACTTATATTGTTATGCTGTTCATTTCAAATGTAAAGCTTCGCTGTTCATTTCAGATTGTTGGTTATTCGATTCCACTAATCAGAGTTTGCTGTTCAGATTTATTAAATATGATTCGTTGTTTAATTCCTTTAATTATAAGTTTGCTGTCCATTTACTTCTCTGTTCAGTTTGGTTGATTAATTGCAAGAGTTTGCTTTTAAAGAGTTTTCCTAGTTTACTTTCAATGGAAGTTTTAGTTCAATTTCGATTTCCTTTTAATTGCTTTAAAGCAGGACTGTCAACTGTAGAGAACATTGGTTATTGCTTCCTCGTTCCCAGATTGATTGTCTTGTTCCGGTTTGATTCCAATTGCATCAATATCCAGAGGAATGAGTTATTGCTACTGTATCCTCGATTGATGGTTGTTTGAGTGAATGATTTAGTTTAGAACATTTCAGTTTCTTGCTATTCTAATTAGATTTTGTTTCTAGCTTTCATTTACTTTTGCATTTTAAGCACTATACTACAAAACATTACTCTTCAGTAAATAGCTGCCTCAGACTCAGTACACTCTTGAAATAAAAAGTCGTCCCTGGGTTGATAATTAATGTGAAGGTAATTAGGAGTTAAAAAGACACCTTTTTATCGCTCCACACCAACATCTCCCCAAGAGAAGGGACTAGGATTTCCTCCAAGGGGAATTCCTTGGTTGGTGGATTCCATTTTCTCAACCCAAGATCAACGTAGGAAAGGGTGATGAGTATTCCGTTTAAAATAAATTTTAGATGCTTTGACACAACTTGTTTCTTCAATTTTTAAGAGTCGAGAAAAAACAAAAGATGACTCTAGTCGCCTTCGATTTTTAATGAGCCTGAAGTGACAAGTGCTTAGATGGACCTTTTCCATTAAAGAGTCTGAAAAGGAACGAAAGGGACTGCTCTGAAAATCTAGGTAGAGGGATTACCAAACCAATCACAAAACTGCAGAATACTTTTTACGGTACGGCAGTCAATCTTCCCGAATGCTGTGTTTAGTGCATTGCGATCGATAGGGCGGCAGACACGGCTTCCTATGGATAAAGGATTAAGCCTATTGTGGTCTCCCAAAATATACTCGATGGTACGTGGGAGCACAAGTCCGTACTGGCACTTATCGTCTCAAAGTAGAGGAATCACCCAACCATCAGTGAGAACAACAGTTACCAGGCTTTACGATGCCAGAATACGTCTCTAGCCTAGACTTCTAAATGTTGTGCGTTAGGTTCCAAAGCGTTGTTAGATTCATTGAATTTATTTTATAGTTGATCTTGTTTATGAAGTTTGCCTTTCAGGTTCACCGTGAGATGTAGTATAATTCCTAAAATGCAATCTAAGATGATAAACAATCTTTTTATCTTCTTTGTGCAATGAAAATCCTAGCTACTAAGGAAAGAAAGACATAATTCTTTCACAAAGAGCAAAGAGCACACTCTAAATGCACTTTCCTAAATCAAACCAATCAGAGAGTCTAAATGCAAATGCAAATGCATGTATTTCTTTTCGACTTTCTTAGTATATGAATGGTAAAAAGAAATTTGATGCACAAATCTGAATTTATTTTCAAGCGACAATTATCAACAAGTTTCTTTTCGAAATAAAAAATGGAGACAATCACAACATTCTACGATTTGGAAATGAATACTTGTTTTCGACACTAGAAAAATTACAAATTCAGACAAAAAACAATAGTAACAGGATAACCGACTATCAACAGCAATCAAACTCTTTCCTATGATTGAAAACGACACTTGCGACACTTTCAAATCAAAGGATGACAGTGCGATTATGTTACTTTTTGCAAAGGAGAACTGAAAATGACTCAACAAACACACAAAAAAATTTACAGTTCTTTTGTACAAAGGAGGCAGAATAACAGCAAGGAAAAGGGGTCTCAAACAGAGATATACTGATCATAGGCAGCAAATGTTATGAATAGAACTGGAAAGAATGAATCATAGAAACCAAAACTGAACAATGCCTAGTCTGATCAGTGCACCTGTAACACATGGAATTTGAAATGCAGCGCACCTACTACACTCGGGAAGTGCACTGAATTTCAGATTCTCAGAACAGTACCTGCGCTGGGCTAGAGACGAGACTTTGTTTAGGTTCCGGGTCACAGTTTGCAGTTCAGTTCATGGGTTTTGGCCGAGCAAATGGTAATCAGTAATGCAACAATCAGGGGTAGATCTAAGGAGGATCTAAGAGCTATCACAAGGGCAATCAGAGAGTTTGTGAATCAGTTGTTTAAATCATAAACAAATCCCGGAGATCGACTGAAGCGACATTTATCTACTTTGCATTTGCATAGCAAATGCAGTTTAAAAGCTACCTGGCTCAACTTCAAGCTCCGTGTGTAAGTTTATGAAATAGACAACAAGGAAGATAAACAAACAAACTAACTCATCCCTAGCGGAGTCGCCATTTTGTTACAAGGGAAAGTGTCTACTCAGAACTGCTTATCCCACTAAGGTGTGATAGCTACCTTAGAAACAAACAAAGTAAAGCTACTTTCGTTTTTCCTTTATGAAGTATAGATAGAGAAGAACAAAGAAGACCAACCTCTGTCTTGTGCTAATCTCCTGGTTCGATTCCTCTCCTTCTTGATAGTCTTTCGCTACTTGTTCCCTTGCACGCCCAGCTTCACAGAGTACCTGTAAGATCATAGTAGCATAGCACTATACAAGAACATGGATCTATAATCATAAACAATCTAGGATCAGATGTAAATTGACCATACAAATGCAGCAAACATAAATGACACAAGAGTATGGAGGAAAACTTGAATAGCTTTTATTGATAAGCAAGAAAGAGCCAAGGGGAGTTACAACCAGTTGTTCTGACCCAACATCATCCTCTCAGCAAGGAAGCCCCTCTTCACCTCATACAAAGCTTAGATCACCCAACAATCTGATGTTTTATCTCAAGAAACCAACAACAATTCCTTACAATATGCAAAATTCTAGCCTCTGGATCTCTGGGATGAGGGATCCATATAGAGATATCTGTAAGGGAGATGAGTCAGCTTGTGATTTGATTAGTGTCTTCCCTCTGATAGTTCTTGCTTCCACTTGGAGATTGATGATCTCTTACTCATCCTTGGTCGAATTCAGAGAGGCAAGTGTCACAGGAGAAGTTTCTGGAAGATTCCATGCCTCTCCACCTCGCGGAATGATACTGCCATTTGTCATTTCTCGCCCATCGCACCCTATAGAAGGGATTTTTGAAATGTAATGCACCCACACAGTGTATTTAGGTGAGATGCAACGCACTTAGCCTATGGAGCAGCTGAAATGATCCTGTTTTGACCAATTCTGAGCAGTTTTTCATGGAGAACTTCTGGGAGAAGCTGTAATCAGTTGACCTTGTTCCTTTAGGGGTTATAACAACACTTTTAGGGACTTAGGAGCCCTTGGTTTATGGACATTTCATGCTTGGGGTTGTAGTGCCCAAAAATGTCTATAACAACCATCGATGCCTTTGAAATCCCAAAAATGGTCGTTCTCTGTTTACACAGAGAAATACACATAAAACTGTGAAAATACGCCAATCTACCATTTATCGGATTTGAAATATTATAAATTCTGCTCTATACTCCTATTGGGTCTGCCTTTATATCGCTTATTGCATCTCAACCATTGATTTGAGAGATCTTGATCCAACGGCTGAGGTTCATTTCAGGTGGCTCATGCGTACGGGAGTTAGCCACCTGAAAAGGGTGGTTTTCTCTCTCCGATGCTTAGCCACATGGCAACCAGTGTATGGGCTCGGGCAGAGCCTGGCCAAAACCACTTACTGCCTACGACCCGCCTGAAATCCCGCTTGTTTTGGATCTCAAAACATATACACGTGCATGTATAAACCCTTTCGGGTCCGGTTTCATCGCTTTATTCACATTTCATTTGCTTTTGATTTATTTAACGAAAATGAGATTTACATTGAAAAAAAGCTTTTTACTGGACTTAAAATATTATCAACTATCACCCATAATCTTGTCGGGTCCGTTTTCATCGCATCGATGCTTTGTTCTTTGTATTTCGTTTATTTTAATGAAAACACGAAATACAAAGGAAAAACCTGTTTTCTGGAACTCAAAATATATGTGTTTTCATTTATAATCTCATCCAGTTCGGCTATTGTAGTCACATGCATCGGCCTCGCTCCTTTGTGTTGCTCTGGTGCGATATTGCGATGTGACTTGTCGCAATCGCATATCGCATAAGCCCCCGAGCCATTGTAAGCGCTCCATTGTAATCTGCCGATGCGATATGGCGGGTTAACCTGGGCCGTTGATCTACACACTTGATCGATGATCCTCGTTGACCTTGTTGATCGCTATCACAACATTTATATGGTCACATCCGATAAGCTCTACCTGCCTTCGTCAATTGCAATATGCCAATTGGATGTGGACCGTTAATCAGCCAGATGCGACGGTTTCTGTGCAAAGTTGTTTTAAGCCTCTGATAGGCCTTATTTCACTGTTTTCTTCATGTTTTTCACTCCTGATAGTGTAATTCACCTTTTTTAAAGGTTTTTTTTATGTGATAGTTTTTAACTATGTGAAGACTTAGAGGTTTTTAGGATCCATTTGGATCACCACGTGACAGGTTCTTCCGACATTCTGGATATTTCATCTTGGATCTCCTATAACGCTTCATAAATACACTCAAATCCATCCTCAAAACTGAAAATTAATAGAAAAATTTCCTTCAGAACATCCCATTTCGCGGTTCCATGTTGCAGCTTTGTTTCTAGATATCAGTTCATCAGAATAGTATCAAAAGTGTGGTAGAATATGTGAACCCATTTCGGCTGTGGTTCTTCTCCCCATGCTTTCGTCCATCGAGCCAGATGCTAGCATGGATCATCATTTCCTATATATTTCTCTGTAATGCGGGTATTGGCATACCTAAACTGCAACTTCATCATCCGTCGATATTCCTTCCACTCTGCAAAGTCGTTCTTATGTGTACCCCACCATCTGGCATGCGTAGCTCTCAATGCGATGTTTAATGCCTAGAACTGATGCTCCTCTGATACATCCCTTTCAAATTTATCCATAAATAAATTGAGATTTCCTAAACCATCATAATATGGTAAGTTGCGTACTTCAGTGGATATACATCGGAGTGACTTAGTAAGCCTGTCGTATGGAATCGATGATGCCTCATTGTTATAGACATTTTTGGGCACTACAACCCCAAGCATGAAATGTCCATAAACCAAGGGCTCCTAAGTCCCTAAAAGTGTTGTTCTAACCCCTAAAGGAACAAGGTTAACTGATTACAACTTCTCCCAGAAGTTCTCCATGAAAAACTGCTCAAAACTGGTCAAAACAGGATCATTTCAGCTGCTCCATAGGCAAAGTGCGTTGCATCTCACCTGAATACACTGTGTGGGTGCGTTACATTTCAAAAAGCCCTTCTATGGGGTGCGATGGGTGAGAAGTGACAAATGGCAGTGTCATTCCGCGAGGTGGAGAGGCATGGAAACTTCCAGAAACTTCTCCTGTGACACTTGCCTCTCTGAATTTGACCAAGGATGAGTAAGAGATCATCAATCTCCAAGTGGAAGCAAGAAATATCAGAGGGAAGACACTAATCAAATCACAAGCTGACTCATCTCCCTTACAGATATCTATATATGGATCCCTCATCCAAGAGATCCAGAGGCTGGAATTTTGCATATTGTAAGGAATTTCTGTTGGTTTCTTGAGACAACATGAGATTGTTGGGTGATCTAAGCTTTGTATGAGGTGAAGAGGGGCTTCCTTGCTAAGAGGATGATGTTGGGTCAGAACAACTGGTTGTAACTCCCTTGGCTCTTTCTTGTTTATCAATAAAAGCTATTCAAGTTTTCCTCCATACTCTTGTGTCACTTATGTTTTATGCATTTGTATGGTCAATTTACATCTGATCCTAGATTGTTTATGATTATAGATCCATGTTCTTGTATAGTGCTATGCTACTGTGATCTTACAGGTACTCTGTGAAGCTAGGCGTACAAGGGAGCAAGTAGCGAAAGACTATCAAGAGAGAGAGGAATCACACTAGGAGATTAGCGCAAGATAGAGGTTGGTCTTCTTAGTTCTTCTCTATCTATATTTCATAAAGGAAAAACGAAAGTAGCTTTACTTTGTTTGTTTCTAAGGTAGCTACCACACCTTAGTGGGATAAGCAGTTTTGTGTAGACACTTTTCCCTGTAACAAAATGGCGACTCCGCTGGGGACGAATTAGTTTATTTGTTTATCTTCCTTGTTGTCTATTTTATAAAGTTACAGATGGAGCCTGAAGTCGAGCCAGGTAGCTTTCGAACTACATTTTCTATGCAAATGAAAAGTAGATAAATGCCGCTTCAGTCAATCTCCGAGATTTTTTTATAACTTAAACAACTGATTCAAAAACTCTCTGATTGCCCCTTGTGGTAGCTCTCAGAACCTCCTTAGATCTACCCCTGATTGTTGCATTACTGATTACCATTTGCTCGGCCAAAACCCATGAACTGAACTGCAAACTGTGACCTGGAACCCAAGCAAAGTCTCGTCTCTGGTCCAGCGCAGGTACTGTTCTGTGAATCTGAAATTCAACGCACTTCCCGAGTGTAGTAGGTGCGCTGCATTTCAAATTCCCTGTGTTACAGGTGCGCTGATCAGACTAAGCATTGTTCAGTTTTGGTTTCTGTGATTCATTCTTTCTAGTTCTATTCATGAATTTTGCTGCCTGTAATCAGTATATCTCTGTTTGAAACCCTTTTTCCTTGCTGTTATTCTGCCTCCGTTGTACAAAAGAACTGTAAATGTTTTTGTGTATTTGTTGAGTCATTTTCAGTTCTCCTTTGCAAAAAGTAACGTAATCGTACTGCCGTCCTTTGATTTTAAAGTGTCGCAAGTGTCGTTTTTAGTCATAGGAAAGAGTTTGGTTGCTGTATATAGTCGATTATCCTGTTACTATTGTATTTGGTTTGAATTTGTAATTTTTCTAGTGTCGAAAGCAAGTATTCATTTCCAAATCGTAAAGTGTTGTGATTGTCTCCATTTCTGATTTCGAAAAGAAACTTGTTAGTAATTGTCGCTTGAAAAGTAATTCAGGTTTGTGCATTAGCTTTCCTTTTACCATTCACATACTAAGAAAGCCGAAAACAAATACATGCATGTGCATTTGCATTTAGACTGTTTGATTGGTTTGATTTAGGACTGTGCATTTAGAGTGTGCTCTTTGCTCTTTGTGAAAGAATACTATCTCTCTTTCCTTAGTAGCTAGGATTTTCATTGCACAAAGAAGATAAAATACTATTTATCATCTTAGATTGCATTTTAGGAATTATATATCTACATCTCGCGGTGAACCTAAAAGGCAAATTTCTTAAACAAGATCAACTATAAAATAAATTCAATGAATCTAACAACGCTTTGGAACCTAACGCACAACATTTAGAAGTCTAGGCTAGAGACGTATTCCGGCGTCATAAAGCCTGGTAACTGTTGTTCTCACTGATGGTTGGGTGATTCCTCCACTTTGAGATGATAAGTGCCAGTATGGACTTGTGCTCCCACGTACTGTCGAGTATATTTTGGGAGACCACAATAGGCTTAATCCTTTATCCATAGGAAGCCGCGTCTGTCGCCCTATCGATCGCAATGCACTGAACACATCATTCGGGAAGATTGACTGCCGTACCGTAAAAAGTATTATGCAGTTTTGCGATTGGTTTGATAATCCCTCTACCTAGATTTCCAGAGTAGTCCCTTTCATTCCTTTTCAGACTCCTTAACGGAAAAGGTCCATCTGAGCACTTGTCACTTCAAGCTCATTAAAAATCGAAGGCGACTAGAGTCATCTTTTGTTTTTTCTCGACTCTTAAAAATTGAAAAAACGATTTGTGTCAAAGCGTCTAAAATTTATTTTAAACGGAATAATCATCACCTTTTCCTACGTTGATCTTAGGTTGAGAAAATGGAACCCACCAACCAAGGAATTCCCCTTGGAGGAAATCCTAGTCCCTTCTCCTCTTGGGGAGATGTTGGTGCACCCCATATGGCCACATTTTTGCTTCTAGGATTGAAAATCGGCTTGCCCGTATGGCTCTTCTCAACCTCTGTTGTTCAGAACACTGCAATTCCTGAACAATCGAGTCAGCAACTAGACGAATCCAGAGTTACCCACCAACCTTCTACTTCCTCCAATTCTTCCTCTCCTCCTTCTTCTTTGCTTGATGGGGTTGGTAAAGCCAAAAATCAAGTACCTGAGAAGAAGAAGGAAAAGAAGAAGAAAGAGAAGAAGAAGAAGGAGCCAAAAGCGAAAGGGGGAAACCAAGCATCATCTAGCGAAAATCCACACACTGCACCGACTAGGCCTAAATCGCCATGTGTCATTTGCAAAGGAGACCATTATCATAGAGATTGTCCCTACATCCCTCGGATCTTAAGGGACTGGTCTCCTCGTTTGCACAACCCGGTGTCGTCAACCTCTGATGATCATGTTGAAAGCACACCCTCGACTAGTGAAAGTGAAGCCCCAGGACAAAAAGGAAAATATAGATTTCCTTGTAAACTGTGTGAAGGCGATCATGCCGTCCACCATTGTCCCTTCTTAGACAAGGCTAAAAGAGTTTTGGATGATCGTCCGGTTTCACCGTTATGACTTCCTCCTGGATATAAAAAACTCTTGCCGAGTCCATCACTAGTTGAAAATCCGACTGACCCGCCCAGGTGGTCAGCCAAAGCATCTATCATTGAAGACAAACCATCTGAACCCATACCAGACGAAAGTCAAAAGGTCGAGGTGGAAGTTGACCCGGTCTTGCCTTCAGAGGTTCCATCTTCAGATGATACAGTCACAGAAGAGAATAAGGATGACACCGTCCAAATTCTTTTCGTAAGCACAGACTCCAATGAACATGTGGGAAATTTACCCGTTCCTTTACCGCAAGAAGGAAGTTCGTCAGAGTCGTACCCGGCCGTCTATTCGGTCCCATCTCCAAGCAACCTAGTTGTCTCTTTCGACTGGAATCAACTAGGCAGACCCCGTTTACCAGCTAGTATACCATTCCGAATTATTGCTCAAATATATAGAATTGTTATGGCCGGTACCATCATAGATGAAGGGGCTTCTGTGAGTATCCTTTCCTCGACTGCTTGGAAAGCGCTTGGTTCGCCATCGCTTTTGCCTGAGATGAGAAATCTAACAGGCTTTGACAAAGGAACCAGTCGACCATTAGGGATCCTTCCCAATGTGCCCATAACATTGAGAGGGAAAACCATTCACATGAATGTAATGGCAGTTCAAGGACCCCTGGATTATAATCTACTCCTTGGGCGAGACTATATTTATTGCATGGGAGCCATTATCTCATCACTCTTTAGAGTGATGTGTTTTTCGCATGAAGGAAGAGTGGTCAAGCTCGTAGACCAGCTTTCATTTCCCGGATCACATAGAGCAAATAGCCATATGCCATCCCTGAATGGTCTTTTCAAACAAGGAATGTCTCATCAATCTCCAGTCCGTCCACCCAATGAGCGCGAGTGATTCGGGGAACATGACTGAAACCCAGGGGGCATGCACCCTGGTCTGCTTTGGCAGGAAAACTTTGGGTATAGGGTAGGTTTCCGCGAGAGATATATGACTGGACTATACTCCCGTCTGTGATTGGAAGAGGGAGTTAGACTGGAACAAGATTCCCTCGTCAAAGTTATGCGAGTGGAGGCGTTTGCACCGCTCACCTTTGTCTATTTCGGTAGACATCGCCGAAGAAATGTTTTGTTTGCGCTGTGAATAGAACAATCTTTGGTAACCTGAAAGACGATTACCTTTCCTGATAAAACAAATGTTTTGTCGGTAGAACAAAAGGTGGCCTTAAAGCTTTATTTTATACCTGGGGGCATGCAAACCTTTTGGCGTGCAAGCGAAGAGCGACTATTTATTTTTTAAAATTTGTAGGTCCTCTAACCCTTTAAACTCATAGGATTGGTCGTTTCCTAACTTGCATAAAGAAAGGATGTGGGGAAAAACTCTAAAAATTGCCATTTTTAAATGGGACATTCTTATTATACGACTGGATTAATCGAGCAATTTTAGCGCATAGTTCAAGCTCGTTAAAAAATAAACATAAGCCATGAGCAAATGTTTCCCCCCGCATTTAAGCTCATTAAAAAATGAACTATTTCCCGGTAAATAACCATGGTGAATGTAGTACTTCAGCCTTTAAAAGCCTTGGTCGTGTTCTCATCATCACCTCCACTTTGTATTGGCCGATCATTCACCTCCATTTGATTGTTTACCCCTTTTGAGGAACAGATGCGAAGAGTGATCTCACTAGCCATCCTTGTAACACTTCCATGATTGGAAAATTCCAAACCTTACCTGGAATCAGCTGCTACCCAATTTTATCACTCGTTCCTCAAAAGACGAGTCTCCTTTAAGCTCTTTTCAACTGACTCATAAAATATGAAAAGATTGCTGAGCCATTGGCCTCTCCAGCTCGTTAAAGGGACCGGAAGTGCTATCCCTCATCTAAATTTTAATCTTTTTGGACTTGAGGGATTATTACACAAAAATATCGAGCGCTTGTTTTGTTCGGCTCGTTAAAAGTATTGAAAATTCATCCCTTCTATATTGTTTTATACTTTTTCAGACTTAAGGGATTAGATGACAAAAAAGGAATTTTTGGAGTTTCCTCTACGTTCCTTTTTAGACTCTCTAAAATTGAAAAGGACCGAGTTATCTTTGTCGTTAAACTCGTTAAAACTTAATAGTGACAAACTTGTCCATAGCAGACAAGAACGAGTTTCACTATTGCTAGGCTCGTTAAAACATAGCGATGGGTTTGCCCGAAGGGAAAATTATAGAACAAGCATATGTTATCCTCCTCAAGTTTGAAAAAAATAAAGAGGTACTGGTCAGCAATGACTGGGGAAAAATTGGGAAGAAAACTTGAAGAAACTTTGTTGGTAGCAAGTTGCTCTTGAACATGACACTTTCACTCCGCATCCAAGTCGAGTTGGGTTGTTTCATTCACCGGTCACATCACCATGGTCCCATCACACCATCCACATTTGGGGTTAATGCTACCAGTCCATCACGTCAGTGTCGCCGATATGTTCAAGAGAAGTCATTCAGAGAATTCACCTGTGTCTCACCCGCTACAATACATTTACACTCCATTCTTTCATGACCGCCACCCTGAACCTTATGTCATCAGATTGTTTTCACCTCCATTAAAATAATTTGCTCCGTTCCATGTCATTGATGTGGGATTCATTAAGGCCCTCCTGTGATAGATCGCTTCTTGTCGACATCAGCTCATTATCCAAGAAGTCGGTCTAGGAACACCCCATTCAGTACTTGGAAGCTTGCATGCCTCAATGGCAAGTTTCTCACTTCCAGTGACAGGTTTACATCAATGACCTTCGACCGAAAGATTTTGCGTGGTGTTCAACGCCAAGTCCTTTATTCACACCACGTGAATTGTACTGTAGTACCTTGAGGGTCATTATCATTATCGGTGATTCCTCTCGTGCCTGTTAACAGCTTACATTATTGGCTGGTAATCAGGCGATGTCTTTCCATGTTCGACTCCAGAACATCTCTCACATGGATAGACTTGTACTTCGAGTGAAGATCGAACGAGATTGAAGACCCCAGATCTAGTTTCATCCATCTGGGCTACGATATATATTCAGGGAAATAAAGACATCAAATGTACATCATTGCTGCATAGATAATCATCCAATCAAAGGGATGATGACTCTACCAGAATCATCAGTTTACACTCAGACGATTGTCTTTCCTATGTAAATGAAAATGAATTTATAACGCTGAGCATGGGAATGCCCGCCTCAGCTAGATCGTGAAAATATTATGAAGATAATGTATTGTAATGTATCTTATTACAGGTCTCCTCCCAGCTTGAAAGAACTTCGGATCCTCATAATAAAGCATTTCACTCGACATCAAAAGATTAACGACCTCATGCTTTAGGGGGCAACTGTTATAGACATTTTTGGGCACTACAACCCCAAGCATGAAATGTCCATAAACCAAGGGCTCCTAAGTCCCTAAAAGTGTTGTTCTAACCCCTAAAGGAACAAGGTTAACTAATTACAGCTTCTCCCAGAAGTTCTCCATGAAAAACTGCTCAAACCTGGTCAAAACAGGATCATTTCAGCTGCTCCATAGGCAAAGTGCGTTGCATCTCACCTAAATACACTGTGTGGGTGCGTTGCATTTCAAAAAGCCCTTCTATGGGGTGCGATGGGCGAGAAGTGACAAATGGCAGTGTCATTCCGCGAGGTGGAGAGGCATGTAAACTTCCAGAAACTTCTCCTGTGACACTTGCCTCTCTGAATTTGACCAAGGATGAGTAAGAGATCATCAATCTCTAAGTGGAAGCAAGAACTATCAGCGGGAAGACACTAATCAAATCACAAGCTGACTCATCTCCCTTACAGATATCTATATATGGATCCCTCATCCAAGAGATCCAGAGGCTGGAATTTTGCATATTGTAAGGAATTGTTGTTGGTTTCCTGAGACAACATCAGATTGTTGGGTGATCTAAGCTTTGTATGAGGTGAAGAGGGGCTTCCTTGCTGAGAGGATGATGTTGGGTCAGAACAACTGGTTGTAACTCCCTTGGCTCTTTCTTGTTTATCAATAAAAGCTATTCAAGTTTTCCTCCATACTCTTGTGTCACTTATGTTTTATGCATTTGTATGTTAAATTTACATCTGATCCTAGATTGTTTATGATTATAGATCCATGTTCTTGTATAGTGCTATGCTACTGTGATCTTACAGGTACTCTGTGAAGCTGGGCGTACAAGGGAGCAAGTAGCGAAAGACTATCAAGAGAGAGAGGAATCGCACTAGGAGATTAGCACAAGACAGAGGTTGGTCTTCTTTGTTCTTCTCTCATCTATATTTCATAAAGGAAAAACGAAAGTAGCTTTACTTTGTTTGTTTCTAAGGTAGCTACCACACCTTAGTGGGATAAGCAGTTCTATGTAGACACTTTTCCCTGTAACACTCATGCAGTCTGTTCTTCTAGTTCTCAAGCTCCTCATCTGAATCTGAATTGCAGGAGCTGTCCTTCTCCCAAGTAATTCGCCCATCCACAGTCCTCGTCCCGCGCAATGAGATTATAGATTTGCTCAATATCGTCCTTGTTGGGATGGAGTCCCCTGGGTTAGATTGGGGTTAAGATAACCCAAATTTTGGTATAATTTTGTAAATGATGTAAAGTCTCCATGATTTTTGGATGTGGAGCATGTAGATGAATAGGATTCAAAGGGGCTTAGCCCCTTGATTTATGTAAAGTTTTGAGTCGGTTATGAGATTCACCCATTTTCTGCGGACCATGGTATTGTATGAAAAGGTCTATAAATAGTGAGTCTTAGCAAAAGAAAGAGGAATAGAAGGAATAGAAGTAAGAGGAGAGAAGCAAGAAAGGGAATTGGGTTGATTTAAGAGTGTAAGGTAGGAAGGTTCTGCTTCTTGTGCTTAGATAGGGAAAGAAAGGCTCCACAGCTGAGTGCATGAACCCCTGCAGCTGTGTGCGCAGGGAAGTTTTGAGTCTGTAACATGTGAATTGAGATTAATAAAGAAAAGTTTCTAAAAAGTGTTGGGTATTTATGTTCATGTTTATTTATGTTATATGTCATTGATGAAAGACTTGATTTATGACTATTGATTGAATGCTACGCTATTCTCTTGAATAAGTCTCAACACTGTATGTAATGCATGTTTAGATACTTTTGCAAAGTCTCTGGTAATTCCTCTTATGTCTACTAATTCATTAAGTAAGTCAGCGTGAATGCTAATTTAGGACTTCTCTCTGATACACGTAAGTAGGTATATTGACTGTTAAAATTATACTAGAACTGACCGTAGACCTTCGTGAAGGTCTAAAGGCTGTTTAAACAGAGTTGCATTAAGAGTTCACTGCTCTGCTCGAAGGTAGATCCAAGGTGCTGAAAGACATCACACTAGTCTCTGCATGCAGAAACTTGGTTCTTACATCCCCCCATACTGCTTCGGGTGAGAGTGCAACCTGTGCTATGCGAGTAGTTTCCGAAAGGGCTAGTAATGCAGGGTTTTTTTGGTTGGCACAACTAAGTCCGAAATTGGGTTAGGACCCCCTAAGTGAACAAATGGTTTCGTTGCTGGGACCAAGATCTTCTTGAAAGATATGTGTGATGTCGCATCATTGGTATCCAACCAAGAAAGAAGTTGAAAAGTGGTTGGATCGGAAGATTCACGAGTTCACGATGCAAGAAAACAAGAATCTACACATATCAAAGGAAGAGTGGTTGAATAGGTACCTGTATACAAAGATACACGAGATCTTCTTCTGCACCTTCCCCATTGAACTATACAAGTGGTTAGCCAAATTGACAGACAGTCAAGGAAGGTGGAAGCTCGATAGTCCTATAGTGTGGACTCCAGAATTAGTGCGACAACTAGAAGCCTCTGAAAACAAGATTGTGCGGGCTGTCGATCATTGGCTTGATCAAATTCTAGGAGGGTTTGTTACAGAATTTGCAGTTGATACCTCAGTCAGCTATAGCGAAATGGAGTGGAGATTCTTTAAGGGAATGCAAGGTAAGTATTTAATATCATTGAATACTTGGATTAAAATGTTGTTATATGAAAAACGGGTTATTCCATTACCTTGATGTTCAGAGCTACGTGAAGTGGATGATTATTTAGAAATCACGAAGGATCAGGACCAGAGTATAGCCCGTTGATTGGACCCCCTTCAAGTGACGACGAAGGGGCAGGAAAAACTACATTGCGAAGCACTGTTCAACTAATCACTCAAGGGATTCCCAGAACAAATCATCCATCCACCCCACCTCCACCTCCACCTCCACCGCACACACCATCGTCGACCCCTCCACGTCTGCCTCCACCCTTCAATATGGCGAATACAATGAAGATGCCGATCTTCAAGGACATAGGAAGTGATGATGTAGATAAGTTTTGGTTTTTTGCAAACGCTGTATGGATACTGCAGCAGATCACTTATGATAATATAAAGAAATAACAATTGGTTACCACTTTGTAGGATTGTGCGCTAACTTGGTACATTAAGTATTATTCTGATAATCCTCTTGCATTGCTAACAGAGATGAAGAAGACTTTATACAAAGATTTTAGTAAACCAATGTCTGACTCACAGTCAGTAATTGGATTTAAAGAGATCATGATGAGGGTAGATGAGATGGCCTGGGAATTTGATCAAAGGTTGAAGTGTCAGATCAGAGAGGCTAACATCCAGATCACAAATAGCCAGCATCGCGAATGGTTTATAGCGTCACTTTCACCTCACTTGAGAATTTCTTTGTCATAATAGAATATAGAAACACAGGAAAAATCTTTGGAGACCACAATGAGGCTGCAGGCATCCCCTATTCAGGATACGAACCTAGGAGTACAATAGATCCACTCACAATTAGAAAGCTTGCATATAGAGTTGCAAAGTTTGAAGAAGGACAAGGAGACTAAGGTAGAAGTGCACGAAGAAGTCTGGTGCTTGAAGTGTAAGGGCCATGGGAATGATAAAGATAACTGTCCCATGTATGTGAATTATATTACAGGAGGGGGGGGATTCCCTGAATCCAGAAGCCCCAGTAGGGCCAAGCGTGGGGTCTATGCTATGGTGTGCTATTTGGTAGGTTGTTGGACAAAACATGATGGATAATTTCCATTTACTTCAAAAGTTCATCTAGATGCCACAACAGTTGTTCTGTAACTTCTGCAAATCTGTGGGCCACGACGAGTGCCATTGTCAAAGCTACGAGCTGATGATGGAAAGAACACCTATGTACCGTATGCAATTAGAAACTCGGCCTCCAGTTCAAGGCACTGAAGGAGCGCATGAAGGTTATTAGGGGTGAGGGCAGGACCGATGTGGGGGAGGACCTGGCAGAGGTCACGGTCAGATTATCTACTACAACTGCGGACAGTCGGGGCACTATGCGCGAGACTGCTAGAATCCTACACATCCATCATGTCAACGCTGCAGACTGTTTGACCATACCATAGAAGAGTTCTCGGTGCTAATAGCAAAAATACAAGAGAAGAAAACACAGCCTCAGTAGCCGATGCAAAATTTACAGATGATGTGAGCTGAGCTCCGCGAAGAAGATCAAAAGATTAATATTGTGCTAAGAAGTGGAATGACGACTGGCACTGATAAAGGTGAATAACCTGAAGAGGATGGATGGGTCTGCAAAGTGCCAGAGAAAGAAGTTGGATTTGATCTGGATTGCACTAAGGAAAATTTTATGGATGCCATGAAGAGCTTCACTGAGGCCTCTACCTCAGGAAGCCAAAAAAATGTGCAAGAAATCAGTGCGCCTACAGAGGTTGATGCTTCTGTATTCAATATGTTTTTGGAAACTTGCATAAAGCTTCTGCACGATAGAAAGGATGTAGAAGGTTTGCAGGAATTAATAAATAAATGAGCCAACAAAGAGAAAGTACCTGATTGTCACCGCGTAGTTAGAAAGATTGGTAAGCATAAGACACGAACAGGGCAAGAGATGAGGCTCACCGCGTAGATAGGGGATTATGAGATGGACCAGGTCATTTTGGATCTATGGTCTGATGCGAACGTATTACCGAAATAGACATGGTAAAGGTTGGGGAGACTTGTGCTGCAGTGGTCTCCAATTCGGATCGGAATGGCGAACCAACAGAAAATCATCCCCATGGGATGACTATATGGAGTAACAGTTGATATTGAAGGTGCGAGTGCGGTAGCGGACTTTGAAGTTATAGAAATTATCAATGACAATAATCCCTACCCCGCGGTCTTGGGAATTGATTGGGCCATTGATATGATTGGCATGATAAATTTGAAGAAGAGGACTATGTCGTTAGAAAGGAAGTCACTAAGGGTTATAGTGCCGTTGGACCCTACAGAGGGGGTGCGCTATACTGAACCAGTCCACGATTATGAAGAAAGTGATGATGAACTGGAACAAATGTACAAGATAACACCGTGAGATCAGAGCTGGATCAATTAGATGACAGATGGGTAGATTGAATGGGACCAAGAGAGTTCTTGCACCTTGGATTTAGACGAAGAATTAGAACATTGGCAGAATCACTTACATGAATTTTCCACATTGCGATGCAATATGATGACGAAGGCACTGTGCTGTGTTTTGTCAGAGGTAAGGAAACTAACTTATTATGATGGTTTAACTGATGTAGATCTATTTTTGGATGAATTTGAGCATGGAGTCCCTGAGGACCACCGCTTCCAAGCATTAGAGTTGGCATTGCGTGCTACACCTGCACAATGGTGGGGTATGCACAAGGATAGTTTTGCGGGATGGCAATATTACAGAAGAATGATGAAGCTTCAATTCGGGTGAGCTAACACCAGAATGCATGAGAAGTATAATGGAATAGATGATACACATGATCACCTAGAAAAGTGGACTCAAGAATGGGGAACATAACCCCAACCAGAGTGGGTACACATATTTTGTCATACCTTGGATACCATCTCCATGAGCTGATATCTTGAAATGGAGCTCTGCCATGGCACCATGGAATGGGATGTATTGAAGGAACGATTCTTGTTGACGCTCATTTTGAGGATGAGTTTACAAGCATCGATGAAGCGCTGCAGGAAATTAAAGCGGTTATCTTCAGAATCCCGACGGAACCCATGGAATGGACCCAACCAGACTAGAGTACCCACCCGCGACACGCAGTAGAATGCTATAATATGACAACTGAAGAAGAAGAAGAAGAAGACCCTAGGAACATCAATATTTTGGATGCAAAAGGGCATTGCGAAGTTGAAGGACCATAATTAGAAATATTGGACATCTCCATGCCTTTGAAGACAAAGCAAGTAAACATTGGCGCTAAGAAGGAACTAAAGTTCACAAAAATGAGAGATTACTGGGAGAATGCTACAGTCGAAAAAGTTGTTGAATTACTCCACGAATACCAAGATCTCTTTCCAACTAAGTTTTCATACCTAAAGGGCATAATCGTTGATTTGGGTGTTATGAAGATCGCATTGAAGCTAGATGCGAAGCCTATTAAATAGAGGCCTTATCATCTTAATCCTAAGTATAAGGAAAAGGTTTGCCAGGAGCTGGATAAGATGTTGGAGGCAGGCATCATAGAACCTGTTGAAGAATCTGACTGGGTGAGCTCGATGGTGGTTCAAGAAAAGAAACAAAAGGGTGAAATAAGGATCTGTATAGATCTGCGAAAGCTTAATGATGCATGTGTCCATGATCCATTTCCGACTTCGTTCACAGATGAAGTGCTAGACAATGTTGGAGGGTAGGGGGCCTATTCCTTTACTGGCAGGTTTTAAGGGTACAATCAAATTAAGATCTCGCTAGAGGATAGAAGCAAAATGACCTTCACAATGGAGTTGGGTTGTTATCAATACACTGTGATGCCATTTGGACTAAAGAACACGTTTGTGATATTTTCTTGCGTAGTCATTGCAACATTGAAGGAGTTCATTCATAAGTTTCTAGAGGTATACTTTGATTACTGGACGGTGTTTGGATTAGTGAAGTGCCATGTAGCAAGTCTGTGCCTGATGTTGGATACATGTCGTAGATACCAGATCCTGCTGAATTTGAAAAAATGTATACTCTGTGCTCCTTTTGGGATCTTGCTAGTCATGTTGTGTGCAAGCAAGGATTGATGGTGGACCCTGCAAAGATTGTGGTGATTATGAAATTGGAGGCCCGTAGGAACGTTAAACAATTGCGTGCAATGCTGGGTCATAAGGGATACTATTGGAAATTTATTAAAGCTTATGCTCAAATTACTGTGCCCATGGAGAAACTACTAAAGAAGGACATGAAATTCTGTTGGGACGAAGAATGTCAACGCATCTTAGATGTGCTGAAAGAAAATATGGTTACTGCAACGATCTTAGTATTTCTCTATTGGAAAAAGGAGTTTCATGTGCATGTGGATGCTTCTTGCATTGCGTTGGGTGTAGTGCTAACACAGGTCGGAGAAGGAGAAATAGACCATCCTATAGCCTTCGTAAGTAGGAATTTATCGAAGGTTGAGAAAAAGTATTCAAGGACTGAGCACGAAGGGCTGGCCATGGTCTACACATACAAAAATTTAGGCATTATATATTAGGAGGAAATTTCAAGATGTATACAGATCATTCTACCTTGAAATACTTGGCCAACAAGCCTATGTTGGGGGGGAAGATTTGTAGATGGTTGCTATTATTTTAGGAGTATGAATTTGAAGTCATTGTGAAGCCGGGGAGGTTAAATGCTAGACCTAACCATCTATCATGAATCAAAAGAGGAAAAGAACCTAATAATTTGGAGGAAGGGTTGCCAGATGCACAACTCTTTGTGGTGCATGTGGTGGATGACCACTTTGCAGACATTATTCACTTCTTGACTATGTGGATGGCACCAGAAGGATATACAAGGCAGCAGAAGAAAGATTTAGTAGTACACATGACATATTTTTCAGTCATTGCGGGACATTTTTATAAAATGGGCACAGATGAAATATTGTGAAGATATGTGCCAGACTTTGAGCAGGAAAAAATTCTTACTAAAGCTCATGCGGGAGCTATGGGAGGCCATTATGCAGGCAAGGCAACTACATAGAAAAAATTACTTGCAGGTCTATGGTGGCCAATGTTGCATAAGGATTCCAAGGAGTACTGTAAGGCATGTGATGCATGTCAAAGAACTGGTAGACCATCATGCAGGGATGAGTTACCACTACATCCTTAGGTGTCCTTATAGGCATTTGAGAAGTGGGTGATTGATTTTGTTGGGCCAATTCAGCACTCTGGGAAGAAAATGGGTGCATGCTATATTATCACTACGATAGAATATCTAATTAGATGGGTGGAATCACAACCGGTTAAGGATTATACAGGGGCCACGACTGCAAAATTCCTATTCAACTATGTCATAACCAGATTTGGATGCCTGAAAGTGTTGATGAGTGACAGGGGTACGCACTTTTTGACTGAAATGATCAATGCGTTGACTGAGGAGTTTCAAGTCTACCTTCAGAAGAGTACGCCATATTACCTGCAAGCGAATGGAACTGTTGAAGCCTTTAACAAAATTTTGGAGAACACGCTGACAAAGATCTGCAACGAGCAACGAAATGATTGGGATGTATGCATATCTACAGTACTCTAGGCTTATAAGAATACTTGTAAGAAGATGATAGGGAAAATGCTGTTTAGGTTAGTATATGGGGTTGAAGCCGTAATGCTGATGGAGTACATTATGCCTAGTCTGTGCATAACAACGTTGACAGATATGGTGGATCACGAGGCCTTGGAAGAACAACTCATAGCTAATGGAGCTCGAAGAAGATCGATTTTTGGCAGGATTCCATCAACAAGTACAGAAGGAACATGAAAAATCATGGCATGATCACCACATCAAGCTTCGCACATTCAAGGTAAATGATATTGTCCTGTTATATGATACTAAATTCACTAAATTTGTAGGTAAATTCCAGATGCATTGGTTAGGGCGATATATTGTCAAAGAAATTACAGATGGAGGTGCAGTTCAACTCGGAAGTTGAATGGGGAACCCTTTCCAGGAAGAGTGAATGGAAGCAAATTGAAGTTGTATACAGGGGATCATGGACAATGACTATATGGCAGCAAGATAGTCTTAGTGCTCCAAGCAGTTACAAGGGAGCACAAGACTATAAGCTACACTGCCCAGCTTGGAGGACAATGTAGTGAGCAAGTTGTGCTGAGAATGACGAAGATGCAAAAAATGAAGCCACGTTCAGGACGCTGCGCCATGGAGAAAGGAACCACGCAGCACAGTAGGAAAATGACCGTTGGAATTACTGTTCATGACTTGATGGTCTGAAAATGGTTAAGTAGAGTGGCGTGGCAACAATTAAGGCAAAAAACTTTGAAGATTTGCTGGCAAAACAACATTTATTATCAAAATTTGGGGGGAATGGTAAAAAACCCCTATAAATTACGCATGTCGGTTCGACAGAAAACACTATGCGCTGTAAGACTTGTTGTTGAAATTCACTGTCTATCGCCTATGAGCTGAGCGTTCTGGGAATAATTTCTGTCACGAGCAAACATTTTCCTGTATCCCGAGAATTATTTATGGAGATAATGACTACCACTAACCTATCTGAAGCCTTGAGTTTGGAAGCAGTTGTGTCCAATGCACCAAGACTGGAAGTATCAATTGGAGAGGCTATGTCTGCAGTGCCCATGGCGCCGAGGTCGCCTTGGACGAAATAGACCAGGACGAAAGACGAACAACATGCAATGAAAGAGAAGCCACCAACAACGAAGGAAAAATAGAAGAAGCCGGTGCCAGTGTGTGCATCACCAAGGAACCATACCAAAACACAGGTAAAGCAAAAAAAAGATAAGCAGTCAGAGCAAGTAATGGACCTGGAGGCATAAGAATCCCCGGGAATGGAGGATATTGACGCTGAAGGAGTGGAACCCATGCCGAGGATACCTAAGTATATCCCTCCATGGAAGGGAAAAGCAAAGGTCATGAAGGACCCTGATACCAAGAAATTTACTGTATCCATGCCCTTGCTACCTGAGCAGGTCCCTTTTGAAGGTCCTCGCTTGCACGGATCCCATTCTTAAAAATGGAGGATTGGGATCTTGCGGACCACACTAAATTTACACATTTGGCGACGAATAAATATATGCGGAAGGCCTATTACGAGGAAATCGGTGTTACAACATTTGAGACAATGGACTGGGTCCACAGTGTCGAGGAATCAGGGTTGCTCAATCTGCTGTTAGTGCCACATTTTCACCATACCCCCATTAATACAATATGTGTGTGCCAACTTCTCACACTGGTCCATGATGGGTGCTTATGACTAGGAGAGCCTATCCCCATCACGGATATGTTGATTAACAGAATCACGCAGTTGCCTTACAAAAGCACGAAGCTTGCCAAGGAGTTTGGAGGGAAGACTGGGGAGAAAGAGCTTGCAGACAAGATGAAGAAGGAATACGGCCCCCCTCAAGAAGTCGCGAGGGTATTCCATTCTTTCTATTATAGACCAGGTAGTTCAATTTGTTGCCCAGATTTTAGTAGGAAAGGTTATGAGGAAATTCTGCATGGACGAGGTTTCAGTGCTAGTAGTTTCACTTGCTGTGCAGTGTGCGAAAGGCAACAATTTAATTGGGCCCGGTACCTCTGTCAGGAGTTCCTAGTGAACTGCCATTAGGCCTTGGAGGAAACCACCCCTTTCCACTAGACTTGGTTACTACTCTCAATTGTGCTTGTTGCATGGAGATTGCTGGAGGATAGCCAATTTCCTCCACTTGAGGAAGGATTGCCGGAGGCAGCAAAATTCGTCTCTTTATGGGCTACGAAGGATGCCACGCGGATTATAGAAACAAAGATATTTTGGACTTGGATGGACATGGATCTCCATATGGTAGTCAATCAACATCCAAGGTTGTCCCCAACCTTGTTCACGCAGCTGTCATCCTACGCGGCATTCAAGGCTAACTTCCATAGAGTCTATATCCAAGCACGGAAGGATCCAGAGCAGAAATGGCACCAGTTTCCCTATTTGGTGTCAAAAATGGACATACAAGAGGTCATAGGATTATGGCCTATAGAGTGGTGTGCCCTGTCAGAGTTAAATGTTGGAATAAGCATGGGCACTAAAATTTTTGCTGCATAGAAAAGAAAGGAGGCTACTAAGAAAGCTTCGCATACCCTAGTAGAATAGAGAAAGTAGGAAGCTGCAGAAAAGGCTTGCATAGAGAAAGAATGCGCTGCTAAGGAGAAGGCAGAACAAGAACAACACGAGTCATATACAGGTGATAAGTAACCTTCATTGGAGACAAAGGAAGAAGATATTTTAGGCCAAGGTGGTGGAGGTTATGAAGGGAAACACACCCCCTTTATTTTGAAAAGACGTGGCATAGAGTAGAAGGGTGGAATACACAAAAAGTAGAAATCTGATAAAACATGGATTTCTCCCATGGAATTAACGGAGGGCGATCTCGATGAGATTAATGATAAAATTCGGGACACCAGAACCGAAGTATTGCAGCAGTTTGAGCATCAATACATTGAGATGCTTGGAGGCATCCATAAGGATCTGCATGAGTTGCAGCTCCAAGCAACCAGAATTTAGGAAGCTATCGGGAAGGGGAGCGGCCCGCAAGCCAGTCTAATTCAAAGAAAGAGTACAGTCATGGAGATGGCCTGGCTATAGGACATTAGAGTCTTCCCTTTGCCGGAAGGATTAATCTGCATTGAGACGGAGGAATAGTGCACAGTGCTTCACATAGTTAAAAACATGGGGCTGAACCTTTGCACGCTGTCACTTGAGTCCCTACATTCATTACATCACGGGGCCATGGAAGAGCTTAGGATCAGAGAACATTGAGCAGTCACTGCCATCAGTGAGTTCAAAGTCAACAATCAGTGATTGTTCATTGAGAAGACACAAACTCTAAAGGAAGAGGAGGCACTATAGGCACTGTTATCGGGAAAACTAGTGTCCATTCAGAGCTACTAGTCCCACTAAGACGGGTAGCTATCTTAGAAACAGATGAACTAAAGTTACTTGTGTTTTCCTTTATGAGAGATATATGAGAGAGAAGCAGAGAGTACCAACCTTAGTCTTTCGCTAGTCTCCTTGCTTGTTCCCTCTCTCCTTTGATAGAGCTTTCGCCACTCCTTTCTTACTTGTCCCGCTTCAAAGAACACCTGTAGAGTCAAGGAAACAAAATACCATCAAGGCATAGAGATCTATAACCATAAACAATGTAGGATCAGATGTACATTAACCATACAAATGCATATACAAATACAAGATTCAGAGATATACAAGCATATGGAGGAAAATTCAAATAGCTTTATTGATAGAAATAGTAGAAGAGAGGATTATAACCAGGCTATCTAATCCAGGATCATCCTCCCAGCATGAAAGTCCTCTTCACCTCATACAAAGCAATATCACCCAAAAATGTCTTCAAAGAGAAACCAACAACACTTCCTTGCAAATTACAAAATTCCAGCCTTTTGGATCTCTAGGATGAGGGATCCATATATAGATGTTTGTAGGAGAGTGAGTCAGCGTCTGGGATTTTGATTAGTGTCATTTCACTGATAGTTCTTGGTTCCACTTGGAGATTTCAGATCTCTTACTCATCCCTGGGCGAATTCAGAGAGGCAAGTGTCATATGAGCAGTTTCTAGAAGATTCTTTGAGTTTCCACCTAGAAAACTGCTTCTGCCATTTGTCTGCTCTCGCTCATTGCACCCTACAGAAGGGCTTTCCAGTATGCATCGCACCCCTTGTGTGTAATAGGTGAGATGCATCGCACCCTATGCATGGAGCAGTCTGTATAGTCCAGTTTTGACCAGTTCTGAGTAGTTTTTCAGAGAGAACTTCTGGGAAATGATCTAATCAGCTGACTTTGTTCCTTTAGGGTATTAAACAACACTTTTAGGGGTTTAGAAGCCCTTGGTTTATGGATATATGTGATTGGGGTTGCAGTGCCCAAATATGTCTATAACAGTTGCCCCCTAAAGCATGAGGTCATAAATCTTCTGATGTCGGGTGAAATGCTTTATAATGAGGATCTGAGGTTTTTCGAACTGGAAGGTGACCTGTAATAAGATACAATACAATACATTATCTTCATGATATTTTCATGATCTAGTTGAGGCGGGCATTCCCATGATCAACTTTATAAATTCATTTTCATGTACATAGGACAGACAATCGTCTACGTGGCAGACTGATGATTCTGGTAGAGCCATCATCCCTTGACTTGGATGATTATTTGTGCAGCAATGATGTCTTTATTTTCCTGAATATATCACAGCCCGAATGGATGAAAATAGATCCAGGGTCTTCAAACTCATTCAATCTTCACCCGAAGTACAAGTCGATCCATGTGAAAAGATGTTCTAATGTCGAACATGGAAAGACATTGCCTGATTACCAGCCAATGATGTAAGCTGTTAACAGGCGCGAGAGGAATCACTGATAATGATGATGACCCTTAAGGTACTGCAATACAATTCCCGTGGTATGAATACATGAGTTGATGTCAAACTCCACATAAAATCTTTCGGTTGAAGGCCATTGATGTAAACCTGTCGCTGGAAGTGAGAAACTTCCCATTGAGGCATGCAAGCTTCAAAGTATTGAAAGGGTTGTTCCTAAGTCGACTTCTCAGATAATGAGATGATGTTGACAAGAAGTGACCCAGCGTAGGAGGGCCTTAATGAATCCCACATCTACGACATGGAATGGAGCAAATGATTTTGTGGAGGTGAAAACGATCTGATGATACAAGGTTCAGGGTGGCGGTCATGAAAAATGGAGAGTGAAGGTATTGCAGCAGATGAGGTGTTAGCTAGGTTGGTGAATTCTTTGAGCGACTTCACTTGAACATATCGATGACACTGAAATGGATTGGTAGTGTTAACCCCAAAAACTGATTGTACGGCGGACCAATGGTGATATGACAGGTGAGCGGAATAACCCAACCCGACTCAATCATGGTGACGGAGTGAAAGTGTCATGTTCAAGAGTGACCTGCTACCAATGAAGCTATTCAAGTTTTCTTCCCTTTTTCCCCAGTCATTGCTGACCAGTACCTCTTTATTTTTGTCAAGCTTAAGGAGGATAACATATGCTTATTCTATAATTTTCCGTTTGGGCAAACCTGCCGCTATGTTTTAACGAGCCTAGCGATAGTGAAACTCGCTCTTGTCTGCATGGACAAGTTTGTCACTATTGTTTTAACGAGTTTAAGGACAAAGATAACTCAGTCATTTTCAATTTTAGAGAGTCTAAAAAGGGATGGAAAGGTAACTCCAATAGTTATTTTTCGTAATGTAATCCCTTAAGTCTGAAAAGTATAAAATAATACGAAAGGGATGACTTTTCAATAGTTTTAATGAGCCAAACAAGGAAAGCGCTCGATCGTTTTGTGTAATAATCCCTCGGGTCCAAAAAGATTAAAATCTAGAGGAGGTATGGCACTTCCAATCGCTTTAACGAGCTGGAGAGGCCAATTGCTCGGCGAACTTTTCATATTTTACGAGTCAGATGAAAAGAGCTTAAAGGAGACTCGTTTTTTTTTTAGGAACGAGTGATGTTTTTGGATAGCAACTTGTTCCAGGTAAGGTTTGGAACTTTTCAATCACGACAGTGTAAAGAAGGTGGCTAATAGAATCACTCATCATAACTGTTCCTCAAAAAGGTAAACAATCAAATGGAGGCGTATGATCGGCTAAAAAAGAATGGAGGTGATGGTAAGAACATGACCAAGGTTTAAAAGCTGATAATTATGCGATCACAAAGATTATTCGCTGAAGGTGGGTTCATTTTTTAATGAGCTTAAGCTTTGGGGGAACATTTGCTCATTGCTAGGTTTATTTTTTAACGAGCTTGAACTTCGCGTAAAACTACTCATGCTAGTCATATAATAAGGGTGTCTCATTGATAGGTTCATTTTTTAGGGAGCTTGCACCATTCGAAACTTTGCTTCGGAGCCTTTTGTTATGCAAGCTAGGAATGACCAACCTACGAGTTTAAAGGGTTAAGAGAATTCCCCCAAGTATAAATTAGAGTTTCCAGGTCACCATATGGAAGTTCTTACATTAGCAATATTGTTCCATCCATGTCGCAGACAAAACACTTCCTTGGCGATGTCCTTCGAAATGGACAAAGGTGATTGTTTTCAATGCCAATCACATAACCTTTGATGGGGGAATCCCTTTCTAGTCTAGTCCATTTTCCTAAACGGGCAGGATTGTCAAACTAGTCATATTCTTACGCGGAAACCTACCTTATATCTGGGGTTTTCCTGCTGAAGCAGACCAGGGCACTTGCCTCCTGGGTTTTAGTCACAAACACTGAATCAGTCGCAATCATCAGGTGGAAAGACTGGAGATAGATGAGACATTCCTTGTGAAAAAAGACCAGTTAGGGATGGCATTTGACTAATAGCTGTGTTCGAACTAGGGAATGAAAGTTGGTAAACTAGGTGGACCACTCTCCCTTCATGTGGAAAACACATCACTTGGAAGAGTGAGGAAACAAAGCTCCCATGATATAAATGTAGTCACGCCCAAGGAGTAGATTGTAATCTAGAGGTCCTTGGACTGCCATCACATTTAGCTAAACGGTTTTCCTTCTCAAAGTTATAGGCAAATTTGGAAGGATCCCTAACGGTCGATTGGTTCCTTTGTTGAAGCCTGTTAGATTTTGAATCTCAGGTAGAAGCGATGGCGAACTAAGCGCTGTCCAAGAAGCTAAGGAAAGGATACCCACAGAAGCCCAATCATCTATAATAGTACCAACCATGATCATTCTGTAGGCTTGTACTATGATTCAGAATGGTACATTAGATGGTAGGTGGGGTCTGCCTAGTAGATTCCAATCGAAGGAAACGACTAGATTGCTTGGAGGTGGGACCGAATAAACGGCCGGATAAACCTCTAACGAACTTCCTTCTTACGGTAAAGGAATGGGTAGATTTCCCCCATGTTCATCAGAGTCTTTGTTTACGAAAAGAATTTGAATGGTGTCATTCTCATTCTCTTTGGTGACAGTATCATCTGAAGGTAGACCCTCTGAAGACAAGATTGGGTTGACTGTCGTCTCGACCTGTTGACTTTGGTCTGGTGTGGACTTAGAGGGTTTATATTCAATGATAGGTGCTTTGACCGACACCAATGGTGTGTCAGTCAGATTTTGAACTAGCGATGGACTCGGCAAGAGTTTCTTGTATCTAGGAGGAAGTCGATGTGTTGACGCAGGACAGTTATCCAAGACACTTTTAGCTTCGTCTAGGAAAGGACAACGGTGGAGGAAATGATCGCCTTCACACAGTCTACAAGGGAATTTAGATCTTCCTTTCTTTCCATTGGCTTTGTTTTCGCTAGTTGATGGTGTGCTTTCAACATGATCGTCAATGGTTGAAGACACCAGATTGTGCAAGCGAGGAGACTAGTCCCTCAGGATCCGTGGGATGCAGGGACAATCTCGATGATAGTGGTCTCCCTTGCAAATGACACATGGAGATTTAGGTTTGGAATGTGCAGTGTGTGGATTTTCACTAGACGATGCATAGTTGCCCCCTTTTGCTCTTGGATTCTTCTTCTTCTTCTCCTTCCCTTTCTTCTTCTCTTCAGTTACTTGGTTTTTACTAGCTTCACCAAGAGAAGAGAAAGAAGGAGAGGAGAAACAAACGAAGTAGAAGGTGGGGGAGAAACTTCATCTGGTTGCTGATTGGATTGCTGAGGAATTGTGGTGTTTTGAATGACAGAGGTCGAGAAAATCCATTCTAGTAGGCCAATTGTGAGTCCTGGAAGGGACAATGTAGCCATATGTGGAGCACCAACGTCTCCCCAAGAAGGGAATGGGCTACGATTTCCCCCAAGGGGAAATCCTTGATTGGTAGACTCCATTTTCTCAACCTAAGACCAACGAGGGAACAATGACGTTATTCCAATTAAAATAAATGTTATGACGCTTTGACACAACTTGCTTTTTCAATTTTTAAGAGTCGAGAAAAAGCTAAAGATGACTCTATTCGCCTTCGATTTTTAATGAGCCTGAAATGACAAGTGCTCAGATTGACCTTTTCTTTTAAGGAGTCTAAAAAGGAACGGAAGTGACTTCTCTAGAAATCTAGACAAAGGGATTACCAAACCAATCACAAAACTGCATAATACTTTTTACGGTACGGCAGTCAATCTTCCCGAATGCTGTGTTCAGTGCATTGCGATCGATAGGGCGGCAGACACAGATTCCTAAGGATAAAGGATGTAGCCTATTGTGGTCTCCCAATATATACTCGATGGTACATGGGAGCACAAGTCTGTACTGGCAATTTTTGTCTCAAAGAGGAGGAATCACCCAACCTACAATGAAAGTGATAGTTACCAGGCTTTACGATGCCGGAATACGTCTCTAGCTTAGACTTCTAAATGTTGTGTGTTAGGTTCCAAAGCGTTTTTATGTTCATTGAGGTTTATTTTAAAATTGATCTTTCTTAAGAAGTTTTCCTTTAAGATTCACCATGTGATGTAGATATAAAATTCCTAAATATGCAAACTAAGATGATAAACAGTCGTTTACTTTCTTTTTACAATGAAAATCCTAGCTACTAAGGAAGAGAGATGAAATTCTTTCCACATAGACCAGAGAGCACACACTAGATGCACTTTTCCTAAATCAATTTCAGCATGCAGTCTAGATGCAAATGCACATGCATGTATTGTTTTTCAGTTTCCTTAATGTGAGAATGACAAAAAGAAAATTAAGTATAGATCTGAACTATATTCTTTCAAAGCGACAGTACTAACAATTTTCTTTTCAAAAAACGAAAGTAAGGCCAAGATGACACTTTGTGATTTCAAATTTAAAATTGCTTTCGACACTTGAAATACTAATGATTCAAATAAAATGCAATGGCAAAAGTGTAATTGACTATCTAAATGAGGAATGCTTTGTGACACTCTTTTTCTTGACTGAAAACGACACTTGCAACACTTTCAAATCAAAGGACGACAATTTGATTAAGCTACTATTTGCAAAGGATAACTGTAAATGATGAAAAATACATAAAAAAACATTCACAACTCCTTCTGATGGATGCTGAATAATGTAAAGGAAGATTTTTCAACAGAGATACACTGATCATAGACAACAAAACTACTGAATAAAGTTGAAGACAATGAAGAAAAAACCAAAATATGGAGGTAGAAACAGTCTTAGTCAATCATCGCACCTGTAACACAGGGAAATAGGGATGCATCTCACCTGCAACACACGGGAGGTGCAATGCATCTAGATTTCCATGAAGAGACAGTGCGATGGTCCAGGGACAAGACTGAGCTTGGTTTTTACTCATAGTTTGCAGCTAAGTTTAGGGATTTAGGCTGAGCTAATGATTTTCAGTAAACACAAAGTGTAGGGGATGATCTAATGACGTTATTTGAGCTACCACTAGGGCAATTAGGATGTTTGCAAGCTAGATGTTCAGTTCATAAACCAACCCGAAGATTGACTAAAGCAACATTGATCTACTTTGCATTTTCATAGAAAAAGCAGTTCGAAGGTTAGCTGGTTTAACTTCAGGCTCTGTCTGTGGTTTATAAAGCAAACAACAGTAACAAAACAAATAAACTATTCACTCCCCAGTGGAGTCGCCATTTTGTTATCGGGAAAACTAATGTCCATTCAGAGCTGTTAGTCCTACTAAGACGGGTAGCTATCTTAGGAACAAACAAACTAAAGTTACTTGTGTTTTCCTTTATGACAGATAGATGAGAGAGAAGCAGAGAGTGCCAACCTCAGTCTTTCGCTAGTCTCCTTGCTTGTTCCCTCTCTCCTTTGATAGAGCTTTCGCCACTCCTTTCTCGCTTGTCCCGCTTCAAAGAAAACCTGTAGAGTCAAGGCAACAAAATACCATCAAGGCATAGAGATCTATAACCATAAACAATGTAGGATCAGTTCAACATTAACCATACAAATGCATATACAAATACAAGATCCAGAGATATACAAGCATGTGGAGGAAAACTCAAATAGCTTTATTGATAGAAGTAGTAGAAGAGAGGATTACAACCAGGCTGTCTGATCCAGCATCATCCTCCCAACATGAAATCCCTCTTCACCTCATACAAAGCAAGATCACCCAACAATGTCTTCAAAGAGAAACCAACAACACTTCCTTGCAAATTACAAAATTCCAGCCTTTTGGATCTCTAAGATGAGGGATCCATATATAGATATTTGCAGGAGAGTGAGTCAGCTTCTGGGATTTTGATTAGTGTCATTTCACTGATAGTTCTTGGTTCCACTTGGAGATTTCAGATCTCTTACTCATCCCTGGACGAATTTAGAGAGGCAAGTGTCAAATGAGCAGTTTTTAGAAGATTCTTTGAGTTTCCACCTAGCAAAATGCTTTTGCCATTTGTCTGCTCTCGCTCATCGCACCCTACAAAATGGCTTTCCAGTATGCGTCGCACCCCCCATGTGTAATAGGTGAGATGCATCGCACCCTATGCATGGAGCAGTCTGTATGGTCTAGTTTTGACCAGTTCTGAGTAGTTTTTCAGGGAGAAATTATGGGAAATGATGTAATCAGCTGACCTTGTTCCTTTAGGGTATGAAACAACACTTTTAGAGGTTTAGAAGCCCTTGGTTTATGTACATATGTTATTGGGTTTTCAGTGCCCAAATATGTATATAACAGGCACGTAGTTCAAGTATGGAGTCAGTGGTAGCAGAGGCCTATAATACAGTGCCTAAACTTCACATCCTGGAGGATGCACTGCCTGAAGCCAAAATTAGAAAATTAGCCACTGGTGTACGTGAGGCTAAAGCTGAAGTTGGACGAGTAACTTCAAATTCAACATGAAGATTGCAGAGCTTCAGTTGAAGTTGCAGCGCACGACTTTGCCTGAGGTCCGGGAGCAACATAGAGTCACAATTAAGGAAGGTATAGCTACCTTGGATACCATAGTCACTGTTGTGCGACATTGTTTGATCAGGATATGGAGCTATTGACCAATATGGAGGAGGATCTTAACTTGCAAACATTGAACACAGAGGCAAGGGAGATGCATCGAAAATATGATGAGGTTAGAGTGACTACATGCACATTAGCACCAACGTAGTGCCTTGCCAAGTTACATGAAGGAAAGCAGCTGTTGGCACATGTAGAGGAAGCACAGAAGAAAGAAACCTTGCTAAAGGCCAGGTTGAAGCCTTAGTTGGAGGAAGCTTATTAGATCACACTCTCCATTCAAGATTAGTTTAAGCGACTGCACCAGACACAACAAATGATGAGGTTAGCAATATAAGGATCGACCACTGCAAAATTGGTCGAGGAGGTTCGACAAGCAGTGATGGAGAGCGCTGTTGAAGTTAGAGTGATCTAGGTGGAGCTGGGGGATCTTCGCAGTAAGATCGCAACACCAACATAGTGACTTGAGGGTGCGTCACAATCTTTGTGTTGGGGGCTTATTGGGATGGGGTCCCCTTGGTTAGATTGGGGTTAAGATAACCTAAATTTTGGTATAATTTTGTAAATGATGTAAAGTCTCCGCGATTTGTGGATGAGGAGCGCGTAGATGAATAGGAGTCAAAGGGGCTTAGCCCCTTGTTTTATGTAAAGTTTTGAGTCAGTTCTGAGATTCACCCATGGTTCGCAGACCATGGTATTGTATCAAAAAGTATATAAGTAGTGAGTCTTAGCGAAAGAAAGAGGAATAGAAGGAATAGAAGTAAGAAGAGAGAAGCAAGAAAGGGAATTTGGTAGATTGAAGAGTCTAAGGAAGGAAGGATCTGCTTTCTGCGCTTATATAGGGAAAGAAAGGATTCGCAGCTTAGTGCATGGAGGCCAAGGTAGAGTCTGCAACTGAGTGCATGGACCCTGCAGTTGTGTGCACAGGGAAGTCTTGAGTCTATAACCCATGAATTGAGATTAATAAAGACAAGTTTTTGAAAAGTATTGGTTATTTCTGTTCATGTTTATTTATGTTATATGTCATTGATGAAAGACTTGATTTATGACTATTGATTGAATGCTACACGATTCTTTTGAATAAGTATCAATAGTGTACGCAATGCATGTTTAGATACTTTTGTGAAGTCTCTGGTAATTCCTCTTATGTTTACTACGGTCTTTAGTAAGTCTACGCAGACACTAATTTAGGACTGCTCTCTGTTACGCGTAAGTAGGCAAATTGGCCATTAAAAGTCTGCTAGAACTGATTGTAGACCTTCGCGAAGGTTTGAAGGCTGTTTAAATAGAGTTACATTAAGAGTTCACTAATCTATGCGAAGCCAGATCCAATGCACTGAAAGACATCACACTCGTCTCTGGATGTAGAAACTTGGTTATTACATCCCCCATACTGCTTCGGGTAAGACTGTAGCCTACGCTACGAGGTTGTTTCCGAAAGGGCCAGTAGTTTAGGGTTTTGTTGGTTGGTGCAACTAACTCCGAACCTAGGTCAGGACACCCTAAGCCAAAAATACTCCTCATAATAATCTCAGAATGGTTCGGTATATCGCACACCCTTATCCGGATCCAATGGAACAATAACCCTTAGTTCCTTCTTTTCAAATGTCATGTTGCGCTTCTTGAGGTTGATGAATGTGTTCATATCAAATTCCCATTCGATTCCAAGTAGTGTCATGTATGGATTACTATCATCCACTATTTCAATCACTTCAAAATTAGCTATGGCATGCGCCCCTTCAATATCCACAATTACTCCATGTAGGTGTCCCATAGGAATAATCTTTTGTTGATTCACCATTCTCAGTTTGATCGGGGACCACTGTAGTGTTGGTCTTCCCATTCTTTCCCAGGTTTTCTTTGGCAAAACATTTGTATCATATCCCAAATCTAGGATCACTTGGTCCATTTCAAATTCTCCAATTTGGGTAGTCAATCTCATCTCCCGACCAGTCCTTTTCTTACCTTTGTCCACCTTGTGCACCGCGTACTATTCAGGTAGTGGCTTATGCTTTCCAGCGTAGTTATCTATCAAATATTGCATCCCCTCTACTTCTTTTTGGTCCCTTGGGAGCTTCATGCAGGTTTATAATAAAGATGTTAACACTGAGGGATCCGTTTCTTGCATAGTACTGATTTCTGCAGGTTTCTATGTGCGTGTAATATGAGCCCTTGATGTAGAAGCCCCTGCGTCCGTGAAGCTCCTTTTTGCCTCCATAAATTTTTCCTTTTCCTTATTCAAATTAAATCCAACATCCTTGTCAGCATCCTTTTGTACCCACACATTTTCCTCTAGATTTTTCCCTTTATCCTCCCCGGTAGCTATACCACTCCAAATAACAGTATTAACACTAGGTCGATCTTCGAGCGGTTCTGATCTCATCATCTGGATGTGAGTAGGTTGTTGGGCTTGGGTCTTATTTTCTTGCATCTTTGCATTGAGCATGGGACAATCTTCTATTATGTGATCAAGCTGTCGACAATATTGATAGGAGGGGTGCATTGGATTATGACAATCTCGCACAAAGTTACCTAGTTCTACACAGTTGTAACAAATAATCTGGCCTCGACCTCTTCCATCACCTCCTCCTCATCCTCTTCCTCATCCCTGGAATCCTCCATGCGCTACAGTTGCACTTTGATCCTACTGAGGACCTGCCTCCATATGTACTCTATATGTTGATGTTTTTTTTATCATCAATTCATAACTTTGGCAGGAGAAGTGGCTCCTAACTTAGGAGAACCAAATTTGTCCTTCTTCTAGAATACTACTTCATGAACAGAAATAAAAAACCACTAATGGACAATAGCTTAAGATGCATAAACAAATAATAGAAGAGGCACCTAACTAAGGATGTCCTTACTGTTCTTCATTACAAATTCATTCATCATTAATGCCATTGTTAGAAAATTGGAAATTCAGAAAATCACTTGAAAGAAAGAAAGATGAATTTTAGTTTCTATTCATTGATCCAATAGAAGGAGGGTTCAACTTGAACACTAGATTTTCCCTTCATATACAGATGAGAAGTAAACCAAGATTCATCAGCAAACATAATAAATCATCATACATCTAATTAAGTAAACAGATATGAAGCAAAACTAGTTTATGAAAATCAAGCTAAATTAACCATGAAGTGTATTTAGCTTGGTGTGGGGGCCCTCCATCCTTGCCTTGCACACTTGAAGAGATTATCAACTACTGCAAACTTAGTTAATCATTCACAGCATTGAACAACAAAATGAAGATAAAACAGGTTCCTCAAATTAACTCAAAATATTCAGAAGTCTCAATATGAGATTATACAAATTCTACATACATAAGCTTCAATGCTTTGGCTTAAATAGAAAAATATGAAACAAATTGATATAAAATGTCTCTAACATCTATGTCTATCCATATCCCATCCATCCAGGTCGAGCTCATCCATCCCATCACTCAAAATTTGGAAAATCCCATGAAATCCTAAAACTTCCCTATTTCCTAGGGATTTCTTGAATGACTAGTCCTGTTTGACCAACTTTGACCAGGACTGTTTAAGCTTGGGTTGATCGATTCAATAGGAGTTCATTCAATATTAGTTCCCAAGCTCTCTAGAAATGTGCTTAGCTCGTGCCCAAGTGTTCTGCAAGTATGACATCAATGAATCCATTATGGGAATTTTTGATTCTGTCCAAAAATGCACTTAAAATCCAATTTTTATAAAAACATCTAAAAATTGCAAAACTAAATTTATATACCTAAATATGCATAAATATGTCAAAATGGGGTGTATATGATGGTAAATTGATGGATAATATAGAAATTAAGTGTGTTTACTTGAGCAAAATTAGATAAAAAATGAGGGCCAACATCTCCCCCTTGCTGAAGAACAAGCATGTCCTCATGCTTGCTTCATTCTCTTGGACCTTTTCATCTCTAATGTAAACCCTGTACCTGATCCTAATGCTTCCTGCTATGTTTCTTGTAGTAGACAGTCTATCCACCTATACTACTCTTCCTTGTAGATTGTTCCCTTTGTAGAAATTTCTCTACAGATCGGCTAGCTCTGATACCATCTAGAAATTTCACCATAGATCACATAATAATGCAATATAATAAAGAAAAATACTTGATCTACGTCTATAGAAAAACTTACAGAAGCTTAATTGATTTGAGGAAGATCAACTAGAACACATATAACAGAGAACAAGAAATCATACACATGAAACACAGAAGAATACTCTGGGGAAAGCTTCAGCTAAAAACCCCGCTATTTGTATTATCATACAAGTGGAAATATCTCAGGATTACACAAAGCTTTAGCTCACAAGCTATCTAGCTCTTAGTAAAATCCCTCACTTCTGCTCATATACAGAATAGACAACACATATGCCTTCCTTTAGTCCTCCAAGCCTCCTATTTCCTTATGCAATTTCTCCTGGGTCCTCCAGCTATCCCTTGTGTGATTCTCACCTCAAACACAACATTGACCTCTTAAATAACTGCTCAATCCTAAAGGAGATAATTCCTTCTGCATGGATGAGTTTCCTATATAGGAAAATTCCTCCAACTGATGGTACACTGTCCCTTCCTCTGATCTCAACTGGGTCTCTGACTGAATTGACATGCATGAGTTTGTTTGTTTGTTTGTTTTTTTTTTGTTTTTTTTGTTTTTTTTTTTTTTTTTTTTGCGTAAATCTAATCTATTATATTAATAAAGAGGTGGTAAATATAAAACATGACCGTAGTCAAGCACTCTGCTCCTGCAGGAGGCAGTTCTATCCAGCATATACATATTTGATAAATGTCTGATATTGTTTCCCACGTAGGGGAATAATCTCTGAAGCCTAAGACAAGTCAAAAACTCAAAAAGAAAAGACCAGGGGAGAGTGAACACTGAGACACAAGACAGTAACAAAAACACATAACCATTCTGCCTTACATCCTTGCCCTGTGGACAGGGGCATTCTGCAAAAAGAGAAGCATGTTCAACCTTCCTATTCATCAATAGGCTCTTCAGTAATTTGACACCAGCCCATATCAGGTGGTTCCTCTAACTGTGTCACATTCTGGGCATCAGTACCCAGATCTACCATCATCGGCTCCTGCGCACTGCTTCTTTGCTCCTTAATTTCCTGCTGAGGCGTGGTCTCCGTTGCTATCTAAAAGGATGAAGAGGGGTCCTGCATAGCCCTCGAATTTTCCTCTTGTGTCCTTAAATCTACTGCTAAACCTTCCTCCTGAAACACCACAGTAAAATAGGCTGTGATCCTAGGCCTATTGAGAGCACTGTCAAAGGTGAAAATGGCGGAGCCTGTGGCAGGAATCGGACCAGGTCGAGAGTCAGAGGCTCGAGACCTTCCTCTTCTGCTGCGAGAAGAGAGCCCTCTTCTTGGAGGATGGTTCAAATCGCTGGAGGATGAGTCCGTTGGGGCTCTTCTCACCTGCCCTCGTCGATTGCCTGCTCTCGGTCTCAGATGAGGCATCCTGCGAATGATAGTGGCCCAAATCCGGATATTTTCGTGAGGGGCAATAGCTTGGATGCGGCGATGCCTCCAAATTGAGCCTCCTCTGCCTATAATGAACACGTTCTTTGGGTTTTCCAAGTCCCTGCGCCTTTGCTTAAACCAAAAACAAACACAGATATTAGATGCTGAGGGAAAAGAGCAGGAGTGCCGGCTAGCAATACCTGAGCGATATTCGGGGAGGGGAGCGACCAGCCTCGCAGAGAGGACCAAGCTAATCAACACCCAATTCCAATTCCCTGCTTTCTCTTTGAGATTCTTATCACACGTAGAGGAGTGTCGGCAGAGAAGCAACACTAAGAATTTACCATCCCCCTCGTCCTGCCTCCAGTTTTAAGATTGCAGGCTATGTCTTGGGAGTCGTCTCCCATTACTTCTCCCTTAATGGTTTGATCCCTCCATTGCACGCTGATGCATGTGAACCCTAATTCCCCCACTATGAACCTGATGTTCCAGCTGAACCAGCAAAGAATTGTACCCTGAGCGATGGTCATGCAGGTGTGCCACACGCTTTGCAGTGTTGCCCATCCACGTATCTTGTGCAGGTCAGGAAAGTGGTGATCCGCCCTGCCTAGCCACTGTCTTATCACTTTAATTCTTGTCTCCAGCACCCGCATCCGGGGGAGCAGCTTCCTTTTGGATCTGAAGTTTGCATTCCTGTGCATGATCATGGTGTTGGATTATGTCCAACGTCCTTGTGGTGAGAGTGTGCTTGGAATTCACTCCCAAGTTGGCTAAGAGGTCCGCTACCTGATTTCCTTCTCGTTTTACATGAGTGAAGATGATAGCTCTATTATTGTGAAGCCATTGTTCTAAGGCCTCCAATCTAGCTTTGAGTCTCCAGCTCTTGGCAATTTTCCTGGCATGAGTCCCATTGAGAATTTGCTTGGCCATGTTGATGAGGACGAGGGAGTCGCCTTCAACTTCCAGGGGTTGAAAGTTGTGGATTCTGGAGAGGAGGAGTCCTTGCCATAGTCCCTCCAGTTCAGCTGAGTTATTGGTGTCCCATCCTATGTTGCCATGGTAGATGAGGAGGGGTGAACCTGCATGATTTCTGAATATTCCTCCATATCCAGCATTTCCAGGATTGCCTTTTGATGCACCATCAAAGTTGAGCTTGATAGTTTGCTTTGGTGGTGGATTCCAGGTATCCTTTTTTGCTTTGCTGCTTCCTGTGTGGGCTTGGGGAGGGTTTTCTTGTTGGAGTAGTAAGTTCCAATTTGCCCAAATGGCCTTCTCATTATCCAAAGTAGGAAAATCATCTGGCATCCAAGTGCGAAGCGCTAATGTTTCCTTAAGGTTCAAGAAAAAGTTGCTCCAGATGATCTCTATGGGGGTTGTTTGATCTTTGAATATACGCTTGTTCCTCTCCTTCCAAATGCACCAAGTGAGGAGCCCTGGTATTAATCTCCATAGGTGATTGAGTACTTCACTTTTGTATGGACTTCGATGCCATTGGCGTATTGTATCAATGATGTCTTCCGATACTCTGCATTTTCTTTGGCAACGAAAACTAGCTTTTTCCCACATTTGGTTTGCCAGGGGACAGGAGTCCAGAAGGTGCTGAAGAGTTTCCTCCTGCGCTCTGCAATTAACACATATTGATGGCCCATGGTAATTTCTGCGCCTGAGTTTGTCCCATGTCAATATTCTTCTATGCGCTACCAACCATAGGAAAAGTGATACTTTGGGCCAGTTACCAGCTGACCAAATTCTCCCCCATATAGGATCTAGCGGCGATGTGGGTGCACTAATGATCTTGTGGGCTTCTGCGGTGGTGAAAGATCCTTTTGGCCAGTAGCCCCATCGTAAGATGTCTTTATCCTCAGAGTATCTCACTTGGCACCTTTGGAGTTCCTCTTCCAGTTCCTTAATTGTCCTTTGATCAGCTCTATTGATTATCCATTCGCTCTGCTTCCATTTCCTGTATCCTTGATCATTTTCCTGAGTCCAATGGTGCCATACTTCCTCTTGATGTCGCTCATCCTCTGAGTGGCTTGGGTGTTGACTGAGGAGACTGCTGAGTTTTGGCAATTGGTTCCAGGCATCCATCCAAAAACGTGCAGTCCTGCCATTTCGAACTTCCCAAAAACTATGTTGTTGAATCATTTGAAAGTGTTGTTTGGCTGCGTTCCAAATGAGAGAGCCTTTTGCATTGGGCGTTAGTCTAATGAGCTCCTCCTGTGGCCTGTTGTTGGCGTATTTTGCTGTCCAGATGGCCGCCCATGGTTTGGTGGGGATGGTTAGCCATTGCCACCAGATCTTTGCGCACATTATAGCATTACTGTGGCTGGGGTCTCTCAGGCCAATGCCTCCTTGCTCTTTAGGCTTGCATATGGAGATCCATTTAACCAAAGCCCATTTGCGGTTTGTACCCATCGCTCCCCAGAGAAAGTTGCACTGTATATTTCTTATTCTTTTTATTACCCATTTAGGAGCTGCAAGGACTGAGAAAAGGTAAAGCGGCATTGCCTGTAGAACAACCTTGATTAGTACTAGTCTGCTAGCGATATTCAGAGATCTATGGGTCCATGAATTGAGCCGGTGGTCAATTTTCTCCAGAAGCAAGTGCCAAGAGGAATGCTTGATGGCAGAATCAATGAGAGGGGCACCAAGGTATTTGGAAGGGAGGGAGTCAATGGAGAAGCCCAGAATACGAGTGATGGCTCTTTGAATGACATGAGGGGTGTGAAAGAAAAAGATATGAGATTTTGAGTTATTGATGCTGGTTCTTGAGGCCTCAGAGAAATCATTCAGCAGGGATTTGAACATAGAGGCTTATTGGACAGAGGGGTACCCGAACAGCATGTTGTCGTCGACAAACTTCTGATCGGTAAGAGTAGGAGAGTTGTGGATGGAAAGACCTTTGATCTGCTGGGCAAGGCAAGCTTGAGTAATGTGGCATCCTAATCCTTCAGCCATAAGAACAAAAAGGAAGGGCGACAGAGGATCACCCTACCGGATACCTCGAGAGGGTCTGAAGGGGCGGGATGGGATGCCATTGACAAGAATGGAGAAGAAAGTCAAGGAAATGAGGCTATGAATCCATCGACCCCATAAAGGAGAGAAGCCAAAAGCTAACAACATTTTTTGTATGTACATCCAATTTAACTTATCAAAAGCTTTTGACAAGTCCAACTTGAGTATCATACCTGCTTGCTTGGTGTGCTTGAGAGAGTGTATAACTTCGTGCGAGAGGATGATGCTGTCCAGGATCTGTCGTCCTTCCACGTAGCTAGATTGTTCCGGAGAGATGAGTAGGGGCAGTAGCGGTTTTAATCTGTTGGCTATGACCTTTGAAATCACCTTGTAGATTACATTGCATAGAGCAATTGGGCGAAACTTGTCTGGGGTGATACTGCCTTCTTCCTTTGGAATGAGCGCGATAAAAGTAGAATTGAGAGAGGGTAGGAGCCAGTGCAAGGTGCACGACTCCTCAACAACTTGCCAGACTTCATCTCTGATTAAATCCCAGAAGGCATGGAAGAAGGTGGTTGTGAATCCATCCGGGCCAGGGGCTTTTCCTTCCTTGAGCTGATGCATTGCTGTGTCCACTTCCTGTTGTTGAACAGGGCGAAGTAGGAGCTTGTTGTGATCTTCAGTGATGAGCTTTGGCACATTTCAAGTGATTTTCTCAATGGCTGGCCTTCTACCTTTTTGGGGCTCTTGGTGAACCTGCCGAAAATGCCTTATGAATTCCTGCTCAATCGCATCATGCTCTTCTACTCTTCCCCCCCCTTCTTCTGAATGAAAGGGATAGAGTTATGCATTCTTCGCTGAACAGTTGTTCTGTGGAAGAACTTGGTGTTTCTCTCCCCTTCCTTCAGCCATCTTATCCTTGATTTTTGCTTCCATAATATTTCCTCCTGCTTTCTTCTCTCCTCTAATTGGTGATGAATGCGTTTCTCCTGTTCCAGAGTTTCTTCATTGTGCCCTTCTATGATTATTCTCTGTTGGAGCTGTTCCATTTCCCTATTTAGGTTCTGTTGCGCCTGAAAAATGTTTCCAAAGGTTTCTTGATTCCAGAGCTTGATATGAGTTTTGAGGTACTTGAGTTTTTGTTGAAACTGATACATTTTGGAACCTTCAGGCGGCTGATAACTGTTCCAGGTATTTCTGATGAAGTCTTTGAATGCGGGATGAGTGAGCCAGAACGCCTCGAAGCGGAATGGTCTCTTATTAGCATTCCCCGGTCTTTGCCACTGAAGGGCGATGGGCCAGTGGTCAGAGCCTGCATACGGGAGAATGGCTGCTGTTATGTCCCCTCCTAAATGGACTGCGTTGTCAGTTAGAAGGAATCGGTCTAACTTGGAGGCAATTTGATGCCTTCCAATCCTTCGGTTGCTCCATGTGTGCGTTCCATTGCAAAACTGAGTGTCAATAAGGGCGTTGTTTTGAATGAACTCCTTGAAGTGCTCATTTTCCTGCTCCAACCTTGTTCGACCTCCTTGCTTTTCCTCTAATTTAGTTATCATATTAAAGTCTCCTCCAATAATCCACAGGGGGTGGATTCTGTGTAGACTCAGTGCTTCTATCGTGTCCAATAAAGCAATTTTACTGCCCGCTTCCTGAGGGAAGTAGACATTCGTTAGATGCCCATGTATGTTGGTACCTAGAATGTGAAAGCTTGCTTGAATGATGTGGTGGGATGCGTGTATGTCTGAGAGCGCTATCGCTTGCGGGTTCCATGTTATAGCGAGCCCGCCAGAAGCCCCAGAGGCATCCACTGTCACTGATCTGCTACCTACCCATGCTCTGGAGAGTATGCTTCCTAGAGTATCACTGTTACATTTCATTTCCTGAAGGAAACAAATTTGTGGCCTTTCTCGCTTTAACATGTTCTTAATCATTTTGTGTTTTCCTGGGCTATTGAGCCCCCTTACATTCCATGATGTGAGCTTCATCTTTCACTATTGATGGTGGGTTTATAGTACTTGGTCAGCTTCGCATATCTTCCTGAGTCAACCGGGATTTTCCCTAATGCAATTGTTCGTTGAAGGTCGGTTCTTCGCCCTCTTTTCTTAGAATCTTTTGGAGTGAGGCTCCTGTCCCAGTGGCTGCCCGGTTGGATGCCTAACTGATGCTGCTGGTACGCCCTGGCTAAAATGACTTCCAGCGTGTTGAGTTGGTGCTCTGGTATCCTGTCAAACTCCTTCTTTTTGCATGCTGCTTCTAGCTCCAGGATATCGAGTCCTCCTAGGTCGATACTTTCCGGCTCTTCATCCATCATTTGTGGTTGATCCATATCTTCTGGGGCTGTGGCTGTATTCATAGTTTGGATGAGGGGGGCGTCCACCTCCATATCCTTTGTCTTTCCACTCAAGAGCTTTCTGGTTTCTTTAGGAGGCCCGAGGCTCTTTTCCGGTTGACTGGGAGGGGAAGAGGATCCTGGGGGAGGGGGGAAAGTAGAGGCTGGGAGAGGCTGGAGCTTTGGGATAGAATGCAGGGGATCTTCAGTGGTATTGGCCAGGATCTCGAAGCTGTTGCTAGTTGAAGGGAGGGATGAAGCTTCTGGCTGGGGTTTCTTCCCATTTGAGGGTTTTCTATGCGATCTTTTATGATTGGTAACCTTGGTGAACCCATCTTGGTTTTGCATGTCAGAGGGATTGGGGGATTGGGTTTTGGCGTTCAGAGGGAAATTCCTGAAGAGGTGGCCAAGCGCATGACATTTGCGACAACGAAAGGGGACATGTTTAATAATCCAATGGTTGAGTCCATTCATAATCATCATGAGAGAGACTTACTGAGTCTGGTAAGGCCTTGTCCAAGCGCATGAAGATGCATTTGTATTTGCGCAGTTTCGTTTCTTCTACTGCTTTTATGTATTCCCCCAGTCCATTTCCTATGTCTCTTAGCGATTCTTCATCCCAATATTCCTTTGGCAGTGAGTGCATTCTGATCCATACTGGTGCCCAGCTGAGATCCTCCTTATCCGGGTTGAATCTTGCCGCCCATTCCCGTAAATAGAGACCAACTGAGTTGAAAAAATATGGCCCTTCATCCATTACTTAGTTCCTGTCCTCGATGCAGAAAAAATCGCCGTGAAGAACCCTTTTGGCCCTAGCTGTAGGGTGACATGGCCCTTCGGTTTCCATTTGGCCGAGATCCATCCTTGCAATGCTCTTTCTGTTGGCTAGAATCTGATAAATTTTCCAATGAGTGCATGATCCCTCATATACTGGATTCTCCCATTGATTCTGTGACTGGGTAGTTCTATTCTTGGCCTTTCAGTTGCTATGGGTTTGCATGTGTTCGAGGTTACCTTTGGTGCTTCTGTGTGCATTGTATCTCTTTCTGGTATCTCATTATTTCTTCCTGCCTGGTTGAGGGGCGCATTTGTATTGTCTTGCTGAGGGGGTTCTCTGTTAACCCCTTCCTCATGTACCATTCCTGAGTGCGTCGCTCCTGGTTGCGCTGGCGGTTCTTTTTCAACTTCTGGGGAGGGCTTTGAGGCCCCCCCCTGAGATTTACCCATTCTCGTCCGCTCTATGCCAGTTGGGTGTAGTCGATCTGCGTTAACCTACTGCTGCATCGCCGCTAAGACAGAAGACTCGGCGCCGTCACGGGGTTTGCTCAAACCCTAGCTGCAGAGCCCCGTCCAGTTCTCCCAACGATTTCCTATCCGACATGCATGAGTTATTTATGAGAGAATATTCAGTTATCTGAAGTGCAGTAGTTACATGCATTCATGCATTAACTAACTGAAATCACAATCAGTTCCACAAACTATTGGAACTAATCTATCTGGACTTAACTCAGCTAACTGAGCTAACTAATTAAAACTCAAAATACAACTCATCCTAATCACTTTAATCAAGGGATAACTTCCTCAATTAAAGGGAAAACTGTTGCATGTCTTTGCATAGACTTCATGTTTCATTTTCTCCAACTAATTAACTCAAGAGGAATTAATTAATTATTTTACAAACAATTGTTGAGATCAAATTCGAATTTTAATTCTTAATTTTAATTTAGGGACTAATTATAATTGTAATCTATCCTGAAATTCTATTTATAGCAATGCTATTTTTAGCATTTCTATTTTTTGTTATTTCCAACAGAGTTGGAGTATATCTTGAAATTCTATTTATAGAAATGCTATTTTTAACATTTCTATTTTTAGCATTTCTTGTTTCTATTTTCAACACTCCCTCTCAACAAGAAAGACATTCAACTTGAACCCGATCCTGAACCTTTGGAATGTTTTGCATGTAACACTTCTCTCAAGTGTTGTTGCTCCAACAACTCTAAGAACACAAAAAATATCCAACCTGAATCAGAATGATGCCTCTGTCTTCAAATTCTCTGACTGTTATTGCCTCTGTCGACTAAAAACTCTACACCTCTGTGCTCTTTAGTATCTGATTGCTCTAACCTCTGTCACTTTGATCTATGACTGCATAAATCGCACTGGTTTCTGCTACTGCATCAGTGCTGCTGCTGGTCCAATCTCCCAGCACTGCATCCACACTACACCTCTCATCATGTTCCATCATATTGCCTACTGCGGTAATGCAACTCAGTTACTGAGAAGTAAGTGACTAATCTCCCAACTGACCTCCTTGTTGGGCTAGAAACACCCTCTGATGCTGAAGCTCCCTCTTCCACTCCATCCACATCTGTCTCTACCCACTCAACCATTCTTGCTACTCTTTGTCGAGGCTCTCATAGCAGGGTCTAATCCAAGAGGTTGGGTACATCAAGGATCTGCCCCTATTTCAGCCTTCATGAGACTATCACTTCACATCGCCCCACCTCACCCCTGGAGGTATGGATGCATGTGATCCCTTTGACCACTTGGCTCGAAATTTCCCCCTACTGGAGGTCTTTGCATGAGTGGATGCCTCCACTTGGTATCCTCTCGGCTTATCCAGTTGTGGCTGCTCCACAACCTCATGAAGTTGCTTCAATTGTGGCTCCTCCACAATTGTCTGAGACTTCTTCTGGCGCTGCATGTTGAGAGGTAATGTACTCTCCCTCTCAACCACCAAGTCTCTAACCTTTGCATTTCTCCTCAAGGCTTTACATGCATCTTGAACCTCAAGAGCATATAGGTTCTTGGCTAGCACACCAATCTGTTTCATCTTTCCCGCCGTCACGAAATTTTCTAGAAAAAGCACTGATTTTAAATCAGTGATATCTCTCTCATCTGAACTTCGATTTAGCCGATCTTTTTTGTGAATTTGGGTATTTTTTTGCAAAGAATCCAGATCTGCTATTTTATTCTGAAAATTTTGCACAATTTTTTTTAGATATGCTCTGCAAAATCGAGGCCGAATTTTTTTTCTTACTTCTGTTAGAGCCTAGATTTGTCTCAGGCTGAAAAGACAAGGTTCTAGGTCCACATCAAACCAAGCTCAGCCTCGTAGCTAGCCCTACGAGGATAGAAGAGGGCTCTCTCCGAGTCAATCTCAGCAAAAGGTAATCGATGAGGCTCGAGATGACTAAATTTGCAACTGATCTTAGGCTAGGTATTAAGTGCAGGAATTATATTGGTTTTTTGTGAGTTTTGCTGAAAAAATGGGAAAGGCAAATTTGGGCTTGGGAATGAGGCACAGTTTCTGCAGAGTTCTGATTGGGGCAAGGAAGGCAATCGTTTTGATGCTTTAAAGTGAGTGATATGGATAGATCGAACCAGTGAGGAGATAAGGAGAGCAAGAGAGTCTCAATAATTCTGCTTAAACAGATGAAAACATTAAAATTTAAACAAATTCAAAGGCAGAGCATAGCAGTTATGAATTCTACCTTAATCACTCATTTGTTCAAATTCAAAGAAGAAGCAGGAAAATGATACACATAACATTAATGAACTTACAATTACTCAGAGAAGCACACCATCAAAAAATAAAGCCACATGGATCCCAAACAGTGCTGCAAAACCCTGGTCTTTCCTTAGCCAAAAATGCAGAAATGGATGTACAATAGAGTGCCAAAATTTTCCCAAGAGTCCAACCCTGAAAATGACTTAGAAATTACATAATATAGACAAGCCAACCTATTCCATTGCCTCTAGGGGTCGAGCTCATCCTTCTAGGAGCTGTTTCAACCAATTCTAAACAAAGCACTAAAATCTAGGCAGTCAAAACAACTTGCCTCTATAAGGTAGGAAACTGATTCATTCATTAAATTTTCACCTTTTAGAGAATGAATCTTCTAGAACAAGTAACTAAGTACCAAAATTACATCATGTTCACCCAATTACATCAAGATAGATCAAAAATTACATCACAAAATAAAACTAGTCAAACTAGCCAAATTTTTGAGTTGGAAGGTGAAAAATTAGGCCAAAAACCTCTGTGCGCCGCACCAATTTTTGTATGCGTCGCGCTACTTTGCTGCTAATTTTGAGGTACTTTTTGAAGTCCAAATTGAGCCCAATTGTGCTAGTTGGAAAGCCCTACTTGTCTACTTTCCAACCCAAGTGGAATTTCTAAATTTGGTGCCCATTTTCCCTCCAAAACCTCAATCTCCCAATACTGCTTCCTGTGTGTGAAAATAGGGGCAGAGAGGTCATTTTTAGGGTGTTTTTGACCTCCTGAGGACTCAAAACTTGCTCAAACTTCTTGGCCATGCATAAATAGTCATGATTTTTCATGAAAAATACAAAACTATAAACTTTTTTCATTTGGAGCCTCCAATTGTAAGTGCGCGCCATGTGGCGCAGCGCACAGGGAGAAAAACCCTATTTTTTGCACAAAAATTTACAAAAATGCCAAAAATGCCCCAAATTCCTAGAAATTTGGGCTGGAGCTTTATAATTAAGTGTTATGCTGGGCTAAAGAGGCCTCAGCCAATATCTGAAGACGATCGAGCTCCCTTTGCCTCATTTGCTTCTTGATTGCCTTCCTCAATTTCGCCTTCAAATTCCTGATTTGGGCCTTGCACACTTTGGTTCGCGCCTTGTAGTGGAAAGCCATGTGTCTCAGCAATGCATGGTCCTTGTAGGCCTTGTCCAACAACCTCTCTAAGTGCATGTTAACTCTCTCAAGATTTGCCTCCCGATCCTCATTAATCTCTTGCTCCAATGACGTGAGCTCAACTCTTCTTCTTTGTGCAGCTTGGCGATTCTCGCGGATGTTTTGTAGCTCCATGATTGCTTGCTAATCCTCAAGTTGTTTGTTCCTCTGCTCCAAGTACTTCATGCTCCACTTATCCCTCTCCAAGTTAAGGGATAAGGCTTCGATCTCTGATTGCTGCTCCTGAATGATATCTCTAAGTTTGGTGCTTTGTGGACCCGTATCTGTATCTGTTTCATGAATGAGAATGAAGTCAGTCTCTCATTCACCTGATGGCTCACCTGAAGGCCCCTCATCCTGCATTGGGCTCTTGCCTTTGTCCTGTACCTGTGATGCTGATGGAGGAAGTGAGGCCCCTTCCACCCGGGGTGGAGATAACACTCGCTTTGCCACTGCAAACAAACGTCTGGTGCCTTTCTGATATGTGATGAATACTGGCACACTAGTAGTCTCATGGCACTCATACCGATGAGAAGGTTCACCTTCATGCCTAACCTCTGATAATCTCCGTGAAGCTCTGAATAAGTCACGAGAGATGAAATCATCCCAAGTGATACCCTGCAATCCAAGCTGATGAACCACCAAAATCTTAATAAGAGCAAAATGATAGACACTGTTAAATTGTTGCTGAGGGGTTTTATGCTGTATAAAGGTGGTCATCTTCTCTATGTTCTGGCAAATGAAATACAGAATGTTCATCATCCGAACCTTGGCGAAATGCATGAGCAACGCGATGTGATAAGCATAAAGACGAGAGAACCGTCCCTCACAGCTGAAATATTTCATAATCAATCTCATTAGCAGAGCATATTCATCTTTCAGATATCGGAACGAGAACACTCCCTTGAGGTGCCTCAAGAAACTGGTTTTGATGTAGGGCTCATAATGCTACCGGTCAATCTTCTGTTTCTTGTGCCATGGTTCACCAATATTCGGTATACCGGTTGCTAATGAGACAAATTCTGGTGTAAGTGTGAAGGTGACACCAACCAAGATAGCTTGATCTCCGTGCAAGTGCAGCACAAAAAGACGAGCCAACTCATTATGAAATTGGACACTAGCCACCTTTTGACAAAACTCATAGCATGACTGATGCTAAAAACACTGCATAGCAAGAGGGCAGGCCTGCAATTCTGTAAGGGAGGTTGGTTCTTCCCTAACATGCCTACCACTTCTATGAGGTCTACGGGGTGCCTGTTCTTCCAAGGGAGAGTCACTTTGGGTTTCCACCTCATAGTTCGATGAATGCTCAGATGCCATGACTGCTGTACAAAATACCTTGAAGACAAAGCTACTGCTGTATATAAACTGTACTTGGACTGCTCTTTTTGGTGTTGTATTCAAATTCTACCACCAAGGGAAAAAACAAATGCAACAGGGACCGTTAGGGATTGTTAGGAAGGGGAAACAATAGTGAGGAATGGGAATTATTGGGAGAAATTTAATAGGGGAATATGGGAGAGGGTTTGAGGGATTGATGTATGGGAATAGGGTTTAGGGTTTGGGATTAGTTGTATAGGTTTTAAGGTGTGAGGTTAGAGGATTTGGGGTAGAGTATGTAGGAGAAGGGAGTAATGAATTTAGGTGATAGGGAATTAGGGATTGGTGAAGATAAGGGAACAATGGGAGGGAGAAAAAATCTTGGTGGCAAAACAGTGAGTTTTAAACCCTGGCAGCAATTGGCTTGAGGACCTTTAGAAGTAGGTTTTGAGAATTTTTGTTGCAACCACTATCACCCATAAATCACCATCTCTTATCATAAAATTTGATGCAACAACAAGATAGAAAGCCTACCTGGCAAATCTACGCAAGGTATGAGCAATTTGGTGAAGTTTCAAGCAATTTTCGGGCTTGTGGCCTATGCGCTGCGCTAAGAACCCAGTGCGCCACGCACTCTCTGTGCGCCGCGCCCATTCAAATTAACACTGGGCAAAAACTCCTAGTGCGCTGCGCGCTTCCAGTGCGCCGCGCCACCTGTTATGTGCGCCGCGCTGGTTGGTTGCAAACTCTTTCGTCCCAAAACACGCACAACTCACCCAAATTCATTTTGAAATGTTTCTCTTCGACCTTGGCATGCAAAAATGACTTTGATCTTCATAGAAAAAGCTTATAAAGGCATTGCTTTGATTTTTGGTTCTTCAAAACCCAATTTTGTAATGTTATAAATTTGGCACTTTTTGACAATTAATAGAACTCTGAATTTTTGTTTCCTCCTTGATTTTTTGGTTGAAATGATGAATTTCTTGGAAAATTTTTGCAGGAATAGCTGACATGGGATTTGGCAAAGGAGACCAGGGCTGCACCTGAAGAATTCAAGAACTGAAAATTTTCGAAAATTATTACAAAAAATGAAATGTCGACTTGTCTTCAAAATAGAGTTTTGAAGAAAAGTCATAATCCATCCATATGACGATAAAAATCTTTGAAATAAAAACTTATCAAGGACCTCCCTCTGGCCTGCTGGCTTTATTAGTCTTTGTCGAAGATCAAATTGACTAAACGTTGACCTAATGACTAAAATGACTGTTATGACCTAGGAACTGAAACAAGATTGCAAATGACTTTTAAAACTTGATTTTGATGGACAGACCTAAGCCAGTAGTGCAAAGCATGAGAGGTATGAATGACAAAATCCCTTCCGACAGATTTATGGCATGCTCCTAACGGAATGCAAATGATCAAGCGAGATGGGACACCTAAACATGAAATGCAAAAAGAGTTTTGATCTCTGACGGAGGGATGACCAGATCGACTCTAACATTGGCTCCAATGGCGATGGTAGCTCCTTGGAGGTGCCAAGAACGACAGATTTCTGGAAGAGCTAGAAAGTGCCTTTCATCCATTGGGCTATGGAATCATTATTTCAACAAACAGTACAAGATTTTGACTCAATTTATTTGACTGAAACTTGACTCAAAATGACTCGATACCAAAACTAAAATGACTGAAAAACTGACTCGACAAACTGAACTCAAAACTGAAATCTTTCTTCAGAATTATAGCCTTCACTTTGGGCCCCAGACTGAAGAAAATATCATAGCACACACTTGCAGTGAAACTGAAATAGAAAGGTATTTACAATGACAATGATGACAACAGAAATGACTCAGAAAGGGTACCACTTGAGCAGCTGACCATTGACCGGCCCTATTAGACAATCTTCCCCGTTCATCTCCTTCAAAAGAAAAGCATTCTGACCCCGATATGCTGCAATCTTAAAATGACCTTTCCAGAGATTTTCAAACTTACCGTGCTTGCCCTTTTCTTCATTTCTTTCATCCCACTTTAACACCACAAAATCCAACTGAAATGTGTCCGCCTTTGCTTCTCTGTCATAAATCCTTTTAATTCTCTCCTGCAACTTGAATGTGTTCTGAAAAACATCTTCCTGTGTCTGCTGCAAGTGGATCATTTGATTTAGTCTTCTTTGCATTGGATCCTCTTCACTACCAGCCTCTTGAAGAAGTTTGACTACCGGAGCTGCAAGAGAGGTAGGGAACACTGTATCAACTCCATAAACTAGCTCAAAGGGGGACATACCAATGGATTTCTTTTGACTCACTCGATCTGCCCAAAGTGCATGGACCAGCTTCTTATGCCAACTTTTCTTGTTTATTTCCAACATCTTCTTAATGATATTAACCAAGGATTTGTTAGAAGACTCCGCCAATCCATTGCCTTGTGGATGATAGGCGGTTGAGTGACCCAAAGTAATATGATATTTACTACAAAACTCAACCATCCTTTTTGACTTAAATGCTGCTACGTTATCAGTGATTAACTTATTCGGGCAACCAAAACGAGACAAAATATTATTCTCAAGGAATGAAATTATTACTGCATCTTTAGCTTGCCTAGTGGGAGTTGCTTCGATCCACTTCGTGAAGTAATCTGTCGCTGTGAGGATCCATCTATGCTAACCTAAATAAGAAGGATGAATTTCACCAATGAAATCCAAACCCCACTGCTGAAAAGGGGCACTCACCTCAATAGGCTTAAGCGACAAAAGCTGTAATTTCTGTTTTCCTTCAAAAATTTGGCAGTTATGATAGCTCTTGATAGTCTTGAACACATCAGCAAACAATCTCGGCCAATAGTATCCCGCCCTCAGAATTTTGTTTGTCCTTGTTTTCCAAAAAAGGTGACCGCCACAATCTCCTTTATGGAAATCCTCCATGACCTGCTTTGTTTCTTCCTCCACCAAACAATTTAACAAAATGCCACCGGGATCTTTCCAATAAAGTGCAGAATTCAAAATACAAAACTTAGCAGCCTTTAACTTAAGAGTTCTAGCTTTGTTTCTAGCCATACTAGGCGGCGCGGATAAATTCTAAAGTATATATATGATATCTGAATACCATGGAGAAAGAACAAACATTTCCGATATCTGAAGTGACGAACTTTCCTCATTTTCATTGGACACAGCAGCGATCAGATTTATGTCTAAGACATGCAGATTTGATTCAGCCATCAACTTCGCTAATCCCTGTCCTTTAACAAGTTTTGTGGGCCTTATCTCCACATCATACTCCAGCAAAGCTGCTATCCACTTGCCACGTCTTCCTTCAGGATCTGTCTGGACCAAAACATCTTTGACAGCAGCATTAGGAACATAAGCTAAAATATGGGAATGCAGAATGTACACACGGAAATATTTTAGTGCTTTTATAAGTGCAAGGGCTTGCTTCTCGATAATGTTGTATTTCAAAGCAGCATCTCTTATAGTCTGGCTGAAGAAAGCAATGGGTCTCTCATGCTCATCTTTTTTCTGCATTAATACATCTGCCATAGTATGCTCCGAAGAAAATGAAAACAATATAAAATCCTGAGTATAATTCGGGCTGATTAGAATCGGAGCTGAGGAAAGAGCCAATTTTACTAAATTGAAAGCTTTTACAGCCTCTTCCGTCCATGACACTTGGATATCCTTCTTAAGCATGTTTGTAATCTCCCTAAGATGTTCAGCAAGATTAGGAACAAAGCGGCGCAGAAAATTCATCTTACCATTAAACGATTGAATCTCCTTCTTATTATGGGGCAGGTCAATTTGCTGAATTGGTTCGACACGTGCTGGATCAATACGGATGCCATCCTTTGAGATAATGTGCCCAAGTAATTTGCCTTCATCCATGGCAAACAAGCTCTTCTTAGGATTCAACGACACACCATATTTTCTGCACTTTTCAAAGACAATTTTCAAATGATACAAGTGTTCTTCATCTGATTTGGAAAGCACGGTCAAATCATCAAGGTACACAACCAAGAATACATCATTCTCATTTTCGAAAGTCAAGTCCATTGCCCGCTGAAAAGTGGCACCCGCGTTCTTCAAACCGAAAGGCATTTTTGCACAATGAAATGTTCCCCACGGAGTGGTGAACGCTGTTTTGTCTCGGTCATCTTCATGGACTAAAATTTGGTTATATCCAGAATAACCATCGAGTAGTGACATGCGAGATGCTCCAACTACTCGCTGAAGTATGTGATCCATTTTTGGCAGTGGATAATTATCCTTCAATGAAACTTTGTTGAGATTCCGAAAATTAATGCACAAATGAATCTCACCACTCTTCTTTCGCACAGGCACCAAATTAGATATCCAATCAGAAAAATGGATGGGAACAACGATTCCTGATTTGTACAACCTGTTTATCTCCTTCTCAATTGATGGCAGCAATTTTGGATTAAGCCTTCTTAACTTCTGTCTGAAAGGTTTTTGATTAGGCTTAATAGGAATAGTGTGCTGAATTATATTGGTATCATATGTTTTCAAATCAGAATAGTCCCAAGAAAACACATCGGCAAAAGATGACAAAAAACTGATATATTTGGCCTTTACCTTCGGTGACAATGTTTTGGACAGCTTTACCATTTTCGGATGCGCGACTGTTCCAATATTCACGTCTTCAAATCCCTTCTCTGTTGGCTGCAATGTTGGTTTGTGGGCTACGTCATCATGATCAAAGAGTTCTTCTAAAGGCATCAAGCCTTTAGGAATCACATTATCCTTGAGCTGCAACACTTCCATTTGATTGATCTGCACATCATCTTTTCCATCATCATGTTGTACATCAATTGAGGTATCTTTGAACTTACCTTTGTTTTGCAAAAAATCATTAATCTCCTCATCATCTTGGAAAACTTGCCAATATCTCTAATTGTCCGGGACAGTCAGACGATGCTTCACATGGATTTCAAATTTATTGCTTGAGTTCATAGGAATCTTCAAATTACTTGCTGCCTTAGCAAGTGCATCAGCAATACTATTTTGAATACGAGGCACACACGTCAAAGTGTAATTTGAAAACAGCTTCAAAATGTCTAGAACATCATTCCAGTATGGTCGCATTCGAGGATGCTTTGCTTGATATTTGCCTTTAACTTGCTTAATCACCAATTCAGAGTTGCCATATACAACAATCCTCTTAGCATTTAGCTTTCTTAGGATCTTTAGGCTAGAAATTAAAGCCTCATACTCAGCTTCATTGTTTGAGTAATCAAAAGCGAGTTTATAAGAACATACCCACACATTACTCGACACTTTATTTGGAGCAGACAAAGGACTGCGTACCCAAATTCCAATTCCAGCACCATCATTTCCCACTGCGCCATCGAAATCCATGGTCCACAGGCCATCTTCCTCTTCTTCTAAGTGCTGAAACTCTTTCTCCTCTATTTTTTCTTCTTGCTGTCCATCATCTTTTGCTGATTGCTGAACGGTATTTCCATGTTCTTGTCCCTCTCTCTTCAAAACTTCTCTGAAATTTTCTGCTATTTCTGGAATATCATCTGCTACAACTAACTGACTATCAATATCATTGAAACTATCTGAATACAAAACAAAAGACTCTAGATCTGTATGTACATAATTAATCAGATGATTAATTGGTTTCTCCTTGCTTGTAATCATGTATTTCATTTTCTGCTCACGATACAATTTCCTCATTTGGCCAAACACTAGAATCGTTGCATAGGAGAAATCAAGTTGCATAGTTCCTTTGATCTTTGCTCCCCAAGACCTTGAAAGAAGCATACCGAATCGAGGAGGAATGTCTGCCACAACAACATCCATTAAAATATTCTTAGCCGGAATCTGATCCAAACTGACCACCATGTCTTTAATAAGCCCAATACATCTCACCCTGCTGGAATCAAACAAATAGAGATCATGATATTTCCTTGTGATGTCCAAACCCAACTTTTCCATGATAGCTTTTGGCATAAGATTGTGGGAAGCGTCGGAATCGAACATAGCATTATGCAACACAAACTCATGCACTCTCAAACTGATATAAAAAGGAGGCACATCACTGTCTGGAGACTCACCATTCAATGCTGGTCCAAAAATCAGTTCAGGTTTATCATCTTCCACACTCACCATATCAGACATTGGATCAAAATTCAGAATTTTGGTGACCTGACCTCTATAACCGCTGTTTTTCATCAGCGCTTTTAAGGGAATAGATACCTTCAATTTAGAAATTTCATTTTCCAATCTAAAAGTGGAAGTCTTCTCTACCTCTTTGGCTGGAACCTCTTTCTTCTCAGCTTTATCTTTCTGTACAATGGGCTGATTGACTCGTTCATTTGCTGATGGAGATTTGTTAGGCATAGGATCAACAACTTCTTTGCCTTTATTTGGTGCAACTGGTGCCTCATTCTTAGGTGCTGGACCTTCCTTTCTCTTTTGAATTGGATTGATGGGGACATTTCTGTTTCCTAATGAATACTGACGCTGCTGGGCGGACAAGGCATGCATATACCCTCTTTGATACTCATCCGACTCCTCTTCAAGAGCTTTGTCATTCGACAAGATAAAATCTGCATCATGCTGTACAACTGAACCTTCTGCAAACTCATCATCTTCAGTGATAAATGTGGGCATATAATCAGGAGTAAAGAAGTGATTTTCTTCTCCTATTACATGGTCTTCATCATCAGATTCGGGGCCAACAAAATTCTGCTGAAGAGGTGTGTTTACTTGCTGCTATTGTGATGCAGTTTCTTGTGCTCGCTGCTCACATTGTTTGATCCTGAATTGTGGCTGCTGCTGGCCATGGGAATTGGGATTCCGGATCTATGGTTTAGGCTTATCGAGTGTCAATCTTTCAATCATATTTTCTACCTTGTGGAGCACTTGATCTGAAGTAGAATGTTCCTCCTTTATTGAGACTTTCTTTTCAGCTTTCATTCTAGCTCTCTTGTCATTCAAATTTTCCTCAACACTAACAACAATTTTCTGCATTTCTTCTAAGGTAGCTGGATCTCTCTCCCTTAACTGATAAGCCATGTCCGGATCAAAACCATCTGGGAACTTAAGCAAAGCTGATCTTCTGGTTGGCTTTAAATCATCCGGAATTGCATTATAAACTGCATTGAATCTAATACAATAGTCTTGAATGGACTCGCCAGCATTTCTCTTGAGCTTGGTATATTCAGAAGTGATTTGCAGCGGATCTTTCTTTACTTCCCAGTGTTCCAAAAACTGTCTTTTAAGCTCTTCTAATGTAGGAATACTTCTGGACGGAAAAGCTCTGAACCATTTTCTTACCTCGCCACCGAAAGTCTGCATGAGTAACCTCATGGTGACATTTTCTTCATCAATCTTATGGAGATCAAAGAAATCCATCATTTTGTCGACATGTTGTTGCGCTGTGATACCCTGAGGTGTGCCATCAAACAAAGGAATTTTTCTCTGATAATCTGCGAGCATGTCATTCAAAACTTGAGGCAGCGCGAGAGGTGCAAACCGAGTAGCCATTGCTCTTGGTGGATTTGGTCTAGGGGATGATGGAGGAGTAGGAGTAGCTGATGTGTGAGGTGTATGCGGCAGTGTAGCAATTTTGGATGTAGAAGGAGTAGACGGAGGTGAATTTACAACAGAATTTTGATCAGCAATATTAGGCTGTGGGGGAAGGGTGGGAATGATTGGCGGCTCTGTGGGAACCCTTGAACTAGATGGAGTTGCGACAGCTACCAGAGTTGCAGATGCAGCTTCTAGGAAATCAATGATATTTGCAGCCTCAATGTCAGTTTGGAGTTGTCTTAAAATGAAATTTCCAATAGACTTATTAGACTTTTCAATATCTAGAGCAGCAAGAAAGTACAGATTTGGTACGATAGACTCGAGCATTTTCAGACTTGGTTTTAAACAATGACAATTCAAACTTTACATCAAAGTTAAGTTCTTCAAGATACTCAAAAATTGCAGGACATGAACGAGATTTAAACGTGGGAGTTACAGAGCTCTCTTGGCGAACAATTCTTGAAATCAGATTAGGATTTTCGCAGAAAGGAGGAGGATTTGGATCTGGATTAGCTTTGGTATATCTCTTTGAATCTAGCGTGTTGTTTTCAAGAAATCAAAGGAACATAGACAACTTATTCAACCTTTCAAATTCTAAACCTATCATCCAAAAGCTTAGAATTCTCAAAAGTACTAGGGCGATTCACAAATCAAGTGTCACGATTACAAGTTAGACTGGAGATTGACTGAAGCAACGTTTATCTACTTGCGCTAAGGCAAAGCAAAAGCGTTTCGAAGGCTACCTGGCATAACTTCAGGCTCCGTCTATAGCTTAGAAAACCAATGACATCAACAAGCAAACCATTTTCTTCTCCAGTTGAGTCGCCACTATGTTAGAGCCTAGATTTGTCTCAGGCTGAAAAGACAAGGTTCTAGGTCCACATCAAACCACGCTCAGCCTCGTAGCTGGCCCTACGAGGACAGGAGAGGGCTCTCTCCGGGTCAATCTCAGCAAAAGGTAATCGATGAGGCTTGAGATGACTAAATTTGCAACTAATCTTAGGCTAGGTATTAAGTGCAGGGATTTGATTTGTTTTTTTGTGAGTTTTGTTGAAAAAATATGAAAGGCAAATTTGGGCTCGGGAATGAGGCACAGTTTTTGCAGAGTTCCGATTGGGGCAAGGAAGGCAATCATTTTAATGCTTTAAAGTGAGTGAGATGGATAGAACGGACCAGTGAGGAGCTAAGGAGAGCAAGAGAGTCTCAAGAATTCTCCTTAAACAGATGAAAACATGAAAATTTAAACAAATTCAAAGGTAGAGCATAGCAGTTATGAATTCTACCTTAATCACTCATTTGTTCAAATTAAGAAGAAGAAGCAGGAAAATGATACACATAACATTAATGAACTTACAATTACTCAGAGAAGCACACCATCAAAACATAAAGCCACATGGATCCCAAACAGTGCTGCAAAACCCTGGTCTTTCCTTAGCCAAAAATGCAGAAATGGATGTACAATAGAGTGCCAAACTTTTCCCAAGAGTCCAACCCTGAAAATGACTTAGAAATTACATAATATAGAGAAGCCAACCTATTCCCTTGCCTCTAGGGGAGAAGCTCATATTTCTAGGAGCTATTTCAACCAATTCTAAACAAAGCACTAAAATCTAGGCAGTCAAAACAACTTGCTTCTATAAGGTAGGAAACTGATTCATTCATTAAATTTTCACCTTTTAAAGAATGAATCTTCTAGAACAAGTAACTAAGTAGAAAAATTACATCATTTTCACCCAATTACATCAAGATAGATCAAAAATTACATCACAAAGCAAAACTAGTCAAACTGGCTGAATTTCTGAGCTGGAAGGTGAAAAATTGGGCCAAAAACCTCTGTGCACCGCGCCAATTTCTGTATGCATAGTGCTGCTTTGCTGCTGATTTTGAGGCACTTTCTGAAGTCCAAATTGAGCCCAAGTGTGATTTCTGGAAAGCCTTGCCTATCTACTTTCCAACCCAAGTGGAATTTCTGAATTTGGTGCCCATTTTCCCCTCCAAAACCTCAATCTCCCAAGACTGCTTCCTGTGTGTGAAAATAGGGGCTGAGACGTCATTTTTAGGGTGTTTTTGACCTCCTGAGGACTCAAAAATTGCTCAAACTTCTTGGCCATGCACCAACAGTCATGATTTTTTATGAAAAATCCAAAACTATAAACGTTTTTTCATTTGGAGCCTCCAATTGTAAGCGCGTGCCACGTGGCGCGGTGCACAGGGAGAAAAACCCTGTTTTTTGCACAAAAAATTACAAAAATGCCAAAAATGCCCCAAATTCCTAGAAATTTGGGCTGGAGCTTCATCATTAAGTTTTATGCTAGCCTAAAGAGGCCTCGGACAATATCTGAAGACAATCGAGCTCCCTTTGCCTCTTTTTCTTCTTGATTTCCTTCCTTAATTTCGCCTTCAAATTCCTGATTCGGGCCTTGCACACTTTGTTTCGCGCCATGTAGTGGAAAGCCATGTGTCTCAACAATGAATGGTCCTTGTCAGCCTTGTCTAGCAGCCTCTCTAAGTGCATGTTAACTCTCTCAAGATTGGACTCCCGATCCTCATTAATCTCTTGCTCTAATGATGTGAGCTCAACTCTTCTTCTTTGTGCAGCTTGGCGATTCTTGCGGATGTTTTGTAGCTCCATGATTGCTTGCTGATCCTCAAGCTGTTTGTTACTCTAGTCCAAGTACTTCATGCTCCACTTAGCCCTCTCCAAGTCAAGGGATAAGGCTTCGATCTCTGATTGCTTCTCCTGAATGATCTCTCTAAGTTTGGCGCTTTGTGGACCCGTATCTGTATTTGTACCATGAATGAGAATGAAGTCGGACTCTTGTTCACCTGATGGCTCACCTGAAGGCCCCTCATCCTACATTGGGCTCTTGCCTTTGTCCTGTACCTATGATGCTGATGGAGGAAGCGAGGCCCCTTCCACCCCGGGTGGAGATAACACTCGCTTTGCCGTTGCAAACAAACGTCTGGTGCCTTTCTGATATGTGATGAATATTGGTACACTAGCAGTCTCATGGCGCTCATACCGCTGAGAAGGTTCACCTTCATGCCTAACCTCTGATAATCTTTGTGAAGCTCTAAAGAAGTCACGAGAGATGAAATCATCCCAAGTGATACCTGCAATCCAAGCTGATGAACCACCAAAGTGTTAATCAGAGCAAAATGATAGACACTGTTAAGTTGCTGCTGAGGGGTTTTATGTTGTATAAAGGTGGTCATCCTCTCTATGTTCCGGCAAATGAAATACGAAATGTTCATCCTCTGTACCTTGGTGAAATGCATGAGCAACCTGATGTGATAAGCATAAAGACGAGAGAACCGTCCCTCACAGCTGAAATATTTCATAATCAATCTCATTAGTGGAGCATATTCATCTTTTATATATCGAACAAGAACACTCTCTTGAGGTGCCTAAAGAAACTGGTTTTGATGTAAGTCTCATAACGCTGCCGGTCAATCTTCTATTTCTTGTGCCATGGTTCACCAATATTCGGTATACCGATTGCTAATGAGACAAATTCTGGTGTAAATGTGAAGGTGACACCAGCCAAGATAGCTTGATCTCCGTGCAAGTGCAGCACAAAAAGATGAGCCAGCTCATGATTAAATTGGACACTAGCCACCTTTTGACAAAACTCATAGCATGACTGATGCTGAAAACACTACATAGCAAGAGGGCAGGCCTGCAATTTTGTAAGGGTTGTTGGTTCTTCCCTAACATGTCTGCCACTTCTATGAGGTCTGTGGGGTGCCTGTTCTTCCAAGGGAGAGTCACTTTGGGTTTCCACTTCATATTCCGATGAATGCTCAGATGCCATGACTGCTGTACAAAATACCTTGAAGACAAAGCTATTGCTGTATATAAACTGTACTTGGACTGCTCTTTTTGGTGTTGTATTCAAATTCTGCCACCAAGGGAAAAAACAAATGCAACAGGGACCGTTAGGGATTGTTAGGAAGGGGAAACAATAGTGAGGAATGGGAATTATTGGGAGAAATTTAATAGGGAAATATGGGAGAGGGTTTGAGGGATTGATGTATGGGAATAGGGTTTAGGGTTTGGGATTAGTTGTATAGGTTTTGAGGTGTGAGGTTAGAGAATTTGGGATAGAGTATGTAGGAGAAGGGAGTAATGAATTTAGGTGATAGGGAATTAGGGATTGGTGAAGATAAGGGAACAATGGGAGGGAGACAAAATCTTGGTGGCAAAACAATGAGTTTTAAACCCTGGCAGCAATTGGCTTGAGGACCTTTAGAAGTAGGTTTTGAGAATTTTTGTTGCAACCAATATCACCCATAAACCACCATCTCTTATCATAAAATTTGATGCAACAACAAGATAGCAAGCCTACCTGGCAAATATACACAAGGTTAGAGCAATTTGGTGAAGTTTCAAGCAATTTTCGGGCTTGAGGCTATATGCACCGCGCTAAGAACCCAGTGCGCCACGCGCTCTTTGTGCGCCACACGCTCTTTGTGCGCCGCGCCCGTTCAAATTAACACTGGGCAGAAACTCCGAGTGCGTCGCGCGCTTCCAGTGCGCCGTGCCACCTATTATGTGCGCCGCGCTGGTTGGTTGCAAACTCTTTCGTCCTAAAACATGCACAGCTCACCCAAATTCATTTCGAAATGTTTCTCTTCGACCTTGGCATGCAAAAATGACTTTGATCTTCATAGCAAAATCTTATAAAGACATTGCTTTGATTTTTGGTTCTTCAAAATCCAATTTTGTAATGTTATGAATTTGGAACTTTTTGACAATTAATAGAACTCTGACTTTTTGTTTCCTCCTTGATTTTTTGGTGTAAATTATGAATTTCTCAGCAAATTTTTGGAGGAATAGCTGACATGGGATTTGGAAAAGGAGACCAGGGCTGCACTTGAAGAATTCAAGAACTGAAAATTTTGGAAAATTATTACAAAAAACGAAATGTCGACTTTTCTTCAAAACAGAGTTTTGAAGAAAAGTCATAATCCATCCATATGATGATAAAAATCTTTGAAATAACAACTTATCAAGGACCTCCCTCTGGCCTGCCGGCTTTATTAGACTTTTTCGAAGACCAAATTGACTAACCCTAGACCTAATTACTAAAATGACTGTTATGACCTAGGAACTGAAACAGGACTGCAAATGACTTTTAAAACTTGATTTTCATGGACAGACCTAAGCCAACAGTGCAAAGCATGAGAGGTATGAATGACAAAAGCCCTTACGACAGATTTATGGCATGCTCCTAATGGAATGCAACTGATCGAGCGAGATGGGACACCTAAACATGAAATGAAAAAAGAGTTTTGATCTCTGATGGAGGGATGACCAGACCGACTCTAACAACTTTGAATTCTCTTCTTCGTATACTGTTCACTGCTTTGATCACCTTTGCTCTGATACCATGTAGAAATTTCTCTACAGATCAACTAGCTCTGATACCATGTAGAAATTTCACCGTAGATCACTTGATAATGCAATATACGAAAGCAAAATACTTGATCTACTTCTACAAACAAACTTGCGGAAGCTTATTCTATTTGAGCAAGATCAAGCATAACACATATAACATAGAAGAAGAAATCATACACATGAAACATAGAAGAATACTCTAGGGAAAGCCTCAGCTAAAAACTCTATAATCTATATTAGCATACAAATGGAAATATCTTAGGATTACACAAAGCTTTAGCTCACAAGCTATCCAGCTCTTAGTACAATCCCTCACTACTACTCATAGACAAAATAGACAACACATATGCCTTCCTTTAGTCCTCTAGGCCTCCTATTTCTTTGCGCAATTTCTCCTGGGTCCTTCAAATGCAACCTATGTGATTCTGACCTCACACACAACATTGACCTCTGAAATAATTGCGCAATCTTGAAGGAGATAATTCCTTCTGCATGGATGAGTTTCCTATATAGGAAAATTCCTCCAACTGATATTACACTGTCCCTTCCTTTGATCTCAACTGGGTCTTTGACTGAACTGACATGCATGAGTTATTTATGAGAAAATATTCAGTTATTTGAAGTTCAGTAGTTACATGCATGCATGCATTAACTAACTAAACTCACAATCAGTTCCACAAACTGTTGGAACTAATCTAACTGGAACTAACTCAATTAACTGAGCTAACTAATTACAACTCAAACTACAACTCATCCTGATCACTTTAATGAAGGGATAACTTCCTCAATTAAAGGGAAAACTATTGCATGTTTCCACATAGACTTCATGTTTGATTTTCTCCAACTAATTAACTCAATATGAATTAATTAATTATTTTACAAACAACTACTGCGATCAAATTCAAATTTTAATTCTCAATTTTAATATAGGAACTAATTAAAATTGGAATCTATCCTGAAATGCTATTTATAGCAATGCTATTTTTAGCATTTCTATTTTTTTCTATTTCCAACAGAGTTGGAGTATATCATAAAATGCTATTTATAGCAATGCTATTTTTAGCATTTCTTGTTTCTATTTTCAACACTCCCTCTCAACAAGAAAGGCATTCAACTCTAACCCGAAGTCTAAACCTTTGGAATGTTTTGCATACAACACTTCTCTCAAGTGTTGTTGCTCCATCAACTCTAGGAACACAAAAAATATCCAACCTGAATCAAAATGATGCCTCTGTCATCAAATTCTCTAATTGCTATTGCCTCTGTCGACTGAAAGCTCTGCACCTCTGTGCTCTTCAGTTTCTGATTGCTCTAGCCTTTGTCACTTTGATCTCTAGCTACATCAATCACACTGGTTCCTCCTGCTGCATTCGTGCTGCTGCTGGTCCTATCTCCCAGCACTGCATCTGCATTGCACCTTCTCTCATCATTTTACATCGTGCTGCCTACTGCTGCACTACAACTCAGTTATTGAGAAGTAAGTAACTGATCTCCCAACTGACCTCCTTGTTGGGCTAGAAACACCCTTTGATGTTGAAGCTCCCTCTTCCACTCCATCCACATCTGTCTCTACCCACTAAGCCATTCTTGCTACTCCTTGTTGAGGCTCCTGTAGCAAGGTTTGATCAAAGAGGCTGGGTACCTCAAGGATCCTGCCCCAATTTCAGCCTTCATGAGACTATCACTTCACATCACGCCACCTCACACCTAGAGGTATAGATGCATGTGATCCCTCTAACCACTTGGCTCAAAATTTCCCCCTACTGGAGGTCTCTACATGAGTGGATGCCTCCACTCGGTCTCCTCTCGGCTTCTCCAGTTGTGGCTGCTCCACAACCTCCTGAAGCTACATCAATTGTGGCTCTTCCACAATTGTCTGAGACTTCTTCTGGTGCTGCATGTTGAGAGGTAATGCACTCTTCCTCTCAACCACCAAGTCTCTAACCTTTTCCTTTCTCCTCAAGGCTTTACATGCATCTTGAACCTCAAGAGCATATAGGTTCTTGGCTAGCACACCAATTTGTTTCATCTTTCCCGTTGTCACGAAATTTTCTTGAAAAAGCGCTGATTTTAAATCAGCGATATCTCCCTCATCTGAACTCTCATTTAGCCGTTTTTTTTTTTGAATTTGGGTATTTTTTCTCAAGGAATCCAGATCTGATATTTGCTTCTGAAAATTTTGCACAAAAAGTTTTAGATATGCTCTGCAAAATTGCGGCCCATTTTTTTTTCTTACTTCGAATTCTTTTCTTCGTATACTGTTCACTGCTTTGATCACCTTTGCTTTGATACCATGTAGAAATTTCTCTACAGATCAGCTAGCTCTGATACCATGTATAAATTTCTCTACAGATCAGCTAGCTCTGATACCATGTAGAAATTTCACCGTAGATTACCTGATAATGCAATATACTAAAGAAAAATACTTGATCTACTTCTACAGAAAAACTTGCGGAAGCTTAATCGATTTGAGAAAGATCAACCAGAACACATATAAAAGAGAAGAAGAAATCATACACACAAAACACAGAAGAATACTCTGGGGAAAGCCTCAGCTAAAAACCCCTCTTTCTGTATTATCATACAAGTGGAAATATCTTAGGATTACACAAAGCTTTAACTCACAAGCTATCCAGCTCTCAGTACAATCCCTCACTGCTGCTAATAGATAGAATAGACAACACATATGCCTTCCTTCAGTCCTCCAAGCCCCCTATTTCCTTGTGTAATTTCTCCTAGGTCCTCCAGCTGCAACCTGTGTGATTCTCACCTCACACACAACACTGACCTCTGAAATAACTGCGCAATCCTAAAGGAGATAATTCCTTCTGCATGGATGAGTTTCCTATATAGGAAAATTCCTCCAACTGATAGTACACTGTCCCTTCCTTTGATCTCAACTAGGTCTCTGACTGAATTGACATGCATGAGTTATTTATGAGAGAATATTTAGTTATTTGAAGTGTAGTAGTTACATGCATGCATGCATTAACTAATTGAACTCACAATCAATTCCACAAACTGTTGGAACTAATCTAACTGAAATTAACTCAGTTAACTGAGCTAACTAATTACAACTCAAAGTACAACTCATCCTGATCACTTTAATCAAGGGATAACTTCCTCAATTAAAAGGAAAACTATTGCATGCCTTCACATAGACTTTATGTTTGATTTTGTCCAACTAATTAACTCAAGATGAATTAATTAATTATTTTACAAACAACTGCTGAGATTAAATTCAAATTTTAATTCTCAATTTTAATTTAGGGACTAATTAAAATTGGAATCTATTCTAAAATGCTATTTATAGCAATGCTATATTTCGCATTTCTATTTTTTGCTATTTCCAACAGAGTTGGAGTATAACCTGAAATTCTATTTATAGCAATGCTATTTTTAACATTTCTTGTTGCTATTTTCAACACCCTTGACCTTTTGTTTCTCATACTTTTTCTTCCACAAGTTTTTGTTTTTGAGCCACCTGAAAGCCTGTCCGCAAAGAAGATCATTCTTTGTTTTCCTTTTTCCAACTTCTTCATTTAGCTTTTCATTTGTTTTGACCAATTGTGCATTATTTTTCTTATATGTTTTGTTCTCCTTCTTCAAATGCCTCTCTAGAATTATGCTTATCTCCAATTGATCTGCTAGCTCTTTTATTTTGCTAAGTTGCTACTCTTTTTCTAGTTCTTGTGTGTCTTTGGCAAGCGAAGTGGCCTCAACATTGTCAAAGTATGAATCTTTCTCCAATGTTTCCTTTTCCAATCTTTCAATGATGTCATCAAATTGTTTCTCTGTAGAAGGTGTCTCTACAATTTGTACCTCAGGGTCTTTGCTACTTGTCTCTGCTGGGCTTTTTCTCCTATGCCTCCTAGGAGTGGATATGAAGGATACCTCTCTCTCAACCATGATAGTATTGTGTTGCTTTTTGGACCTTGTCCTTGGATAGAGAGGTGAGTTCATTATGCATCTTGTTTCCTGCATTGGTTTATACTTCTCTTCTTCAAGATAATTTTATCTAAAAATTCTTTCCAAACTACACCCTTGGCTTTAACTTGATCTTCTACAAGAATTTTAATAAGTCCTTGGTGATAGATTTGGGCTTACTTGGGTTTAGTCTCGTTTTTCATAGTCTATATCATTTTAATCAGATTCTTAGAGAAGAAATATGGCAAATTAATTTTCACTTCTCCTTTGATGTGTTGGAGCAATCTGACATGGTAAAAATGTACCACACTATGGCCTCTGTGAAATGTGAAAAACTTATGAATGATTAAAACCAATTCTCCCCAAGGCTCATTGAACCATTCCCTAGGTATGCCCTTACTTCTGTCAAATGTTCCCTTCCATTCTTCTCTAAAAAGAAAGTCCATGCCTTTTCTTTAAATTTTAAGACCTTATGATAGTGTTCCGCTGACAATGGTAGATCTAATGCCTGAGAAATGAATTCTGGAGTCAATGGAATAGCTAGGTTTCCCACCATGGTTTGGTCTTGGGCATAATTGTTTATAAATTCCCTGGTTATGCTTTCATTGTGCCCATTAAACTTCTAGAGAAAACCTATAAGTCCAACCTGATAAATTTTCTTTATTGTTTCTTTCTCACAATGCTCAATCTGGAATTCTTTTGGTTCTATTCTGGTAGCCATGTGTTATGAAAACCAATTTATATAACCCTCTACTGTCATCATTCTCATTTTGAAAATAAAAATTATGCATACATATAGATCTTTCTGAATTCATTCATGCATTATAGTAATAGGGCTTACCTCCTCTCCGATGCTCTTAAAAAAAATGGAATCAACCTTGTTCTACCTCTATTTTGCTACAAAAAAAACTATTCATTGTTCTTCAAAACATTGTTCTCTGTATATGAAAATCATAAAAAAAACATTTTGATCATGTTTTTCCTTCTCCTTGATTCACAAATCAATCTCTATTTCTGCCCAACTCATAAAAAATCTTTTCTCTGTTTCAACAATCCTCACTATGCATGTTAATGAAACAAATTTTCCATACAAACCATTCATGAATTATGTCCACTGTATATAAAAAAATAGGAAAATAATTCTATTTTCAAAACCAAAATCGAAAACTCTATTTTGGTGTAGAATATTGTGTTAAATTAAAAAAAAATCGTGCCACAGTTCCTCCTACCCTTCGAATTCATATATAACTCTTCCTTTATGTTAACAAATTCGTTATACATCAAACTAAAGTGATTTTAAACTCGCTGTTTGTGAAATCAAATAAGAAATGACTCACTGTTTCTTTCGAAATCTAATCATTATGCAACACTTTATTTTCTCAAACAATATTTAACAATTTCATGGCTGAATATGGAAGATTTGATTTTGTTTACCTGCTTCAGATCAATGCCGATATTTTCTCTGAGTTTTAGTCTTATTTCTCTACATTTTCACAACATCACTACCGTTAAACTTTCCTTCCATTAACTCAGAATCCTTATGTGTTTAATAGATGGCAGAGTTAAGCTATTTTGTGGAAATCGCTCAGGTTTGCAAAGTGGAGTTTTAACTCATTTTTGACATGACACAATGCAACACTTAACGAGTTTTGTTCCTTGAAATCCGCTAACAACCTATGACAATCCGGAGTCGATTTATTAGCTTCCTTTATGGGATTCCTTGAGTCTAGTGGAGCACTCTATCAATCTTAATGTTGAGAAAATCACGCTCTCCTATCTTCTTGAGAGGTGCCTTCTTCCCCTCACAGCTACCTATATATTTTGTCTTGCTTTCTCAGGTTAGGGTTGTTGCTTATGCAACCATTTCTCCTTCTTCGTTCTCATTTTTCTCCTTATTCCTTCTTCCACAAGAGGGCTGTATGTGTGCTCATGAATGCACAACATTCGACACCTCAACCTGATCATAATTCAACTATGATGGTGGGAAAAATCATTTGATTACAAAGTAGTAGTTTATAGTGAGCAAATAACATAGTTCACAACGTTTGTATGTTTGTTTGAGGTGTTTGTATGTTTGTTTGAAGATTTTGACCATTTCTACCTCCAGCTCATAGTCTGACTGCGTACCTCTGGCTGCCGTGTGTCTTGTTTCCTTTCCGTCCTTTCCTCCATGGTGTTCAGGCTTGTCTCATCATCGTAAACCATATTTGTTGTTCTACTTATGTAGTTGTTGTTATAGACATATTTGGGCACTGCAACCCCAATCATATATGTCCATAAACCAAGGGCTTCTAAGTCCCTAAAAGTGTTGTTTCACACCCTAAAGGAGCAAGGTCAGCTAATTACATCATCTCCCAGAAGTTCTCCATGAAAAACTACTCAGAACTGGTCAAAGTAGGACCATATAGACTACCTAGTGCTAAGGGTGTGATGCATCTCACCTACCACATGCAAAAAGTGCGATGCATACTCGAAAACCCTTCTATAGGGTGTGATGTGCGAGAGTAGAGAAATGGCACAAGCAGTTTGCCAAGTGGAGACCCTGAGAATCTTCTTGAAGCTGCTCATTTGACACTTGCCTCTCTAAATTCGCCCAAGGATGAGTAAGAGATCATGAAATCTCCAAGTGGAACCAAGAACTATCAGAGAGATGACATTAATCAAAATCCTAGAAGCTGACTCACCCCCCTGCAAACATCTATATATGGATCCCTCATCCCAGAGATCAAAAGGCTAGAATTTTGGAATTTGGAAGGAAGTGTTGTTGGTTTCTCCTTGAAGACATTGTTGGGTGATCTTTCTTTGTATGAGGTGAAGAGGGCTTTCATGCTGGGAGGATGGCACTGGGTCAGACCAAGTGGTTGTAATCCTCTCTTCTACTAATTCTATCAATAAATCTCTTCGAGTTTTCCTCCATATTCTTGTATATCTCTGAAGTTTTGTATTGATATATGCATTTGTATGGTCAATATATATCTGATCCTATATTCTTTATGGTGATAGATCTCTATGCTTTGATGGTATTATGCTTCTTTGACTCTACAAGTGCTCTCTGAAGTGGGACAAGTAAGGAAGGAGTGGCGAGATTCTGTCAAAGGGGAAAGGAAACAAGCAAGGAGCCAAGTGAAAGACTGAGGTTGGTACTCTCTGATTCTTTCTCATCTATCTCTCGTAAAGGAAAACACAAGTGACTTTAGTTTGTTTGTTTCTAAGATAGCTACCCATCTCAGTGGGACTAGTAGCTCTAAATAGACACTAGTTTTACCAATAAAAAAATGGCGACTCCGCTGGGGAACGAATAGCTTGATTGCTTGTCTCTATTTGTTTGCTTCATAAACTATAGACGGAGCCTGAAGTTAAGCCAGCTAGCCTTCGAACTGCATTTGCTATGCAAGTGCAAAGTAGATCAACACTGCTTCAGTCAATCTCCGGGTTTGTTTATGAACTAAACAACTAACTTGCAAACATCCTAAGTGCCCTGGAGGTAGCTCAAATAACCTCATTAGATCAGCCCCTATACTTTGTATTTACTGACTATCATTAGCTCGGCCTAAATCCTTGAACTAAGCCGCAAACTGTGACCAAAAACCAAGTTAAAGTCTCGTCCCTGGACCATCGTACTGTCTCCTTTTGGCAGACTAGATGCATCTTACCTCCCGTGTGCAGTAGGTGGGATGCATCTCTATTTCCCTGTGTTACAGGTGCGATGATCAGGTAAGACTGTTTTTGCCTCCAGATTTTGGTTTTTCTTCACTGTCTTTAGCTTTATTCAGGAGTTTTGCTGTCTGTGATCAGTAGACCACTGTTGAAACCCCATTCCTTTGCATTATTTAGCCTCTATTGTACAAATAATTATGAATGTTTTTATGTATTTTTCGCCATTTACAGTTCTGCTTTACAAAATAGTAGCTTAATCAAACTGTCGTCTTTTGATTTGAAAGTGTCGCAAGTGTCATTTTCAGTCAAAGAAAAGAATCCTCCTCTTTTCGATAGTTAATTACACTGTTACTCTTGTATTTGATCTGAATTGATAGTATTTCAAGTGTTGAAAGCAGTTTTCAATTCAAAATCGCAAAGTGTTGTCTTGTCTTCCTTTCATTTTTTGAAAATAAAATCGTTAGTACTATAGCTTTGAAAGAAGAGATAATTCAGATTTGTATTTAGCATTCTTCTTCTCATTCACACATTAAGAAAGCGGAAAACAAATACATGCATGTGCATTTGCATTTAGACTGCTTGTTGATTTTGATTTAGGACAGTGCATTTAGTGTGTGATCTCTGCTCTATGTTGAAAGGATTTCGCTTCTCTTTCCTTAGTAGCTAGGATTTTCATTGCAAAAAGAAGAGTAAATGACTGTTTATCATCTTAGATTGCATATTTAGGAGTTGTATATCTACATCACGCGGTGAAGCTTAAAGGAAAACTTCTTAAGAAATATCAACTGTAAAATAAATTCAATGAACATAAAAACGCTTTGGAACCTAACGCACAACATCTAGAAGTCTAGGCTAGAGACGTATTTCGGCGTCGTAAAGCCTGGTGACTGTCGCTTTCATCGTAGGTTGGGTGATTCCTCCTCTTTGAGATGACAAGTGCCACTACGGACTTGTGCTCCCACATACCGTCAAGTATATATTGGGAGACCACAATAGGCTATATCCTTTATCCTTAGGAAGCCATATCTGCCGCCCTATTGATCGCAATGCACTGAACACAACATTCGGGAAGATTGACTGCCATACCGTAAAAAGTATTCTGTAGTTTTGCGATTGGTTTGGTAATCCCTCTGTCTAGATTTCTAGAGTAGTCTCTTTCATTCCTTTCCAGACTCCTTAAAGCAAAAGGTCCATCTGAGCACTTGTCACTTCAGGCTCATTAAAAATCGAAGGCAACTAGAGTCATCTTTAGCTTTTTCTCGACTCTTAAAAATTGAAAAAGAAAGTTGTGTCAAGGCATCTAAAATTTATTTTAATCGGAATAACGTCACTGTTTCCTCATTGATATTAGGTTGAGAAAATGGAGTCCACCAATCAAGGATTTCCCTTTGGGGGAAATCCTAGTCCTTTCTCCTCTTGGGGAGATGTTGGTGTGCCTCATATGGCCACATTGTCCCTTCTAGGATTGACAATTGGTCTGCCAGTATGGCTTTTCTTGACCTCTATCGTTCAAAGCACTGTGATTCCTGAGCAATCAAATCAACAACTAGATGATACTAGAGTTACCCCCCAACCTTCTGCCTCGTTTGTTTCTCCCTCTCCTTCTTCCTCTTCACTTGGTGAAGCTAGTAAAAATAAAAACCAAGTAACTGAGAAGAAGAAGAAAGGGAATGAGAAGAAGAAGGAGCGAACGGAAAAAAGGGGCAACCATACATCATCTAGCAAAAATCCACACACTGCACCATCCAAACCTAAATCTCCATGTGTCATTTGCAAAGGGGACCACTATCATCGAGATTGTCCTTGCATCCCACAGATCTTAAGGGACTGGTCTCCCTGCTTGCATAATTCGGTGTCGTCAACCTTTGATGATCATGTTGAGAGTACACCGTCAACTAGTGAAAGCGAAGTCACCGGACAAAATGGAAGATCTAAATTTCCTTGCAGAATGTGTGAAGGCGATCATGCCCTCCACCATTGTCCCTTCCTGGACGAAGCTAAAAGAGTCTTGGATAACCGTCCTGCATCACTGCAGCGACTTCCTCTTGGATACAAGAAACTCTTGCCGAGTCCATTGCTAGTTGAAAATCTGACTGACACACCTTTGTTGTCGGTTGAAGAACCTATCATTGAAGATAAACCCTCTGAGTCCACATCAGACCAAAGTCAACAGGTTGAGATGGCAGTCGACCCCATCTTGTCTTCAGAGGATTTACCTTCAGATGGTACAGTCACCAAAGAGAATGAGAATGACACCATTGAAATTCTTTTTGCAAACACAGACTTCGATGAACATGGGGGAATTCTACGCATTCCTTTACCGCAGGAACGAAGTTCATCAGAGATGTATCGGCCATTTATTCGGTCCCACCTCCAAGCAACCTAGTCGTCTCCTTCGATTGGAATCTACTAGGCAGACCCCGTCTACCATCTAATGTACCATTCTGAATCATAGTGCAAACTTACAGAATGGTCATGGTTGGTACTGTTAGCTCTGCTACATGTTGCTGTTTTTGGAGGAGGAGGAATAAGCTTGGTCCTTGGTTGTTGGCTCAAAGATGGTTTACAATGGTTATCTTCACCCCTCCCTATTTCCTTGCTTACTTCCTTTCACTCTGCTATCTTTGTTTTCCTTCCTAAACCTCTCCATTCCTCGTTTCCCTTTCATTCTCATTTCTCTCCCTTAACCCGTCATTTTTTTTTTCCTCTATAATCCTTTATAAATCCCATATTAACCCATTTTTCCCTCGGGTCCTGGGTGCAAGGTTAAACCCATGAGATCATGGTTATATGACCGCACGCATACAAAAAAGTGCTACCGGCGAGGCCCTCCCCTGTCACATTAAACAATAAACATGTGCGTTTAAACCTCTGTCGTCCGATCATTTTCCGCACGATCTGGTGGCATTCGCTCCTCCCATTGCTGAAACCTACTCGCACATTAACTCGCGATCGCGGTGGTTTCCCACCGGTCCCATCTGCCACGCGTCACTGTTATATTGGATCGCGTGGTCGCGTACGAATACCGCCCACCTCCGATAAGCAGTGCGGGGAAACCGCTTACTGCCGTCTTGTACGATCCCCGCGCATTATCTCATGTGCAGCTTCTATTCCTGATCATCGTCAGATCTACTCGTATAAGATCCGACGACCCTCGTCTATTCCGGTCGTCCTTCTCTCGATACTCCCTATCAAATCACCTCTGCCGTCCATATATGTGATCCGACAGTTCATAGTTGCTCCGCCCTGCGTCTTCCCATCGCCTCCCGCCATGAGATCTTAGCCATATGTCAGTGCCATCCAACAGCTGACATTTATTCCCAGCCCTTCGTTCATTTTCCATGCAATTTTCGTGTGTTTGGCCTATACCATGCTTCGAAGGGATGAAGGATAACAACGATCAGCTACCCACCAGCACTTTGCACAGTTAATCTTCAACTACCTCATTCAAAAGACAGCATGACCAAGGAAGGAAAGTACAGCCTCCAGTAGTTAAACGCCTCCAGCAGTTATGGAAATTTATTCATACAACACTCCACCTGTTCGAGAAGTACACCTAAGTACCAAAGAATGTCAAATTTTGTTCATGAAAGTAGCAGATTGTATCAGAGACCCATATCAAACAGTTAATGTGGTTTGTGGTCCATTATGACCCCTCCACGCATAGGATAATAGATATTTTTGTAATCAACCTCCATATATACCCAGAAATAAGATGTAATGAGGGTTGATGGATATTGTATTGATGTAAGGTTCAACTTCTGGAGACTGTAACTACTGTGATACCTGCAGCATCTGGTCTTCATTTTCAGCTAATACAAGCTTCTTTTGCTGTTAATTTCTCACTTTCCACTTCTATTCTGTTCCAGGTTGTGCCTGTTATGCATTTGTTCATGTGCTCTTGATGTTTAGCATTAGAGGGGCTGTCATCCCACCTCTGTGTTAGAATCTAGTATGTTTCATTGAATATGTATGCAGGTTTCTGTTATCTTGGTGCCAGAGAGCTGTCATCCTGTCTGAGCATTAGGAAATAGATTTACAGACCTTTTTATTAGTTGCAGCTGGCCACCACATGGTCTTGTGCATCTTCTAGTGTGGTCAGTATTCTCCATGTTTACTTATTCCTCAAACTGTGAGTAATTGGTGGTTTAAAGCCTTGTATTCTGGGGGTGTTCACCCATGTCTGGGGTTAAGCATAGTAGAAGTGGTTATTTGGCTTGAATATGCATCATTCCTTCCATTCATCCACCTGTTTCCAACAATTTTTTTGAGTTTGTAATGTTCCCGAGCATCTCTGATATACAACCTGGGAGAGTTTCTTGGGGTGATAACATTAATTGATGCTCAGTGTCCCTGGGAGAATGACATAGTTCCAGATTTTGATGATAGACAAGGTATGGGCACATTTTTGGTTGTAATCATCTATCTGGCGACTCCACTGGAGGAAGACCAACATTTGGCGACTCCACATTGATGTTCTGGCTCAGTTTGTAAGACATACTCGAAGAAATCCTCAGAAATCACCAGTTGAACCAGTGCCTGACCCTAAGACGACTGTCAAATCGAAGAAAGCATCACAGAAAGGAGCATCAGGATCAGGTAAGCCCAAGAAATCTTATTTGTCTCTGCATGAGGAGTTTTTAATTGAAAATACATAATTTGAAGACTTAGAGCCTAGTGCTACTAGTGAACAAACATCTGCAGAGATTAATAGAGCTCCTTATCAATCTAGTTCCCCTTTGAATCTTAGTCCAAAGAAAGTTTCCATACAGTCCAGAACATCCCTTTGTCTTTGTCATCCATTTCATTATTTAATATTGCTCAATCTGCCAGTGTTCTTCCACATACCTAGTCATGGTAGGCCAACAAGCACCCACGAAAATAGAAAGAATTTTTGCTGCTAGATATGGACGTTTGGTCTTGCTTGATCCTTTGAGTCCTATGCCTTTGGGAGAATATCAAAAATATATGCCTAAGTTCACTGGCACAGAGGGAGTAACAACAGAAGAACACCTTGAAGCTTTTTATAGCTATGCTGATAACTTAGATATAAGTGAAAACGATGTGTGGATGAGAGTTTTTGTCCAGAGCCTTGATGGAGAGGCTAGAAAGTGGTTCAGAGAACTAGCTCCTAGGTCTATTGCTGATATTGAAGCCTTAGATGATGCATTTTTGAAGCACTAGGGAGATAAAAAAGACTTGTTGTATTACCATACTGAGTTTGGTAATCTGAAGAGGGAAAATGGGGAATCACTACCTGAGTTCAATAAAAGATTCAATCGTATGTATAGTAAGATACTAGCTGAGGTAAAGCCTACCCCCACCTCTTCCAAACTCACTTATGCCAATACTTTTGATTCTGATTTCTGCCTATTGTTGAGAGAAAGGAGATGTGCTACTCTGGTAGACATGTAGGATGCATTCCTAGAAGTAGAGTCTAATATCATGGCTGCAGAAAAGCTCAAAGGTCAAACTGATAGAAGGAGGCAGAGAGGTCAAGCTTCTACCTCCTCTACATCATCTTCAGAGCCTAAATTAGACAAAATGACTAAGATGATAGAGTCATTGGCTGCTGAAATATCTAAGCTGAAGGTTTAGCAGAATTCAGAAAAGACAAGGCAGGAGAACATATTTGCTCCAAGAAATCCAAATCCATTCGGAACAGCAAATGAGCAGTTACAAATAATTCAAAGGGGTAAAGAACCAAATGAAGAACAGAAAGTTAAAGCTCCTTTCCAAAATGTAGTCATGGAGGAGGAACAATTTGAAGATGAGGATGAAATTCACTGCATGGAAGATAAAGGCAGCGTTGCATTTTTGACTTTGGCTGCTTATGAAGAATCATTGTTGCAGGAACAAGACAGTCAAGAATGGGATAGAGAAGCTGTCCTACAAACTGAGGAGCAGCGAAGATATAATTTGAGGTCAAATACAAAAAATGTCAAGGAGAATCCTGCCCAAGGAGCTGCTTTCCAAACAGAGTCACAAAATATCAGACAGAGAAGACCAGCAGCTGACCCAGTCTTCCTAAAAGCACCAGTTCAAGAGGTAAGAGGTTCTGATAAGTCGCCTTCCTCTTTCAGCTTTGAGTCAGAAGTTCAGAAATTGAAAATATCTGTGCCCCTGATAGAGTTGGTGAAGAGTGAAGTATTTAGAAAGTCTATCTTTGAGGCCCTTGAGCTAGAAACCACACAAACCTCCTCTAACTCTGTAAATTTGCAAGATGACAAGCCTGCTATTGTGCTTAGCCCCATGATTGAAACTACTGATAATAAGTCTCCATCTTTTTATGTCTCCTTGACCATTCATGACAAAATCCTCCACAATTGCCTGCTAGACACAGGGGCCAGCCACAATTTGATGCCTAAAGTTGTCATGGAAGAGTTAGGCCTTGATATTACCAGACCATATCATGATTTATTCTCTTTTGATTCAAGGAAAGTGAAATGCCTAGGATTAATCAAAGACCTGGCCATTACCTTAACTCAGTTGCCCATGAAGAGTATGATGATGGATATTGTGGTAGCAGATGTCCCTCCTAAGTTTGGCATGCTGTTGTCCAGAGGATGGATTAAGAGGCTAGGTGGGACATTACAGAATGATCTATCTTATGCCATTGTCCCAGTTTTTGGAGGAGAAAATAGGAGATTGTACAGAGAAGCACAATTGGCATACATCATCAGTGATGAGAAGAATCCTACTAATCATCCCATATATGGTGTGGACACTGATTTTGGAGCATGTATTTTCCAAATAGAAGAATCTCAGAAGGCCTCAATGTAGCTCAGGAAACCAATAGTTTGGGTCGAAGAAGAGCAAGGAAGTCAGGTTTGGGATATGTTCTTTGATGGAGCATGTTTCAAGGAGATTGCAAGAGCAGGGGTGGTGCTATATCTCCAAAACAAGAAAGCATTCAACTGTCTTTTAAGCTGGTTTTCCAAGTCACTAACAATATAGCAGAGTATGAGGCTCTACTGTTTGGCCTTAACGCAGCAAAAGATAGAGGAATCAAGAACATAAAGGTGTTTGGAGATGCTGATTTGATCATTCACCAAGTAAATAAAACATTTCAGGAAAGCACCCAAGGTTGAAAGCATACAGAGATGAGGTATGGAGAATCAGAGATTCTTTTGATTATTTCTGTAATTCATATATCCCTAGACCCAAAAATTAGCTTGATGATTCCCTTGTTGTTTCTGCTAGTCTATTTATCCCTCCCATGCCTCCCAGACTAGTTTATGAAGTACAAATGAAATACAAACCGTCCTTGCCTGATAATGTCCACCATTGGAAAGTTTTTGAAGATGAGGATGAATTAAATAGGTTTTTGCAAGTCATTGATGAATTTTCTGAAATACAAATTGATCAAGAGAATGAAGCCTTGTTAGAAAACCCCAAATCCCAGCTTAGAAATAAAATTGGTAAAGAAAGCAATGTCCAGCTTCCTAGTAATCATATTCCAAAAGGGTCTAATTCCTCTTGAAAGATTGTTTGACTGGAATGATGTGCCTTACAAAGCTACCCAAAAAGAAGACCAATCTACAGTCTGTAAGCATGATATAGGGAGTCCAGGTCAGCCTAGATACATAAATTTGTCCACTCATCTATCTGCTGACCAAAGTTTTGGAAATAATACTGAGAGGAGGGGTGAATCAGTATTATTTAGTCAAATATTCCCTTTTTCAAATTCAGATAATATACATTATTTCAGTTAATTAGACCCGCGTATATACGCAACTATGTTGAAAGAAAACCGCGTATACAATGCAAACTTATAATTTACTTTATCTGTCAGATGTTGATTGTTAATCTGTGTTTCAGAATCAAATAACCAGTAAGCAGGAACAGTAAAACAGAATAGAAGACAATCACACACAAGAACACAAGATATAAGGTGGAAACCCAATGTGGGTGAAAACCACCTGCTGCAATTCGTCTCTATCTTCCTTTAATTAGAAACTTCTTTTTACAATGTACTGGTGCAGTCCTTTACCAGTATGCAACCTGCAACCTGCAGAGAGCTACAACCCTCTCTCGTTCTGCAGCTTCTCCTGGAAGGGAGCTACAACCCCCTTAGCTCTTGCACTAGCCAAGATACTAGTACGTAGGTGCTGGTCTACAGAAGGCTACAACCTTCTCTTTCTTCCAGGGACCACATTTCATAAATTTTCAGATTGGATCCACAGATAACATCAATCAAACATCAAGAATTTATGCATCAACCAATCACCTCTTCACCAATCAAAACTGAATCAAAATAAACAATTCTCTAGCGACTGTACCCAGATCACAGTAACAGTAACCACACACCAAATCTGAACCCAAAACACTACAGTAATAAACAGAAGCAGCAAGATCACAACTCAAAATATATACGCTACTTTAATAGCTTGAAACCTGTGTGCATACGCTTCTGCTTATGGAACAACCTATGTATACGCTGTTTGTCTTCACTGAACCAACGTATATATGTGCCTTCGCTTCACTGAACCTACGTACAGATCTATAAAGGATAATTTGCTCTTTTAGATATTCAAACTCTAATTAACCCAGATTATCAGTTTTATAGATCAAGCAAGTGCCACATATAACACATCAGAATCATACAAAGATACTATCTTTCAAGCTTAAAGATTATGATCCATCAATAGAACTTATCCTTCTTTTTGCGCTAAGGTTCCTCCTTCATGCAGATCCATATCTGCACCATAACCCAATTACCAGTATTCCAGATCTAGCACTTTTTCGGATATCAACAATAATTCCAATGATCCTTTGCCAAATGATCTCCTTCCTCTTTTATAGTATTAGGCCTTCCACAATACCACGATCCAAAACCATAATAAACCAATACCACAGACCCAATACTTGGGATCAACACTTATGACGAGGTAGCATGGTCCAAAACCATATGTTCAAATACCAAGGACTAACTACCACGGACCAAAGGTAAGTTCTCCAACATATACACGCTTTTCCTTGCATGAAAGTGTGTGTATACGCATATGCGCCTTTGAAACGTCTAACCCGCGTGTATACACGTCTTCGTCTAGATGAACCTACGTATATGACTTTTCTTTCATTCTGAAAGCCTAAACTGAGATCTGTTACCAAAGAGAGTTGCCATCAAGGACAACACCTATGCCATAATGCCAACAATCTCCCCCTTTGGACTTGATGGCAACCCAAAATCCTCAAAGTCATTCCCCGACTTTGTCATCAAGGGCAAAGGATTGGGCTCCCCCTAAGTACATGCTGAAATTTCCACCCTGCTGTGCTGACCATGCTCCCCCTGACTGTAGGCAAGATCTGCAAAAGATGTTCTCCAAGAAGAACCATGACTTATGCATCATAAAAGACCTTCCTATCACCAAAAGACTCAATACATACATCCATCACCCAACCAAGTGGGGATACATAAGAAATTTACATATGACAACCAAGTTCATTACATGTGCATCCCATGCATAGTGGGGAAACCAAAATAGGCCGTTACATGACCTTGACACCATAAAAGAGATACCACAAAAGAGATACATGACATAGAGACGAAATATCTAGAACAAGACTTATGAAAGTCACCAATAACTGATAGCAACAGCATCTGTCAATCACCATTCAGATCAACAACCAAGATTTCCTTCTGTTCTCCCTCTGCCTTTGTTCCACCTGAAACCAACAACAACTGTGATCTATAACCAAAAGCTTCTAAGATAATGCCAATAATGTATTATTAGAAGATTATCTGCTCCCCCTGAAACTGTGCCGGATGGTCTCAGTCAGACCCATATCATAATATCTTCAACCAGAGCCTGTCCCTACTGATATCCATCAAACCTACATATACACGACTGTCTCTGCACAAACCAGTGTATGTACGCGGATCCTCATGAAACTCGCGTACACCCATTTATCTCTGAAACAGACAAGCTTTAACAACAAGCTGATGCATCAACTACTCCCAGCTTCTGTCTGAGGTATTCAAATGTCTCCCTAGGCAGTGGTTTGGTGAGAATATCAGCAACTTGTTCCTTAGAAGGAACATACTCCAATTTTAACTTTTCTTCCAACACTTGTTCCTGGAGAAAGTGATACTTGATCGGTATGTGCTTGGTATTTGAATGCATGAATGGGTTCTTTGAAATGCTGATTGCACTTGTATTATCACATAAGATGGAGATAGGTGGTGTAAAAATGATTTGAAAGTCCTGCAAGGTTTGCATCATCCAAAGAAGTTGAGTGAAACAAGATGCAGCAGCCACATATTCCGCTTCAGTTGTAGATAAAGCAATCGAACCCTGTTTCTTGCTGAACCAAGATACTAATCTGGAACCCATAAAGAATGCACCACCACTTGTGCTCTTCCTGTCATCCACACTTCCAGCCCAATCTGCATCTGTATAAGCATGAAGAGTGAGATCTGTATCTCTAGGATACCATATGCCATAGTTTTGAGTTCCTTGAAGATACTTGAAAATTCTCTTCACTGCTTGAAGATGAGTTTCCTTTGGATTTGCCTGAAATCTTCCAACTATTTCCACTGCATGCATGATGTCTGGTCCAGTACCTGTCAAATAAAGTAGACTTCCAATCATAGATCTATAGGTTGGTTGATGCACTGCTGCTGATTCATCATTTTCACTGAGGCTGCATCTAGTAACCATGGGGGTACATACTGGTTTCAAATCTTCCATGCCATACTTCTTCAGAATCTGCTTGAGGTACTTGGTTTGAGACAAGAAGATACCGCCTTCATTTTGTTGGATTTGCAATCCAAGAAAGTATGTCAGTTCTCCAAGCAAGGACATTTCGAATTCTTTCTACATCACCAAGGCAAAGCTTTGACTCATAGCCTCTTCATTGCTTCCAAAGATAATATCATCTACATACACAACAAGTATTAGCAATTTGTCATTTTCAATTTTTATATAGAGATTGCTATCTGCTGATCCTTTTGAAAAACCTTGTTGATGAAGATATTTGTCCAAACGGTAGTACCAAGCCCTTGGAGCCTGTTTAAGACCATAGAGAGCCTTTTTTAGTCTGCATACAAGATTTGGATCATTCCCAAGAATGAAACCATCTGGTTGCTCAATGTACACTTCTTCTTCTAAGTCTCCATTCAGAAAGGCTGATTTCACATCCATTTGAAATTCTTTGAACTTTTGAAAGCTTGAGAGAGCAAGGAACATTCGGATGGCCTCAAGTGTAGCAACGGGAGAAAAAGTTTCTTCAAAGTCTATTCCTTCTTGTTGAGCATACCCTTTACACACAAGTCTGGCCTTATTTCTGATTACTTCTCCATTTTCATTCAACTTATTTTTAAAGATCCATTTTGTCCCTATGACATTCTTATCTTTTGGTCTAGGAACCAACTCCCAAGTGTTGTTCTTTTCGATCTGCTCAAGTTCTTCATCCATTGCCTTGACTCATCATTCATCTTTGCATGCATCTTTTACATTTTGTGGCTCAGTGGAGGAGAGCAATGCCAAATAGCTTGAGGCTTCTGCAATTGTTCTTCTTGTTTGTACACCTGCCTCTTTCTGCCCCAAAATCTGAGATTCTGGATGATTCTTTTGAACGTACCTGGATGGAGTCTTCTCTTCTATCCTTATCTGTTCCTCTGGTGCCTCTTGAGGTTCTTCTTCATCATCAGTCTGATTTGGAGATTAAGTCTTCATCCTCTTCGATATTTTCATAATTTACTTGCCTAGGAATGTATCCTTTTTCATCAACCACTACATCAATGCTGTCAACAATTCTTCCAAGTATTTTATTGTAACACTTATATGCCTTGCTGTGGGGAGAATAACCAAGGAGAATGCCTTCATCTTCTCTAGGTTCAAGTTTTCCAAGCTGTTCATCATTGTTCTTAGTATAGCATTTGCTTCCAAAAAATTTGAAATGCTTTACCGAAGGAGTCTCACCATACCAGAGCTCATGAGGAGTTTGAGTGCTATTCACTCGGACATTTGTTTTGTTAAGAATAACAACGACAACAAATGCAGCTTCACCCCAGAAGGTTGCGGGAGTTCCAGATTCATCAAGCATAGCACGAGCCATTTGTTGGACCATTGTTGAGGAGTCCTAGTTGTACAAAATTCCCTTCTTATTCCATGTTCTTCACAGAAATCGAAAAATTCATTTGAGGTAAATTCCCCACCTCTGTCGGACCTGAGGCACTTAATTTTGTGATCTGATTCGTTTTTAGCCAAGGCCTTGAAGGATTTGAATTTTTCGAATGATTTGTCTTTGTGCTTCATAAGTCCTAACCAAACCATCCTGTAGAAGTCGTCAATGAATAATATAAAGTATTCTTCTCCTCAAGGTGACCTTTTCCTAAATGGACCACATACATCTGTATGGACTAGCTCAAGAGGCCTGCTAGCCGATCCTTCCTTCTCAGGGAAGTTAGTTCTGGTTTGCTTACGAAACTGACATGATTTGCATATTGTGTTATCTGGAATTTTGATATCTAGAAGACCACGAACTGCCTGGTATTTGCATGATTTCCTTATTTGTGAAAAGCTTAGATGCCCCAACCTTCGGTGCCATAACCAGTGTTCATCATCCTTGCTCAAATAGCATTGTTGTTGTCCTTATTCAAATGTGTATAAATTATTTGGAGTTCTTCTACCTTTCATCACTGTTTTTGCTGTATCAAGATCACGAACACTACATCCATTTGATTGAAATATTACCTGGGTTCCTTGATCGCACATCTGACTGACACTCAGTAGATTATGCTTCAAGCCATTAAAATACAAAACATTTCCAGCTTTGACCTTTTCTTTCAACTGAGCAGTGCCTTTTCCTTTTATGGCTGCAGGGGTATCGTTTCCAAAAGAAACTTTCTTTCCCTTTTCTAAAGCAGTATATGATTCAAGTTTTTCTTTATCACCTATCATATGCTTCGAACATCCACTGTCGATGTACCATAGATTTTCCTATCCTTCTGCATAAAAAGCTATCCCACATCTTTCTAGTTTGGGTTCCTTTATTCTCCATGTTCTGGTGCTTGAGGCTTGTTCCTTTGTCTGCCAAAACCTGCTCCTGCATTCAGAATCTTCATGACCGAAGTTATTACAAATAGAACATTCAATTTTATTTTCAAGGGCCGAAAATTTGTTATAGGTCCTTTTCACAATCCCAGTCATACTTTTTTGTTTTCGAGCTTCTCTAGTCATGATTGTCTTATAGGCAACACATTGAGCTGCTTTGTGACCAAAGTTATGGCAAGAGAAACATTCGCCATTGAATAAACTTCTGTGATTATCAAATCTACCAGCCAAATGATTGTAATTTCTATTGTCATCCATTCTTGAAGCAAATTGAGAAGTTTTTACCTATGGCTGGTTGTAGCTTTTGTTCACCCTTAAGATGGATTGCCCTTGGTTTACCTGGTAGTCTTTGTTTGTTCTTGATGTAATTCGTCCCTGCTTTACCTGGTGATCTCCATTGGGATTTTGCTCATTCCTCCTTGCTACATCAAGATAACTCTTTGAGGTGGATGCTTGAGATGTTTCTCCATTATAACCTAGACCTGTCTTGATTAGTGGAGAACGTTGTACATTGATAATCTCATCCAGAGTTCAGATTCTTTAACAAATTTAACATTAAGAGCCTTTGTTTTCTCAATTTCTTTTCTAAGGCCAACAATTTCACATTCTAACTTCTCAAGGGATTTTTCTTTTTCATCAATTTGGAATTGCAGAGTATCAATGATCATATCTTTTTCTTCTAAACATGTTTTGAGTCGAGAAATCTCTTCATAAAAACCATCTACATCTATAGCATCCATTCAATCATCATCTTCAAAGGCCATTAAAAGTTTATAATCATTACCTCGTTCATCTTCGTCACTATTTGATAGGCCATCACTGTCTTCATGAGTGTAGTAACTTTTCTTAGTTTCATTCTGTTTCTTCTTCCATCTAACAGGTTCCTTCCCTTTGTCAATCTTATCCTTATGAGGACACTTGGCAGCATAGTGACCGACTCTTCCACAAGCAAAGCATTTGAAAGGTAACTTACCTCGGAATCGTCCAGTACCCCATTGAAGGTTTCTGACAAAATTTGATTCTTCTTCTTCTTCTGACACGTGTCCTAACTCATAGTGTTCTCCTTTGCCTGAAGCCTTGAAGGCAGCTTCTCTCCTGTCTGATGGACCTCCTTTCCTCATTTCATAAGCAGTTAGAATTCCATGCAGCTGTGACATTTTAAGGTTTTGTAGATTCTCCTTTTCTTCTATTATAGAAACTTTAGATTCAAACCTAGGGGACAAAGATCTTAGAAACTTTTCAACCACAACAGCCTATTTTATTTCTCCACCCAAATTTTTCATACAATTAACAATCTCATCTACACGAAGAAAATAGTTAGCCACACTTTCATCATTGTACATTATGAGATTTTCATACTGAATTCTGAGGGTTTGAAGTTTTTCTCGTTTTACCTGATCATCTCCTTCATAGCTCAGAACAATCTTGTCCCATATTTCTTTAGCGGATTTATACTGCATAACCTTGACAAATTCTGATTGTGATAGGCATCCTAACAGAGTATTGACTGCTATTGCATTTGTTTCATATTTTTTCTTCTCAGCTGGGTTTGTAGGAGTTGCTGATGGAAAAGTATATCCTGTTTCTATGATATCCCAGAATTTTGTACCAAGCGATTGAAGATAGGCAGTAACTCTTACCTTCCAATATACGAAGTTTGTCCCATCAAAAATCAGTGGCCTGATTGATGCTTCCCTCTCGTAGTTGCTCATGATGAAAGATCTTCCTTCAAGCGATCAAGCTTCTTCTGAAGCACCTGGCTCTGATATCAATTCTTGGAAATAATACTGAGAGGGGGGGTGAATCAGTATTATTTAGTCAAATATTCCCTTTTTCAAATTCAGAGAATATACGCTATTTCAGTTAATTAGACCTGTGTATATACACAACTATGTTGAAAGAAAACCGCGTATACAATGCAAACTTATAATTTACTTTATCTGTCAGATGTTGATTGCTAATCTGTGTTTCAGAATCAAATAACCAGTAAGCAGGAACAGTAAAACAGAACAGAAGACAATCACACACAAGAACACAAGATATAAGGTGGAAACCCAATGTGGGTGAAAACCACCTGCTGCAATTCGTCTCTATCTTCCTTTAATTAGAAACTTCTTTTTACAATGTACTGGTGCAGTCCTTTACCAGTACGTAGGCTGCAACCTGTAGAGAGCTACAACCCTCTCTCGTTCTGCAGCTTCTCCTGGAAGGGAGCTACAACCCCCTTAGCTCTTGCACTAGCCAAGATACTAGTACGTAGGTGCTGGCCTAGTAATCATATTCCAAAAGGGTCTAATTCCTCTTGAAATATTGTTTGACTGGAATGATGTGCCTTACAAAGCTACCCAAAAAGAAGACCAATCTACAGTCTGTAAGCATGATATAGGGAGTCCAGGTCAGCCTAGATACATAAATTTGTCCACTCATCTATCTGCTGACCAAAGTTTTGGAAATAATACTGAGAGGAGGGGTGAATCAGTATTATTTAGTCAAATATTCCCTTTTTCAAATTCAGATAATATACACTATTTCAGTTAATTAGACCTGCGTATATACGCAACTATGTTGAAAGAAAACCGCGTATACAATGCAAACTTATAATTTACTTTATCTGTCAGATGTTGATTGTTAATCTGTGTTTCAGAATCAAATAACCAGTAAGCAGGAACAGTAAAATAGAACAGAAGACAATCACACACAAGAACACAAGATATAAGGTGGAAACCCAATGTGGGTGAAAACCACCTGCTGCAATTCGTCTCTATCTTCCTTTAATTAGAAACTTCTTTTTACAATGTACTGGTGCAGTCCTTTACCAGTATGCAACCTGCAACCTGCAGAGAGCTACAACCCTCTCTCGTTCTGCAGCTTCTCCTGGAAGGGAGCTACAACCCCCTTAGCTCTTGCACTAGCCAAGATACTAGTACGTAGGTGCTGGTCTACAGAAGGCTACAACCTTCTCTTTCTTCCAGGGACCATGTTTCATAAATTTTCAGATTGGATCCACAGATAACATCAATCAAACATCACGAATTTCTGCATCAACCAATCACCTCTTCACCAATCAAAACTGAATCAAAATAAACACTTCTCTGACGACTATACCCAGATCACAGTAACAGTAACCACACACCGAATCTGAACCCAAAACACTGCAGTAATAAACAGAAGCAGCAAGATCACAACTCAAAATATATACGCTACTTTAATAGCCTGAAACCTGCGTGCATACGCTTCTGCGTATGGAACAACCTGCGTATACACTGTTTGTCTTCACTAAACCAGTGTATATACGTGCCTTCGCTTCACTGAACCTACGTATAGATCTATAAAGGATAATTCGCTCTTTCAGATATTCAAAATCCAATTAACCCAGAATATCAGTTTTATAGATCAAGAAAGCGCCACATATAACAGATCAGAATCATACAAAGATACTATCGTTCAAGCTTAAAGATTATGATCCATCAATAGAACTTATCCTTGTTTTTGCGCTAAGGTTCCTCCTTCATTCAGATCCAGATCTTCACCATAACCCAATTACCAGTATACCAGATCTAGCACTTTTTTAGATATTCAACAATAATTCCAATGATCCTTTGCCAAATGATCTCCTTCCTCTTTTATAGTCTTAGGCCTTCTACAATACCACGGTCCAAAACCATAATAAACCAATACCACGGACCCAATACTTGGGATCAATACTTCTGACGAGGTACCATGGTCCAAAACCATAGGTTCGAATACCAAGGACTAACTACCACGAACCAATGGTAAGTTCTCCAACATATACGTGCTTTTCCTTGCATGAAAGTGCGTGTATATGCATACACGCCTTTGAAACGTCTATCCCGCGTGTATACACGTCTTCGTCTAGATGAACCTGTGTATATGACTTTTCTTTCATTCTGAAAGCCTAAACTGAGATCTGTTACCAAAGAGAGTTGCCATCAAGGACAACACCTGTGCCATAATGCCAACACAAAGTTCTGAATACTACAAATTAATGAAGCAATTTGCTGATGTGTTTGCCTGGGAGTATAGTGATCTGAAAACATATGATAAAAATATAATCCAACATAAAATCCCTCTAGAGAAGGATACAATTCCTTTCAAATAGAAGCTGAGACCAATAAATCCGATGCTGCTTCCTCTGATTGAAAAAGAAATTAAAAAGTTGTTGGTTGCCAAGATTATAGTTCCTCTTAGATATTCTAAATGGGTAGCTAATTTAGTAGTGGTGAGGAAGAAAAGTGGAGAAATCAGACTGTGTGTTGATTTCAGAAACTTGAACAAGTGCTCAAAAGAAGACAACTATCCTCTATCTAAGATGGAGCATTTGTTGCAAAAAATCTTAGGAGCCAAAGTAATGTCTTTCTTGGATGGTTTTTCAGGTTTTAATCAGATTGCTGTGCACCCAGATGACCAAGAGAAGACTACATTTACCACTCCTTGGGGCACTTTTATGTATGCTAAGATGCCTTTTGGACTGATGAATGCTGAAGCCAGCTTTCAGAGAGCTATTGATATAGCATTTGTGGGAGAGAAGGATAAATTTGTCCTTATCTACCTTGATGACATAATAGTATACTCCAGCAGCCATCAAGACCATTTACAACGTCTGAGGAAAGTGTTCTTGAAGTGCAGAAGGTTTCGGATTTCAGTCAATCATAAAAAATCACAATTTGCTTTAGAAGAAGGCAAGCTGTTAGGACATGTTGTTTCTGCTGGAGGTGTTCAAATTGACCTAGAAAGAGTAAGAGCAATACAGACTTTGTCTGTCTCGAGATCAAAGAAGGATATTCAGTCCTTTCTCAGCAAGATTAACTTTGTAAGGAGGCTTATCCTGAATTTTGCTGAATATGTGAAGCATATTACCTCCATGTTGAAGAAAGGGTCAGAGGTCAGATGGACTGATGCAGCAAGAGGATCTTTTGAGTCCATTAAGAAAGCTATCATGGAGGCTCCCACTTTAATAAGTCTAGATTATAGCAAGGAGTTCCATGTATTCTCATTTGCCTCTGAAGACACCATTGCAACAATTTTATTGCAAGCAGATGATGAAGGCTCAGAGCATCCGGTGGCATTTTAGCAAAACATTAAGGGATGCTGAGCTAAGGTATGACATTATTGAAAAACAAGCATATGCCCTTATCAAATCCTTGAAAGCTTTCAGAGTTTACATTCTACATTCCAAGATAATTGCATATGTACCCTCTGCTACAATAAAAGATGTCTTGACACAACCTGATGTTGATGGAAGAAGGGCTAAATGGATCACAAAGTTGATTGAATTTAATATAGAATTAAAGCCCAACAAGCTGGTCAGAGGTCAGGGTCTTGCCAGGTTGTTAGCTGAAGAAAATTGTAGATCTTTGGATATAGATTTCCTGTGCACAATTGCAGAAATCGGTCAGACAGATGAAGAAGAGGAACCAGTTGAACCAGACAGAAAGCAGTTAGTGGCCGAAAATCTAGCTTCTTGTGATTGGTATTCTGTAATAATTAATTTCTTGCTGAAGCTAGAAATTCCTTCAGGCCTTACTCAAAGTCAAACCAAAACCATAAAGCTTAGGGCAACTAAATATTGCATTAGTGAAAATCTGCTATACTGGAGGGATCCATCTGGAGTGCTTTTGAGGTGTTTGGACAAAGAACAATCAATAGAAGTTATGCAGTAGTTTCATTCCAACATGTGTGGAGGGCACCATTATTGGAAAACCACTGCCCATAAGATTCTCAGAGCTGGGTACTATTGTCCCATTTTATTTTCTGATGTATTTTCATTTGTTAAGTCTTGTGACAGGTGCCAAAGGTTTGAAGGAAAACAGCAGCTGAAGTTCCTGCCCCTAAAACCAATACATGCAAAAGAACCTTTTCAGTAGTGGGGCTTGGATTTCATTGGAGAAATCAATCCACATTCCAGTGGCCAGCCCAGATGGATATTAGTAGCCACTGATTATTTTACCAAATGGATTGAAGCAATTCCTACCAGAAAGGCTGATCATAATGTGGTCATGAAGTTTTTGACAGAGAATATCTTCACTAGATTTGGTTGTCCACATAAATTAATCCTAGATAATGCAACAGCCTTCAGGGAAAAAGAGTTGGTGGAAATGTGTGATTCAATGGGTATTAAACTTGTTATTCAACCTCATATTATCCTCAAGGAAATGGTCTGGCAGAATCCTCTAATAAAAGCCTGATAAGGATAATTAAGAAGCTGTTAGAGGACAACAAGAGGAATTGGGATTCTAAGCTCAAGTATGCACTTTGGGCTGATAGAGTGACCATTAAAAAATCCATAGGAAATTCTCCTTTAAAGCTGGTATATGGCACTGAAGCTGTATTCCCAATTCAGTTAACTCTCCCTGTGGCAAAATTCCTTCAAGAAGAGTAGAACGAGGAAGAAGACATGGCAATGAGGATCATTGATTTAGCAGAGGTACATCAGATTAGAGAGCAGCTGGTGGAAAAGGCTGCAACACATTAGAAAAACATCAAGGATGCTTTTGACAGGAAGAAGAAAACAAATAATTTTTAGGTTGGAGACTTGGTCCTGAAATGGGATGCATTGAAGGAAAAGAAAGGAAACCATGGGAAATTTGATGCTTTCTGGACAGGGCCTTTCACCATTTCTCAGATTCAAGGGAACAACACCTTCATACTAAAAAGTATGGGGGGAGAGGCAGTTTTTGATGGCCCAGTTAATGGGCGTTTTCTGAAAAATTATGTTGTTTAAGGTGTTTGGCCTTAAAAGTTGTAAATATTTTGTTTTTATCAGTTTTGTGTAGTCAAAGTAGACTCCATGCCCAATGGAATACTAGGAATTTTGGCTAATTTGTTTTCAACTAGAAAGGCAATGGTCTGCAGGTTCCTGAGATCTCACAGGGAGGATCTCATCCCCAAAAGGAGCCAATGTTAGCTCTGCTACATGTTGCTGTTTTTCGAGGAGGAGGAATAAGCTTGGTCCTTGGTTGCTGGCTCAGAGATGGTTTACAATGGTTATCCTCGCCTCTCCCTATTTCCTCGCTTACTTCCTTTCACTATACTATCTCTGTTTTGCTTCCTAAACCTCTCCATTACTCGTTTCCCTTTCATTCTCATTTCTCTCCCTTAACTTGTCATTTCTATTTTCCTCTATAATTCTTTATAAATCCCACGTCAACCCATTTTTTCCTCGGGTCCCAGGCACAAGGTTAAACCCATGAGATCGTGGTTATATAACCGCGCATACAAAAAAGTGCTACCGATGAGGCCCTCCCCTGTCACATCAAACAATAAACATGTGCGTTTAAACCTCCACCATCTGATCGTTTGCCGCATGATTTGACAACATTCTCTCCTCCCGCCACCGAAACCAGCCCGCACATTAACTCGCGATCGCGGTGGTTTTCTGCCGGTCCCATCTACCACGCGTCGTTGTTATATTGGATTGCTTGGTTGCGTACGAATACCGCCCACCTCTAATAAGTGGTGCAAGGAAATCGCTTACCGCCGTCCCGTACAATCCTTGCACATTATCTCCCATGTAGCTTCCGCTCCCAATCACCATCGGATCTGCTCGTATAAGATCCGACGATCCTCGTCTATTCCGGTCATCCTTCTCCCGATACTCCCTATCAAATCACCTCCGCCGTCCATATATGTGATCCGACGGTTCATAGTCGCTTCGTCCTGTGTCTTGCCATCTCCTCCCGCCATGAGATCTTAGCCATCCTTCAGTTCCATCCAATGGCTAACATTTATTCCCGGCCCTTCGTTCATTTTCCATGCAATTTTCGTGTGTTTGGCCTATACCATGCTTCCAAGGGATGAAGGATAACAGTGATAAGCTACCCACCAGCACTCTACATAGTTAATCTTCAACTACCTCATTCGAAAGACAACACGACCAAGGAAGGAAAGTACAACCTCGAGCAATTATGGAAATTTATTCATACGACACTCCCCCTGTTCAAGGAGTACACCTAATTACCAGAGAATGTCAAATTTTGTTCATGAAAGCAGCAGATTGTATCAGAGACCCATATCAAATAGTTAATGTGGTTGGTGGTCCATTATGACCCCTTCATGCATAGGATAGCAGATATTTTTGTAATCAACCTCCATATATACCCAGAAACAAGATGTAATGAGGGTTGATGGATATTGTATTGATGTAAGGTTCAAATTCTGGAGATTGTAACTACTGTGATACCTGCAGCATCTGGTCTTCATTTTCAGCTAATACAAGCTTCTTTTGCTGTTAATTGCTCACTTTCCACTTCTATTCTGTTCCAGGTTGTGCCTGTTATGCTTTTGTTCATGTGCTCTTGATGTTTAGAATTAGAGGGGCTATCATCCCACCTGTTAGTTTCAGTCTTTGCAGCCTTCCTCCAGTGATCAAACATGCTCTTACAAAGTGATTTTAAGTTGTCAGGTCAAATTTTGTCATTTCAGTGAGTCTTCAAGCAAAATTTGGTCACCAGGCATTAGGTATAGGGTTTGATTTTACCCTTGTCAAAGTTGTCCAAATGACATTCCATGTCACCATTCAACTGAGTGTACCATCATTCAAAGGGTAGTCATCATCATGTCAAGTTCCACTAGGTCATTTTACACCTTGTTCATGCTTTAGTTGCGCCTAGGTAAGGTCATTTCCCTCTCCTAGGGTTTTGAAGGAAATTTCTCTTGGACGGAAAAATCATCGACAAAACTTGTATCCTGATTTTCATACACCTTCCCCTATCCTTAAAGTACCTTATCAAACACTTCCCATCACTGAGATCCCCCAAATTCCTCATTTTCGCACAAACCCTAGTTTCTTGCTACAACCTGGCAATTTTCTAGGTTGGACCTGTGTTTTTCCTTTTTGGACCTCTTCCCCTCACTCAATCTCTGAGATTACACTTTCCCCTACTTCCCAAAATTTCCTCAAGAATTTAGAAACTCACTATCCCCTTCATTTCGCTTCATTTCGACAAATCCCTTGTTCCACATATCGGGATAGGTTTCACTCAAATGAGGTTTCTGAGCAATAAAAGATGAATTTGGGAAAACTGACAGAGGTTTTGGTCCAAAACATGCCAAGGACAAAAAAATCCTTCACTTTTTACACAGGTGTCATGGTTTTGGAGAAATGTCAAAAATATAGTTGCCTCGGGAGAATTGAAGCATGTCTGAAGTGACCTTGGGAAAATAAAATTTTCTCCTAGCTCAGTTGGCCAAATGACTTGCTTGATGCATCAAATGATAACTAGACACAAAGAGATTTCCAATGAGCTACCATGAGCTCAATTTTAATTTGAGGAAGGCATTCAAAAGTTGACTGTAACAACACTCTGCCTTTAGGTAGCCTCATTTGCCACATTTTGACCAGTCTTGGGAGATTTGATTCTTGACAGGGAAAATGAACTCCAAATTGAAAATTATGGTTGGGTTGGAAAGTAGACTCAAATACCTTTCCAAAAAGCTATCTTGCACCAAATTTGGACACCGGGAAGGCCTCCAAAAGTCACCTGGAAAAGGGCATGACGCACATAGAGAGCGCGGCGCACTGGGAGAAATTTTCCAGTGTAAATTTACACTGGTGCGGCGCACATGGGAGGCGCGGCGCATAGGGCTAAAAGACCTGAATTTCATTGAAATTTGCCTCCAAATTTCTAGGTAGGGTCTAAATCATGGCTTTCTCATCAAATTTTTTTGATGATATGGTGGTTCTTGGCTATGTTCAATTGCCACAAAACTCATAAGATCAACCACTCAAAAAACATGAAAACCATGGTGGCTAGGGTTGCATAATTGAGGTATTGAGGCCAAGGTTCTGTTTTCCTACCATTTTTCCCTCTCCTACCATTTTTCCCTATCCTCCATTTCTTATTTTTCCTATTATCCCTACCCTAAAATACTACCAAACCCTATCCCCTATCCCTCCTCTTATTTGTCAACATAACACCCCAAAGCCCTACCTTGTCAAAACCCCAAAACCCTACCCTATCAAACACACAAACCCCCTACATATCCCTAAACCAACTGCTCCCCATAACCCCTATTTCCATCACATTACTCACCTCCTAATACTCCCTTTTTCATTGTTCCCCTTGGTGGCAGATATCACAATAAATCCTAGTTTCACACCATCACCAAAAGGGCAGCCCAAGTACAGTACACACAGCAGTCATGGCATCACAGCATTCATCAGAGTATGAGATGGAGACACAAAGTGACTCATCCTCAGAAGAGCAGGCTCCCAGGAGACATCACGAGAGTGGAAAAGATGTTAGGGATGAGCCCACTACCCTCACTGAATTACAAGCATGCCATCTTGCCATGTCATGTTTCCAACACCTAGCATGTTTTGAATTTTGTCAAAGGGTGGCTAATGTTAGAGTTCATCATGAGTTGGCCCGTCTTTTTGTGCTTCACCTACATGGAGGTCAGTCTCTCTTGGCTGGGGCACCTTCACATTGAAACCCAAAATTATCTCAGTGGCCACAGGCATACGAAATGTTGGAGAACAGTAGGCCGACTTCATCCTCATTTAGGATGATGATGTAGAGGTGGAGAATGCCAAACTCAGGATGACTATTCAGGAGCAGAACACGGAGATCCAAGACTTGTCACTCAATGTGGAGAGGGTCAAATGGATCATCAATTATTTGGAGTAGAGAAACAAGCAGCTTGAGGACCAGCATGAGATCATGGAGCTGCAAAACATCCGTGAGAATCGACAAGCTGCCCAACAAAGGACGATTGAGCTCACTACCTTGGAGCAAAATATCAAGAATGACCGTGAGTCCTGGCCAAAGTGGATCAAAATCCACCTGGAGAGGCTACTGGACAAGGCCGATCAGGACTTTGCCTTGCTGAGACACATGGCTTATCGTTACAGGACACGAAATATGAGTGCAAGGGCCCGAATAAGGAGCTTGAAGGCAAAATTAAGGAAAGAAACAAGAAAGGCAAAAGAGGCAAAAGAGCAAGATCAGCTTCAAATCTTGGCTGAGGCTTCCTTGGCCCATCATAACACCCCATAGAGAACCTCCAGCCCAAGTTTCAAGAAATTTGGGGAATTTTTGGTCACATGACAAATTTTTGGGCAAAACAGAGGGATTTTCTCCCTGTGGCGCAGCGCTAAAAATCTAGAGCTCCAAATAAGGAATGGTTTGCATTTTTTGATTCAACATGGAAAATCACGACTACTGGTGCCCAGACAAGAAATTTGGGCAAGATCTAAGTCTCCAGGAGGTCAAAAACACCCAAAAATGGCCTCTTTGCCCCTTTTTTGACACACAGGAAGCAGTCTTGGGAGAATGGAGATTTGGAGGGGCAAATGAGCACCAAATTCAAAAATTCTAGTGGGGTTAGAAATTAGACAGGGCAGGATTTCCAACAAGCCCACTTGAGCACATTTTGGACACCTGCAAGTGCCCCAAAATAGGCCCCAAAGTAGCGCGATGCACAGAGGAAAAATTGCCAAATTTGCTTCCGTTTCACGAATTTTCGATTCGCGACTTCTCCAAGTGGGCCCGCTCATCTACACTTTGGTTTTTTGGCACCAAAGGCGGCATTTAAAGAATTTTCTTTCTAGATGGACTTCTATCCAAGTGGCGAAGGAAGGCAACGGTCACCCAAGCCAAATGTCATGTTTGCAACGCTGCACCTGTAGCTGATGGTTGGCTCTTCATCTCCATTTTGTAATGATTCGAGTAACTCCCCAACCCTTGGGCGTTCTATCTCTTCATGGCACATTCTATATATTGTATGTAAACCATTTGCAAAGGGTTGGTTAGTTTGTAACTTTTGGGAGACTGTGGGAAAGAAACTCTGTTTCTTCACTGTGTATTTTTGACAGAGAATTAATGAAAGGCAACGGCTCTATTTCATGAGATTCTTGTGGTTGTGAGTGTAGCAAATGTGTCTCTTATGTTTTCATATGTATTTAGTTATGTTTCATAATTCAATTCATGTTCATTTCCAGTGAAATTTTCTGAGTGAGATTAGGTAGAATTCAATTTTATTGCTTTGCCTGTGGGAAAATTTCATGTTCAGTGTTCTTCTTCTGTTGAAAAGGATTCATGTTCCTATGCTTTTTTCACACTCCTCAATAATCTCTCCGTTCCGTGTTATTCCAAACTAAATTGCTACACTTTCCGCCTGCCTTTCCTCACGAAGTAATCTGTGCCTTTGTATTAAATTCTCTGTTCTTTGCTGACTGTTGGTCCCATACCATCCCAGAAGCTCGATCATTCATAAAAATTGTTTCTTGTATCCATATTCACTTACTAGCCTAAGATCAATATTTCATTGTAAGTCATCTCAGACCGTTTTTGCTTATCTATTCACTGAGCATGACTCGGAGAGAGCCCTCTCCTATTCTGGTAGGGCTAGCTACCAGACTGAGCATGGTTTGTGGTTACCCTGAATTTTTCCTTCCTTCAGCCTAGGGAAGATTTAGGTTCTAACATAGTGGCAACTCCATTGGGGACGAAAATTGTTTGCTTGAAGATTGTTTTGCCCCAGGACATATCTCAAGTTCAGATCTGATGGTTGATGGTGGACAACGATCAGATAGAAGATGGCTGAAATCATTCACCTGGCAACTCCATTCACTTAAGAACCCAGCAATCGGTGCTTCATGGTCACTCCACTAGAGGACTAACTCTTTCTTTGCGAAATGGAAGGATCTTACACAAAGTTCGGGTATCCAAAGTGGAATGTTATTCAGGTTCTACTATGCTTTCTTGTAAATTACTTCTTCGCTATTCTTGAAGCTGCCCTAAAAGTTTTTCAGAACTTCTTGTATGATAAAGGTGATCAAAATCTTCACTCGATCTATTCAAAAAGTGTAAATAGTGAGTTTCCCTTTGATCCTGGCCTCCTTACTTTTCATACATCTTATGATGATTCTCTGCAAAGTGATGAGCCTAAAGAAAACAAAACTGATCCCATAGCTCTTCTACATATCCCTACAGCTGTTATAATCCCAGATAGGTATAAACCTCTTGTTTTACCTTCTGTTCTTCATGATTTCCCCAAAAACTATGATCTATACTTGCCAAGATTTGACGGTGAATGTAAGAGTGTCAATGTTGAGCAACATGTGCAGAATGTTGAGACTTTTCTAGACCTTTTCGAAATTGATGAAGAAGATGTCAGTATAAGGCTTTTTGCTCTTTCTTTGCAAGGCAAAGTCAAGAGTTGGTTCAAAGCCCTGCCTGATGCGAGCATCACCAATTTACAGCAGTTCATCAAAGTTTTTCTTGACAGGTGGAGGATCGGACAGAACCTTTTCCTTATCGTAGAAGAGTATAATCAGCTGAAAAGATTGCCAGGGGAGACAGTACAACAGTTTTCAGCCAGATTTAATCAAGTTTATTATTCAATGCCGGTTGATATAAAAGCCACTCCTGGGTCTACTCTCTTGCACTACCCGGGTGCCTTTGATCCGGAAATGGAGTTTCATCTGAGAGAAAATAATGTCGCAACACTTGAAGAGATGCAGAACAATGCAGTAAATGTAGAGGCTCATTTGCTGATCAGAAGGGAAAGGTTGAAAGAAGAAGAGATGAAAAACGTGGATCCAGAGAAAACTACACCTTTAGAGGAAAAGCTTGACATTTTGGTGAGTGCAGTAGAAGAGATGGTGAGGAAAATGACTGCAAAAGATGAAAATGACATTCATGAACAAGTGGCTGATCCAAAACATTATGTTTCTTATCTCAGTAGTCATAAGGATTGTTTTCTAGATCATATTGGAGAAGAAAGACCTATTGATATGACATGTATGCTTGATGACGTGTTTTATACTGACGATTTGCCTCAGTTTGATCAGTATGATGATGATGATTATGCTCTCCAAACAGAAGCTAATCTTGCAGACAAATCAGCAGCTAGTTTATGGGATGAGGAAGTTCGCTTACAGCAGCTCGAGTACAGTGATCAACCGAGGCATATTAGCTATGGAAACGATGAGGAAAGTGCAGCAGATTTTGAAGTAAGTGAAGGATCTTTGCCTTTGTGCTTTGATTCATGTTAGTTCATCAGAGATAATTTCCATGCAATCAGACATCAGCTATCGACAAATCTTAATTTGGATCCTCTTGAGGGAGATGAAAACTTTGTTCCAGACTTCTTATATTCAGAGTTCCAGCCCCAAATGCCATTAATAGTTAGGTTGTACATGAAGACATAGAAGCTGGCTTATATGATCAGACGATACAAGAAGATTCCTTACCTCTCTGTTTTGAATCATTTTAGTTTTTGCGGGGTAAATTGCATAGTAAATCTTCAAATGGAAAGCTTGTAGGAAATCAACAATCTCTCAGTTTTAATGTTGAAGATGAGACAAATGGCAAAATTTTTGAGCAGGTCGTTAATAAGAAATCTTCCCCTGAAATGATTGATGAAATCATTTTGGATACAAAACCAGATTTGCAGCCACCAAACACAATTCAAGATCAGATTATAGATGAAGGTGAGGCAGCCAAAATACATGATTTAATGATGCAAGAGGATTATGTACCCTTGTGTTACGAAGCATTTCAGTTTATAAGGCAGAATCTTCATAATATCTCTAAAGAAAAGGATGAACAACTAATAGGATGTCATACAGTTTCAATAGATACATCACAGTAGTCTCGTCAAGTTTTTGATGATCCTTTTGCTCATGTGTTAGATTTTGTTTGCTGTAAAACTTCTTCTCCATCAGCCAACCAGGAGACAAAAGAGAATGTTGATAATCATCTGTTTCAAGGGTCACATTCATTGTCTTGTTTAACAGATTTTTCATTTCATAGCCCATACCAAAGTTTGCAGTCATATAAGGAGATTGATAAAGGAGGCTTGGGTTCTGTTTGGAATCAACAACAGAGTTTGGTTCTTCACGAAATTCAGGATCCTTTTGACCGCTTGCTGCAATCATCAGAGAAAGACAGTGTAGATGTGAGGAAAATTTTAATATCCAGCTATGAAGATTACCTGGACCAGAGTAGCAATGTGTTAATGGAAATCAATGGCGATGCTTATGAAGATCCTTTTGCAGTATTCTTGAATTCATCCAGCCAATTCATGCTTTGCAAGTTTGTTAGCGGGGAACTTGATTCCAAGTTTCCATGGGAGCTGCCTTTTGATTCTTCCATGTTCCTGCGCATCAAAAGCATTTGGGAAGAAATCAAATGTCAGCCATAATGCTCACTTGGTTGCATTGGCTGTTCCATCTCACTTGACTGAGTGATGGAAAGAGTAATTAGAGTAGGTTTGCTGAATAAGCTCAAATATGAGCATCTTTCCAGTTTGTTAGTTAGGATTTAGTCATGTCTGGTTTTATTATGGTTTTCAGTTTGAGTCTTCAGTCAGAGTTCATTTGCATAATGTCAGTTTCCATGTTTTGACTCCATAGCCCAATGGACGAAAGCACTGTCTGCTCACCCAAATATCTGCAGTTCTTGGCACCTCCAAGGAGCTGGAGTTGCCATCCCTATTGGAGCCAATGTTAGTGTCAGTCTTTGCAGCCTTCCTCCAGTGATCAAACATGCTCTTACAAAGTGATTTTAAGGTGTCAAGGTCAAATTTTGTCATTTCAGTGAGTCTTCAAGCAAAATTTGGTCACTAGGCATTAGGTCTAGGGTTTGATTTTACCCTTGTCAAAGTTGTCCAAATGACGTTCCATGTCACCATTCAACTGAGTGTACCATCATTCAAAGGCTTTTCATCATCATGTCAAGTTCCACTGGATCACTTTACACCTTGTTGATGCTTCAGTTGCGCCTAGGTAAGGTCATTTCCCTCTCCTAGGGTTTTGAAGGCAATTTCTCTTGGATGGACAAATCATCGGAAAAACTTGTATCCTGATGTTCATACACCTTCCCCTACCCTTAAAGTACCTTATCAAACACTTCCCATCACTGAGATCCCCAAAATTCCTCATTTTCGCACAAACCCTAGTTTCTTGCTACAACTTGGCAATTTTCTAGGTTGGACCTGTGTTTTTCCTTTTTCGACCTCTTTCCCTCACTCAATCTCTAATATTACACTTTCCTCTACTTCCTAACATCCCTCCCTACTTCCAAAAATTTCCTCAAGAATTTAGAAACTCCCTATCCCCTTCATTTCGCTTCATTTCGACAAATCCCTTGTTCCACACATTGGGATAAGTTTCACTCAAATGAGGTTTTTGAGCAATAAAAGATGAATTTTGGAAAACCGAGAGAGTTTTTTCTCCAAAAAATTCCAAGGAAGAAAAACCTCCTTCACTTTTTACACAGGTTTCATGGTTTTGGAGAAATGTCAAAAATATAGTTTCCGCAGGAGAATTGATGCACCTCTGAAGTGACCTTGGGAAAATCACATTTTCTCCTATCTCAGTTGGCCCAATGACTTGCTTGATACATCAAATGATAACTATACACAAATATATTTCCAATGAGCTACCATGAGCTCAATTTGGATTTGGGGAAGGCATTCAAAAGTTGATTGTAACAGCAATCTGCCTTTAGGCAGCCTCATTTGACACATTTTGGCCAGTCTTGGGAGATTTGATTTTTGACAGGGCAAATGAACTTCAAATTGAACAATTCTAGCTGGGTTGAAAAGAAGACTCAAAGAAATTTCCAACGAGCTATCCTGCACCCAATTTGGACACTAGGAAGGCCTCCAAAAGTCACCTAGAAAAGGGCACAACGCACATAGGGAGCGCGGCGCACTGGGAGAAATTTTCTAGTGTAAATTTACACTGGCGCGACGCACATGGGAGGCGCAGCGCACAGGGCTAAAAGGCTTGAATTTCATTGAAATTTGCCTCCAAATTTCCAGGTAGGGTCTAAATCATGGCTTTCTCATCAAATTTTATGGATGATATGGTGGTTCTTGGCTATGTTCAATTGCCACAAAACTCATAAGACCAACCACTAAAAAAACATCAAAACCATGGTGGCTAGGGTTGCATAATTGAGGTATTGAGGCCAAGGTTCTGTTTTCCTACCATTTTTCTCTCTCCTACAATTTTTCCCTATCCTCCCTTTCTCATTTTTCCTATTATCCCCACCCTAAAATACTACCAAACCCTATCCCCTATCCCTCCTCTTATTTGTCAACATAACACCCCAAAACCCTACCTTGTAAAAACCCTGAAACCCTACCCTATCAAATACCCAAACCCCCTACATATCCCTAAAAAAACTACTCCCCATAACCCCTATTCCAATCACATTACTCCCCTCCTAATACTCCCTTTTTCATTGTTCCCCTTGGTGGCAGATATCACAATAAAACCTAGTTTCACACCATCACCAAAAGGGCAGCCCAAGTACAGTACACACAGCAGTCATGGCATCACAACATTCATCAGAGTATGATATGGAGACAAAAAGTGACTCATCCTCAGAAGAGCAGGCTACTAGTAGACATCACGAAAGTGGTAAACATGTTAGGGATGAGCCCACTACCCTCACTGAATTAGAAGCATGCCCTCTTGCCATGTCATGTTTCCAGCACCTAGCATGTTTTGAATTTTGTCAAAGGGTGGCTAATGTTAGAGTTCATCATGAGTTGGCCCGTATTTTTGTGCTTCACCTACATGGAGGTCAGTCTCTCTTGGCTGGGGTCACCTTCACATTAAAACATGAAATTATCTCAGTGGCCACAGGCATACCAAATGTTGGAGAACAGGAGGCCGACTTCATCCTCATTTAGGATGATGATGCAAAGGTGGAGAATGCCAAACTCAGGATGACTATTAAGGAGCAGAACACGGATATCCAAGACTTGTCACTCAATGTGGAGAGGGCCAAATGGATCATCAAGTATTTGGAGTAGAGAAACAAGCAGCTTGAGGACCAGCATGAGATCATGGAGCTGCAAAACATCTATGAGAATCGACAAGCTACCCAACAAAGGAGGATCGAGCTCACTACCTTGGAGCAAAAGATCAACAATGACCGTGAGTCCTGGCTAGAGTGGATCAACATCCACCTAGAGAGGCTATTGGACAAGGCCGATCAGGACCTTGCCTTGCTGAGACACATGGCTTATCGTTACAGGACACGAAATATGAGTGCAAGGGCCCGAATAAGGAGCTTGAAGGCAAAATTAAGGAAAGCAACAGGAAAGGCAAAAGAGGCAAAAGAGCAAGATCAACTTCAAATCTTGGCTGAGGCTTCCTTGGCCCATCATAACACCCCATAGAGAACCTCCAGCCCAAATTTCAAGAAATTTGGGGAATTTTTGGTCACATGACAAATTTTTGGGCAAAACACAGAGATTTTCTCCCTGTGGCGCGACGCTAAAAATCTAGAGCTCCAAATAAGGAATGGTTTGTATTTTTGGATTCAGCATGGAAAATCATGACTACTGGTGCCTATACAAGAAATTTGGGCAAGATCTGAGTCTCCAGGAGGTCAAAAACACCCAAAAATGGCCTCTCTGCCCCTTTTTTGACACACAGGAAGCAGTCTTGGGAGAATGGAGATTTGGAGGGGAAAATTAGCTCCAAATTCAAAAATTCCAGTGGGGTTAGAAAGTAGACAGGATAGGTTTTCCAACAAGCCCACTTGGGCACATTTTGGACACTTACAAGTGCCCCAAAACAGGCCCCAAAGTAGGACAATGCATAGAGAAAATGGCGCGGTGCACAGAGGAAAAATTGCCAAATTTGCTTCCGTTTCGCGAATTTTCGATTCGCAACTTCTCCAAGTGGGCCCGCCCATCTACACTTCAGTTTTTTGGCATCAAAGGTAGGATTTAAATCATTTTATTTCCATATGGACTTCTATCCAAGTGGCGAAGGAAGACAAACGGCCACCCAAGCCAAATTTCATGTTTGTAATGCTTCACCTGTAGCTGATGGTTGGCTCTTCATCTCCATTTTGTAATGATTCGAGTAACTCCCCAACCCTTGGGCGTTCTATCTCTTCATGGAACATTCTATATATTTTATGTAAACCATTTGCAAAGGGTTGGTTAGTTTGTAACTTCTGGGAGACTGTGGGAAAGAAACTTTGTTTCTTCACTCTTTATTTTTGACAGAGAATTAATGAAAGGCAGCGACTCTGTTTCATGAGATTCTTGTGGTTGTGAGTGTAGAAAATGTGTCTCTTATGTTTTCATATGTATTTCGTTATGTTTGATAATTCAATTCATGTTCATTTCCAGTGAGATTTTCTGAGTGAGATTAGGTAGAATTCAATTTTATTGCTCTGCCTGTGGGAAAATTTCATGTTCAGTGTTCTTCTTCTATTGAAAAGGATTCATGTTCCTATGCCCTTTTCAAACTCCTTAGCAATCTCTCCGTTCTGCGTTATTCCAAACTAAATTGCTACACTTTTCGCCTATCTTGCCTCACGAAGTAATTTGTGCCTTTGTATTAAATTCTCTGTTCATTGCTGACTGTTGGTCCCATACCATCCCAGAAGCTCGGTCATTCATAAAAATTGTTTCTTGTATCCATATTCACTTACTAGCCTAAGATCAATATTTCATTGTAAGTCATCTCAGACCATTTTTGCTTATCTATTCACTGAGCATGACTCAGAGAGAGCCCTCTCCTATTCTGGTAGGGCTAGCTACCAGATTGAGCATGGTTTGTGGTTACCCTGAATTTTGCCTTCCTTCAGCCTAGGGCAGATTTAGGTGCTAACACCACCTCTATGTTAGAATCTAGTATGTTTCATTGAATATGTATGCAAGTTTCTGTTATCTTGGTGGCAGAGAGTTGTCATCTTGTCTAAGCATTAGGAAATAGATTTATAGACCTTTTTACTGGGTGCAGCCGGCCATCACACGGTCTTGTGCATCTGCTGGTGTGGTCAGTATTCTCCATGTTTACTTATTCCTAAAACTATGAGTAATTGTTGGTTTAAAGAATTGTAGTCTAGGGGTGTTCACCCATGTCTGGGGTTAAGCATAGTAGAAGTGGTTATCTAGCTTGAATATGCATCATTCCTTCCATTCATCCACCTGTTTCAAACAATTTTGTTCAGTTTTTAATGTTCCCGAGCATCTCTAATATACAACCTAGGAGATTTTCTTGGGGTGATAATAGGTACCATCATAGATGAAGGGGCTTCTATGAGTATCCTTTCCTTAACTGCCTGGAAAGCGCTTGCTTCGCCATCACTTTTGCCTGAGATGTGAAATCTGACAGGCTTCGACAAAGGAACTAGTTGACCGTTAGGGATCCTTCCAAATTTACCTATAACTTTGAGAAGGAAAACCGTTTATCTTAATGTAATGGTAGTCCAAGGACCTTTATATTACAATCTACTCCTTGGGCGCGACTACAATTATAGCATGGGAGCTATTGTTTCCTCACTCTTTCGAGTGATGTGCTTTCTGCATGAAGGCAGAGTGGTCCAGCTCGTAGACCAGCTTTCATTCCCTGGTTCACACATAGCTAATAGTCAAATGCCATCCCTAATAGGTCTTTTTGCACACAGAATGTCTCATCAATCTCCAGTCCATCCACCTGATGAGCGCGAGTGATTTGGCGGTTGTGACTGAAACTCAGGGGGCATGCACCCTGGCCTACTTCGGCATGAAAACTTTAGGTATAGGGTAGGTTTCCGTGGGGGATATATGACTGGTCTGACACACCCATCCGTTTATGAAAATGGGATTAGACTGGAATAAGATACCTATATCAGAAGGTATGCCTTTCCCAACAGTGCAAATGTTTTATCTGCAAATTGAAGGGTAACCTGGAAACTCTACTTCGCTGTACCTGGGGGCATGCAAACCTTTTTGCATGAAAGTGAAAAGTGACCATTTATTTTCTTAGTTTGTCAATTCTTAGCTCTTTAAACTCGTAGGATTGGTCATTCCTAGCTTACATAATGAAAGGATCCGGAGCAAAATTTTGAATGGGGCAAGCTCCCTAAAAAATGAACCTATCGATGAGACATCCTTATTATACGACTGGCACGAGCAGTTTTATATGAAGTTCAAGCTCATTAAAAAATAAACCTAGTGATGAGCATATGTTCCACCAGAGTTTAAGCTCGTTAAAAAATGAACCCACCTTTGGTAAATAACCATTGCGATCACATTATTATCTGTTTTTGAGCCTTGGTTGTGTTCTTACCATCACCTCCACTCTTTTTTAGCTGATCATACACCTCCATTTGATTGTTTACCCCTTTTGAGGAACAATTGCGACAAGTGATCCTATTAGCCACCTTATTTACACTGCCGTGATTGAAAAGTTCCAAACATTACTTGGAACCAGCTTCTATTTGAAAACATCACTCGTTCCTCAAAAAACGAGTCTCCTTTAAGCTCTTTTCATCTGACTCGTAAAATATGAAAATATTGCCGAGAAATTGGCCTCTCCAGCTTGTTAAAGTGATTGGAAGTGCCATCCTTCCTTTAGATTTTAATATTTTTGGACCTGAGGGATTATTACACAAAAAGATCGAGCGTTTGTCTTGATTCGGCTCGTTAAAACTATCGAAAAGTCATTCATTTTGCATTGTTTTATACTTTTTTGGACTTAAGGGATTGTATTACAAAAAAGGAATATTGGAGTTTCCTTTCCCTCTCTTTTCAAACTCTCTAAAATTGAAAAGAACCGAGTTATCCTTGTCATTAAACTTGTTAAAACAATAGCGACAAACTTGTCCATTCAGACAAGAGCGAGTTTCACTGTCGCTAGGCTCGTTAAAACATAGCAACGAGTTTGCCTGAAGGGCAAATTATAGAACAAGCATATGTTATCCTCCTAAAGCTTGAAAAAAATAAAGAGATACTGGTCAGAAATGACTGGGAAAAATTGGGAAGAAAACTTGAAGAAACTTTATTGGTAGCAGGTCGCTCTTGAACATGACACTTTCACTCCATCACCATGATTGAGTCGGGTTGGGTTATTCTGTTCACCGGTCATATCACCATTGGTCCACCGCACCATCCACTTTTGGGGTTAATGCTACCAATCCATTTCAGTGTCGCCAATATGTTCAAGAGAAGTCGCTCAGAGAATTCACCTACCCAGCTTGTGTCTCATCCGCTGCAATACGCTCACGCTTCATTATTTCATGACTGCCACTCTGAACCTTGTATCATTAGATCGTTTTCACCTCCACAAAATCATTTGATCCATTCTGTGTCGTAGATGTGGGATTCATTAATGCCCTCCTACGACGGGTCACTTCTTGTCGACATCAGCTCATTATCCAAGAAGTCGACCTAGGAACAACCCTTTCAGTTCTTTGAAGCTTGCATGCCTCAATGGCAAGTTTCCCACTTTCGGCGACAGGTTTACATTAATGGCCTTCGATCTAAAGATTTTGCATGGTGTTCGACATCGACTCATGTATTCACACCATGTGGATTGTATTGCAGTACCTTGAGGGTCATCATCATCATCGGTGATTCCTCTCGCGCCTGTTAACAGCTTACATCATTGGCTGGTAATCAGGCGATGTCTTTCCATGTTCGACATCAAAACATCTTTTCACATGGACCGACTTGTACTTTCGGGTGAAGATTGAACGAGTTTTGAAGACCCCAGATCTAGTTTCATCCATCCAAGCTGCGATATATTCAGGAAAATAAAGACATCAAATGTACATCATTTCTACACAGATAATCATCCAAACCAAAGGATGATGGCTCTACCAGAATCATCGGTCTGCTACACAGACGGTTGTCTGTCCTATGTACATGAAAATGAATTTATAAAGCTGAGCATGGGAATGCCCGCCTCAGCTAGATCATGAAAATATTATGAAGATAATGTATTGTATTGTATCTTATTACAGGTCACCTTCCAGTTCGAAAAACCTTGGATCCTCATAATAAAGCATTTCACCCGAAATCAAAAAGATTTACGACCTCATGCTTTAGGGGGCAACAATTATAGACATATTTGGGCACTGCAACCCCAATCATATATGTCCATAAACCAAGGGCTTCTAAGTCCCTAAAAGTGTTGTTTCATACCATAAAGGAGCAAGGTCAGCTAATTACATCATCTCCCAGAAGTTCTCCATGAAAAACTACTCAAAACTGGTCAAAGCAGGACCATACAGACTGCCAAGTGCTAAGGGTGTGATGTATCTCACCCACCACATGCAAAAAGTGTGATGCATACTGGAAAGCCCTTCTGTAGGGTGTGATGAGCAAGAGCAGAAAAATGGCACAAGCAGTTTGCTAGGTGGTGACCCTGAGAATCGTTTAGAAGCTGCTCATTTGACACTTTCCTCTCTGAATTCGCCCAAGGATGAGTAAGAGATCATGAAATCTCCAAGTGGAACCAAGAACTATCAGAGAGATGACACTAATCAAAATCCCAGAAGCTGACTCACCCCCCTGCAAACATCTATATATGGATCCCTCATCCCAGAGATCAAAAGGTTGGAATTTTGTAATTTGCAAGGAAGTGCTGTTGGTTTCTCTTTGAAGACATTGTTGGGTGATCTTGCTTTGTATGAGGTGAAGAGGGATTTCATGCTGGGAGGATGGCACTGGGTTAGACCAAGTGGTTGTAATCCTCTCTTCTACTACTTCTATCAATAAAGCTATTTGAGTTTTCCTCCATATTCTTGTATATCTCTGAATCTTGTATTGATATATGCATTTGTATGGTCAATATATATCTGATCCTGTGATAGATCTCTATCCTTTGATGGTATTATGCTGCTTTGACTCTACAGGTGCTCTTTGAAGTGGGACAAGTAAGGAAGGAGTGGCGAGATTCTGTCAAAGGGGAAAGGAAACAAGCAAGGAGCCAAGAAAAAGATTGAGTTTGGTACTCTCTGCTTCTTTCTCATCTATCTTTCGTAAAGGAAAACACAAGTGACTTTAGTTTGTTTGTTTCTAAGATAGCTACCCGTCTTAGTGGGACTATCAGCTCTGAATAGACACTAGTTTTCCCGATAACAGTTGTATGCCGATACCTCCATTCCTTTGCATGCCCACCAAAACGCATCACGACTTTATTGCATACCTTCGTGCCCATCGAAATGCATTATGGTTTTATTGCATAACCTCTTTCCATAGAAATGCATTATTACTTACCTTCATACCCATTTGAAATGCATCATGCCCACCGAAATGCATCATGATACCATTGCATACCTTTTCATTTCGTTGTATCATTTTTAACTTTACATTTCATTGCATCATTTTTTTAGTATGCGCTTGGTTATGTCCCCATCGAGACTCATTATTTTGATTTTTGTGACTTGTATCATTTACATTGTGTGCTTTGCATTGTTTTTAATTTAATTTTAAAATGACCCTTGAATGGTCATGTTTAAAATTAAATTTTATGATACTAAACTTTGCTATGTTTTTGTAGGTCAATCAAGGGCTTCAGTGTTAAGCCTTCTATTTTCAATCCATTTGCTTTAAGAAAATTACTAGGATTAATGTAATAGGTTTTTTTTTTTTTTTTTTTTTTTTAATGATATTAAATGATGGTATAGGGAATGTAGGATTAATGTGATGGGTTTTTAGGATTTTAGGAATGTAAGAATGTAGGAATGTAGGATTAATGTATGATTTTATGATATGAAATGTCAGAAAGGGTAATTAATAGGTGATGATAGTAGTGGTGATAATAATGAAGGTAGGAATAAATGCATATCAAGTACTAAATTAGTCTAAACAACCTCTAGAATTAAAAAAAAAAATTGAAATTTCAAGGTCAATTTTTTTTTACTTACTGTACTTGTATTCCCATAAAATATTTGATGTTAATGATATCTTCTAGTTAAATGATAGTTTAAAATGTCTTTGATGACTCTTCCAGGATATAATGCAATGTAGAGACTTATTTCTGCTTCATGTTTTCGCATCTGATATTGATTCAAGATCTTTGAATGTTGATGTTGTTCAGGTCCCTTCTGTAGTTTGTAATTGATGATTCAGGTCCCTTCTGACATGTATTTTCGTATGTTGCATCTTTCATATAATACATGTTTCTCCTACATAATAATATCTTAGGTCCCTTCTACACAATATTTTCAATGATGTATTAGGTCCCTTCTGACATGTAATTCAAGTTCCTTCTGCAATTCAACTGCTCAAACTGAGTTCCTTTTGCATAGTTTTATTACAACTTTCCCCTTGCTTATGTTAAGAATTGTCCTCAAGTCTTATATATGTTGGAGGATTATTTCTGAAAAATCAAACAGAAGTAAGAGTAAAACAGGATAGAAAATTCATACAAGCTAAACTAGTTGGCTTTCCTATATGAATTTGAGTTTGCTTTGTGCGAGTTTCCTAGATTTTCACAAGCAAACTTATATATATCTATCTATATATATATATATATATATATATCTATATATATATATATATATATATATATATATATATATATATCTATATCTATATCTATATCTATATCTATATATATATATATATATATATATATATATATATATATATATGCTGTTCCATTATTTCCATATCAGTGTCTATTGAAATTCTTTTCATAAAATCCTCTTTATTTATAGGCTTATTGTAGACTTTAATCTTATGTCCATTAGCTAAAAATGAAATAGATGCTTCATCAATTGTTTTTATTTTGAGAGCTCCATTATCAAAGATGTATTCTATCTCATATGGCCCCAGCCAATGAGTTGTAAACTTTGCCTTGAAATATTTGAACTTGGAGTTAAACAATAATGCCCAGTCTCCCTTATTGAATTTTCTATTCTTGATAAATCGATCATGCCATTTTATTCTTTGATGCTGCACAAGAGATGTGTGCTCGACTGCTTGCTGTCTTATTTCATCCAATTGATTGAATTCCATGACTCGCTATTGTTTTGCTTCAAATAATTCTATTCCCAACTTTGCTGCTAGTTTGAATGTGTGTATTTGAAATTCTATGGGTAACATGACTTCTTTTCCATACACCAACTGATATGGACTAAACCTAATTGTTTTCTTCCATGTTATCCTATATGCCGATAGTGCATCTCTCAATTTCTTTGACCAGTCCTTTCTGTTCATTTATACAATTTGTCATGATATTCTCTAGGACTTTTCTTGTTGACTCCACTTTTCTGTTTGCTTGACGATGGCATGGAGTTGATTTTCTATGTTTGATTTTGTACTTCTCTGTAAGATCACGAACAAGTTTGGAGGTGAACTGTGTGCCTTGGTCAGTTACAATCTGTCTCGGTACTCAAATTTGACAAATATTTCCTCAAAGAGGAGTGTAACTATAGTGTCTTTTGTTGCTCTTGCTACTACCTTTGCCTCAACCCACTTAGTAACATAATCAGTACATACGAAGATGTAGTTTTTTCTGTTTGAAGGTGGATTTATTGGTCCCACAAAGTCTAGAGCCCATTTCTCAAATGGCTCTATGAGTACTTGTGGCTTTAGTGACATTTCATATGATATTATTTGCCTTCCTATTCTTTGGCAGCTGTCACACCTTTTGACATAAGCTTTGGAATCCTTGAAGATTGCTAGCTAGTAGTAGCCAAGTTTCAGCACCTTGTGGGATGTTTTCTTGTCTGCAAAATGACCACCACATGGCTCGTCATGACATGCTTTCAAAATATCTAATATTTCATCTTCTCTGACACATTTTCTTATTATCAGATCAGAACTAATATAAAAGAGATCACCACTGACCCAGCCATATCTAGCACTTTCCGTAATTATTTTTCTTTTTTTTTTGTTTATTTCTGAAGTGGGATGGTAATTTTCCAGAAGATAAATAGTTTTCTATATCTGAAAACCATGGTGTTTTGACAGCTATTGCAAACATATGTTCATCTGGGAAATTATCTGAAACAAGATTTGGATCACCAGGTGTATGAAGCCTTGAAAGAAAGTCAGCTACTTGATTATCTTTACCTGGTCGATCTTGAATTGTAATGTTAAATTCCTGCATTAACAATATCCATCTCGTAATTTTTCCATTTGTGATTTCTTTATTTATGAAGTATCTAATGGATGAATGGTCTGTGTGAATGAATACTTGATATCCTATTATGTAATGCCTGAATTTATTAACTGCATGTCCTACAACTAACATCTCTTTTTCTGTAACTGTGTAGTTCAATTCTACTGGTGTTAAGTTTTTACTTACGAAATATATATCATAATTAAACTGGTTTTCTGTTTTTTCCAAGTGTTGCACCTATAGCTGTATCAGATGGATCAGTGGAGATATGAAATGGAAAAGACCAATTTGGTCCTTGAAGAATGGGGGAAACTGACAATGTTTTCTTTCAATAATTGAAATGCATTTTGATAATGATTTGTCTATTGGAATTCAACATCTTTTGCAAGTAATTTGAATAGAGGCAAAGCTATTTTACTAAAATTTTCAATAAATATCCTATAGTAACCTGCATAATTCAAGAAACTTCTTACTTCCTTTTGAGTTGTAGGTGGCATTAAATTCATAATGACTTGTATTTTTGTGGGCTCCACCTTAATTCCTGATGAACAAATATGGTGTCCCTACACTATCCCTTCTGTTAACATCATGAAGCATTTTTCATTACTTAGGGATCTCTATGTATCTTTTCAAAAATTTCTCAAGATTTTTCAAACAATAGTCAAAGGTGTTTCCATATATAGTGAAATCATCCATATAGACTTCTACACATTCATGGATTAAATCAATAAATATTGCAAGGACTGTTCTTTGGAAAGTAGCAGGTGCATTACATAACCCAAAATGAAAAACATTATATGCATATGTTCCCCATGGAAAAGTAAATGTTGTTTTGTCCTGGTCTTCCAATGCTATCCTAATCTGATTATAGCAACTAAATCCATCTAGAAAAGAAAAGAACTTCTTTCCAGCTAATGAATCTAGCACCTGGTCAATAATTGGTGGCGGGAAATGATATTTTAATGTGGCTTTGTTAAATTCCCTATAATCTACACATATTCTCCACTTCCGATTTTTCTTTGGCACTGCCACTAAGGGAGAAACCCATTGACTGTCAGAAATAGGATAGATGAATCCAACTTGTAACAGGTTCTGTAATTCTTCTTTTACTATTTCCTTCATCATGGGGTTCATCCTCCTTTGAGGTTTCCTTACTGGTTTGATATGATAATGAGTATAAATGTGGTGGATACATGTGTTTGGATGAATCCCCTACATATATGTGTAATCCCAGGAAAAAGCTTTTGAGTATTTCTATAACAATGCTATTACCTCTTGTTCTTGTGACAATTGTAAGTTATTACCAATATTCAAATTCTTTCTAGGATAAATTTTAATGATTTTACTTTTTGAATTGGTAATTGAGTTAACAGGAAAAATATTTTTGAATGAATCTTGCAATGATTGAATTGTGCAATTTTCCTGAAAACAGTGATTCAAAAGATTAGCTGCAGCATCATACTGAGTTACTCTAAGCTGCTATGAAATATCTGGTTCTGAGATGAAAAGGTCTAATAGATCCTCATTTTCTTCTTCTTCTCTAAGGTCAAAGACTTGGTTAATACTAATAACTGATTTAGTTTTATGTTGTTCTTGTCCTTCAAGCCATGATAATACAGAAGGTGCTTGTGCTGGAGAATAAAGTATGATGTGTTTCCTTTCATCCCCATGTGTAATAATCATACTTCCCGATCTACATCCAATAAAGGCACATGCAGTGGCTAACCACGGTCTACTTAAAATTAGAGGATGTCCTCCTAAATTTGTTTTTGGCTGCAAAATGAGGAAGTCTACAAGATACTCCCATGAATCTAGAGAGACAATGATATCTTCTAATATTCCATCTGGTACAACCTTAGATCTCGTTACTAGCTCTAAAATGGTAGTATTAGATCTAATGTTGTTTAAGTTTAAATTTTTCATAGTCTCTGTAGTAATAACATTTATAGATGCTCCCAAATCTATTAAATTGTTTGGAACTGAAAAATTATTAATTGAAATAGTAACCATAGGGATACTAGGGTCAATATATTTTTCAACTGTTGTCTTTGTGGCTAGTTTTCCAATGACCTGGATTGTAGTAGGATCCTTTTTTTTTTTACCATTTTTCTTGATGCATAAATCCTTTATCGTTTTTGCATAAATTGGAATATCTTTTATTGCCTGTAACAAAGGAATTTTGACATAAGCATTTTTCAATTCATCCAAAATATCAAATTCAGGAAGAGATATTTGAATTTTCTACTCTACTAACCTCTCTATATTGGGTGGTGTTTGAGTTATTATAGTTTTTCCTCTCTGACTTTGATTTTCTGAATGTGATGTTTCAGGTTGTTCTCCTTGTTCAGTTGGTTATTCTATGATCCGAGGATAATTTTATGTAATACTTTCACAGACCTTAAATGGACATCCTTTATGGGAAGAACGGAGTATGTTGGAAAGTTTGTTGCTTCTTCCACATTGTATGCAAATTTATCTATTTTGTTACTCGGATTTTGTACTGGTCGAGCTGGTAGTTGAGTTGGTCTAGGTTGGTTCAAAGGCAGCTGAAGCTGTTGCGGTTGAGTTAGTAATGGTGCAGAATTTTGTTGTGGAAATGGCATGGGTTGCAGATACTTTTGGAATTGTTGGTATGGAAATGGCTGTTGATATTGTTGCTGGTATTACTGTTGGTATTGTCGAGGATACATTTTTTGAGGTGGCTGGTTTCCATAACTATATCCTCTCCAACCTTGTGTAGGTTGGTTTTGATATTTTTGTGGAGGCTAAGCTTTCCACAACATTGGGGTATTCTATGAACTTTAAGGAGGATACTGATAGTTTTGTTGAGGGAATTGATGAGGAATCCTTGGCTGCCAAGGTCTTCTTGGTGAAAATTAGTAAATACCATCTATCCCTTGTACTTCTTCGATTGGATTCATTTACAATTCTTTCAACTTTAGACAATTTTCTGTTGAATGGTTTTCTGTGCAAAGGCCACCATACCTAAATACTATCCAAATGACATTCTCTTAATGGGTGTTTCTTCCTACACTTGGGACAAAATATTGCTAAGATTTGATCTTGTTCTTATTTCTTTTTGTTAGCTTTCAAAACATCTACTTGTGTCCCTAATGTGCTTAGAAGATCAGTTTTGAAGTTTTCCAGCAAGCTCCCTATCTCTGCTCTTGTTACCCCTCCTGTTGTTGACTTTGAAGCTTTTGAACTAATATCTCTCCTTCCAATTTTTGATCTTCCTCTAGAATATTTTTGACATAGTTCTGCAATTTCATTAAATGGAAAGTTTGAAATATCACCCTTGCCCATTACATTCAGAATGTCAAGATATTCATCTCTTATACCTTTAAGAAATATTGTACGGATGGTATCGGGGTTCAGAGAGTGTTGTTTAGATTTTTGAAGATTGTAGAGAAATCTTTCCAAATACTCTTCTAAACTTTCATCTTCTTGTTGTGTCATTCTAAAAACATCCTCTTTCGAGTCTCTAGGCCTACAATAGGCTTGATAATTTTTAAGAAATATTTTATTCATGTCATCCCAGGAAGTGATTGTATGTTCTCGTAAACCCATAAACCATTTTAATGCTGCTGCTTTCAAAGTAGTAGGAAAGAGGCGAAGCTTGTGTGTGTCATTTGTGTATCCATAAGTTCTACATAAGATATTGAATTTAAACATAAATGAGTTAGGATCTTATATTGACATTCCATAAAAGTTAGGCAACATAGAAGGTGGACTTCTTTTCATTTTCACTTCTCCTAATATTTCTCTTTTATCTAATATTAGAAAGACAAAATTAGCTTCTCGATCATTAATGTTTTCTTGTTCGTTATCATGTAGTCTTTTTTTATCATACTTTATTTTTCTTTCTTCTTCTCTTTTTCTTTTAGCTTCTCTTTTTTCCTCTTCCTCTCTTTGTCTTCTCGTTTTCTTCTGTTGTTTTTCATATTGAAGTCTTTGTTCTGGAGTGAGGACAGTGGATCCTTGCCCTTCTTCTATCATAGTTTCAACTATTTCTATAGCAATTCGAGATTCAACTTGCTGTTTTTTTTCGAAAATAGGTTGATCTATTGTTCAAGAATGGGCTGATCATTTGTTTAAACTTTTTCCTTGTTTCCTTTTGTTTTTCTACAGTTGTTGTTTCTTTTGGGGTTTGTTTTCTTTTTACTTCCAAGGCTAACAAGGTTTGTCATTTAATTAAAGTCAATCTTTGTCATGGTCTTTATTTTTCTTCTAATTCCTCTAGAGTTGGTTTACCAGCAACTGGTGTAGTTTGTCCTGATGGTCCTATCTCTATGGATGGGGGGTTTTGTTTAATAAATCTACCTTTATGATCGCTATCTCTTGGCATAAGGAAACATAACTAAAAGAAAACTAAATTTTTGTTGTTTTTGTTTGTATTTGTATTTGTTATATTTTGCTTTTATCCTCTAATTGACTATGTTGATGAATGCTTCCTCGACAATGACACTGTTATAGCAAAACCAGACCCTGATAGGCTGCTAATTAGGAAGACTTTGAGTAACTATTTCAAACCAATCCTTTGGCTGAGGCTTAGCCTCCTCAACTTGAGAGGGCTCCCTCACTAGGTTAAAGATTTTAATTTAAGGATTAGATGGCTAACTCTATGGAAAAATCAAACAAAAAGGTATAAATGGTTGAAATTCCAATCAACAAACATCCATTCGGGAATGGAGTCGAAATATGTTTCAGTACACCAGAAAGATCAACTCAACATGGAAGTCAGGCATAAAGAGTCTTAATATATCAGCAAAATAGAGTCATAATGCAAGGAACACAGCTCATAAACACATGAAGGAAGTTAGAGCATTATCAATGAATTATAAGTAACATGTGCTCATACCATTGTAAGTAGGTAGATAAAGAGAGCCATGAGAAAATCAAACATTAAAACTCTCTGAATCCTGAGTAGTGAAGCCAAAATCTCTGTATTAACATAAAAACACACATTCTCTTACAATAACACAGTATGCTTGTTTCTTTTTAAAATTTCCAACCCTGAGGCATTCCACCTCTTGTCCTTTATAGAATTATCATTACAATCTTGGATTCCCTGATCCAACATGAGGGGAATTCGAATTTCCTATTTTGACACCTATTCATACCTAAAACAGACTATTAATTACAAGTAGCAGTTATCTAACAGTCTTAGAGTCCTAATACAATTAGGAGTACAACTCCTCATTACGATAGTAACAACTTAAACTAGGAATTAAATTCGATACTTGACAGTTGTTCCTCCTTAACTTCGACCTTGGTGATGTCCTGTTGTGGCCAGCAACAACCCCCGTTATTATTTAGTTTTATCACTAATACTAAATAAGTGGGGACCCTTATTCAAAAATTAAAAAAAATCGATTAATGCATGTATTTCCTTTTTCAATAAAACTTACTATCATAAACTTAGGAGAATACCCTCAAAAACCTAAAAAGACTTAATTTTTATGATAAGTTAGAAGGAAATCACTCCTTAAAGCACGTCGCATCGCAAAAAGGGTAAAGGATACCTTCTCACAAGCAGAATTATAAAAATGCGAAATTGCGATGCGAAGTCACGCATGGAAAAACCTCATCGCATCGCATGCCTTAAACCTCACCTACGCTGAAGTGCCTTAAAACGCCAATATGCGATGGCGCATCTTGCGAATCACATTTCACAGAAAACACATTAATGAATGCTTGCCACACTTAAAGGAACTGTGATTTGCGATATTATGATCTTGCGATCTTGCGATACTGCGATCTGCGATATTGCGAAGCAAATCGCAAAATCGCTTTATCGCAGATCTTTCCAGCCCGTCGTTCAAGAAAGATTTTTCCCTAAACCAAGGCCTGGTTATGCGCATTTATGTTAATTAATGAGTTAGTTGGCAATCATTAATGAGATATGGTTTTGTTATTATCAAGGAGCCAGTTCACGTAATGTGATATATTTTATATATTTTCCGCATTTAAAGCTTTCTCGTCACCTTTTATTATAATCATTCTCACCTCATTTGTAAACTGCAAGAGAAAAGAACTGAGAAGTATATAGAGCAAAGAACAAGATATTATGGGAAAGAAGGGTAAAGCTCCTAGTTTTGAAGATAAAGAGATGGCTCCCTTATATACAGACACCACCTGCAACAAAGACGTCGATATCACTACTTGGGAAGGCATGTATAGTTTACTTGAGGAAGAAGATCCCAAGGTAATGGAGGTAACGACCGCTGCAGACTCACACGGGTCTTCTGAGGCATTTATTACAGATCTAGCATGTTCATTCTTGCACAGGATAGCGGCAAGACCCAAAATTCTCCCGTATACGGACATGGTTAAATGGATACTAGATAATGCTAATATCACAAACTGACATTTCAAGACTCAGGGTCAAGGAATCATTGGCTCTTTCACTACACAAGCTCTGAAGCTCATGTATCATTTACCAGAGCCACAGGTGACTTATAATAAATAGTTCATAGAAAAGTTCGCTAAAGAAAATGAAGATCTAGCAAAATGCACCAAGAACTGGTCAAAAAGGGATAAACCACTAAAAAAGGATAAGCATGGTATGTATAGTATTGGTTCTCTCACCTCCCATATTGCTTTGCTGCTGCTATGCTCTTTAGACTTTTTGGAAGGCTAGACATTAACAAATTTTCATCCGAATGGCTACCATTATTGGATGCCGCCATTGATGCTACTATTATGGATTGGGCTAAGATTTTGTCTGACAATTAACCACAACCATTTTTAGTTACTGGTCTAAAAGGACTATCTCTCAGAGAATTTATCCCCCTTTCTACTTATCTGCATATGTGATGGATGTAATCTGTTATATTTGTTGAAAATGCAACAAGATGATGGAGCTTAGTGAAAAGAAGTCGCCTTCACCAAGTGGGCCCACAGGCCATTTTTGGCGCAAAGTCTATTTTTAGACATATGGATGATGGTCTATGAGTTGCACGATTCTATTTGTGGATGATTGGTCATGTTGGTAAAAATAGATGGACTTATATTTTTAGACATATGGGCGGAGTCTATTTTTAGACTGTCAGGATAAAAATAGAATAGTCAAATATTATTAGCTCATAATAATATTTGGACTATAAACATTATCTTATCCTCTTGGAGCACTTCAGTTTGAGCTACAGATGTGGCACATGCAACTGCCAGAAGGAAATACGCTTTTCTTATGGGTCATTTGAGCTATTGCATGATGGACTTCAGTTAGAACTCAAGAGATTGAGTTTGGTGGAGTTGATTGAGGAGTTGATGGAGTTGTGTTCAGTTTGACTTGGTTGAACTAGTTGTATTTAGTCTAACTGCAGAATACACTAGTGATGAGTGATGTGAATTAATTATTAATTAATTCAATAATTATTAACTCATAAAGCAACTAAAGAATACGTCAGTTAACTCAGTGCATGGACAGTTCAGTGGAGACAGGTGTTAGAGGTGGAGACTACTATTAGTTGCGACTATAGCTGTGCATGAGATTTGCACATGCATTGATAGAGATTGCCAATGAGGATTGCACAGTACAAGCCAAGGAAAATGAGCTTGGATCATTCCTATTGTTACTTTGGATTGCGCAGTAGAGGCAGGAAGATAGTGGAGGAGATTTGAACCTGTGACTTGATTCAGATCTGAGCTAGTTTGTGTGTAGCAGGTGGAGATAGTACTGAGTACTCGTGAGGAGTATTGTACCATGTATTGTTACATGTTCTCTATCATTATAATATACAGATAGTTGGGGGTTTTCAGCTGTATGTTTTCTCCAGTTACATACTGTGTTAATGTGCGCATGCGATGTTTCATTGTTTTTAATTCCGCAAAATTGATGATCAACGTAGAGGAGGTTATGCATTATGCATGCATTCCACAATAGTGTATAATCAGGATAATCTCTGTGAATAAGTGTTATATTATTCAAAATTTCTACATGGTATCAGAGCAGAGTTGATCATCAGATCTATTATTCAGAAAGTGGTTACATTTTATTTCTTCAGGCAGAGTCTATAATCGGGCTAGGTATCCTTTGGATTCATCCTTCTTTTGGAAGGTGAGATATCCGGTAAAAGCCCATGCAGTCAATCTCTGTACGAGAAATACTTTGTTCTCACGAATTTTAGATCAGAAGCGGTTGAGTTTTGAGCTGGTGGAATTCAAATTTGCAGCAGTGTTTTCTTGGTGTCAAAGTTGAAATGTCTTTCAATGGATTGCGATTGGAGTATGCTCTTGAGGGCAGCTCGAATTATTTTGCATGGAAAGACAAGATGGAGGCAGTGTTAGATGACAATGGGCTGAAGGAGTTCATAGAGGCTGAGGTCCCAAAGCCTACTGATGCTGCTCACGTTGAGGCATGGAAAAAGAAGACAACGAAGTGTCGAAGGATTCTGTTGGAGGGCGTGAAGGATCACATTATGTCCAACTTGCATGGAAAGGCTTCTCCATACTTGATGTGGAAAGTGTTGACAGATTTATTCCAAAGCAAGAGCGACCAGAGGAAGTTGGCGCTCAAGGATAAACTCAGAAACATTAAGTGTGAGAAAGGAGACGGTATGCCCAAGTATCTCACGAAGTTCACTCAATGCAGGGATGAGCTGCGAAGTGTGGGGGTGACTGTCGATGATGAGGACTTGGTGAGCTTGGCTCTTCTTGGTCTCCCAAAGAGTTGGCATTCCTATCAGGAATCTGTCAAAGGTCGAGAGAGATTGCTAGGATGGGAGGGACTTTGGTAAGATCTTGTGCAAGAGGAGATCAGGTGGAATACCAGGGACGGATCTTCATCAAAGGCACTTGATGAAGAAAATTGCGCTTTGCCTGCCAAAGCAAAGAAGGTGAAGAACAAGAAAGCTTCTCATTCTGGTGCAAAAGGCAATAAGCAAGACATGTCCAAGGTGAAGTGCTTTCACTGTCACCAGCACGGACATTATGCCACAAATTGTCCGCAGAAGAAGAAAAATAAGCAAGCTACTGGATCTGCAGCACGAGAGGCCTTAGCCTCGCAGTTTGAGGTTGATTTTTCATTGATCACATGCTTGGTATCAAGTGTGATGGGATCGGTATGGTTATTGGACAATGGTGTGTCTTTTCACATGACAGGAGATCGAGATTTGTTTTCTGATCTGGAGGAGAAAGATCTTGGAGTGCACATCGAGATGGGTGATGATGGTAGATACAGTGCGACGGTATCGACACCATTTCCTTTGAGAGGGAGTCTGGTAAACCCTTCGTATTGAAAGAAGTGATGCATGTTCCAGGATTGAAGAAGAATCTTATCTCTGTGGCGATGTTAGAAGACAAGGGATATGATGTTGTTTTCAGTGAGGGAAAGGATTTCCTGCGCAGTAAGACAACTGGAGAAACCCGGAAGATAGGGGTTCGAGTCAGGAACCTTTATCAGTTACATGTAGATGGCTGCGCAAAAATGGCATGCAAGGCAGAAGGATTGGTGAGCCAGGATGAGGGCGAGCTGTGGCACAGGAGATTGGGCCACCTTCACCATGGAGCCTTGAAGATACTGCAGCAGATTACTATTGGGCTTCCTAAAGTCACTCTTGCACAGTCAGATCATTGCAAGGGGTGTACTTTGGGAAAATTTGTGAGAGCCACCTTTCACAAGAAGGATAGTCAAACCACAATGATCCTTGAGAGAATTCACATAGATGTTTGTGGACCTTTCTCAGTAGCTTCGATAGCAAAGCACAGGTACTATGTGATCTTTGTTGATGATTTCTCTCGAAAGTACTGGATCTTCCTCATGCATAAGAATACTCAAAGTTCTGTGAGTTCAAAGCACTGGTCAAGAAGGAATCGGGGAAGAAGGTGAAGGATCTTAGGAGCTATAATGGTGGTGAATTCATCTCTGGCGAGTTCAAGGACTTCTGCAACGCAGAAGGGATTTGAAGAGAGCTCATAGCTCCCCATAACCCACAACAGAATGGGGTTGCTGAGCGGAAGAACATAACGATCGTGGGTGCTGCACGGCCGATGTTGCATGATCAGGGCCTGCCCCTTCACTTGTGGGTGGAGGCATGCAATACTACAGTATATGTGCAGAACCGTTGTCCTCACAGGATACTTGGCATGAGTACACCCGAGGAGGCTTATTCTGGTAAGAGGCCTGATATTTCCCGTTTGAGGATTTTTGGTTCTAACGTTTACATGCATATGACGAAGGATGCCAGGAAGAAGCTGGAGCAGACCACAGAGGTTGGGATATTTGTGGGGTACACTGATATGCCCCACAACTATCGTGTGTATTTTCCAGATAGTCGCAAGACTGTTGTGTGATGGGATATCAAATTTCAGGAGGAGAAAGCCATGAAGTGTTCGCTTGAGAGGGAGCCACACTTGCATGCAGATGAGGAGCTATTGGTTCTTAAGGATGAGCTTTAGGACATGGATCAGCCACAAGATGAAGTTCATGGAGTGGAAGAGACCAATGATGCAGCGCTAAACATCAGAGGGTGAAAGCGCACTACAGAAGCTGAGCGACTGGCTCAAGATGCAGAGAAGGTAGTAGGACCACCTACAGGATAGCGCAGACAGAGACAGTCACCTGATCAGTACACTGGATACATGGATCTTGTGAGAAAATGTGTCGTGACTGAGCCATCCTCTTTCAAGGAAGCTGTGGAGGATCCCGCATGGGTAGATGCCATGGTGGAAGAGTATGATTCGATTGTCAGAAACAGTGCATGGGAGATTGTCCCAAGACCGGAGGGGAAATCAGTGGTGGGTTCGAGATGGATCTACAAAGTGAAGCAGGTAGCTGACGGGAGTGTGGAGAAGTACAAGGCAAGATTTTTTGCTCGAGGCTTTTCATAGATAGAGGGGATCGATTATGAGGAGACCTTTGCACCTGTCGCAAGGTATTCTTCCACACGGACGATTCTTGCTCTCTCAACACAGATGGGGTGGCACATTCATCAGATGGATGTGAAGACTACGTTCCTTAATAGAGCCATTGAGGAGGAGGTGTACATAGAGCAGCCCGAAGGTATCGAGATCTTCAGCACTGAGTCACATGTGTGTAGGCTCAAGAGAGCGCTGTATGGGTTGAAACAAGCACCACATGATTGGTACACACGGATAGATAGTTATTTCACTGGACTTGGATTCTCCAAGAGTGAGGCAGATCCTAACCTATACCAGATTGTGGTGGAGGGTAAGTTGCTTATCATTGTACTTTATGTAGATGATTTGATTTTGACAGGAGATGAGCTGTTGATACTTTCATGCAAGGATGATCTTGCTAGAGAGTTTGAGATGAAGGACTTGGGCCTCCTTCATTATTTCCCGGGATTGGAAATTTGGCAGTGCAGTGATGGACTATTTGTTTCTCAGGGTAAGTATGCTCAGGAGATACTGGAGAAGTTCAACATGCATGGTTGCAAGCCTGTTGATACTCCTCTTCCTGGAGGTTGGAGGAAGGAGGATGCTACTTCAGCGGAGGTAGTGGATGCCACTGTTTATCGATAGTTGGTGGGGTCGCTTATGTATGTGGTCAATACACGACTCGATATATGCTATGCTATTAACTAGCTTTCACAAGCTATGGTTAAGCCAACCAATCTCTTCTGGAATGCAGGCAAGCATGTATTGTGTTATCTCAGAGGCACATCGGGATATGGATTGTTGTACAGACAGGAGGATGAGGTGAAGCTATGTGGCTTCATGGATGCAGATTGGGCAGGGAGCCCAACGGACAGAAAGAGCACATCTGGAGGGATTTTCAGTATCGGGTCGACAACAGTTTCTTGGTACAGCAGGAAGCAGAGATTCATGGCACTCAGTTCAGTAGAGGCCGAGTATATGGCAGCAAGTTTGGCTGCATGCGAGGCTATATGGATGAGGAAGATCCTGGTCGGGTTGTTCGGGTCGCACTTGGAGCCTACAATGATTTATTGTGATAACCAGAGTTGCACTAAAATCTCAGATAATCCAGTATTTCATGATAGTTCCAAGCACATCGACGTCAGGTACCATCATATCAGAGATTCTGTGCAGCGGAGAATCATGTTACTTTCATACATTCCAACGGAGGATCAGGATGCTGATATCTTGACGAAGGCGCTCACCAGGAGAAAATTTGAATACCACCGAGGCAGGATAGGGGTTGCAGATAATCCATATCTTGTTGAGAGGGAGTGTTGAAAATGCAACAAGATGATGGAGCTTAGCGAAAAGAAGTCGCCTTCACTAAGTGGGCCCGCAGTCTATTTTTTTCGCAAAGTCTATTTTTAGACATATGGATCATGGTCTATGAGTTGCACGATGCTATTTGTGGATTATTGGTCATGTTGGTAAAAATAGATGGACTTTTATTTTTAGACATATGGGCGGAGTCTATTTTTAGACTGCCAGGCTAAAAATAGAACAATCGAATATTATTAGCTCATAATAATATTTGGACTATAAACATTATCTTATCCTCTTGGAGCACTTCAGTTCGAGCTACAGATGTGGCACATGCAACTGCCAGAAGGAAATACGCTTTTCTTATGGGTCAGTTGAGCTATTGCATGATGGACTTCAGTTAGAACTCAAGAGATTGAGTTTGGTGGAGTTGATTGAGGAGTTGATAGAGTTGTGTTCAATTTGACTTTGTTGAACTAGTTGTATTTAGTCTAACTGAAGAATACACTAGTGATGAGTGATGTGAATTAATTATTAATTAATTCACTCATTATTAACTCATAAAGCAACTAAAGAATACATCAGTTAACTTAGTGCATGGACAGTTTAGTGGAGATAGGTGTTAGAGGTGGAGACTACTATCAGTTGTCACTATAGCTGTGCATGAGATTTGCACATGCATTGATGGAGATTGCCAATGAGGATTGCACAGTACAAGCCAAGGAAAATGAGCTTGGATCATTCCTATTCTTACTTTGGATTGCGCAGTAGAGGCGGGCAGACAACGGAGGAGATTTGAACCTGTGACTTGATTCAGATCTGAGCTAGTTTGTGTGTAGCAGGTGGAGATAGTACTGAGTACTTGTGAGGAGTATTGTACTATGTATTTTTACATGTTCTCTATCATTATAATATACAAATAGTTGGGGGTTTTCAGCTGTATGCTTTCCCCGGTTACATACTGTGTTAATGTGCGCATGCGATTGATGTTTCATTGTTTTTAATTCCGAAAAATTGATGATCAACGTAGAGGAGGTTATGTATTATGCATGCATTCCGCAATAGTGTATAATCAGGATAATCTCTGTGAATAAGTGTTATATTATTCAAAATTTCTATAATATTTCCAAGTTTCCTCTAATGGGTTGGAAATGGACTACTCAAGATCCCTTACCCATTCATATTTATCACAAAGAACTGTGGGATTCCAAGTTCACTCCTTATTTATACAAGATTTGTCATGGAATCATGCTTCCTTTGTATAAAAAGTTGTATGATAAAGACGCTCCAATATTTTCTCCCGAAGCAGAGGTCGATATGCTCCCTGTCGCGAGGTGGTTCGGAGAAGAACTTTTCACATATGTCGGTGTATTCGGAAGTCTCGCTTCCCCACATGTCTTACCTTTATATGTTCTTGACAAACTACTGGCACGGGAGATTGCTTATCAGACCTGCGGAGAAGGAGGTATGAGTAAAGACTTGAAGGACAAGAAGAAGGCCATTTGGCATAATTTCCTGTGGCCTGTGGGGCCTTTTCATTATTTGATCTATCCCATGAATTCAAAGAAGTAAACAACATGTCATGTCTACGATTGTTCAAATTTCCAGGAAGGTCGTTTGACCCTTATGATATTTTTAAGAATTTCACTACTGCAGTCAAAATAAAGGTGTTTTCTAAAGAAGATGACCTTTTTGATGATATGTTCCAACAGAAAAGTACATTTGAAGAAGTGTTGCATTCTACACAAATGTGATTCCCTCAGTAGAATTCCAAGAATTCAAAATATACGGAGAGAGGAGGTTAGCTAATATCCCTTTGGATAAATTATGCTTGGAACCTATGAAGGAGCCAACTCCTAGCATCAGTCTCAGTGGAAGTTCAGGAACAAACAGGTCTAAATCTAAGTTCAGGAGAGAAACATCAGAACACTCCAAGAGGACCGAGAGTGACCATAATAAAAGTGAAGGGTCAGTAAGGGATACTGCCTAGTCTAAAGAGCTCCTAGAACAACAGGCTTTGATCTCTCAACAGGTATATCCTCCCCCTCTCATGGTCCAGCCACCGTTAGTCAGAACTGAGTTGGATAAAGAATGGGAGACATTCAATGACTTAATCAATATTGAGGGACAGAGCACAAAAATACCTGAAAGTAATGTACAAACGGTGAATGATATAGTCACAGGAATAACTAGCAATGCCCCAGAAATGGAACATATTCCCATTAACCCATCCTCTGAACTTATGCTCAAAATAGAGGAAATTCCCCCTCTTGATTTATTCTACAACCCGCAGCATAAGGCTGTGGTGAGAAGACAAAGAAAGAAAAGGAAATTGGAAAGCGTGCTCTCTCATGATGCAGAACAATTAGACATCCTTTGGCAAGATCCTACCACTGATCCTACTGAAAATATCACTAAATTATCTCAGATCATAGGAGAATATGCTTCTGCGACCATTGATAAAGCATCTGAAGTACAAAAAATACTGAAAGAAAAAGAATATCAAATACAAGCTTTGCAGCAACAGCTACAACAAGCCAATGCAAACAGCGAAGCACAGAAACAACTTGAAAAGCTACAACAGGACTTTCAACAGATGCAGATAGGATACCAGAACAGTTTGGCCGAAAGAGAAAAACAGTTGCAGGTTATACAAGAGATGCACAAGGATGATCCTAAGCTTACAAAATTCGTTACAGAATCCATTTCCTTAAATGATCAACTGCTACAACAACAAGAAATATTGTGCCAAAAAATATCATAGTGGAGCTCTTATTGCGAAATAAGCGACAGGATTACTAATCAGGTCATGGAATTGCGACATGATTAGGATCTAATTGATAGAAGAGTTACCGAATATTTGGCTTGGCAAGAAACAAAGGAAGGGAAAAATTCAAGTGCACCAATAATCAATGACACCCACAAAGAAATGCTCTTTAATAAATGGGATGCACAGATCAAGAAAGCAGAACAAGCAGCAGAAGAAGCAGCCACAGTAGCAAATAACGTCATTGACTGCATCAATGAAAATTTACACAGGGAATATCTAATCTCATAGACCACTCCAGGATATCTATTAAATTTGCAGCGTCTACAAACAAATTGGAGACAGAGGGCTTACGAAAAGGTAGAGTTAATCCAAAGGTTAACCAAGTTGAATTGGGATTCTTACTGGGCATACTTGGTAAACCCACATAGCCGGTGTATGACTCTCAAATGTGTCATCAATTCTGCCGAAAAGATGGCGCCGGCTCTTACTGATTCCATTTTCGCAGGACAGCTAAAATCGGAAGTCGGCGACCCAACTCTCCTCAAGCAAATGTTGAACGCTTGCGACTTCAAGGAGCAGATACGTAAATAGTTAGTTAGTAGTTTTAGTTTTAGATTCAGTTTTAGTTTTAGTTTTGCTTTATTTTTGCCTGAAATGAGGACGATCATTTAAACCGCATCCTAAATTTTTGTAATAAATTATTTTTAGAATTAGTTAGTAGTATTTAAACCCTTCTCATGCATTTAGAGAAGGGTCTAGAAATTTGTCAAAAACTTGTCCTCAAAACATGCACTTTTGCACCCTCCGAGGAGGTTTTGTTGAATGAATGGAACATGATTTATTGATATCTGCGTTTAATATCTACTACTGATGTTGCACTTTTGTACTCTTAGTGGATGTTGGATTAAGAAGAAATAGATCATTATTGCTGGAGCTCATGAGTAGAACTAGTTATAAATGGTACTTTTATCTCTTAACAGTTTCTGCTTATGTGTTACGGTGATATTCATGTTCAGTTATTTATATATGAATGCTTAAATGCTTGAGTTATCATTTGGCACTTTTGTATGGTGATAGCTATTTATTTATGCTTAGTATATGAGTAGCTTACTATGCGATATGTTTTTCACAACTGTTTCATCTAACTTTTTATATGAAATGGTTTATCTTTATTGAATTCTTTTCTCATAGCAGTTGAATGATCTTTATTACCAACTATCATTTGAAATCATTTTAGATCGCATAAAGGAAATATTACATCCCGGGTTAGTTTAGAATTAGATATTTCTATTTATTAGATTACAATTGCATGTTGATAGATTAGATTTAGAATAAAGAAAGCATTTTACTTAGGAATCATTAGTTACGAAATATCAATTGTCAACACACACACATATTGGGAAACTTGTCCCACATCCCCAGTCGGACCCACTATACCAAACAGAAAAGGAGTTGCTAACCAAGGCCCAGACTGGGTGGGTATCCCCCTTGTTGTAGACCCGATTTTTGGGGCTTCAACATCTTTGGCGCTAGAAGGAGGGCCAGAACTATGAATGGCAAGCAAGTCTAAATCTAAATACCATTCTGAGAGTAAATTTCCCTCACCATCTCCCCTGACTTCTCCATCGCACTTAGAATCTTTAACTCTTGAGACAGAAGTCGAAAGAACAGCAACCACTACCACAAACCCTGATATTTCAGAGAAATCTACTATTGAACCTCCTAAAGTTGAATCTTTGATTCATAAACTTCAACAATTTTCGATATCACCTCAAAGATCTGATAAATCTTAAGGTAGTGTGACTTCGTAATATAATCCTGCTCATCCTATCACCAGATTAAAGCATGAAAAGTTTGGTATTGAGCCAACTGAGTTACCTCTACGTAGAAGAAAAAGAGCCAGGAAATCACTTAAAGGGTTTGATAGTGAGACTCTTTCGTCATCATCATCCATCTCAACTTCCCCACTACGAAGTCAACCATCTACTCCTCCACTTCAAATCATCGTCCATCAGACCACTGGAACTTCAACATCTCCTTCTCAAACGTCAGGAATTGTAATATCCTCATCTTCCCAACCGCAAGGATCATCTTCTCTGCTTTGCTCTGTTAGCAGTTCAACGATGGCCCAAATGCCATGGAATAATCCAGGGGCAGTCTTAATTCCTGCGCCCTTGAGTCAAATACCGACCCATCCTAAAAAATGGCTTCCTAAGTTTAATCCTGAAGCAGGCATGCTAGCGGAAGAACACATAAATAATTTTATGTTATCTATAAATCTCAATGGGGTCACTAATGAAGACGCTGTCATTTGGCTTTTCCCTTACACGTTGCAAGGAGCAGCCAGATCATGGTATTTCTCATTACCATCCGGGTCTATTACTAGTTGGGACATCTTCCAAGAACAATTCTTGGCTAAGTTTGGTGATGACAGGTCCACTACAACATTAATCAATGACCTGTCTAACCTTAAAGATGAGTCAAAGGAACCTATTAAAGATTTTAACTCGTGTTTTAATAAACTATTGAACAAAATTCCTACTGCTTCTAAACCCAGCGAAGAAGTGCGAAGTGAATGGTATATCTATGCCTTACCATCAAACATAGCAATCTTCGTGGATAGAGCTAACAAAACAACTTTAGCTGACAATATGAAGGAAGAAATAGTAGTAGAGAAATGTATCATAGCTCTAGAAAAGAAAAATTCCGTTGAAGAACATAAATCCAAAAAGGTTTCTTTCAAAGAAGATCCAAAGAAAAAACAGCCCAAAGACCCATTTGATTTAGAAGGATTGCAAAAAGTTTTGAAGACCATGTCTAACAAAATGGTTGATATAAAGAAACAAGTAGCAGAGACTTCTTCTAAAAAGCCTTATAAGCCTCATAGAAGAAATCCTTTGACTGATTCAAAGCCTCCTAACACTATTACAAGTGCTGAGTTAGAAGAAGAAGAAGAGGAAGTTAGTACCAATGTACCTACCGATGAAGAAGAAGTTGTAGAATTACAACATACGTGGGATTTCATCCTCCCCGATGAAGAGGATCAAGAGGCATCGCCAGTTAGTACTCGAAGTAGAAATCAACTCGATCCTCCTCAATCTACTCCGAAGTCAAAGAGCGCATGCTCAACACCTAAGGATAAGGTCACAGCCAAGAAAACGACATCCAAAGCGACTCAAACAAGCCCAGTCCAAACAGATTCACCAACTCCATCGAAAACATTGATTGTTTTAGATGAAATGGAGTATAACATTATAGAAGACATGACGAAGACTAGGGCCAACATCACTTTTTATGAATTGAGCAAGTTATAACATCAGAAAAATCTCCTTTTGAAAGAATTGCATGCAGTACCAGTTGCACCTCTGCCCGCTGCTATAATCTCGCAAGCTTCCCATGAGATGGGAAGACCTCCAAATATTGTGATTAATAGAGTTGATCCAAATGACATCGCTCTAATTGGAGGAAGGTCAAGATCTGATACTCCGCCATTTCTTCTTACTTATGAAATTTTCAATAAAAATTTGCATATTTGTTTAGTGGATTCGGAGCCTCATCCAATATTTTACCTAAATAAATTTGTGCAAAGCTGAACGTTCAACCTCAAAAATATGTTGTGCACATAGTGCAGCTGGATCGGTCGCAAGTTGAAGTGATCGACGAATTAAATCAGGTTACCATAAGGCTGTCATCTAATCCAAAGGTATGTCAAGTTATTGATATTTTAGTTGCAGACATTCCAGAATTCTATGGCTTAATTCTTAGCAGGGATTGGTCAGAAAAGCTTCATGGATACTTTGCAACCGATTGGTTGCATATGTGGCTCCCTTACAATGGTAAACAAAATCAGATAAAGGTTGAGTGAGAAAGACATCAGAAATACATAGTAATAGAATTGGAAGGAGTAAATGAACTGTTAGCATACATAAATAATATAATTGGCAACTATTCTGTTGGTTCTTTCCTAGGAAATTTCAATGCTCATACTTCACCTTACTTTTGAACATTCTGTTTTGTCTCAAGTAGAAAATTTTTCTCAGATACATAGTTCTAAATGTATTAATTTTATAGATAATCCTGTAAATAAATCTTTATTTTGGAAGTTATTTTTTGACTGTTCTAAGTCTAATGAAGGAGCAAGAGCAGGATGCGTATTAGTTAGCCCAGAAGGAAACAAAACTATGCTAACTTGTAGACTCGAGTTCAATTGCACCAATAATACTGTGGAATATGAGGCTTTAGTCCAAGGATTATACAAAGCAATTGGATTGAACATAAAATATCTACAAGTCTTCGGAGATTCTGAAATTGTCATCAGACAGGTACATAGTACTATACATTGTCTATCAGGTCATTTAAAGCATTACCAATCTTTAGTACAAGATCTGACTGAAAATTTTATAGCATTTAATATTTCATCAATTCCTAGAATCCAGAACGCTAGTGCTGACCTCTTAGCAAACGTGGCTTCCAAGCTCATTCTCTCAGAAGACTTTAGCCCCGATAGATTTTCAATCGAATTAGTCTCTAGACCCTCAATTCCTGATAACATTACAAATTGGATAATTTTCAATGATGATCCTGATATTGTAAGCTTCCTCACCTCTGAGGGATCTTATACTAATCAGATAATTGATGAGCACCAACATGATAGACAATTGCAACAAGATAGCATTAATAATGCTATGCCAAAATCAGTAGTCAAATTAGAAGATCTATATGATTTAAAATATTGATTCAAAAGAATTACCAATTCAAAGCTTCAAAGTTCAAGTCTGAACTATGAATTAGTGAATCTAAGAATTGATACCAGGCCACAAAATATCAACCTAGGCCTTGGCCTGGCTCCTGAAGAAAAACTAGCATATGTTCATCTCTTGAAACAATACAAAAGTGCCTTTGCTTGGAACTATGATGAACTTAAGACTTATGACACTTCTATCATCCAACATACTATCCCAATGATAAATGATGAAAAACCTGTCCAGCAGAAACTAAGAAAGATACATCTTAATTTAGAAAACTAGATCAAATCTGATCTTAATAAGCTATTGAAAGCCAAAATCATTTTTCCCATACGACATTCTCAATGGGTTTCCAATATGGTTCCCGTTAGAAAAAAGAACAGAGACATTAGAATTTGCATTGAATTTCGAAATCTGAACAAAGCCTGCCAAAGAGATAATTTTCCTTTGCCTCCTATGGAGCAAATATTGCAGGCAGTTGCTGGATGAGAATTAATGTCCTTCTTGGATGGTTTCTCCGGCTATAACCAAGTTTTGGTCCATCCCAATGATCAATTAAAAACCACATTCAGAACCAAATGGGGTACTTATGCCTATCAAAAGATGCCTTTTGGTCTGATTAATGCTGGTGCCACATTCTAAAGAGCCATGGACATCGCATTTAAAGGATTAGTAAAGAAATCAGTAGTAAACTACCTGGATGATATAACTGTATATTCAAAGAAGCGAGGCAATCATATCAGAGATTTAAAACAGATCTTCCAACGGTGTCAAAGGTACGGAATTTCTCTTAACCCAAAAAAATGGTTTTTTGCATTAAGTCAAGGAAAACTTCTTGGGTTCATAGTGTCGAAATCTGGAATCCATATTAATCCTGACAGAAACAAGGAGATTTCCAAAATACCTTTTCCTCACAACAAGAAAGCTATGCAATCTTTCATTGGCCAGATTAACTTTGTAAAGAGATTTGTTCCAAAATTTTCAAGAATCGTATCTCCTTTACAGGAAATGATTAAAAAGAACTCAAACTTCAAATGGGGCCAAGACGAATATGAAGCATTTAATTTGATCAAACAAGCAATTGTTAACGCTCCATATTTAGCAACTCCCAATTTTTCCGATCCTTTTATTTTATATACATTTGCATCTGATAAATCATACGCTGTGATACTCACTCAACCAAATCAAGACAAGGTAGAAGCCCCAATTGCTTTTTTCAGTTCAAATTTACAAGGCGCTTAGTTAAGCTATTAAGACGTAGAGAAACAAGCATTTGCTGTTTTCAAAGCGATAAAATATTTCAGACCACTTTTACTTAAAACCCATACAAAGATCATAGTATCGTTCCCAGCGGTAAGAAATCTTTTAGTACAGAAATATGTGGGTGAGAGAAGAGCAAATTAGGTTACCGCATTACAAGAATATGACGTTGAGATTAAACCAACAAATATTGTTAAAGGTCAAGCCTTTTGCAAAATGCTGGCTGGAGCATTGCTTATTTCCGAAATATCATCTACAGAGATACAAATGTGCGAGGTAAGCCTAAACGATGTTGATTCATTATACGCTGATATCATATTATATCTAAGGAACGAATATGCCCATTCAAACCTTGATTATACAAAGAAAAGAGCTTTAAGGTTGAAGGCTAGGCAATATCAACTCGTGAACAATGTACCTTTTAGGATGAATTATGATTCTGTTCTCCTTAGATGTCTTGAGAAATCTAAAGCTGAAAAGGTTTTGCAGGAACTCCACGATGGACCAATAGGTGGACATTATGCTGGTGATACTACTGCACATAAATCCTCTACGCAGGTTATTACTGGCCCACATTATTCAAAGATGCGCATAGCTATGTAAGAAAGTGTCAAGTTTGTCAAACTGCTGCTGGAAGACAAAAGAAGCCATCATTACCTTTGCAGCCAATCAATATTGAACAACCTTTTGATCAATGGGCATTGGATATATTAGGTGAGATCATTCCACACTCTTCTAAATAGCATAGGTATGTCCTTACAGCTACAGACTATTTTACTAAATGGGTAGAAGTAGTTCCTCTCAAGACAGCTAATGCCGAACACATCATTGAATTTATAGATTAGTTCATAATCACCAGGTTTGGTTTACCCTCTGCTTTAATGTTTGATAATGCATCCTATTTTTCTGGCAATGCTATGACTAAATTTGCATTCAAAAGAGGTTTTAAGCTTAATTACTCTGCCAATTATTACCCACAGGGGAATGGGTTAGCTGAATCTACAAACAAAAACTTGATTAGGATCATAAAGCGAACCATTGAACAAAGTCATAAAAATTGGCACAAGTCTTTAATATATGCTTTATGGGCGGACCGAATAACACAAAAAGCCTATATTGGCACTTCTCCCTTTAATTTAGTTTATGGGAAAGAAGTGGTTCTTCCAACTCATCTAGCAATTCCCTCTTTGGCCTCAGTTCAATATGTTGATGAGACACCAACTTCTTCCTTACAACAAAGGCAGTTACAAATCCTTAAGCTAGAAGAGCAAAGAGAGCAGGCTAAAATAACTCATTCTCATCACCAAGCATTAGTAAAATCTTCTTTTGACTCAAACATGATGTCCAGAAAAGACTTTCAGATAGGGGATCTAGTTTTAAAATGAGACAAGGCTCATGAGGAAAAGGGAAAACATACGAAGTTTCAATGAATGTGGCTTGGACCTTTCCAAATCGCAGAAATCATAGGCCCATCTACCTTTATGTTACAGGATTTAACAAGAAAAGGAGAATCTTTACCTGTTAATGGGCAGATCCTCAAAAAACACTTTCCATAGGAGATTGTTCTTCTATTTTTGTAGATTAGTTTTTCTTTACTTTCATAATAAAACCAGTTGTAAACAGTTACATTTGGAATTCACGAAAAGGACAAGTATTTCCTTTAGATTTTGTTTTTTGCTTGTATAAATAGAAATAATCTAGAAAGTTGATCATTATTATTGAAAGATAAAGTCAAAAAACAATAAGCCTAAATATGATACTAGTTTCAACCTTGTAAGTTTTGATAAAAAGCTACCTTTAGTGGGAATTTGTTTTATATCAGTCCAATGAAAGGCATCAATAACAAAACAAATATTCTCCGTAGAAAAGCTCTTTCCAAAAAACTCTACCATTGTCATCCAAAGCTATTCTTAAGGAAACAATGACTTCCTCCCCACTTAAGGAATCACAAGCTTCAGGGAATAATCCAATGATACACTTTAAACTTAAAGAATAAGAGGTCCCATCACAAACTGACTTATCATGATCATAGATATTATAACTTTTCGACTTTGCCAAAACTGCATACCACAACAGGGCAATGACTCAAGATTGTTACAATCAAGAGACAAGGGGTCTCATCACAAGCCAACTTGTTCAACAAAGCTATAAATCAAGTGAGTGGCACTATCATAATTTGGCTATCAAACCAAGGCATTGTACTTTAAGGATTAAAAGAAAAAAGCAATAAGTGTAGATATGGATTTCTCTTTGAAAATTGTATATTTCTCCAAGTGGGATACAGGATCATTGCTGGGTAACAGGTAACCCTGTCGAGGCTATAAACGCCTACTGGCAGCAGTGGCTCTACCTACGAAAAATGAGCATATTTAAAACTGATTTACAGAGAAGGCTTTGTTTTTATCTTTATAAACCAAGTAGTGACTGACAAAAAAAACAAAGTAAATCAGTAAAGGCTTTGTTTCCAGGAAGTAAATAAACAAAGTTGACATAGACAAAAGAAACAAACTATCATTGACGGTTGAAAAATCATAGCATATTTTATCTTTCTATAATAAAGTTTGATTTTCTAGAAAATTTTCTATTTTGAAAGTTTAGGAAATTCAAAAGAAAATCAAAGATAACTAGTTCTTCCAAGTGAATCACCAATTGTTGTGGCCAGCAACAACCCCCCTTCTTATTTAGTTTTATCACTAATACTAAATAAGTGGGGACCCTTATTCAAAAATTTAAAAAAATTGATTAATGCCTGTATTTCCTTTTTCAATAAAACTTACTATCATAAACTTAGGAGAATACCCTCAGAAACCTAAAAATACTTAAGTTTTATGATAAGTTAGAAGGAAATCACTCCTTAAAGGACGCCGCATCACAAAAAAGGTAAAGGATACCTTATCACAAGTGGAATTCTAAAAATGCGAAATTGCGATGTGAAATCATGCATGGAAAAACCTCATTGCATCGCATGCCTTAAACCTCACCTACGCTGAAGTGCCTTAAAACGCCGATAGTCGATGGTGCATCTTGCGAATCGCATTTTGAAGAAAACACATTAATGAATGCTTGCCACACATAAAGGAACTGCGATTTGTGATATTGCGATATTGCAATCTTGTGATCTTGCGATACTGCGATCTGCGATATTGCGAAGCAAATCACAAAATCGTCTTATCGCAGATCTGTCCAGCCTGTCATTCAAGAAAGCTTTTTCCATAAACCAAGGCCCGGTTATGTTCATTTATGTTAATTAATGAGTTAGTTGGCAATCATTAATGAAATATGTTTTTGATCTTATCAAGGAGCCAATTCACGTAAGGTGATATATTTTATATATTTTCTGCATTTAAGCTTTCCCGTCACCTTTTCTTATCATCGTTCTCACCTCATTTGTAAATTGCAGGAGCGAAGAACTGAGAAGTATACAGAGCAAAGAATAAGATATTATGGGAAAGAAGGGTAAAGCTCCCAATTCTGAAGATAAAGGGATGGCTCCCTTGTACACAGAAACCACCTGCAACAAAGACACCAGTATCACTACTTGGGAAGGCATGTAAAGTTTACTTGAGGAAGAAGATCCCAAGGTAATAGAGGTAACGACCACTGCAGGCTCACACGGGTCTTCTGAGGTGTCTATTACAGATCTAGCATGTTCATTCTTACACAGGATAGCAGCAAGACCCATAATTCTCCCATATATGGACATGGTTAAATGGATACTAGATAATGCTGATATCCCAAACCGACAATTCAAGACTCAGGGTCAAGGACTCATAGGCTCTTTCACTACACAAGATCTGAAGCTCATGTATCATTTACCAGAGCCACAGGCAACTTATAACAAATAGTTCATAGAAACGTTCGCTAAATAAAATGAAGATATAGCAGAATGCACCAAGAACTGGTCAAAAAGGGATGAACCACTAAAAAAGGATAAGCATGGTATGTATAGTACCGGTTCTCTCACCTCCCCATATTGCTTTGCTACTACTATGCTCTGTAGCCTTTTTGGAAGGCCAGACATTAACAAATTTTCATTCAAACGGCTACCATTATTGGATGCCGCCATGGATGCTACTATTATGGACTGGGCTAAGATTTTGTCTAACAATTAAGCCACAACCATTTTTAGTTACCAGTCTAAAAGGACTATCTCTCAGAGAATTTATCCCCCTTTCTACTTATCTGCATATGTGATGGATGTAATCTGTTATATTTCCAAGTTTCTTCTAATGGGTTGGAAATAGACTACTCAAGATCCCTTACCCATTCATATTTATCACAAAGAACTGTGGGATTCCAAGTTCACTCCTTATTTCTACAAGATTTGTCATGGAATCATGTTGCCTCTGTATAAAATGTTGTATGATAAATATGCTTCAAGATTTTCTCCCGAAGCAGAGGTCGATATGCTCCCTGTCACAAGGTGGTTCGGAGAAGAACTTTTCACATATGTCAGGGTATTCGGAAGTCTCACTTCCCCTCATGTCTTACCTTTATATGTTCTTGAAAAACTACTGGCACGGGAGATTGCTTATCAGACCTGCGAAGAAGGAGGTATGAGTAAAGAGTTGAAGGACAAGAAGAAGGCCATTTGGCTACAATTTCCTATGGCCTGTGGGGCCTTTTCATTATTTGATCTAGGCCATGCATTCAAAGAAGTAAACAACATGTCATGTCTACGATTGTTCAAATTTCCAGGAAGGTTAAGAATTTCACTACTGCAGTCAAAATAAAGGTGTTTTCTAAAGAAGATGACCTTTTTCATGATATGTTCCAACAGAAAAGTACATTTAAAGAAGTGTTGCATTTTGCCCAAATGCGATTTCCTCCAATAGAATTCCAAGAATTCAAAATATATAGAGAGAGGAGATTAGCTAATATCCCTTTGGATAAATTACACTTGGAACTTGTGAGGGAACCAACTCCCAGCATCAGTCTCAGTGGAAGTTTAGGAACAGACATGTCTAAATCTAAGTCTAGGAGAGAAACATCATAACACTCCAAGAGGTCCGAGAGTGACCATAATAAAAGTGAAGGGTCAGTAAGGGATACTGCCCAATCTAATGAACTCCTAGAACAACAGGCTTTGATCTCTCAATAGGTATATCCTCCCCCTCTCATCGTCCAGCCACCACAGTCATAAATGAGTTGGATAAAGAATGGGAGACATTCAATGACTTAATCAATATTGAGGGATAGAGCGCAAAAACACCTGAAAGTAATGTACAAATGGTGAATGATATAGTCACAGGAACAACTAGCAATGTCCCAGAAAGGGAACATATTCCCATTACCCCATCCTCTGAAATTATGCTCAAAATAGAGGAAATTCCCCCTCTTGATATATTCTACAACCCGTAGCATAAGGTTGTGGTGAGAAGACAAAGAAAGAAAAGGAAATTGGAAAGCGTGCTCTCTCATGATGCAGAACAATTGGACATCCTTTGGCAAGATCCTACCACTGATCCTACTAAAAATCTCACTAAATTATCTCAGATCGCAGGAGCATTTGCTTCTGCGACCATTGATAAAGCATCTTAAGTACATAAAATACTGAAAGAAAAAGAAAATCAAATACAAGCTTTGCATCAATAGCTACAAGAAGCCAATGCAAACAGCGAAGGACAGAAACAACTTGAAAAGCTACAACAGGACTTTCAACAGATGCAGATAGGATACTAGAACAGTTTGGCCGAAAGAGAAAAACAGTTGTAGGTTATACAAGAGATGCACAAGGATGATCCTAAGCATACAAAATTCATTACAAAATCCATTTCCTTAAATGATCAACTGCTACAACAACAAGAAATATTGTGCCAAAAAATATCACAGTGGAGCTCTTATTGCGAAATAAGCGACAGGATTACTAATTAGGTTGTGGACTTGCGACATGATTACGATCTAATTGACAGAAGAGTTACTGAATATTTGGCTTGGCAAGAAACAGAGGAAGGGAAAAAGGCAGGTGCACCAATAATCAATGACACCCACAAAGAAATGCTCTTTAATAAATGGGATGCACAGATCAGGAAAGCAGAACAAGTAGTAGAAGAAGCAGCCACAGTAGCAAATAACGTCATTGACTACATCAATGAAAATTTACACAGGGAAAATCTAATCTCAGAGACCACTCTAGGATATCTACCAAATGTGCAGCATCTACAAACAAATTGGAGATAGAGGGCTCAAGAAAAGGCAGAGTCAATCCAAAGGTTAATCAAGTTGAATTGGGATTCTTACTGGGCATACTTGGTAAAACCACACAGCCAATTTATGACTCTCAAATGTGTCATCAATTTTGCCGAAAAGATGGCGCCAACTCTTACCGATTCCATTTTCATAGGACAGCTAAAATCGGATGTCGGCCACCCAACTCTCCTCAAGCAAATGCTGAATGCTTGCGACTGCAAGGAGCAGATACATAAATAGTTAGTTAGTAGTTTTAGTTTTGCTTTATTTTTGCCTGAAATGAGGACAGTCATTTAAACCACATCCTACATTTTTGTAATAAATTATTTTTAGAATTAGTTAGTAGTATTTAAACCCTTCTCATGCATTTAGAGAAGGGTCCAGAAATTTCTCAAAAACTTGTCCTTAGAACATGCACTTTTTCACCCTCTGAGGAGGTTTTGATGAATGATTGGAACATGATTTATTGATATTTGCATTTAATATCTACTACTGATGTTGCACTTTTGTACTGTTAGTGGATGTTGGATTAAGAGGAAATAGATCATTATTGCTGGAGCTCATGAGTAGAACTAGTTATACATGGTACTTTTATCTCTTAACTGTTTCTGCGTATGTGTTATGGTGATATTCATGTTCATTTATTTATATATGAATGCTTAAATGCTTGAGTTATCATTTTGAACTTTTGTACGGTGATAACTATTTATTTATGCTTAGTATATGAGTAGCTTACTATGTGATATGTTTTTCACAACTGTTTCATCTAACTTTTTATATGAAATGGTTTATCCTTATTGAATTCTTTTCCCATAGCAGTTGAATGATATTTATTACCAATTGTCATTTGAAATCATTTTAGATTGCATAAAGGAAAGATTACATCCCGGGTTAGTTTAGAATTAGATATTTCTGTTTATTAGATTACAATTGCATGTTGATAGATTAGATTTAGAATAAAGAAAGAATTTTACTTAGGAATCATTAGTTAAGAAATATCAATTCTCAACACACACACACATATTGGGAAACTGGTCCCACATCCGCAGTCGGACCCACTATACCAAATGGAAAAGGAGCTGCTAACCAAGGTCCAGACCAGGTGGGTATCTCCCTTGTTGTAGACCCAATTTTTGGGTCTTCAAATGTCCATAACCCTCCTACTGGCCTTCAATAACTTCTCCTTCATCTATCCTGAAAACTAGGAAAATGTCCTTTGCAGTGTAGCCTTGGTCTTCAATGGTGTTCCTCGAATCTCCTGTTGACCAAACTAGCCCCTTTAATCATATAACACATGTTGATTTAGCCATAAAACCCTACTCTTACACTTGTGCAAAATTAAACTCCTTGAAGTTGCATGAAGAAAGCCAATCTGGATGTGCTACAAAATAAATTGTTGTTTTTGTAGCACAAAACTTTTTCTTGCATATATCTTTCATTCCTTGAGTTTTTCCTTTACTTGGGCTTTAAACCTTCTCAAATGACCTCCTCACATTCTCCAGCAGCATCCTTCTCCAAAAATAGCCCCTTCTTTCCTTTGAAGATTGGTCAAAAAGAACAAAACTGCACCTACAACAGTTTCGTAGCGCGCTACGAAACTGCTGTGCATGTCTCCTACAGCAGTTTCGTAGCGTGCTACGAAACTGTTGTGTGAATTAATTTACACAGTTTTTTCCCAAAAAATTTCCTTCTAAGGATTCTTCACAACTGTTTCATTATGTAAATATGCCACATATACTTGAGATCACCCATCCATGAAACAACTTCAAAAACTAATGTCTTTGTTTCAACCAAAATTGTATTAGGGTTTCATCACTTACTGCCCTGTTTATTTGTGCTGAGGCTGACCTCTAGACTTGCTCAGCTGAATTTCCAGGTCTTTAATTTGTCTTTTCATCACCCTGATATTAGTTCGTAGTCTGTCATTGATCCATTTGATATACCTTGCTTCCTTGATTGCAGGGACTGTCACACGGAATTTGTCAAGGGTGCGGACACGACTGACCTTCCTAGAAGTCTAAGACGTTCTAATGACAAACAAGACAAAATGGAGTGATCTTTCTCTAAATACACCTTTTACAACATGAAAACTACAAGTGTTTAGGCTTACCTTATTCCAAAACGCTGTTGTTGAAGTCCGTTCTTGACGATCCGGATGAGCTCCTCCTTCAAGTCAATTCCTGCAACCACAAACAATCAAACAATTACCAAGCACTTGCATTTCATATAATAAAACATATATTCAACATGCAGACCAAGGAACACATGAAATAACTCATTAACACAAGCTATTGAGAAAAATAAACCAGTTTGTATTAATAACGAAACAAAGAAACTCTTACAACCTGGCCTTGGTGTTGTGCAAGTTCCTCCCAGGGTCCATCAAGGGTTTTCCTCTACTTTCACAAAGCTCACCCTCTCCCAAGTAGAATCTAGTGAAGACAATCTCTCCTCACAAAGGCTCTAATGGAAGACCTAAATCCTGCAGCATTTACCCAAAGAAAATGTATAGCTCCAACCTCTTCTCCTTCTGGCTCAATGCCTTTATTTATAGTGCTGTAAAGAGGTTATTCAGTTCCACTATCAATGGGATCATCCCCCTCTATGGGTGGGATAGCTCCCTTATTGATGGGATAAGTTCCCCCTTAATAGAGATACATGAACCAACTGGAGGCGCATCCATTTCATCAAACCGACCTCTAGAATGTTCTAGAAGTAACCACAAGTAACTTTTTCAAGATAAAACTCGCGCATTTTTCCTTTTACAGAGGGACGCACCTGTCCCTTAACATACAGAGCGTCCATGGACGCAGATTTTGTGAACATGGTCAGCGTCCCCGCAGGTAAGGCTAGAGAGAACCTGCGACCCCAGAGATAAACATAGTTTTTACAAGACTTTCTCTCTTCTTTGAGTTTGAGATGGATAACAGAGGCATGAGACTTGCCTAAGAGGGTAGCATGACTGTTGATTTGAGCCATACTAACTGTAAGTAGTCAAGGTGACATTTTTTAGTGTAACAGGGACAGTCCAGGTGAAGTATTGAGCATCTCTGCTAACTACTTTAGTTTTTGAAACTTTTCCATCTTCCCATAGGGCCTTAACTCTTTTGAAATTGGCTTTTTCAATTGCATGTTTCCTTTCCCTTTTCTTAAGTTGGGAAATCTCAAGATTGGCAAGCTTCAATTTCTTCTTGACTTCGTCATAGTTATTTTCTTCTTCTTGAGTATCGACTGCTTTGTTTCTGTCATCTTCGTGCATGAGTGATGGTTGCACTACTGGAACTACGAGCTCTTCATGGAATCCTAATATCTCCCCTATCTTGCTTATCTCCGGCTCTGCCTACTGTAACCTTTGGACCACCTAGTCATAGGCCTTTTGGGCTTAAAAACAAATTTTGAAACTTGATCATCAAACTGTAGCTTTTTAGAGGATTTCATCTTTTTTGACTTGCCCTTAACTAATTCAATGAAGTTTTTTTGGACCAGAGGGGACTCTTCAATGTCAATAGCCTGAAGAAGATCATTCAAATTTCCCTTTAAGACTGGGCTTTCATTAGCGACCACTATTTTACCCTTTTTTTTGGCTATTTGACTTCTAGTTACTCTTCTCTGGACTATTTCACCAATGGACTGCTCTTGTGCTGCTTCATTAATTTGAAATTTCTTCTTCTGTGAATACTGAGGAGTATCTTGAACAACCAATGGTGTTCTAGTCACTGGCTCCTTAACTTGCTTTCTGGCCTTCAATTTCAGAAACCTGCTTGACCTTTCTTCTGCATGTTGACTAATCACCGGTGATTCCTTAGCCCTAGGGCTAAGTCCTGTTTCAGCTCTAAAACCAGACATAAAGAGAAATGAAGACCACTCTCTATCTACCTTCTGATGTTCATGCAAGATAATTAATTTAACTAAGCCATGATGGAACAATGATGTTTCACATGCCTCTTTCTTCAACTGTATTTTATCAGACATCTTGCCTAAGCTCCAAAACAGAAAGAAAGGTAGATCTAGAGATATTATCCCAGTGAAATGCAATAGGAGTTTGAAATGATAAGAATACACCTTGTGGTATCTTCCTTCACAGGTGAAGTACCTTTGTATGCATGAGAGTAGGTTGGCATATGAATCTTTGACATAACCCCTTGGCACTGCTTTAGTTAAATCTGTGTCTACAAACTCTGGCTTCAAGAATATCTTGCATGGTGCCATTTCAAACTTGAAATTCTTAAACCACTTTTCCTGACCTCTTGGAATTTTTGTGACTAAAGATATAACTTTAGGAGAAATTGGCAATTCTAACACTCCAATATTTGTATGTAAACCTGTGAAATTTAGAGAAAATTCCTTGGTCACTTGGTTATGTCCTCCCTGTAGTTTCTCACAGAACCTCCAGCAACCTACTTTTTTGAAGGCTTCTTCAACTGTTTTATCCTTTGTGAGAGCATCTAAGCCTTCAGGTTCAGTTCTCAGACATCAACCTGACCTGTGATTCTTTCTTTCTTCCGACATTTCTCCTTTGAAAACCATGTAGATAGAAGACCTGGAAGAAACTGCCTCGCTTGAATTAGGAACTGCCTCGCTTGAATTTGATGAAGAGCTACCTCACTTGAAGCCTACGGAAGAATTCTGGTCTCTACTCACCCTGGGCTTGTTTACTTCAAACTTAAGAACAATAGCAAGTGTCTCTTGCATGAATATAACCAAGATCAACACGGATATGACCAAGATCAACTAACCCTTTCCTTTTTTGAAATTTGAAATGACTGCGGACAAATGACCCCTAGCGAGTCTAATGATGGATATGAATGGTTGCATGTGAGAGGTAAGGTTCATGGACTGACACCTGATGATGAAATTTTAACGAATTTTGGTGGATTTGATAGCTAGACATGAATGTTCATGAATCCCTGATTTCGTAGCGCATCCAGTGTAATTTCGGGGTTTTGCGCTACGAAAACGCCTAACTACGAATCCTCGATTTCGTAGCGCAGGTAGTGTAATTTCAGGACTTTGCGCTACGACAATGCCTAGATAGTTTTGTAGCGCATTCAAATTTTTGAAATGACCAGACACATGAAAATTTCAACATGATATGGGATCGATAAGGGGAAAAACAAGGTTATTGAATTTTATTTGATGATGGAAATGAGACTCTAACCCTATGACTTAGACTCTAAAAACGTAAAAATGACTTGACCATGTCTAACACAAAAACTTTGGAACCATGCGAGTTGTCCAAAATTTTAAAAACTTTTACAGTGATAACAAATGCCAAAATGTTGGGTTAATTTATTGAGAAAATTAACACAATTATCAAATATCAATCCAGGTTTGTAGAACTTAGAAGCACGTCCAAAATGTATGGATATCAACTATAATAAAATTTAGAAGATAAGTTACGGAAACTGAAGGAAATGCAATTATAAACTAATTAGAAGTGCATATTACAAATATAAAATTCAACAAAGTAATTTCTAATTCATTATGTAATAAGCAGGAGAAGTGGCTCCTAACTTAGGAGAACGAGATTTGTCCTTCTTTTAGAATACTGCTTCATGAGCAGAAATCAAAAACCATTAATGGAAAATAGCTTAATATGCATAAACAAATAATAGAAGAGGCTCCTAACTAAGGGGTCCTTGTTGTTTTTCATTACAAATTCATTCATCATTAATGCCATTGTTGGAAAACTGGAAATTCAGAAAATCACTTGAAAGCAAGAAAGATGAATTTTAGTTTCTATTCATTGATCCAATAGAAGGAGGGTTCAACTTGAACACTAGATTGTCCCTTCATATGCAGATGAGAAGTAAACCAAGATTCATCAGCAAACATAATAAATCATCATACATCTAATTAAGTAAACAAATCTGAAGCAAAACTAGTTTATGAAAATCAAGCTAAATTAACCATGAAGCGTACCTAGCTTGGTGTGGGGGCTCTCCACCCTTGCCTTGCACACTTGAAGAGATTATCAGCTACTGAAAACTCAGTCAATATTGAACAGAAAAATGAAGATAGAACAGGTATCTCAAATTAACTCAAAATATTAAGAAGTCTCAATATGAAATTATACAAATTCTACATACATAATCCTTCAATGTTTTGGCTTAAGTAGAAAAATATGAAACAAACTGATCTAAAATGTCTCTAACAGCTATGTCTATCCATATACCATCAATCTAAGTTGAGCTCATCCATCCCATCATTGAAAATCTGGAACCCTTGAAATCCTAAAACTGCCCGATTTCTTAGGGGTTTCCTGAATGACTGGTCATGTTTAACCAGCTTTGACAGGGCCTGTTTAAGCTTGTTTTGACCAAACCAATAGGATTTCATTCAATCTTATTTCCCAAGCCTTATAGAAATGTTCTCATCTCGTGCCCAGGTGTCCTGCAAGTATGACATCAATGGAGCCATTACGAGAATTTCTGATTCTGTCCAAAAATGCACTTAAAATCCAATTTTTATAAAAACATCTAAAAATTGCAAAATTAAATTTATATACTTGAATATGCATAAAAATGTCAAAATGGGGTGTATATGATGGTAAATGGATGCATAATATAGAAATTAAGTGTGTTTACTTAAGCAAAATTAGATAAAAAACGAGGGCCAACAGAGGTAATAGCGAAGCAATATAACAATTCTTGTGTTGTTCATCTGTGATCTGCATATTAGCCTGTTATAGTAGGAATTTCAACTTTTGATCAAAATCCCACATAGACTCATTCACCTTTTGTTGGATTTCTTTGACCTCTCTTACTGAATGGGCTTGTGACTTAGGCTTCTTGAGTTCATTATTTAGCGCATTCTTTGTGTCATTTAGCGTCATAGCTGGATGAATAAAAAAAATACTTAATATACCACCTCAATGCTCTACGTTGCAATGTTATGACCAACTGCACTTTCTTTAGGTGACCATCCATTATCTGCTGTGACTTCCACACAAGATTTGCTACAAACCAAAATTTTTTAGGGTCTTTTGTCCCTAGACCCTTGAATATGGGCATCTTCATAACGTTTGCCATATTGAATAGTGGAGGTGGAGGTAGAGGTGGAGGTGGAGGCAGAGGTGTAGGTCTAGGTGTGTGAGGTGGAGGTGAAGGCCGAGGTAGAGTGGATGGATGTGGTATTCACACGATACCGTAATTTACTAACTGTGGCACACCTTGAAGTGCCTTCAGACTATTACTTTCTTTGTTGCTATCAGATGTTCCCAACAAAGGACTATATTCAACACTTGAATCTATATTTCTTCTAAATGGCTTTCCATTTTGCGTATCTCCCATCAAATCTCGACTAAACATCAATTTAATGGCATAACACATTTCTCACACAATAGCATTTTAATCCATTTTTTCAGGGACTTCAGATACTTACCTCTTGATCCTTTGAAAAAAATGTGTTTAACATCTCTATAAATGACAAATATAATGATAATGAACTTAGTAATGAATCCACCGAAAATAATATTGATCCAATAATCAACAACCCTCACGATCTTGTTTTCTGACCCTTCCAGATGCCTCACTAGCTCCAGAGTCCAAACAATAGGGTTATCCAACTTCCACGTACCATGAGCGTCCGCTAATTTAGAAAACCATTTGTATAACTTGCACAGAAATGAGTAGAAGAAAATTTCATGTTCTTCTGTACACAGGTATCTATTCAACCACTCTTCCTTTGACATGCACAGATTCCTATTTTCCTGGGCTGCAAACTTGCACAAATTCCGATCGATCCACTTTTTGATCTCTTTGTTGGTCGGTATCCACTTATTTCTCATCACATAATCCTTAGATAGATCCCGGTCCTGGCAACGAAACCATTTGTTAGATTAAGGGGGCTTGGACCCAGGTTCAAATTTAGTGCACTAACCAAAAAAACCCTACACTACTGGCCCTTTTGGCAACAACCCGCGTAGCGTAGGCTATTGTCTCACCCAAGGTAGTATTGGGGGATGCCAAAACCAAGTTTTAGCATCCAAAGGACTATGTGATGTTTTTCTATTACTTTTGGGGATTTATTCTGATCTTCGCGAAACCTAACCCTTAAAACCTGGAAAGTACAGTAACTTACAATTAATAGATCCAAAATATGTGCCAAATGTTCTAAACATTCATAACATCATGCAATTAACTAGATCTACTACTTTCCCGCATCTATTAAGTACTTTTCATGATAAATTCAGTAAACTGAGTGAATAGACAGTAATTGCAGAAGTAAAGAATAACACACAGTTACACAAGTAATGCTCCAAAATAGACTTTATCATGCTTAGATATTCAATTACAAACTCTTTCTACCCTACACACATAGCTGTAGGGGCCTACGCACTCAGTTGTGGACTTACCAAGGTCTCCGCACACACAACTACAGGAGCCTTCCCCTTTTCCTAAGTACATAAAACAGACTTCTCTTACTTAGATCATTCACTGCTTGATTGATTGATTGCTTATGAATCTATATGAATTTCTATGAATCCTTTTTATATCGTCTTATATTACAATGCCATGGTCTATGAACCATGGGCGGGTCACAAAACATCTTAACTCCTAAATAAAATAAGGGGATTTGACCTTCCGAACCCCCCTTTGACTCCTATTGACCTTCATAGTCTGCTCCTCAAAATACGGAGGCTTTACAAAAATAACAAAAAATGTTACAAAATTGACCCCATGGTGCTGGCATTATGAAACAGGTTTAGCGCTATGACACAGGCGTTGTCCTTGATGGAAACTCACTCAAATGACAGATCACAATTCAGGCTCTCAGAATGAAGGAAAAAGAGATATATGTAGGTTCCTCTTAACCAAGTCGCATATACACGTGGGATCATCGATCAAAAGGCGCGTATACGCATGCATGAACTTTCATGTAAGGCAAAGCACGCACATGTGGGAAAACTTATTTTTGGTCCATGGTATTTAGTCCTTCGTATTTGGACCTATGGTTTTGGACCATGGTGTCTCGTCCGAAGTGTTGAACCCAGGTATTGGGTCCATGGTATTGATTCTCTATGGTTTTGGACCATGGTATTGTGTAAGGCCTAAGACTATAAAAGGGGAAAGAGATCATTAGGAAAAGGCACTCAAGGATTGAATATCTTATGAAGAGCAAGATCTAGAATACTGGTCATTGGTGCATAGCTGAATCTGAATCAAGGAGGAAACTGAGCGCAAGAAGAAGGATAAGTTCTATTGATGGGTCAAGATCTTAAGACTTGAAGAGAAGTATCTTTGTGTGATTTTGATTAGTTAATTTTGGCGCATGACTTGATCTATAAATCTGATGATCTGGGTATTACTGATGTCTGAATATCTAAAAAGGGTAAGATTATCTTTTATAGATCTGTACGCAGGTTCGGCACAACAGCGATGTGTATACACACTGGTTCATTAATTCAAAACAGCGTATATGTAGGTTGGCCTTAATACAACAACGTATGCACGCAGGTTCTGCATATTGAAGTAGCGTACGTCTCATGAAATATGTTTTAGCTACTTCTGTTTATTGCTGTAGTGTTCTGGGTTCAGGATTGGTTTCTGGTTACTATTAATGTATTCTAGTTACAGCATTCAGAGAAGTAACTAGTTGATTCAGTTTTGAATGAAGCAAAAGAGATTGGTTAATGTAGATGTATTTTATGTTTGATGGATCCAGTCTAAAAATTTATGAAACGTGGTCCCGGGAAGAAAAGAGAAGGTTGTAGCCTTTTGTAGGTCAGCACCTATGTACTAGTACATCAGCTAGTACAAGAGCTAAGGGGGTTGTAGCTCCCTTCCAGGAGAAGCTGGAGAACGAGAGAAGGTTGTAGCCTTCTGCAGGTAGAAGACTGCGTACTGGTATAAGATTGCACCAGTACATAAATATTGTAAAAAGAAGTTTATTATTAAAAGAAGATAGAGACGAATTGCAGTAGGTGGTTTTCACCCACATTGGCTTTCCACCTTATATCTTGTGTTCATGTGTGTGATGATCTGTTCTGTTTTACTGCACCTATTTACTATTCTTATGGTTAATGAAGTTCTGATGCACTGATTAAAGATCAACATTTTAACTGAATCATAAGTTTACTGATATACGCTGGTTTCTTTAGACACAGTTGCGTATATACGCAGTTTCCCATAACTGAAGTAGTGTATGAAAATGAAAACTGATTGATTTGATAAGTAGGTCCTTCAGAAGAAGCTTGATCGCTTGAAGGAAGATTTATCATCCATGAGAAACTACGAAAAGGAGGTATCTATCAGGCCACCAATCTTTGATGGGAGCAACTTCGTCTATTGGAAGGTAAGAATCACAGCCTATCTTCAATCTCTTGGTATAGAAGTTTGGGATATTTTGGAAGGAGGATACACATTTCCATCAGCAACTCCTACAAATACGACTGGTAAAAGGTAGTATGAAACAAATGCAAAGGCTGTCAATACTCTATTGGGGAGTCTATCTCAATCAGAATTCATCAAGGTTATGCAGCTCAAAACCGCCAAAGAAATATGGGACAAGATCATTCTAAGCTATGAAGGAGACGATCAGGTAAAACGTGCAAAACTACAATCTCTCAGAATTCAATATGAAACTCTCAAAATGAAAAATGATGAAAGTGTGGCTAATTATTTCTTACGTATAGATGAGATTGTGAATCGCATGAAAAACTTGGGTGAAGAAATAAAAGAAGTCACTTTAGTTGAAAAGGTTCTAAGATCTTTGTCCTCTAAGTTTGAATCAAAGGTTTCTGCCATAGAAGAAAAGAAAAATATTCAGAGTATTACCATGTCACAACTGCACGGAATCCTAACTACTTTCGAAATGAGGAAAGGGGGTCCATCGGACATGAGAGAAGCTACATTCAAAGCCTGAGGAAAAGGAGAATACAATGAGTCAGGACATACGTTAGAAGGAGATGAAGAATCAAACTTTGTCAAGAACCTTCAATGGGGTTCTGGAATATTCAGAGGTAAGCTACCTTTCAAATGCTTTGCTTGTGGAAGAGTTGGTCACTATGAAGCTAAGTGTCCTCATAAAGATAAGCTTGACAAAGGTAAGGAACTAGTTAGATGGAACAAAAAATAGAATGTAAGTAAGAAGAGCTATTATACACATGAAGACAGTGATGGATTTTCAAATGGTGATGAAGATGAACATGATTATAGACTTTTTATGGCTTTTGAAGATGATGATTTCTTGGATGCTATAGATTAAGATGATCTCTATGAAGAAATTTATAAACTTAAAATCTATTTAGAAGAAAAAAATATGATCATAGATACTCTGACATTCCAACTTGCTGAAAGAAAAAAAACACAATGAAAAGTTAGAATGTGAAATTGTGGGACTTAGAAAAGATATTGAGAAAACAAAAGCTCTTAATATTAGATTTGATAAAGGATCTGAAACTTTAGATGAGATTATCAAAGTGCAAAATTCTCCTCTAATCAAGACAGGTCTTGGATATACTGAAGAAGCATCTCAAGCATAGAAGCCATCCACCTCCAAAAGTTATCTTGATGTAGCAAGGAGAAGTGAACATGTTGACAATTGACAACAAAGGCATAAAGCAGATCGCCAGATAAATCAGGGTCAATCTACTTCAAGGATGAATAGAGATCACCAAGTAAATTGGGGGAAATCTACTTCAAGGATGAATAGAAGCTACAACCAACCGTAGGTAAATCATTCTCAATTTTCCTCAAGAGTGGATGTCAATGGAAACTACAATCATTTGGTCGGTAGGTTTGATAATCGTAGGAATTTATTCAATGGCCAATGTTTCTCTTCTCATAACTTTGGACACAAAGCTACTCAATGTGTTTCCTACAAGACCATCATGACTAGAGAAGCACAAAAACAAAGGAGTATGACTGGGATCATGAAAAGGGCCTACAATAACTTTTCTGCTCTTGAAAATGAAATAGAATGTTCTATTTGTAACAATTTCGGTCATGAAGATTCTGAATGCAGGAGTAGGTTTTCGCAAACAACTCAGAAGGAGCAAGCTTCATTGAGTCCCAAAACATGGAGAAAGAAAGAACCGCAACCAGAAAGATGTGGTATAGCCTTATATGTAGAAGGACAGGAAAATCAGTGGTACATTGATAGTGGATGCTTGAAACATATGACAGGTGATAAAGAAAAAATTCAGTCATATAGTGCCTTAGAAAAGGAAAGGAAGGTCTCATTTGGAAATGACACCCTTGCTCTCATAAAAGGTAAAGGTTCTGTTATTTTGAAAGAAAAAGTCAAAGCTAGAAATGTTATGTATGTTGATGGCTTAAAACATAATCTATTGAGTGTCAGTCAAATGTGTGATCAAGGAAATGAGGTAATATTTTGATCAAATGGATGTATTGTTCATGAGCTTGATACAGGAGAAACAATGATCAAAGGCATAAGAACTTGAAATAATTTATACATACTCAAGGGAGGACAACAACAATGCTATCTAAGCAAGAATGATGAACACGGGCTATGGCACAGAAAATTGGGGCATCTAAGCTTCTCTCATATAAGGAAAGCATGCAAATATCAGGCGGTTCGTAATCTCCCTGACATCAGAATTCTTGACAATAAAATATTCAAATCATGTTAGTTTGATAAGCAAACCAGAACTAATTTCCCTGAGAAGGAAGGATCATCTAGTAAGCCACTTGAACTTATCCATACTGATTTATGTGGTCCATCAAGGAAAATGTCACCTCGAGGAGAAGAATACTTCATATTTTTCATTGACAACTTTTCCAGAATGTGTTGGATAGGACTTCTAAAGCATAAAGACAAAGCCTTCGAAAAGTTCAAAGCATTCAAAGCCTTGGTTGAAAACGAATCAGATCGCAGAATCAAATGCCTCGGGTCTGATCAAGGAGGGGAATTTACCTCGCATGAATTTTTCGACTTTTTTGAAGAACATGGAATAAGAAGGGAATTCTCTACTACAAGGACTCCTCAGCAAAATGGAGTAGTGGAAAGGATGAACAGAACGGTTCAACAAATGGTTCGTGCTATGCTTGATGAGTCTGAAACTCCTGCAACCTTCTAGGGAGAAGCTGCATTTGCTGCCATTAATATTCTCGACAAAACAAACGTCTGGGTAAACAACACTCAAACTCCTCCTGAACTTTGGTATGGTAAGACTCCTACAGTAAAATACTTCAAAATTTTTGGAAGCAAATGTTACATCAAAAGGACTGATGAAAACCTTGGCAAGTTTGAACCTAGAGCAGATGAAGGCATTCTCCTTGGTTAGTCTTCTCAAGGTAAAGGATATAAGTGTTACAATAGAAGACTTGGAAAAATTGTTGAAAGTATTAATGTAGTGGTTGATGAAGCAGGAAACAATCCAAGGCAGGTAAAATTCAAAGATTTTGAAGATGATGAGGACTATCCTTCAACATCAAATCAGACTAATGATGAAGAAGAAACCTATGAGGCACCAGAAGAACAGATAAGGGTAGAAGAAAAGACTCCATCCAGATACGTCCAGAAGAATCATCCAGAGACTCAAATTTTGGGGCAGAAAGAGGTAGGTGTACAAACAAGTATAACTATTTCAGAAGCTTCAAGCTATCTAGCATTTCTCTCCTCCATTGAACCACGAAATGTAAGTGAAGCATGCAAAGATGAATGCTGGGTCAAGGCCATGAATGAAGAACTTGAGCAGATTGAAAAGAATAACACTTGGGAGTTGGTTCCTAGACCAAATGATAAGAATGCCATAGGGACAAAATGGATATTCGAAAACAAGCTGAATGAAAATGAAGATGTTATTAGAAACAAGGCTAGACTTGTTTGTAAAGGGTATGCTCAACAAGAAGGCATAAACTTTGAAGAAACGTTTGCACCAGTTGCTAGACTTGATGCCATAAGAATGTTTCTTGCTATTTCTAGTTTTCAGGAGTTCAAAGTATATCAAATGGATGTGAAATCTGCTTTTCTAAATGGAGACTTAGAAGAAGAAGTGTACATTGAGAAACCAGATGGATTCATCCTTGGGAATGATCCAAAACTTGTATGCAGACTCAAAAAGGCTCTCTATGGCCTTAAACAGGCTCCAAGAGTTTGGTATTTTCGTTTGGACAAATACCTCCATCAACAAGGTTTTTCAAAAGGATCAACAGATATCAATCTATATATAAAAATTGATAATGATAAATTGCTAATACCTGTTGTGTATGTTGATAATATCATCTTTGGTAGCAATGAAGAAGCCATGAGTCAAAACTTCGCTTTGGTGATGTAGAAAGAATTTGAAATGTCCTTACTTGGTGAGCTCACATATTTTCTTGGTTTACAAGTCCAACGAAACAAAGATGGTATCTTTCTATCACAAACCAAGTACCTCAAGCAGATCTTGAAGAAATATGGGATGGAGGATTCGAAACTAGTATGTACTCCTATGGTAATAGGATGCAGCATCACCGCAAATGATGAATCAGCAGTAGTGCATCAACCAACCTATAGATCAATGATTGGTAGTCTACTATATCTGACAGGTACCCGACCAGACATCATGCATGCAGTGGGAATAGTTGGAAGATTCCAGTCAAATCCAAAGGAAACACACCTTTAGGAAGTTAAGAGGATTTTCAAATATCTTCAAGGAACACAAAACTATGGCTTATGGTATCCTAGAGATACAAATCTCACACTTCATGCATATACAGATGCAGATTGGGCAGGAAGCGTGGATGACAGAGAAAGCACTAGTGGTGGTGCATTCTTTATGGGTTCCAGATTAGTATCTTGGTTCAACAAGAAACAAAGTTCAATTGCATTATCTACAGCTGAAGCAGAATATGTGGCTACTGCATCTTGTTGCACACAAATCCTTTGGATGATGTAAAGATTGCAAGACATTCAAATCACTTGTACTCCACCTCTCTCCATTTTTTGTGACAATACAAGTGCAATCAGTATTTCAAAGAATCCAGTCATGCATTCGAAGACCAAGCACATACCTATCAAATATCATTTTCTCCTGGAACAAGTGCTTGAACAAAAGGTCAAATTGGAGAATGTTCCCTCCAAGGAACAGGTTGCTGATATATTCACCAAACCACTGCCTAGGGAGACATTTGAATACCCCAGACATAAGCTGGGAGTAGTTGATGCATCATCTAGTTTTAGAAATTATCTGTTTCAGAGAACAATGGTTGTACGTGAGTTTCATAAGGTGTATCCGCGTACATACGTAGGTGTCTATGGACACAGTTGCGTATATTATGGTTTGAAGACAAATAGTGGGGCTAGACTCAGGATGAAAAGAGTCTGATATGGGTCTGACAGAGACCATCTGGTATAGGTTCAGAGGGAGCATATAATTCTAATAATGCATTGTTGGCATTATCTTAGAAGATCTTGGTTCAATTCCACAGCTTTTTTTGTTTCAAGTGGAACAAGTGCAGAGGGAGATTATGGTTGCCGGTCTGAATGATGATTGATAGATGCTGCTGATGTTAGTTGCCAATGACTATCATAGTCTTGTCTTAGATATTTAGTCTCTATGTCATGTATTTCTTTTATTATCAAGGTCATGTAACAGCTTATGTTGGTTTCCCCACTATTCATGGGATAGATGATGTAATGTTCTTGTTTTATCATGTGTAAACTGTTGGTGTATCCCCACTTGGTTGGTCAGATGAGTGAATCCCCACTTGGTTGGGAGATGGATGTATGTATGAGTCTTTGGTGATAGGAAGGCCATTTATGATGTATAGAGTCATTTTCTTTCTTATAGAACATCTTTTTACAAACCTTTCCTATAGTCAGGGGGATCATGGACAACACAACAGAGTAGAGATTTTAGCATGTACTTAGGGGGAGTATAACACTATGCACTTGATAACAAAGGGGGAGAATGAATTTGAGTGAGTTCAGGTTGCCATCAAGTCCAAAGGGGGATATTATTGGCATTATGACATAGGTTTGGCACTATGACACAGGCGTTGTCCTTGATGGAAACTCACTCAAATGACAGATCACAATTCAGGCTCTCAGAATGAAGGAAAAAGAGATATACGCAGGTTCCTCTTAACCAAGTTGCGTATACATGCGGGATCATCGATCAAAAGGCACGTATATGTATGCATGCACTTTCATGTAAGGCAAAGCACGCACATGTGGGAAAACTTATTTTTGGTCCATGGTATTTAGTCCTTCGTATTTGGACCTATGGTTTTGGACCATGGTGTCTCGTCCGAAGTGTTGAACCCAGGTATTGGGTCCATGGTATTGGTTCTCTATGGTTTTGGACCATGGTGTTGTGTAAGGCCTAAGACTATAAAAGGGGAAAGAGATCATTAGGAAAAGGCACTCAAGGATTGAATATCTTATGAAGAGAAAGATCTAGAATACTGGTCATTGGTGCATAGCTGAATCTGAATCAAGGAGGAAACTGAGCGCAAGAAGAAGGATAAGTTCTATTGATGGGTCAAGATCTCAAGGCTTGAAGAGAAGTATCTTTGTTTGATTTTGATTTGTTAATTTTAGCGCATGACTTGATATATAAATCTAATGATCTAGGTATTACTGATTGAATATTTGAAAAGGGTAAGATTATCTTTTATAGATCTGTACACAAGTTCGGCACAGTAGCGGCGCATATACACAGTGGTTCATTAATTCAAAACAGCGTATATGCAGGTTTGCCTTAATAAAGCAGCGTATGCACGCAGGTTCTGCATATTGAAGTAGCATATGTCTTATGAAATATGTTTTAGCTACTTCTGTTTATTGGTGTAGTGTTCTGGGTTCAGGATTGGTTTCTGGTTTTTGTTAATGTATTTTGGTTATAGCATTCAGAGAAGTAATTGGTTGATTTAGTTTTGAATGAAGCAAAAGAGATTGGTTAATGTAGATGTATTTGATGTTTGATGGATCCAGTCTAAAAATTTATGAAATGTGGTCCCTGGAAGAAAAGAGAAGGTTGTAGCCTTCTGTAGGTCAGCACCTACGTACTAGAAAATTAGCTAGTAGAAGAGCTAAGGGGGTTGTAAGTCCCTTCCAGGAGAAGCTGGAGAATGAGAGAAGGTTGTAGCCTTTTGCATGTAGAAGCTTGCACATTGGTATAAGACTACACCAGTACAGAAATATTGTAAAAAGAAGTTTCTTATTAAAAGAAGATAGAGACGAATTGCAGCAGGTAGTTTCCACCCACATTGGGTTTCCACCTTATATCTTGTGTTCATGTGTGTGACGATCTGTTCTGTTTTACTGCACATGTTTACTGTTCTTATGGTTAATGAAGTTCTGATGCACTGATTAAAGATCAACATTTTAACTGAATCATAAGTTTACTGATATATGCTGGTTTCTTTAGACACAGTTGCATATATACACAGTTTCCCATAACTGAAGTAGTGTATGAAAATGAAAAGTGATTGATTTGATAATACTAATTCACCCCCGCCCTCTTAGTATTATTTCCAACACATGGGACCCTGTCCCAACAATTTCTACTTGTCCAAATCTTACCCACATCAACCTTCTAGATTTTTGTCAATCTCCTATATTCTTCTTATGGGTACCCCACCGTCTAACAGGAGTAGCCCTCAGTGCTTGATCCAGAGCTAATAGTCTCTGACATTTAGGTACCCTTCTTTCATAATCTCTAAAGAAAGTATTTACATCACCCAAACCATCATATACAGGTAAGTCACATAACTCAGTTGTCATACAATGCACTACTTTAGTTATCCTTGCACATTGCCTTGTAGACACTTTATGCAACCTATTTTTCCAATGTTCCAATTCCTCTTTTGAATCTAAAGTTCAGGAATTGTCTTGATCCCAAGTTAGTTTTCCATCCATAGTAGGGTTGATCCATTCTTCTTCTTTTGAGGTTATCCGATAGGTGTTTTTGATGTCATACGTGCTGTATTCTTCTCTGACATGTTTAGTATATCTCGCTCCCTCTAATGGATCTAATAGCACAATAACTATCTGTTGGGTGCTAAAAGGTGTCTTTTAAAACTCCTAATTACCTCACATTAATTATCAACCTGGGTAAGTCTTTTTGTTTGAAGAGTGTACACAATATGTGCAAGCTATACATCTAGAGAGTAATGATTTAAGATAATCTATTAAATTCAATACAAGAGTAAATGGATGCAATCATAAATCTCAAGCTGTAACTTTTAAAGGAAATAATACATCTAAGCATCGGGACTTAATCTCAAGCAAAACCATAATCCAATCTTAAGCAAGCAATTCAAATGAGAATAACATCAACTGAGAGCACTATAGTAGTAACTGATCTCTTTTAGCTAGATCTACATTAATCAAGCAATTCAATTGGGAATAACATCAACTGAGAGCACTGTAGCAGTAACTAAGCTCTTTAAGTTGGATCTATACTAATCACACTCTGTCTTAATTAACGAGAAACAATTCTGTAACTGATAACTAATTCAATCCACGATATGCATAAAAGAAATCAATTAATAGAGTTGCGAATCACTGAAATGAGTATACGAAATCAGAATTAAGGAAAGTAAACCAACTACAAAGATATAAAACATAATAAACTCATAGGAAATGGAAAAGTATAAAACGAGGAACAACAGTAAGATCCGCGAGAGACCTAGCTCTAGCGACCAACGGATACTGCTTAGCTACTTCAGAATATCCGAATGAACAACAACGCAAATTATATATTATTCATCAAATCCAAATGTCATTTACAGCACGATGTGTCCTTCAGAATAACATTCTGTATATTGAAATTACAATTGACGCCCCAAGCGAAAAGTTAAATCTCTCCATTATATCTCCTCCTCCTATCCTATCCTATTATCCCCCATTATTATCCTCCTCTCTTTGATCTCCGTTTTCATTTAAATACATAGAGAGAAAAGAGAAGTTAGAAAAGAGATGATTACAAACTGATTCCCATTACAAAATTGGATTGTTCCAAATAAATTGATCAGCAAGTTCATATCTGAAATATCTCTCCATCAACATTTAAGAGGAATGGGTCAAATTCGATATTGCAACTGAAATAATTTGGAAAACGGTCGCAATAGCAAATCTGAGAAAATTATCTTTGGAGAACAATCCGTTTCTCTTAATATAGACCAAATTTGGGAAAGCTACTCATTGTGAAACTATTCGGTCCGTTCTGGACAAAACCCATGTTTTGGATTTTCCAGATTCTTCTTCATTTGCCCAAAATGTTCAATGCAAAATTGTCACTTCTTATTCCAGCGAATTTCTAAGTTGGAATATTTAATAATGAGCTGGAGATCAAATTTGCAATCTAGAAAAGATCTTGGAGGCTAAAATGGTAAGTGATGTTTCAAAAAATTCATTAAACCATCATTGGTAAAATCATGCATAATAATCATTAATTTATTAAAAATAAAGGAGAAGAAATAATATTTATCCATAAGAGCATAAATAATTATAAAATGGAATTATATGATAAAGTATGATAAATGACATGATAAAAAATGGTAGGAATGGATGAAATAGGCGTTAAAGAGTGATAATAATAATGACAATGTAGCGGCCCAACATACCCCCAAACTGAAAATATTGCATGTCCTCATGCAACACAAAGCCTCTGTATTAACCAAGCAATAGTACAAAAAATGTTCATCCCAACTCATGAAATGGATGGAACAAATGACTTCTCCCTCAAATAATGAATATTCAATTTTAGCAATGTTGATGAAGGCATAACAATTTTTACATTGACGTTCAACTATATGTATATGAAGTTGTAGCAAAATATGATATAAGTAACAACAAACTCATAAACCATTTTCTCAAAAACTACAAACTAGATTTTGATGAAATTTTGCAAGTAGATTTTTACTATATTAATACTTCTCTAATCCAAAAATCAGATCGTTTTGATGCAGGGATCATGAGATATAAGCAAAATGGCTATAGGTGACAGTGCATGATATATGAAATTTGAAAAACTATTTTAACTCAAAATTTTGTGGGTTTGTGTATTTTAATGATACCTCTTTGTTATCCAAAAATCACAAGAATTCAATTCATAGTTTTAAAGATATACGCCAATCAATTTCTGCACTATATAAAAATGAAATTGTATGTCTTAAATGAGAAATAAAGTAGAAAAAATTCATCATGTGTAGCAATTCCTCCCCCAAACTGGAGAGTTAGCATGCCCTTATGCAATGCTAGAAAACAAATTGAGGTGGTTGTTACAATTTGTTGAAATCTATGCCTGGTGTAAAACAACATGGAATAAGGGAGATGTTGAGAATGAATAAGAATATCAATGGATGATAAAGAATATTACTGGCATGCTCATAATAAATAAATAAATGAAATGAACACTGCCCCAAACTGAAAGATTCTGTCTCTGAAAAATGGGAAGTGGTAAAGATGTGGAACGAATGATGATAAATAATGCTCAATGGATTTTGCATGAAATTCTCTTAAATTCGTAATAAATCATAAAAGTATGCTATTTTACCTCTAGTTTTACCTCCGAAAAAAAATGTGGAATGACATGTATGGACCGACATTTGTTAAAGCTAATGTAGGCTGAGTTGATGCTGAAAGTGATGCAAAAGGTGGAATCCAGGCAAGCACATCATGTCTAAACAATTGTTCATGTTCGTGAGTTTCTCGAGCCTCTTCTGTTAGTTGCAATAGTGTGGCCTTGCTGCGAATAGAGTTTTCCCCCATAATTGTTGTTCTCCTGTAAACAAGTCACTATTTTGCATGCAAATTTCTTGAATCCACAGTGTTAGTTTTGAACAACAACAGATAAGCCGTATGAAAAAATGTCAATCAGAAAAACTTTTGTATAAATGCAATACTTATATTTTTTCAAATCAACAAGTTATGGCAGAGTGTAGTAATTATATCGCATGCTATTCCATAATGCATACCTTCCCCCTCTAATTGGAAAAGCGTGTTCATGACCATAAAGCATAGGAAAAGTGTTGTTCTGATGGCAAGGCAAGGGAATGAATAGTATGGCAGTAAATTAAGTAGAGTACACATATCAATGATAGGATGGTAAGAGGTATGGTTATAATGAGAGCAGAGTATGTAAAGATAGTTATGAATAAGAGATATGACACTTTGGATTGATGATAAGTTATGCGAAAAAAGAAAAAGGACAACAATATGCCAAAAAGATGCCTTGCTGACAGTATTCTAGCTGAGAATTGATCGGAAAACAATTTCTCATGCATAAAGGTTCAAACGAGGGAAAAATTAAGGAAATAACTTCTCTGATAAAAAGAGAGAATAAGAAAAGAGTATTATAGTAATAATTGATGATAAGATATAACTTCAATACCTTAAGTAGAGCCTCTGCTGTTAGTACGGGTCCATAGCCTTGGCAGGGTTGTTTTTTAACCCATATGAGCCAGAATCCTCAATTTATAAATGGAGAGTTCCAGTGTTGTTCTACAAAAGACATCAATGTGCTAGCGTGATAACTAGATAACCACACTACCATTCATTGGGATGTAGCAAAAGTGATCAGGCTGGCTAGTGATGAGACTTCCTGTTCCAAGGATGTTTTGGCTATCCAATGGATCATAACCCTGGTGTGGTGGCCATAGTGGGAATGTCACTTGGCTACATCCTTATGAACATGGTAGGCTGGTTCTTAATGAGACCCCCTATTCTCTTTTTGTAGGCAAAATTTTGCTGTTATTACACTTTTTTATGATAAATAGAGGGAGGCTCAGTATTCCTTAAGAGTAGGGATGGTGGAAGAAGTTGAGCATGTCAATAGAAAAAAAATATACCCATAATCTCATTTATTGCAGACAGAGAAGATTATAACTAGGAAGGGTGGAACTAGCATGGTATTAAGATGATTAATTAGTATCATGTACAAAAAAAATGATGTAGTAATGTAGTATATAAATAACTGTGTCCCTTTTCTTAAAAAGAATCTCTCATCTAGAAGCTGTCCTGTTAAAGATCATAACGTTAAGGGTATTCACCTGTCTCAATAGACTCCATAATTATTGTCCTCATAAAAGTATTGTACTTCATGCCATGAAAGGGAATCAGAAGAATGGGGTTGAGATGAGCCAGGAATAATCCCACAAGAGGAAGGAAGTGCTATTCACAAAAAAAAAACTTCAGAAGAAGCAAAAATGTTGTTTCAAATATGGAACAACAACTGTTCAAAAGTAAGAACAATAAGACATGCTAAGAGAAAATGGCGCTATTCAAAAGTTTGAACAGTAAACAACAAAAAGTGTTGTTCCAAAGTTGGAATAGTAAACATATAAAAAGTGTTGTTCTAAAGTTGGAACAAAAAAATGCAGAAAAGTGCTGTTCCCAAAAGAGAATAACAAAAATGCACAAAAGTGTTGTTCTGAAAAGGGAATAGCAAAAACGCAGAAAAATGCTGTTCCCAAAAGGGAACAACAAAACCACACAAAAGTGTTGTTCCCAAAAGGAAACAACAAAAACACAGAAAAACGCTGTTCCCAAGAGAGAACAACAAAAATGCAAAAATGTGCTGTTCCAAAGAGGGAACAACAAAAGCTCAAAAAAAGTGTTGTTCCCAAGAGGGAACAACAAAAACTCAAAAAGTGTTGTTCCAAAGAAGGAACAACAAAAACTCAAAAAAGTGTTGTCCCCAAGAGGGAACATCAAAAACTCAAAAAAGTGCTGTTCCAAGGAGGGAACAACAAAAACTCAAAAAAGTATTGTCCCCAAGAGGGAACAACAAAAACTCTAAAAAAGTGTTGTTCCTTAGAGGGAACAACAAAAAACTCAAAAAAGCGATGTCCCTAAGAAGGAACAACAAAAACACTAAAAAATGTTGTTCTCAAAAGGGAACAATAAAAATTCAAAAAGTAATGTTCCCTAGATGGAACAACAAAAAACTCAAAAAGTGTTGTCCCCAAGAGGGAACAACAAAAAAAAACTTAAAAAATGTTGTTCCCTAGAGGGAATAGCAAAAAAACTCAAAAAGTGTTGTTCCCTAGAGGGAATAGCAAAAACTCTCAAAAAGGAAAAAAAACTCAAAAAAGTGTTGTTCCCTAGAGGGAATAGAAAAAACTCTCAAAAAGTGTTGTTCCCTAAAGGGAACAACAAAAAACTCAAAAAAGTGTTGTCCCCAAGAGGGAACAACAAAAAACAATGAAAAGTTTTGTTCCCTATAGGGAACAACAAAAAAACCTCAAAAAGTGTTGTGCCTAAGAGAGAACAGCAAAAAAAACTCAAAAAGTGCTGTTCCCAAGAGGGAACAACAAAAAACTAAAAAAATTGTTGTTCCCAAGAAGGACCAACAAAAACTCAAAAAAAGTGTTGTCCTCAAGAGGGAACAACAAAAACACTCAAAAGGTGTTGTTCGCAAGAGGGAATAGTCTTGAGAACAACAAAAATGCAAACATGTGCTGTTCCAAAGAGGGAACGACAAAAAAACTCAAAAAAAGTGTTGTTCCCTAGAAGGAACAACAAAAACACTCAAAAAGTGTTGTCCCCAAGAGGGAACAACAAAAATGAAAAAAAGTGTTGTTCCCAAGAGGGAACAACAAAAACTCAAAAAGTGTTGTTCCAAAGAGGGAACAACAAAAACTCAAAAAAGTGTTGTCCCCAAGAGGGAACAACAAAAACTCAAAAAGTGCTGTCCCCAAGAGGGAACAACAAAAACTCTCAAAAAGTGTTGTTCCCTAGAGGGAACAACAAAAAAAATTCAAAAAGTGTTGTCCCCAAGAGGGAGCAGCAAAAACTCATAAAAGTGTTGTTCCCTGGAGGGAATAGTGAAAACCCTCAAAAAGTGTTGTTCCCTCTAGGGAACAACAAAAAAGACTCAAAAAGTGTTGTCCCCAAGAGGGAACAACAAAAAAACTCAAAAAGCATTGTTCCGTAGAGGGAACAACAAAAACACTCAAAAAGTGTTTTTCCCTAGAGGGAATAGCAAAAGGAACTAAAAAAGAGTGTTGTCCCCTAGAAGGAACAACAAAACACTCAAAAAGTGTTGTTCCTTAGAGGGAACAACAAAAAAACTCAAAAAGTGCCATTCCCTAGAGGGATTAGCAAAAAAAATTAAAAAAGTGTCGTTCCCTATAGGGAACAACAAAAAAAACTCAAAAAGTGCTGTCCCCAAGAGGTAACAACAAAAACTCAAAAAAGTGTTGTTCCAAAGAGGGAATAACAAAAACACACAAAAAGTGTTGTTCCAAAGTGTGAACAACAAAAATACAAAAAAGTGTTGTTCCCAAGTGGGAACAACAAAAACTAAAAAAATTTGGTGTTCCCAAGAGGGAACATCAAAACTCAAAAAGTGTTGTTCCCAAGAGGGAGCAACAAAGGGAGCAAAAAAAACTCAAAAAGGTGTTGTGTGTTGTTCCCAAGAGGGAACAACGAAAGCTCAAAAAGGTGTTGTTCCCAAGAGGGAATAACAAAAACTAAAAAAAGTGTTGTTCCCAAGAGGGAAAAACAAAAATGCAACAAAAGTGTTCTCGCCAAGAGGGAACAAAAAACAAATGGAGAAAAAACACAGAAAAGCAATCATATTTACAGTTTTTACAAAAAAAAATAATTTTTTTACAAAAATGAAGCTACCGAAGGATTGCCTTCTGCAACTAAAACTTGCATGGTGGGGTCCTCATTGTTCAACCACCAATGGAGCGGAAACTACAATTTGAAGGAAGCAACACCTGAAACACAAAAACATAAAAGAAATCAGAAAAGAAAAAACATTTTATTTAAAAAAACAGCATATAAATAAATAAATTAAGTTACAATAGCTATGATGTTATTTCCTAAGGGAATATCAATCTGTTAATGAAAAAATGATTTCGTGGAAAAATGTTTTGGCAGCAGTGACATAAATCTTCTAATGGAAATCAATTCATCGTTTCTTCTGTTATGAATTTGTTAGGTAATGAATTGGATGAAATTCCATTGTTTCATTAAAATTTCTTTCAAGAATCGCTCGTCCATAAATTGACCTTCTTTATTCTCCTAAGACCTGCAAAAAATGAGTGTCTACCTGCAATAAAACATTAAATCATGGAGAAAGAGAGGTGATCGGGCTCCCCTAATCCAAGAATTATGCAAAAAAACTAACAAGTAGTTACTATGTAAAACAAATCCACAGAAAAAATAACAAAGTAAAATTAATTTATTACCTACGGGAGAGCAGTGGCCAATCATGCTAACCTGCAGTGTTTTAATCATAACTTCTTTGTTTTTCGTCCAATTTGAGTGATTAAAAATCCAAATGAGAGCTACTTCAAACATATATTACCAATAAAAACAGGTTTTGAAAATTCAATGATATAATCTGTCAATTTTACTTAGAACAACCTTCATAATGGAGTCATTTTTGATTACCCATCTTAGACCAACAATCGATATCTTATGCATAACTTTTTCATTTGATAATGGATTTAGTTGATTCAAATTGGAAATGAAATTATATTAAGTTTTTTGTCTCCAATAGAAACATGTTTTAAAAAAAAAAAGAATTGATCCCAGGTCAAATACACAAGTGAACAACTAGAAAAACAGAGTTTTAAGAGTGCTGATTTACGATAGGCAGTCAGTATTTTGGTCATAAATTTCTCATACGATATCAAAAATGAGTGATTAAAATCCCCTTGTAAATTAGATTCATAAAGAAATATATCATATAATTTTTTTTTAAAAATATAGTCATTTAGGCATCCAAACGCTGACTGTCCCAACTCTATTCCTGAGCTGCATACTAGACACCCTGTCAATGTTCTAGTTATAACTTTTTCGTTTCAAATCAAAATTGAGTGATTAAAATTGGGTTGGAAAGTAGACATCAAAGGCTATGTATTATAGAAATAGGTTTTAAAAATTCCTTTTTTGTCCCCAAAAACATGACTGTCCCGACTGTGTTTTCAGAAATTTCATCAAGCCCACAAGCCAAAAAATATGATATTCAAGCTGTTATCACTCAGGTTGTCCTTAAGCTCCGGAAAAGGATACAGCCGAGGTAACCACAGACCAACTTTGGACCGTAGGTTCTAGCCAACCTGCAATCAGAGAGGGCTCTCTCTTTATGATTTAGCTTTGTTGAAAAGGATTTTAGGCTAGTTTTTGAGTTCAGGGGGTTTTTGTTTTGTTTTGGTGGGAAGATTGATGTTTTCAGACAGAGAGGCAAGGCATAGTCTGGAAGTTTCAAACCATTGGGCATGGAGTCAAGGAGGAGAACTGCTGGTGCATTTCTTCGGTCACAAGAGAGGTCAAATGGAGCAAGATAGCTGAGCATGAAACAATATTTCAGGTTTAAATGATGGGAAGAATGCTAAGTAATGAGAGGCAGTTAAGAATCTCCCAATCAGCTTAGCAGATGGAGGTAACAGAGCTCTACCTAGGGGCAGTGAAGAATCCCTAGATAATTGGCCAACACAAGTGAATCGGGGTAAACATGAGCCAGGAGGAATTCATATTCATAACCAATTCAATCAGAGGAAAACATAAAGAAATAGCAGAAATTGAGCATAGAGTGTATTTAAACAAATTCTAAGCTATTCTTTCTTTCTGCTATTTAGACAGTGGTAAACAATAAATAGAGGTAAGATGCACTTATTGCTTCAAGCTGCAGCACAAGAATTCCATCTTCATATCTCCAAAAAACATTCATTTACAACAGTCAGTTTGCTCTCCAAGCTTTCAACAATCTTTGATTATAGAAAAACGCAGGTATACAATGCGAGTCTCCAGTGAAAATTCTCAATCAACCAACCCTTGTAATAATGTAGAGGGCGGTATATATAGGGAAAAAATATCTACAGAGTTCCTTTATTACATCTTGACCTAATCAGGTCTGAAAGAAAGATGATTACTTAACCTAATCCTATCCAGAAATAAATGCAAAATATATCTCGGGCTGCGCTCAGGGCCGCCATATCAAAACTGAGTAAATGATGTTGTCCTTGGTGGCTAGCTGCAATGTTTTCTGAAATAAATGTGTATGGGTTTCTACATCTCTGCTGTCTGTCTACATTTAAAGCTTTAACTGTGATTTGAGGGCGATGATGGGCTTACGCCTCTTGATTTGACTTTCTGGGGGGGCTCATCAATGTTCAGGTGCTTCGAGCCCCTAAAAAATCTTCGGCTGATACTCTTTGGCTCTTCATCTTCCTCTGATACTCTTTGGCAATAAACTGATGCTGTTCTGATGTGCTGTGTGTTAAATCATCATTTAATGGCCGCTGTTCGGCCTCTGTTTTCTTCAAAACTGCTTTCTGCTCCTTTCTGAGTGCTTCGCGAAGAAAAATGGTTCATTCGGCGCCTTTCGGGCTTCCTGGGGGCCGCAGAATGAAAAGATTCCCTGAAGATTCCCCATTCTGGCCCAAAAAATCTAGCGAGGTGCAAATCGCTCATCAAAATCTGCCTCAGAAACTGATTCCGGGGCTCCGAAGTGCGATTTTTGCCCTTCGTGCTAAAAGTGCTGATGACGTCAACACGACGTCAGCGGATGTGACTTCGTACGGTGGGTGATGTCAGCATGATGACGTAGTGGGATGATGTCAGCGGGTGATGTCATCATGTACGGACGGTGACGTGGCATGTACAGTGGCAGGGTACGGTGGCAGGAGGCCACGTGGTAGGTGACTCGGCAGGTGACGTGGGGCTTACATCACAGGGGAGGGCGGTAAGCGGTTTTGGGCGCACGGCCTTAGCGCCTGGGCGGTTTTGGGGGGAGGGGCTCTGCCACATCCCAGAGCCTGACGTGTGGCGGGAGTACGGCGGTAATACCGCCCATCTCTCGGATGCTAAAGCTCGAGCTGTTCGAGGATGGGAGGGCCTGTCAGCCGTAGATCTGCGGGGCGGATGATCCAACGGCTGGCGGCGATGGCGAGTCGGCGGGGGTATACGGGCGGGGAATATGTGCGGAATATTCCAAATTAAATAATGCGCGCAGGTGGGGTTTGAAACTTAGGTTTAGTGGGTTTGGGGTTAATACGAGTGCGGGTTTAGCAATTTATGCCCGAAACTTAGGATAAGGGGGCAAAAAGTGGGTTTTTGAGGGTTTTTAGGGCTAGGGAAGAGGTTATTAATCTGGCCAGGTGTCAGATTAATCCCTGCTTAGACACGGATGGGCTAAAAGCAGCCCCAGATGGACTGTTCTTTCCCTGACTTAGAGAAAATATGGCTATATTTCCAGGGGGGTAATATTTACATAGGGGAATTTTATATACAAAGTTTTAGTAGGAGAAAGGGGTTGAACTGATAGGGAGTTATATAATACTTGTTAGTAGTTAATATGAAGATGATAAGCAGGCGCTAAGGTGAGGGACCTTAGGCTAATTTTGGGGAAAAGAGTTTGAAAAGAAATAAAATCCTTGAGTGAAGCAGATCTTCACCAAGGCAACTGATATGGATGATGATGAAACTAAGAGGAATCAAACAGATCTTGACCTCTTTGGGAAATTAGTAAGTGACTTGGGGAATTAGAAGAAGGGGGAATTAGTTATGTCCACCTTTGAGCTCCCTTGCATGAAAACTGCTTGCACTGTGATCTGTAAAGATAAAGCACTTTGTAACACAAAATTGATCATAAATTGCCTTTCTGCAACCACACAGCTACCTACCCAGCCTACCTTCCTAACATTTTTTCGTCTTTTGAATTGGGTGCACTTAGACTTGCAAACCCAGATTTACAATTTTTCTTTTGAATTTTTCCTATCTAAATCTACACTTATTTCTGCCAGGGCCCGGATTAAACAGTTGGGTCCCTTTGATTCTCTACTTATCTACAAATCTGCCAAGATTAAACTGTTTGGACAGATATCATTCTCTATATTCTAAAGAAAAAAATTTAAACCTAGGGTAACCAGGCTTAAGCTGTTTGGCTCCCCCTTAACTGAGAAATCTTTCAAAAATGGAACCTTTGTAGCATGGAAAAGATGAACATTTTTGGTACTTCCACTGTCAATCATGAAATATGAAACCTGTTGCAACAGGAGGCTAACAGTGGCTCCACTTGGGGATGGCCTTCCCTTGTGGAAGGCCAAGAACAGCAGGTTAGGCTGCCTTGTTTTTCAACTGCTTCTGTACTTTAAAAACCTTTCCTTTTGGCTGGATACTTTATTGTATATATATGAAAGTACATTTGATGAGCTTAGGGCCTTCACTTCGGGCATCCACTGCATCAAGCTGCTGTACAAACAGAAAACTCAAATCCTACCTACCTTCCCTAATCAGCACTTGCTTGCTGGTTAGGTAAAATGAAACAACCAGTGCAGCCACTTCAGCACTTGTAGAAGAAAACCCACTGTTTGACTGATAGTTGGTGAAGTCAGAAACATTGTCTGGTCCTGTGCTCCCATAATCAAAATTCTGACATATGAAGGTATTTGCTGACTGTCTTGGTCTTCATAGAGACAATATGTTAAATATTTAGAGTTGAAAAGATCCTCCATGTAATCAGCTACAGGATCTATAAAAGCATTATGTGGGAGAGTTTCTTCTAGGCTTTCTTTGTCTGATGGAAGAGCTGCAGCCTTAGTAATCACCTCTGCAGCCAGTACTTCATTCTTTCTCTTGAAAACATGATCAACTTTAATCTGTAAGTCAGAAGGTAATACAATTTCCTTATGACCAGGAGAAGGAAGTTCTTGAAAAAAAACTCTAGGATCTTGAAAATTATATGATTGGATCTGAGAATGCAAAAGTTCAATCTCATTTTCATGTTCTTCCACGACTAAATCAAGAAGACACATTTTGATTTGAGGCTGTTGTATTGCAGTGATCTTAATCAACAACAGTCTAAGAAAATTTTCATCAAGCTCATATTCTGATAACAACTTTCTAAATTCATTTACAGCTTGTTCAACCTCATCTTCCCCATACCTAGTCATTTGACCTGACTATTAACACTGTGAAACGGGATTTATTTGGCTGTAAAGCCGTTCAAAACTTTGAAGAGTCTTCTCTCAGGTTCGTTCCTCCAGTGGAGCCTTGATTATGCAGATGATGTGGAGCCGCCAGGTGGATGATCAACTTTGGAGTGCCTGATCTCTGTCCACCATCAAAGATCAGAACTAGACTTGAAAAAATGGTTGTGAAGGTTTGGTTCTTCCCAGCGGAGCTTTCCAACTTTCTTTGTGAAATTATCTGAGGATGGTCCCCAGTGGAGTCACCATTATGTTATCACTCACGTTGTCCTTAAGCTCCAGAAAAGGATACGGCTGAGGTAACCACAGACCAACTTTGGACCGCAGGTTCTAGCCAACCTGCAATCAGAGAGGGCTCTCTCTTTATGATTTAGCTTTGTTGAAAAGGATTTTAGGCTAGTTTTTGAGTTCAGGGGGTTTTTGTTTTGTTTTGGTGGGAAGATTGATGTTTTCAGACAGAGAGGCAAGGCATAGTCTGGAAGTTTCAAACCATTGGGCGTGGAGTCGAGGAGGAGAACTGCTGGTGCATTTCTTCGGTCACAAGAGAGGTCAAATGGAGCAATATAGCTGAGCATGAAACAATATTTCAGGTTTAAATGATGGGAAGAATGCTAAGTAATGAGAGGCAGTTAAGAATCTCTCAATCAGCTTAGCAGATGGAGGTAACAGAGCTCTACCTAGGGGCAGTGAAGAATCCCTAGATAATTGGCCAACACAAGTGAATCGGGGTAAACATGAGCCAGGAGGAATTTATATTCATAACCAATTCAATCAGAGGAAAACATAAAGAAATAGCAGAAATTGAGCATAGAGTGTATTTAAACAAATTCTAAGCTATTCTTTCTTTCTGCTATTTAGATAGTGGTAAACAATAAACAGAGGTAAGATGCACTTATTGCTTCAGGCTGCAGCACAAGAATTCCATCTTCATATCTCCAAAAAATATTCATTTACAATAGTCAGTTTGCTCTCCAAGCTTTCAGCAATCTTTGATTATAGAAAAACTCAGGTATACAATGCGAGTCTCCAGTGAAAATTCTCAATCAACCAACCCTTGTAACAATGTAGAGGGCGGTATATTTAGGGAAAAACTATCTACAGAGTTCCTTTATTACATCTTGACCTAATCAGGTCTGAAAGAAAGATGATTACTTAACCTAATCCTATCCAGAAATAAATGCAAAAAATATCTTGGGCTGCGCTCAGGGTCGCCATATCAAAACTGAGTAAATGATGTTGTTCTTGGTGGCTAGCTACAGTGTTTTCTGAAATAAATGTGTATGGGTTTCTGCATTTCTGCTGTCTGTCTACATTTAAAGCTTTAACTGTGATTTGAGGGCGATGATGGGCTTACGCCTCTTGATTTGACTTTCTGGGGGGGCTCATCAATGTTCAGGTGCTTCGAGCCCCTAAAGAATCTTCGGCTGATACTCTTTGGCTCTTCATCTTCATCTGATACTCTTTGGAAATAAACTGATGCTGTTCTGATGTGTTGTGTGTTAAATCATCATTTAATGGCCGCTGTTCGGCCTCTGTTTTCTTCAAAACTGCTTTCTGCTCCTTTATGAGTGCTTCGCGAAGAAAAATGGTTCATTCGGCGCCTTTCGGGCTTCCTGGGGGCCGCAGAATGAAAAGATTCCCTGAAGATTCCCCATTCTGGCCCAAAAAATCTAGCGATGAGCGATTTGCGCTAAATCGCTCATCAAAAACTGCCTCAGAAACTGATTCCGAGGCTCCGAAGTGCGATTTTTGCCCTTCGCGCCAAAAGTGCTGATGACGTCAGCAGATGTGACTTCGTACGGCGGGTGATGTCAGCGATGACGTCAGCATGATGACGTGGCGGGATGACGTCAGCGGGTGACATCATCATGTACGGATGGTGACGTGGCATGCACAGTGGCAGGGTACGATGGCGGGAGGCCACGTGGCAGGTGACTCGGTAGGTGACGTGGGGCTTACATCACAGGGGAGGGCAGTAAGCGGTTTTGGGCGCACCGCCTTAGCGCCTGGGCGGTTTTGCGAGGAGGGGCTCCGCCACATCCAAGAGCTTGACGCGTGGTAGGAGTACGGCGGTAATACCGCCCATCTCCCGGACGCTAAAGCTCGGGCGGTTCGAGGATGGGAGGGCCCGTCAGCCGTAGATCTGCGGGGCGGATGATCCAACGGCTAGCGGCGATGGCGAGTCGGCGGGGGTATACGAGTGAGGAATATACGCGGAATATTCCAAATTAAATAACGCACGCAGGTGGGGTTTGAAACTTAGGTTTAGTGGGTTTGGGGTTAATACGAGCGCGGGTTTAGCAATTTATGCCCGAAACTTAGGATAAGGGGGAAAAAAGTGGGTTTTTGAGGGTTTTTAGGGCTAGGGAAGAGGTTATTAATCTGGCTAGGTGTCAGATTAATCCCTGCTTAGACACGGATGGGCTAAAAGCAGCCCCAGATGGACTGTTCTTTCCCTGACTTAGAGAAAATATGGCTATATTGCCAGGGGGGGAATATTTACATAGGGGAATTTTATATACAAAGTTTTAGTAGGGGAAAGGGGAGAACTGATAGGGAGTTATATAATACTTGTTAGTAGTTAATATGAAGATGATAAGCAGGCGCTAAGGTCAGGGACCTTAGGCTAATTTTGGGGAAAAGAGTTTGAAAAGAAATAAAATCCTTGAGTGAAGCAGATCTTCACCAAGGCAACTGATATGGATGATGATGAAACTAAGAGGAATCAAGCAGATCTTGACCTCTTTGGGAGATTAGTAAGTGACTTGGGGAATTAGAAGAAGGGAGAATTAGTTATGTCCACCTTTGAGCTCCCTTGCATGAAAACTGCCTGCACTGTGATCTGTAAAGATAAAGCACTTTGTAACACAAAATTGATCATAAATTGCCTTTCTGCAACCACACAGCTACCTACCCAGCCTACCTTCCTAACATTTTTTGTTCTTTTGAATTGGGTGCACTTAGACTTGCAAACCCAGATTTAAAATTTTTCTTTTGAATTTTTCCTATCTAAATCTACACTTATTTCTGCCAGGGCCCGGATTAAACAGTTGGGTCCCTTTGATTCTCTACCTATCTACAAATCTGCCAAGATTAAACTGTTTGGACAGATATCATTCTCTATATTCTAAAGAAAAAAAAATTAAACCTAGGGGAACCAGGCTTAAGCTGTTTGGCTCCCCCTTCACTGAGAAATCTTTCAAAAATGGAACCTTTGTAGCATGGAAAAGATGAACATTTTTGGTACTTCCACTGTCAATCATGAAATATGAAACCTATTGCAACAGGAGGCTAACACAAGCATTTTTTGAAATCAATAATAAAAATAAATATGAGTGTTTGTAGAACCATTATTTCCATTATAATTCATCTACATACACAAATGAATTAAAACATTTATCACCGATGTTGATTCCACAACGTGTTACAACAAAAACAACTATTCTTTCATAAAAACAAAATTCATTTTTTTATGTCCTTATATATATATATATATATATATATATATATATATATATATATATATATATATATATTTTACACTAACCTACTTTGATTTGAAAAATAAATATTATTACGTATAAGAATATTTCTAGTGGAGTGATTTTTGAAATAAGGCCTCCAGTATGTACATACCCAAATTTGAAAAATGCATGTTAATAAATAGTAGGGTATGAGAAGCCAACTTCCCTTGAAAAGATGGTGCCAAAAATTGTTGAAGTATGGAGTGATGCTGCAAACAAATGATGGAGTGAAACCAATCTTCAATATATCCTTTACTTTTTTGATTTCCCATAGCCATCATATCATGAAGTTCTTGAACTTTTAAAACGACTTGTTGATGCAGTCTAAAAGAAACCTCATTTTCTTCCATAACTTCTACAATTTTTGAATTTGAAACATTCTGAATCTCATTGTAATTTTTCTCCAATGGCGCATGTGAGATAGAATGGGTGGGAAGGGTGTGTAAATTTTGCAGTTCAACACTGTAAGCATGTTGTACTAGTTTATTATGGTGAGGGTGTGGAATGATTTGAGTAGGAAATTGTGTAGGGCATAGAGCATTTTGATGATGTGGTTGATTGGGTTGTGTGGATGGTTTTGATGGGCAAATAAAATGTTGTGGAAGAGTTGGTGGAGAATATGGAGGATTTGTTTGTGCTACAAGATGAGGGAGAGTAGTCATGCAATCATAAGATGAACCATGCCAAACTTGCAGTAAAGATTGGTGGTGGTTATATTGAGATTGACATGGTTTCTCTAACACATGAGTATTCCATAATGGATTATGCAAGTAAGAGAATGGAGAGAAAGTGTTTTGAACCATACTTATAAGCCATGATTTCCATGGTTTTGACCCTGTTGTAGCTTCCTCATCTCTTTGATATGCTACTTCCATCCTAGATAAGGAAGAGTGAATATCTATGGGATGCTCCTTTGGGTAATGAGGGAAAAACACTTCTTCAATTTCTTGATTTTTCTGAACCTGCAAAACATCTAATTTTGAATTTAGAGAGCTAATAAAATCAATTTTAAAATGCTCAAATAAATCATTGATTTCAGCTATCATGATCCCTGAGTAGCTGTAAATGGCATTGCCACATCAATGGGACAGTGGATGGAATCCCAAGCCCACTTGAAAAGGGCTGTGTGCAGTTGAGCTCTGGAGAGCCCGGCTATAGCTATGTTGAACATAAGGGAGGCTCTAATTCCATGTGCATGGATTCTTTGAGTTGTACATGTGCAGAATGTGTACGATCATCCTGTTAACAACCTCTGTCTGGCCATCAGTTTGGGGATGGAAAACTGTGGACTTAGTGAGTTTGGTGTCTAGCATCGACCAGGGATTGGAGCAAAATGTACTGAGGAACCTACTGTCCTGATCTAAGATGATAGACTGTGGGATCCTAAAGTGTACCCACACTCATTCAAAGAAGATTTTAGCAGTGGCTTCTGCTGTGATATTCTTCTTGCAGACTTCCATAATGGTCATCTTTGAGAATTTGTCGACGACCATAAAAACATAGTCGTTTCCATGCTTAGTAGAAGGAAGGCTCGACATGTAATCCATGGAGATGGATTCCCAAGGTCGACTAGGGGTAGGTAGCGAAGTATAGAGGATTTGCTTCTTGATGGTTAGTTTGGCAATGGTGCAGGTAGTGCAAGATCTGATGTACTTCCCGACATCTTGTCGAAGATTTGGGCAATAGAAATACTTCTGCAGTACTGCCACCATTTTTTCGACCCCGAAATGCCCAGCATCTCGACTGTAGTGTGCTTCCAAAATCATCTTGGCACGCTCGCTAGATAAAATTACACACAACAATATATTCTCTATTATTTAATGAGGAAATTACACACATATTTATACAATCAATAGTCTTAAGATAGGAATGCTATCTTAGACGTACAGTAGTGTGGTTGAGAGATTCTCTCAACCACACACTAAACTAGGAGAAACTAAATTCCTATTATGTAGGAACAAACTCCTCAAATGGAGAATTATAACCATAGACAAGTAGGAATTAATTATTTCTAACTCCCCCCCTTAATGACTACTTGTCATGCTAGTGATTCACAAAGTTTGGTTGTGGTCAAACATAACAAAAAATATGTCTACGTCCATAAAAGAGCAACCATCCACTGGAATGCATGGGTACCAACCACTGCAACCGCTAGTCCTTGTGCATACATTATTCTGTCGACCATTATCACTGCATATATGTACCTACAAATCCACCACCATCGGGCGAATTACATGTGCAGAACTTCCCAAAAAAAAAGAGAGATCAGTGCCTTTCTAAGCCAAGTATTCATGTCCAAATAACAATTGCAAATAGTTGCGTTGATTGCGCCTTTCGACGCAACTGTCAGATAGAAAAGTGCACCAACCCTCTTATGGTCAGACACATCAATATCTGAGACCGTGAGCCAGGTGTTACTGCAGTCCACCTGCTCCTACGAGCACAAAGCCCCCGTGTACATGTTAGCCACTCAGGCAATATGCCACCACCAGGCAAGTCCGATTTACCACCACCGGGCAAATCCGCCAACTTCAATATGCCACCACCGGGAAAATCCGCCAACTTCAATATGCCACCATTGGGCAAGTTCGATCTACCACCACCGGGAAAATCCACCAACTTCAATATGCCACCACCGGGCAAGTCCGATCCGCCACCATCGGGCAAATCCGGAACATAAATGTGCCACTTCCGGGCAAGTCCGATCTGCCACCACCGGGCAAATCCAGAACTTAAATGTGCCACCTCTGGGCAGATCCTGTAGCCACTAAGACTCTATATATGGTTTCTAGCTCACCACCAACCATCACATTACAGTGACAAAAGATGGTTTCAGGCTGACCATAAACCATTACAAAGTGGTTTTAAGATCACCACGAACTTTCAGATACCTTTAAAAGGCTTACATTTCATTTAACATTTTGGAGTTTCTAGGTACATACAATGACCATTACAACAACTGGACTTGTTTATAACATGCTAGGGAGTCTATTCCACCAACCACACTAACTCAAACAAACATCTATTTTGTTGTCCACCATAAACGTTGTTGCTGCTCCTTTATCCCAAGTTAACATCTTGGGCATCTTTGTCAAATAAAATCTTGGAACTCCATGCTTAACCTGTCATTTGTTAGAGTCGCGAATTCTAACAAAATAACTTTGCCTGCATTGAGTTAGCTAGGCTCAATAAGGCTCAAAAATTTTTAAACATGATTCCAAGAAAATACAACATAAACTCTTCAAATTTAATTTCTCTATCTTTGCCAAAAGAGGATTATTTCCTAAACATAACAGCAACTATTTAGAGTCCGGAAATGTCATGAATCATATCCAACGATCTGCAATTGGCGGCCTGCTCGGCACACACCACTGGGCCGATCTCCTCCAATCCTGTAGTGTTCTGGACCCAACAATCTTCTCCACGCTTCCGCTGATTACAAAATAAAACATCACATGCGAATAAAACATGGATTGGGTTGTGGCCAGCAAGAACAGAGGAAATATTATTATCGTAAGATGACCAAGCTCGAATCCTGGCAAGAATTAGAAGCATAGTTCAGCCAGTATCTCTGGCGCAGCGTGTAATCTGGGTATAGCCGCGAGTATAAGGATTGGCCTGTGAACCACATCCACAATTGTAATAAGGAACCCCGCGCTTCGCGCACGGCACCCTGTCTCTGGTGAGGGCACCATAACTAACAAACTCCTCTGATTCGATTCCGAGAAGAAACTCTGGTCCATCTTTCTGAACAGCCTACAACTGTCCCTCACTGGATGCCTATGATACATAGGACATGCAGACTGATCACGGTCACAACCATCTGCAGCTCTGCCATACCGACCACTTCGAATGGGGCATAATAACACATCCAACAACACTGATAGCCTGCTAGCAGCAATTCCTTTCCACTGGGCTTTGTTTCACCAAACATCCATGCAAATGAAATTGCCATTAATGAAATAAACACTCCAAATAGGGCCTCCAGCTTCCTCACTCCATAGTTTTCTACAAATAAAAAAAGTAAAACAGTCGAGACCAGTGATGAGCACTTCTGCCCAGAGGGGAAGGGCTCCATTAGTGAGAATCTTAAGCGCAATTCATATCTCAATCTAAAGTCGATTTACAACAATGAACTCCATTTTGAAGAAGATAAGTAGCAGGAAAACTTTGAATAAGTGCAAGACGCCCCCGCAGAAACAACAATGGCACCGAAAACATGCCTCCAGAGGATGAAAACCAAGAGCGCAACATCAACTCGATGGTGACTTCGCTTCTTGAAGCTTGTCCGACCTTCTCCTCCTCCAAGTTGGCCAAATCAAAGCATCTCACTAGTCTTGCATTGCCTCAATGCCTGCTCGGGATTTTCTCTTTGAGGCATTTTCCCTGTGGTAAAGGAGGCAAGTCCAGGATGAATGCCCCTGCAGAGCTTGACCCTGCAACAATGGACTCCCGACTAGAACAAGAGCTTGTGGAAGAACCCTATCACGTACTGCAGCACCAACAATTCAGTGACGATTTTGATCAGCCATCGTTGTACAACAAAGCTCCAATGCCAAAGAATTCATATGGAGGTCTGCATCAGTTAATGCACTATTGGCCTTCTACAAAAATGTTTATAGTTCTGCAAAAAAACATGTTCCAGTACACATGACAAATACATTGTTTACTCAGATGGCTGTTGCTGCTGCTTCGTTGACTGCCTCCCTTCGGTTCGACGGTGCCTTGAACATGGATATAACGGAATTCCAAACAAATTTGGTGCCCTACCTGCGTATACGCTTCATGCTATATTCTTACACGCCAGTAATCTTCACCCTCAGATCTGGCTGACCACACCCACGCCCCTAGATCTAACAATACACCCTCAGATTTGGTCATGAGGGTTTCTCCATACTATGCAACACACATTTCGAATTACCGTTGAGAAATGGCCTGGCGTGTGACGCAGGACCAGTGAGGGATCGATTCAGCTAGGCGGGTTGAATCAAGTGGCCCAGAAAAAAATGCATGAATACAGTGTGAGAGCCAGCAAAAAAACAACCTTGTTTTGCCTTGAAAGCTTGATGCTTCATCCAGTCCTAAATTTAAACCACAAATTCCAAAAAATAGCAAACACGAAACCCGTATTAAACGAAATCTGGCTAAAATCAGATATATTTATGCCAGAAACTAGGCTTCTGTCCTCGCGCACAGCAACCCCAGAGGAGCTCGAACTGTGCAGCTCCTCGACTGATTCCCTAAGGTCATGGCCAAAGCTGTGGCCGCTTAAAACGCATGGCAATTGAGCTCGATTTAGTCGCTTCAGGAACTGCTTAAGAGCCTTTTAGTCTTAGCCAACAATCCGATTGGCCAAAAATAGCGCATCCTTCACTCTCCCACTGGCAGACACACCGCGAGTTGCGCAGTCAATCTGACCGCTCGACCTCTGCTGCGGATCTACTGGGCAGTCCAGGCCTCAACCTGTAGCAACGAGTGACAAGTCCCTCTGCGCGTCTTCGCTGCCACAGCCTTAGAGATTTCTCTCCAGATATTTAGATATAGATGGACAAATAGACACAAGCTAAAACAAAATATATCTTTTATTTGCCTCAGCCCAGAAGAGGCCAAGCCCAGAAGGACCAGGCCCACAAGACTCTGAAGCTTTGATACCAAGATAAAATTACACACAGCAATATATTCTCTATTATTTAATGAGGAAATTACACACATATTTATACAATCAATAGTCTTAAGATAGGAATGCTATCTTAGACGTACAGTAGTGTGGTTGAGAGATTCTCTCAACCACACACTAAACTAGGAGAAACTAAATTCCTATTATGTAGGAACAAACTCCTCAAATGGAGAATTATAACCATAGACAAGTAGGAATTAATTATTTCTAACTTCGCTTGAAGGAACACAAAGGTGACCTAGGTGGCACAACAGGGCATCCTAGAGGTGAAAATCTGGAACATGCTAACCCTCCAAGAGCGTCTGGTATGTGTGGCCAAATTCTAGGTCATTTTTGTAGAGAAGTGGCCAATTAGAAGTCTCGTGCCCACAAGAGTTAAGCACGGTGGTTAACGCCATGATGGGTGGTCGATTGAAGAAATCTACAGCATTATTGGTGCTGCCCTTCTTATACTTGATATTCAAATGGAAATTTTGCAGGTATGTGGACCACTTCTGATGGTGATCAATCTGCAACTTCTCTTGCATTTGTATGAACTGCAGGGGTCGATGGTCTGTGTGGATCACCGTTTCCTTCCCCAAAATGTAATTCTTCCATTGTTGGCAGGCCTGCACAATGGAATACATATCTTTTTCATAAGTGGGATACTTCCAGACTGTGTCAGAAAGTGTCTCGTTGTGATATGCCACTGGATGCTCGTGTTGAGTAAGGATTTCCCCAATAGCATAGTCAGAGGCATCTGTCTCGATCTTAAATGGTTGTTGCAAGTCTAGTAATGCGAACACTGGTGCCAAGCAGAGGTGATGTTTCAACTCTGTGAATGCCTTTTGTTAAGATTCAGACCAAAAGAATTTTTTTTCACTCCTCCCTTGGTGACTTCACTCAAGGGCCAAGTGATATGAGAGAATCCCAACATGAACCTGCGGTAGAAATTGGCAAGACCCATAAAGCTACGGAGCTCTGTCAGAGTCGTTGGAGATGGCCAATCAAAAGTGACTTGGATCTTGGCTAGATCCACATGCACCCCTGTTCATCAATAATGTATCCCAGATACTGAACTTGGGTCATGCCAAAAGTGCATTTCTCCAAATTGGCACATAGCTTGTGTTGCCGTAGTGTTTGGAGAACTTGTCGGATGTGGTCGAGGTGCTCTTCCCAACTCTGGCTGAAGATCATGATGTCATCCAAGTATACCACTATAAATGAGTTGGTGAATGGCTGCAAGATGTCATCCATCAGCCTCATGAAGGTTGAAGGAGAATTCGTCAACCTGAAAAGCATAACCAACCATTCGAAAAGGCCCTCTTTGGCTTTGAAGGAAGTCTTCCATAGATCGAAGGGTTTGATTGGTACCCGGTGATATCCTGACTTCAAGTCGATCTTGCTGAAATCCTCCGTTCAGTTGGTCCAAAACATCATCAATCTAGGGATCGAGTACCTATTCCAGACAATGATCTTGTTCAATGCCTGATAGTCAATACAGAGTCTCCAAGTCCCATCCTTCTTCTGTACCAACACAATCGAGCTCCCACAGGGTGATGAAATCAGTTGGATGTGACCTTTCTATAGCAGCTCCTGAATCTGCCTCTTGATTTCGTCATTCTCTAGAACGGAGCACCGATAGATTGGTCCATTGGGTAGAAACGCACTTAGGGTCATATTGATGGAGTGCTTGACCTGACAGTGCAGAGGCACCCCTGCAAGGGAGGTGAAGATGTCCTCATAATCCTCCACGACCTTGTCCACCTATTGTTGTCATGCAGAGGGGCCCTGTCTAGAGGTTGTGGCCACTGTCTTCTTCTTTCCCTAAGGGTGTATCATCAGGAAAAAAAATTTCTCGGTTTTGGAAATGAGCTTATTGCATTATTTTGCAGTAACCAAAGAGATGGCGGTAGGCGGTGCTACCTCTGGTATCCTATACAACTTATTTCCCAAAGTAACAATAATAGCATGAGGCCTTGACTCATACAAAACATGTCACTTCCACAAGTATGGTTGGCCTAATAATACATCACAAACATCAAGGGGAGCAACGTCACATAATACCTCATCCGTGAAGGGATTGATGTTGTATGGAAGGCGACACTGCTGGCTCACGTGAAGATCCCGTGCTTGGTGAAGCCACCCGATGGTGTATGTTTAGGGATGTGCTATGATCGATAAGCCTAGCCGCTTCATTAATTCTATCGAAATGAGGTTCTTTTGGCTCCCACTATCGACAATGAACTATATCCGGGAACCCTTTACCCATATCTAGGAGTGGAAGAGGCGCTTATCCTCCTCTAGATCTTCAAGTTCCTCCTTCTAGATCTTTGTGGTGGCGATAGTGGCATTAGGCTCCACATCAATAATCTGCTTCCATTTGTGATTCCCCTTGTCAAGTTCTAACCTAGAGTCAAAACATGCATCTGATTCGAAAGCTTTTAGCTCAGCCACCAGTGACTGCTTGGCCCGACGCTCACTTGTTTTGTGAGTGGAGCTCTTATGGAAATCACACCACTTTCTCGTGTCCTTCTTTGGCTTTGCAGTGTTTTTCTTTGCTTGTGGCTTTGGTGGGTTGTGTTGGGTCACCCCACCTTGGCTTTGTCCTTTTTTCTATGGTTTGGAGGCACCTTTCCCTTGCTTTGGATTCACAGATCCAAAGTCTCGTTTCTTTTGTTTAAATCTTTTCTCGATCTTGACAGCATATCGGTAGGCCATGCCAAGCGAGGAGATATCGACGAACTCCATCTCATCCTGGATGTACCTATGTAGGCAGCCACAGTATTTGATTACCAAATTCTGCTCAGAATCCTTGATACCCAACTCTGTGCGAAGGGTATGAAAAATATTGGTAAACTCTAGCACGTCTTGGTCCCTTCCCTACTGCAGCATGGTCCACTTTACGTATTTACCCTCATAGCTTTCGATAGGGTAGTACTGCTCCTTAATGGCATCCCGAAATGAGTTCCAAGTGGGTGCGGCTAAAAATAGTGATGCTGTACTTTCATCCTTCTGCTCGCAGTAGGTTTCCCACTGGTCCTTGACGTCAGGGGCAACTTTAAGAAGAACGAAAGTAATATTTTCCTGCCCAGAAAAATGATGAACAAAAAAATACCCTTCTGGCATATTTAACCATTTATCTAGAACGTCTACATCTATCTGACACTCAAATATGGGAACGTCAAAGTTAACTTGTACCTTAAAGGGTGTGGCACTTCCAGAGTAGCTGCTAGAAGTAGATGTGTTGCCCTTGGGTAACCACTGAAGGATTTGGGTAAAGTTGTCCATCATCACATTCATTTGTTGCTCGAGGGCCTCTTCAAGCAAGATTTTGATAGGATCTCATGCCCCCTCATCTTTCTTTTCATCTGCCATGGGAGTTCGTTGGGATTTGCGAAGCTAGTCTTGCAAAGGTTCGACCAGTTCAAGCCCTAACTCCTTATATCTCGACCTTGTTGGGGACATGAAAAGAGAAAAACAGAGAAAGAGTAGACCACTCTGATACCACTGATCTAGATTTAAATAGGAACACAACAAATTATAGACATAACCATAAATACAAAGATGTAGCAGAAAGAATACTTCATCTCATTAATGTAAAATACTGAAATATGCTGATAAACAAAAGTGGAAATAAACTAGCTTGGGTGATGGTAGCTTATCTCTAATAAGAGATATGGCGGCTACATGCCTATTAACTGCATTATAATGAGGCTCAAGGGCCTTTTTATTATTGAACAATAAGAGCAAACCCCAAATAGCCAAAACCCTAACCCGAGGAGATGTAACACCAAGAGTTTATGGGCCCCGTTGGGGTTAGTTGGACTACCAACTTCTCGGGGTCGTGAGTTGGTCATATTATCTCCATTTGACGTGCATGATACCCCATTGGAAAAGGACTACAACGAAAAATCCAATTTTATCAAAATTTTGTTGATGGTAGATTTCCAAAAAATGTAGTTTGGGGCCTCAAAATGGCTTCAGAAGATTAGGACCTGAAAAACTAGTAAAAATAGTAAACAGTGCTATAATTAAGGAAACAAAAAAACTAAAATAAACAATGGTGGGGGTCCAAGCAGAATTGGTGGGTGGCCAAAAATATCCACTTGGATCAAATTCATTAGGAAATGGAGTCAAATAAAGCTGGATGCTGCACCAAAAATTCAAAGGAGTAATCACAGGGAAAGCTAGCTACATTTACTCGATCTTTAAATTGAATTATGGAATGGAGAAAATGTGTGATTCAATAGGGATTGAGAAGAATTTAAGAATTTATCAATCAGACTTCAGAAGAAAACATACATATTGTAAACGCAGTTCAAATATGGTGCTAAAAAACATATACAGTTTTTCACATCTCCTGTTTTACAATTAGATTTCAGATGATATACATATAGAGAATAACAGTGGAAACACAATTACACTAAGGAAAACATCACCAGTATATCGCAACACAAGTATCTTGTGAAGAGTTTTTTTATTATTGATCAGCCCATTTGAGCTCAATTCGCAACTTTACATTGGACAATAGATTTCTTCATACAAACCCCAACATCTATTACTTCAAATGATGAAGTATTTATACAAATTCTAAACTAAATATATTGATAAAAATCTCAATATCTTTTTACAAATATCCTAAACTGCTTTAAACAAATAGAAATGAAATGTAGGACATTCAAAACTAATGCATCTACTTGGCACTATCATTATGGATTTATGTTGACAAAGAAAAGCAATTCGAATATGATTGCAACTCTTAGTTAATGAGGTGACTAACCGTCTTTGAGCATTTTCCTCCCGAAATTATGCAAAATAGGGTCCATTCATCCCTTTGTATATCTCAATACGAGATATATCTGTAAAATGTGAGAGATATTATTGTAAATAAATATGTTCTTGAGATAAACCTCTCTCCATTTCCCAAACTTCAGCTCCAGATGTTCCCAATATTCTCTGCAAATAGATGTCTAAAACAGGACTTTGCATAGTACGAAAAATAGGCTGTAAATATGTAAATGTATCTCTCATTCTATAATATATATGTAAAATATGAAATAGGTTATTGTAATTTTATATCTTAGGAACACAAACCTCCTCCTGTTTCTCAAGAGTCATCTCTGGTTGGCCACAAGTGGTTTTGCAAAGGTATGGCTAGATAGGAAAATTCGGGAAAACATGCCTGCAAAGATTCATTCGAATATCCCAAAACATAATAGATGTTACAAAATTGAGAGAGGTTTTTGTATTTGATTATTTAAGGAACAAAAACCTTCTCTAGTTTCCCAATATTCATCCATGATTATCCACAATAGTTTCTGCAAAAAGGTGACAAAATAGGAAATTTCTAGAAAATATGCCTTTAAAGAATTATTAGCATCTCCAAAACCATAATAAATGTTACAAAACTGAGAGAGGTTTTTGTGCATAAGGATGTTAGCAACAAAAAAAATTTCAGTTTTTGAAAATATGTTCTCAGTTGTCTGTAAACCACGTTTGAAATTACTGTGTTGTATAGGGAAAAACATATTTTTAACTGACCATGAAACGAACATATGACGTGGAGGCGTGAAGTGTCATGGAGGCACATGGTTGGTGGAAATATGATTAGGTGGCCAAATAGGAGTGGAAGATGAGGAGGGACATGGTGAGTGGATGTTGGCGCAGGAGTAATGGGTGGAGGATATGTGGCGGAGGTGATGAAGTGGGGACATGGTAAGCATATAGGACAGAGGTATCGCTTGGTAGAGAAACCACTTTTCGGGGGGGAGATTAATGGTTTTGGATGAGGGGGTGCGAAATCATGGAATGGTGACACGTTACGGTGGTGGCGGGTTTGAATACCGCCCATTTCAGACCCCCCCCCCCCCCCGCTCCCACCCCCTGACGGTAAAGTTTGGATGGTGAGGGGGGCCGAAACGTACTGTGGGCTGTCGGATGTTGAGAGGTGGGTGCAGATGAGGGGAGAAGTGACGGGATGTTAATGTGATATGACAGGGCATATGGTGGGGTCGAGAAATATATTTAATGCATAGCGGGGGAATGATTGGAGTGAATGGTGGGGTAGGGGAGTGGACGAAATAGATAGCGGAGGAATAGTTTTGGGTTAATGAAACATAGGAATAGGGAATAATATATCGAATGTCACCAAATACATCGAAATTTAGAGTCAAACTCTAATTCCTTTTCTTTTTCTTCTGCACATGAAAATAATATTTAACATTGACATAGGATAAAATCTTCATGTTTTTCGTCTAATGCTGCATTTCGTCTTGTAAGCATATTTTTTTTTTTTTCTTAAGTTTTTGACCTTTTTGGAAATAATTTACAATATGGAATGCTATTTACAATATCCAAAATATAATAATGATCAGCTATAATCAAGAAATCCTATAAAAATGATAGGAACCTTACAATGGTTCCAGCTAGGGAAGGCACTTCCTGGTGAAGTGTCAAGAACACTGTAGACTAGTAGCCTGATCCATTGGGCTGATCCCAAATCTGCAAGATGCTCTGCCATAAAATCTTTGTGACTGAAAATCTTAAACTGAAATCAAACCTTTTCTGCAAACTAAAATATGAAAACACACTGAACTGAAACTGAAACTGGAAAGAATGCTTGGAAAAATGATCAAAGTATTGAGCTTATTTGCACACTGCTACCTACCCTACATTGCTGAAAATCATATTGACTCAAATAATACAAAAATACCAATGAAGACAGTCAGGTAATTGCTGAAACAAGTGGACTGCTTAACTGCCTGTTAGAAAAAACAAATGGATAGTTTGACTTTTTGTCCCCAAAATCAAGGCTGTAATACGTAATGGCAAGTGCAAATGGATCGTGTCCTTATAATGAAAACATGGTTGAACACTTAAGATGAAAATAACCTCCATGTAGTCTACTATAGGATCAATAAAGGCATGATTAGCTAGTTTACCTTGCAAGCCTTCAATGACGAGTAGATCATGGATGATCTCATTCATTGTATCCTCAAGGTTAAGCCCTCATTCCAACTCTTTAGTTTCAGTCCCATATTCTAAAACAAAATTTTGATCAATCTGCAAATCAAAAGGCGATAGAATCTCCTCTTGTTTTGGAGAAGGAAGATTTTCCAAGAATTTTTGTGGATCTTGGAAACTATAGGACTGAATTTGAAGATCCAAAAGTTTAATATCCTTCTCAAATATTTCAGCAACTAACTCAAGAATTTTTTATTTTTTTTTACTTTCAGAAGGATATTTGCTCAATTTCAAATGATGAAACATGACCATTAAAAAATCTTCATCAATTTGAAATTCTGCTAACTCATTCCTGACTCTTTTTAAAACTTCACAAGATAGAAGATTTTCCACATACCCTATCATCTTGTTCAGCTAGAAATCTTATCAACGTGTAGTGGAGTCACCATGAATGCTATAAAATATGGATTCTTTGACAGTGGAGTCACCCTGAAAACTTTGAAGCTCTGTATACTTTGAACAAGGAGTCGCCAGGTGAATAATTCAGCCTTCTTGTGTTTGATCACTGTTCACCATCAACAATCATGATTTGGAAATTTATACACTTTTCTGAGGAAGATAAAATGTCCTCCCCAGTATGGTCTCCATTATGTTAGTGTTCCATAATTTCGAGGCTAAAAGAACCATGAAGGAAACATCAAAACCACTTTCGAATTTAGGATCTAGTCCCCCTAAACTCAGAGAGGGATCTCTCTATGAGATTTAGCTTTGTTTACTAGGATTTATAGGCTAGTGATTGGGCTCAGAGTTTGATTTTTAAAATGGTTTGGTTGGAATATCAAGAGGAATTCATTGGGAAATGGAGTCAAATAAAGCTGGATGCTGCATCAAAAGTTCAAAGGAGTAATCACAGGGCAAGCTAGCTACGTTTACTGGGTCTTTAAATTGAATTAGGGAATGGAGAAAATGTGTGTTTCAACAGGACTGAGAAGCATTTAAGAATTTATCAATCAGACTTCAGAAGAAAACATACAGATTGTAAACATAGTCAAAATAGGGTGTTCAAAAACACATCCTTTTTTTCACATCTACTGTTTTACAATTAGATTTCAGATGATAAACATACAAAGAATAACAATGGAAACACAATTACACTAAGGAAAACATCACCAGTATATCGCAACACAAGTATCCTGTGAAGAGTCTTTGTATTATTGATCAGCCCATTTGAGCTCAATGAGCAGCTTTACATTGGATAATAGATTTCTTCATACAAACCCCAACATCTATTACTTCAAATCATGAAGTATTTATACAAATTCTAAACTAAAATATCTTGATAAAAATCTAAATATCATTTTACAAATATCCTAAACTGTTTTACACAAATAGAAATGAAATTTAGGACATTCAAAACTAATCCATGTACTTGGCACTATCATTATGGATTTATGCTGAAAAAGAAGAGAAATTCAAATTTGATTGCAACTCTTAGTTGATGAGGTGACTAACTGTCTTTGAGCATTTTCCTCCTAAAGTTTTGCAAAATAGGGTCCATTCATCCCTTTGTATATCTCAATTTGAGATAGCTATGTAAAAAATGAGATAGGTTATTGTAGATAAATATGTTCTTGAGATAAAACTCTCTCATATTCCCAAAATTTAGCTCCAGCTGTTCCCAATATTCTCTGCAAAAAGATGTCTAAAAATGGACTTTGCATAGTTTGAACAATAGGATGCAAAGATGTAAATGTATCTCTCATTCTGTAATACATATGTACAATATTAAGTAGTTTATTGTACATTTTCATATTAGGAACACAAACCTTCTCCAGTTTCTCAAGCACCATCTCTGATTGGCCACAATCGGTTCTGAAAACGTATGACTAAACATGAAACTTCAGGAAAACATGCCTGCAAAGATTCATCGGAATATCCAAAATGATACTAACTGTTACAAAAATGAGAGACATTTTTATATTTGACTATATTAGGAACAAAAACCTTCTCAAGTTTCCCAAGATTCATCCCTTATTACCCCCAATATATTCTGTGAAAAGGTGACAAACAAAGGAAATTTTTGGAAATTATGCCTTTAAAGAATTATTAGTATCTCCCAAACCATAACAGCTGTTACAAACTTGAGAGAGGTTTTTGTGAATAAGGATGTTAGCAATAAAACACTCTTTCAGTTTTTGAAAATATGTTCTTAGTTGTCTGTAAACCACGTTTGAAATTATTGTGTTGTACATGGAAAAACATATTTTTAACTAACCATGAAACGAACATATGACATGGAGGTGTGAAGTGTCATGGAGGCACATGCTTGGCGGAAATATGATTAGGTGGACGAATAGGAGTGTAATATGAGGAGGGACATGGTGAGTGGACATTGGTGCAGGAGTAATGGGCGGAGGATACATGGCGGGATAGGAGTGGCGGAGGTGATGAAGTGGGGACATGGTAAGTGGAGAGGACAAAGGTATCGCTTGGTGGAGAAATCAATTTTTGGATGGGGGGAAGGAGGTTATTGGTCTCGATCGGGGGGCTGCGAAATCATGGAATGGTGACACATTGTAGTGGGGGAGGGTTTGAATACCGCCCATTTCAGACCCCCCCGACAGTAAAGTTCAGATGGTGAGGGTGGGCCGAAACGTACTGTGGGTCATCGAATGCTGAGAGATGGGTGTGGATGAGGGGAGAAGTGATAGGATGTTAATGAGATATGGCAAGGTATATGGTGGGGTAGGGAAATATATTTAATGCATAGCTGGGGAATGATTGGAGTGTATGGTGGGGTAGGGGAGTGGACGAAATAGATAGCAGAGAAATAGTTTCGGGTTAATGAAACTTAGGAATAGGGAATAATATATTGAATATCACCTGATACATCGAACTTTAGAGTCAAACTATAATTCCTTTTCCTTTTCTTCTCCACATGAAAATAATATTTAACATATGACTTAGGATAAAATCTTCATGTTTTTCGTCTAATGCTACATTTCGTCTTGCAAGCATATTTTTTTATTTTTCTTAAGGTTTTGACCATTTTGGAAATAATTCACAATATGGAATATTATTTACAATATCAGAAATCTAATAATGGTCAGCTATAATCAAGCAATCCTATAAAAATTATAAAACCCTAACACCCTCTACGACCTTATCATTTCTTAATAACTTCATGCAAGTCTGTAGAAAAGACTTCAAAATATTAGGATCCACATCTTGTGCTACAACTGGTATTACCTCGCAGCTATCCTTCTGAGTCAACTGCGCGCTAGAGGTCGAGGCCCCATCATCCATAAAGCTTCGCCTCACCTCCATGAATACCTGATTTTCCTTCAGAATATCAAATGTAGGATATTTTTCAGTAGTTTTTCTTATCCATGATGGTTCAACTTCCTCTTTCCCATTGGCTTTATCATTTCCAGTCGCAGCTCCACTTCTTATTACAATGTCGATGCACGGTTGATCTTCCCTTGGCTCAACTGTCATCGTTTGGATATTTGCTACAGGCTACTGGTTTCTTTTCTCCTGCATATTTGCAATAAGGATGGGGCATTCTTGTATCACATGATCATAAGACTTACAGTAACTGCAAGTTGTCATTGGGTTCTGACAGTATCTTACAAAGTGTCCAGCCTGTCCAAAGTTGTAACAGATAATCTGGCCATATCCTCGACCAGCTCCTCATCCTTGTCCTTGAAATCCTCCTTGACCAACATGTTGGCCTTGCTCCTCATTTGTATGTCTTTCAGTTTGCAATCTATAACTATCAGCAATGCACTCCATCATTAAGTCATAACTTTGACAATTTTTCTCATCATGGCCTGCTGGTCTACAAAAGTTACAAAATAGATGCTTTGGGGTCTATACATACTTCTTTAACAGGTAGCAGTATTTAGAGCAATGTTTGCCTCTCATTATATGAATCTCGTAGCACAGACCTAGGTTTACTAGATTAGGTGCTCCACTTGCAATATAATCTCTGAACACGGGGCATTGATCCTTATAATGACCCTTTGCCTTGCATTTTGTACAACATACTTATGATCTGGTATCCTTACCTTTCTTGAGGTCCTGTAATTCCAAGGTCAGAATGGCCATCTGACTTTGTATCTACTGTACTTCCGCATGAGTATCCCCAATTAGCGAAGCTTCCTGCTTCATCGCAATCTCCAATGCTTCAACTTGAGTCACAACCTTCTGCTGTGTCAAAGGTAATCTAATATGTGGCAGTAATGTGACTATGAACCATTCTTTTTGTTGTTGTGGGGTTATTTAAAAGCTTACTTGAGCCATCAAAACCTAAAATCACTGATCGAACTCCCACTTAGAATCAACCACTGCCTGTTTGATTTCTTTTAGCTATGTGATGCACCGTGACTTTGATTTCAACTTTTTCAATTCCGATACCAATTCTTTCTTAATTTCATCCAATGAAGCAGTCAGGTTAGTCACACAGTACTTCATATACCAGGTTAGCGCTCTTTCTTGCAACGACATGATGATTTTCACCTTATTTACACCATCATTAGTGATCTGTCTTGCTATCCGTACTGCATCATCTACAAACTAGAACTGATCAGGGTCCTCTGATCCCAGTCCTTTAAAAATAGGGAGCTAGGTGGGCTAGGTGGAGGGGGTGTAGGGGAATTATGGGGAGGGCGATGGGGTGTAAGGGGAGTGGATGGATGGGGAATCCCAAAAGTTCCCTGATTCATCTCAACTCTTAACTTCGACAGGCCTTCAGGACGGGCGGGGTAATGTCGCGGGGTTGTAGGGTTACTTCTTTCTTCTTCACTCTCGGATCCTCCTAACAAGGGGCTATAATCAATTTCAATAAAATTATTCAGATCTGTTCTATATCGTTTTCAACTTTGCGTAGACCTTGGTTCAGGCTTGTTTCTTCTTCGTCCAAACATTAATCTAACTGAATTCACAAAATCCCTTTTTCGCACAATAACATATTAATCTAGAGATCAAAAGATTTTAAGAACTTAACTCATGGTCCCTTGAAAAATCTTCGTTCATCTTGACTATAGGACACGATCACATTTATTGTGAACTCAGTGATAAATCCTCCCAAAATTCTATCGATCCAAAATCGAAAACCCTAGACATACTGTTATTGACGTTCTTGAGTCATCGTATGAATTCAGGATTCCATTCCTTAGGTTCGTCATTCTTGAAACAAGACTTATGCTCAGTCAAGTTAGATAACCACTCATACAATTCAATGCGGAACGAACTAAAGAAGACTTCTTATTGGTCTTCGAAGATATACTTCTGCAACCAGTCTTTAGTTGATAATCGCGGGTTTCTTATCTCTTTAATCGCAAATTCTCTTTCTTTATGTTCAACCCACTCCTAGATTTATTTCTTCGACGAACGAGAAAACATATGCCTTAAGCAGATCCCAGTCCCAACAACAGAACCATTTGTTGGTTTAAAGGGGCTTGAACTAGGTTTAAAGTGTACTGCACACCAACAAAATCCTCAACCACTGGTCCTTTCGGCAACGACCTACAAGCAGATTGCAGTTTCACCCGAAGTGGTTATGGGAGGCTGCAGAACCAAGTTTTCACAACCATGGGGATATGCGTGCACATCCATGTATTTTCTTATGTTTTCTACCTTCATAGAACACTGCGTACATAAATAACTTCACACTGATGATTAACTTTACAGAATTACCCTTATCGTACCAAATAATAGAAAACAATATAACATATATTCTTTTGCGCAATTCAGTAAAAAGCATGCATAATGATAGAAACAACAAAAAATAATGAATATAGAAAGATACACAATACTTCGCCAAAAATTCTTCTTTATTGATAATTATCTTCAATACATGCTCTTTTTCGACCTACGCACCTAGCTTCAGGTGGTCTGTGCACTCAGCTGCAGACTCTTCTAGGCCTCCATGCACTCAGCTACGGAGCCTTCCCCAAAACTAAAGACTCAAAAAAAGAGAATGCAATTCACTTATGATGACATGATATGATATTACACGATTCAATTACAAATTATTAAATCTCCTTATATACATTACATCATGACAAAAACCATCGTCCATATACCATGAATCCAACAAAACAATGACTAATACTTGAAACTCATTACAAAATAAGGGGCTTTGACCCGCCCTAAAGCCCCTAAAACACCGCTCGATGAATATAAATTCGTCGGCTTCATGCTCTTTGTTGTACCTTAAGAAACCAATTTCTTGGCTATGTAGAAATTATGCTTGAAACATTAATGTTTATAATTATTGTCACTTGTTTGTCACTTAATTGTATGTGGTGTTCTCAAATGAAGGACCCGAAAGACTTGGTTTTAAACCCTCAATACTTAGGTGACATGAAAATCTTAGAATGCCATTTGATTTGCTAAATATAAATGATGAATGAAAAAAGCTTGTAGAAGTCATAGACAATATGCTATTTCACACAGAAACTACTATATGTAACTTAGAAGAATTGCAGAGGTGGGAACTTCAAGTATAGGAGTCATAGACAATATGTTGTTTTACACAGAATCTACTACCTGTGACACTTGGATAAGTTAAAGATAATATGCTATCTTACACAAAAAGTACTATCTGTAACTTAGAAGAATTGCAGAGGTGGGAACTGCAAGTATGGGAGCACTCTTTTAAGGGATTTTAACTTCATTTACATAAGAAAATAAAGACCCGCAGCTTCATTACCATACTTAAAGGAAGAAAACATTTGATGACACATAACAGGGAAGTCACAAAATCATACCCAACAATGTGTGGAAAAAATCTCATTCTTTCATTAATCAACAGTTGTATCAGGAATACAGTGGCATAGTCTTCAGGTTCTCCAAATCAAACCCCTTCTCTGTAAACTTTCCTCTTTTTATACATTATGAGATAGTTGGTAATCACCAAAACTATCAAACTACCTAACTATCCTCTAACTGTATAAAGTAAAAATTATTACAGAATATTACATAGAGGGTAAAAGACACCTCATTCTCAAGAAAATAAGATAACAGGAAGTAACGGAAATTAGAAGATGATGGCTATTTGCTGTTCGAATCTGTAGCTTGAGCCTATGGTTCTGCTGATGTATCTTTGTGTTGCTCTATCATCCATTAATGGAGTAGTGGAGGAAGTGGCAGGGTATGGTGAGTGACGTGGGCAATTAACAGTTGAAAGTGGTGGAAGATGTGGAATGAGTGATGTGGGGTGGAAAGCTTTAGGAGCTCATTGTGGGGGTAAAGAATGTACAAGAACTTCAACGAGGTCCAACCCCCAGAGTAATTTCAGGCCACAAATTTTAGTCAACCATGCTAACGTCACGGTCAACTGTGGGGGTTGAGCTTTAATTAATCTTTGTGCTCATTTCTCCCCCGTAGCACACCTCAATGTACTTATCAAGACATCACTTGATCATGCCTCTTGAACTTGAATGACCTTTAGACAATGGATCGGTTATTACGGAACTCAAAAGAATTAACACTTTGGTTCATAAACCCGTCACGTCCATTTTTAAGCACTGTTTTGACTCCCATATGGACCTAATAGGAAATAAAAATTGTCAGTTAATAATTTATCGGGTTCGATTTTAGATATAGAACCCGATTACTTGCCGACCCGATATCTGTCGGTGTCATATGGACCCGATGGGAAATAAAAATTGCCATTTAATGATTTATCAGGTCCGATTAAAAGATAGAACCTAATTACTTTCCAACCCAATATTCCAACCCAATATTTTGCCCAGACTTCAGTGAATTAAATTGTATTTGATGCACCATCACGTCCGATCTCCAAAATAAACCCCATTCTAGTTAACTACGTGATTGCTGTTGGATCTGTCGGATGGCCCAGATCTTCTTGCGGGTTTATCACTTTCAAAAGCCATTAATAATATAAAATCAACCATTTCTTTCATATTTTTTATTTTTCTTTCATGTTGTGATAAAACTGAAAATAAAACTTAAATAACAATGGATGCTACACCATCTAGCTCCACCTGGGGATAGTGATTTTTCCACAGAAGCATTAAGAACTGCAGATCAGTGCCTTCACCTCAGGCATGGAGTCATATATTGCTTAACCAATTCAAATTCTATGGCAGTAGCCTTAGTTGAGCATGGAGTCCAAAATTCTGAAAACCCTGCAATTTGAATGACTAAAACCTGATATTCTTGAAATCTGAAACCTCTACAAACCAGTTTCTAACTGGGGCAATAACCATTATTTATCAGTTAAAATTAAACTGAAGAACTACAACTGGAAACCAAATGCTCAACACCTGAGTTTATTTATGTACAGGTTCCTACCTATGTACATGACTAATCTCAATCAGGTGAAGTCAATCTTCCAATGGTACCAGGTTAGCATTTGAGTGCCTGATCTAGAACCATTCTGCCAGTGAATTTTGAAAATACAATTCATCCTGAACGGAAAATAAATTATGCATAAGGGAAGCTCAAAACAAAAATTAGGAATATATCTACAAAATGGTATGTGTAGGTGTTGATGTCTCTAAAATCGCTGCATCAACATTGGGGAAAACCATCGGGTCCGGACCTTAGTGCAACACCTTTTCTGTTTGGTGAGGTGGATCTGACTGGATCTAATGGGACTAGTTTCCCAGTGATATATGAGTTGATGGGTGATTGGTTTGTAGTGTATAATGAAGGTGATATGTGTTTTATCCTACAATGTGAAAATATACAAATATAACTGATCTATCCCAGGTATTCTTTTAACAACACAATTTTTTATTGTTTCTATTAAACAAATAACCATCAAGATGACTTATTCATAAAATTGAAATATGCATTCATATGATGATTACTTTGTTTAAGTAGTTAAACAAAGTAATAATAAAAACATTATCACATTAATCATAATATCTATCACTGACATATATATTCAAATGATAACAATTCTAAAACATTCAAAAATGACAAGTTAAGGAATTGCTTGAAATACATACATACATACATACATACATATATATATATATATATATATATATATATATATATATATATAGATATATATATATATATAGCAATATTGAGGAATGTCCATTTGCATAGAGAAATAAGACAAAAACAATGATAATAGTACCATATGCATTCGAATTCTCCCGATGTAAACAACATTTAGATTCTGCTTTCCCATTTGAGAACACCTTCAGAAGATGCCAAAGTGCAAATCTAAAAGCCTCTTCCACAAAAATGCAGAACTTTGGTCTAGCTTTTGATAAAAAATATTAGAAGTGCAAGAGTGCAACTCCCAAGTCAAGTTTTTAATACAAATTGAGGACGGTTTCTAAATACATGAAAGGGCCTTAAATACTAAAAATAACAACTAACTATCAATAAAAATCGCTATGCGTTGTTATAACTGTATACATGAAAATCTGGGATTCATTATGAAAATAGTAGTGCAGTGGCGGTTGAATGAATTCATTGTATCAGCTTCTTTTCTTGTGATTGCAGCTGGCAAATTGCGAGCATAGTGTTATAGAAATATTTGGGCACTTCAACCCCAATCTTATATAGTGATAAACTAGGGCTCTTTAATCCCTAAAAGTGTTGCTTCATACCCTAAAAGATCATGGTCAACTGATTACATCATTCCCCAAAAGTTCCACCTAAAAAACCATCTAGAACTGGCCTGAATTGGACCATACTGAGAGCTCCACTGTCAGGGTGCAATGCATACTGACTTCTACACTAGCCAGGTGTGATGCATACAGAAGAGGCATTTTGTGAGGTGCGATGAGCGAGAATGGACAAATGTCCAAGACAGTTTGCTAAGTGGATGCTCATGGAATCTTCTAGAAACTTCTCCTATGACACTTACTTCTTTGAATTCGCCTAGGGATGAGTAAGAGATCCAAGAAATCTCCAAGTGGAACCAAAAACAACAAGTGGAATGACACTAATAAAAAACCCAGAGATGACTCACATCCTTGCAGACATCTATAAATAGATCCCTCATCTGAGAGATCTAGAGGCTGGAATTTGGTAATTTGTAAGGAAGTGTTGATAGTTTTTATCTGAGAAAGAGCATTGTATTGTTGGGTGATCTTTCTTTTCATGAGGTGAAGAGGGCTTTGATGCCGGGAGGATGATGCTGGATTAGACAGCTGGGTTGTAATTCTCCCTTCTACTTAATAAAGTTCTTTGAGTTTTCCTCCATGCAATTATGTATTGGTGAATGTTGTTATTTGTGAATGCCATTGTATGTTCATTGTATTTATGATTCTGCAATGCTTATGATATAATAGATCGAGATGCTTTGATAGTTCTTCGTTACTGTGTTTCTATAGGTACTCTCCAAGCGAGATAAGTACGGAGAGGAGTTGCAAGCTCTGTCAAGGGGGAGAGAGATCAAGCAAGGAGTTAAGAGGAATATCCAGGTTGGTTCCTTTGCCTCTCTCTTATCTATCATACATAGAGGAAATCACAAATTGCTTTAAACTATTTGTTTCTAGGATAGCTGCCAATCCTAGAGGGCTAGTTGATCAAAAAGAGACTAGTTTTCCTGGAAACAAAATGGTGACTTCGCTGGGGATCAAATAGATTTCTGTTGGTTATTGTTGTTTGTTTTATAAACTATAGACGGAGCTTGTAGTTAGCTAGATAGCCTTCAAACTTCTCTTGCTCTGCGATTGCATAGTAGATGAATGCTGCTTTAGTCAATCTCCAGTTTAGTTTATGAACTGAACATCTGACTTACAAACATTCTAGATGCCCTTGTGGTAGCTCAGTAACCTGCCAAGATCATACCTCTGTACTTTGCTTTTTTACTTTCTATCATAGCTCAGCTTAACTCATTGAAATCAGCTGCAAATTTGAGCCAAAACCCATCTCAGTTGCACTCTCTGGCCCATCGCACTATCTATCAATATCTGCCATTATGCATCACTCTTCCCGAGTCTAAAAAGTGCAATGCATCATTGTTTCTGTGAAGCCCAGGTGCGATGACTGATTGAGCCTATTTCCCTTCTTGAAATTTGGGGTTTTTGTCCTTGTTTTCAGCTTTGTTTAGTTGTTTTGCTGCTTATGAACAATACCTCATTACTGAAGCATCCTTGCATCAGATAGATTAGCCTCCATCGATTAGAATTAGTAAATGTTTTTATGTATTTTTCCATCATTTACGATCCTTTATCGAAAATTTGCTTAAATCGAACTGTCGTTTTGGTGCAAAAAGTGTCGTAACTGTCGTTTTGTGTCAAAAAGAGAAGTGTCATTGAGTCTTCCTTCCTTAGATAGTCAATTGAACTTTTTGTCATGTATTTGATTTGATTTTTTGAAATTTGAAGTGTCAAAAGCATTTTCTATTCCAAATCGAAAAGTGTCGTTTAGTCTTCCTTTCTATTTTGAAAAAGAAATTGTCGAAATGTCGCTTTAAGTAAAAATATTTCAGAACTTTTCTACATTGAGTTTTCATTTTTCGCATTTTCACATTAAAGAGAATGAAAAACAAATACATGCATTTTCATTTGCATTTAGACTGTGTGCGAAAAATGATTTAGGAAAAGTGCATTTAGTGTGTGCTCTTTGCTCTTTGCTTGAAAGAATCGTAATCTTCTTTCCTTGGTAGCTAGGATTTTTCATTGATCAAAATAAACAACGATTGTTTAGCATTGTAGACTGCATATTTAGGAATTTTAAATCTACATCATGCGGTGAACCATTGGAAGGCAACCTTTTAGACAAGATCAACTCTAAAATAAATTTCAATGAACTTAGCAACACTTTGGAACCTAAAGCAACACATCTAGAGGTCTAGGATAGAGACGTGTTTCAGCATCGTAAAATCTAGTAACTATCATTTTCATTGAAGGTTGGGTGATTCCTCCTCCTTGATATGACAAGTGCTAGCATGAACTTGTGCTCCCCGTATCGTCGCGTATATATTGGGAGACCACAATAGGCTTATATCCTTTATCGATAGGAAGCCATGTTTTCCGCCCTCTCAATCGCAAAGCACTGAACACAGCATTCAGGAAGATTGATTGTCGTACATAAGTCGTTGGTAATTTCTCTTTAATTTATCACCAATATGTATGTTGCAATTTTTCGATTGGTTTGGTAACCCCTATTTCTAGTTCTCCAGAGTAGTCACTTTCGTTCCTTTTCGACTCTTTAAAAGAAAAGGTCCATCTGAGCACTGGTCACTTCAGGCTCATTAACAATCGAAGGGGACTAGAGTCATGTTTAGCTTTTTCTCGACTCTTAAAAATTGAAAAAGAAAAGCTGTGTCAAAGCGTAATTAAAATTTATTAATTTCAAAATAACATCCCTATTTCCATTGTTGAACTTAGGTTGAGATAATGGAGTCCACCAATCATGGAATCCCTTTTAAGGGGAATCCTAGTCCTTTTACATCTTGGGGAAATATTGGTGCTCCTCATATGGCTACTTTATCCGTTCCGGGACTTACTATTGGCTTGCCAGTATGGCTATTCTGAACCTCTATGGTTCAAAATAACGTGATTCCTTAGTAATCGAATCAACATCCAGTTGATGATAAGGTTAAACCCTTGCCTTCTTCTTCATTTGTTTCTCCCTCCCCTTCTTCCTCTTCGCTTGGTGAAAGTAGTGATGCTAATAACCAAGTGGCCAAGAAGAAGAAGAAAGGTAAGGAGAAGAAGAAGAAGCCAATTTAGCAAGGGGGCAACCAACCAACCATAGATTTGGATGCATCAGCTGGTGAAAATCCACACATTAAAGCTCATAAACACAAATATCCATGCGTAATCTGTAAAGGAGACCATTTTCATCGAGATTGTCTATGAATTCCTAGGATCGTGAGAGAATGGTGCCCCCGTTCACACCAATCGGTGTCATCAACCTCTGCTGATCATTTTGATAATACACCATCAACTAGTGATTGTGAAGTCCACGGACAAAAAGGAAAATTCAAAGTTCCATGTGAGTTATGTGAAGGGAACAATACACTTCCCCATTGTCCTTTTTTGGGTGAGGCCAAAAGAGTCTTGCATAATCGTCCTGCTTCACTGCACCGACTTCCACCTGGATACAGGAAACTCTCCCCTAGTCCTTTATTAGTGGAAAATTCGACTGACATAATTGAACCTTCGGTCAGAACACCTATCATTGAGAGTGAATATTCTGAGTCCATATCGGACCAAAGTCAACAGGTCAAGATGGTATTCGACCTAGTTTTACCTTTAGAAGATCATATCCATCCTCAAGAGAGTGAGAATGATACCATTCAAATCCTGTTTGTTACTTCAGAGTCCGATGAACTTGGGTGCAATCCACCCGTTCCTTCACAACAGGAAGAGAATCCCCCAGTTCCCACTACTTAAGGGGTTATTTCACCCATTTATTTGGTACCCCCTCTGTTAGCACCTAAATCTGCCTTAGGCTGAAGGAAGGTAAAAATTAGGGTAACCACAAACCACGCTCAGTCTGGTAGCTAGCCCTACCAGAGCAGGAGAGGACTCTCTCCGAGTCACACTCAGTGAATATATGATCGAAAATGATCTGAGATGACTTACAATGCAATATTTACCTTAGGCTAGTAAGTGAATAGGGATTCTAGAAACAATTTTATGAATGACCTAGCTTCTGGGATGTTATGGGACCGGTGCTCAGCAAAGAACAAAGAATTTAATACAAAGGTACAGATTATTCCGTGAGGCAAGGTAGGTGGAAAATGTAACAATCTAGTTTGAGGTACCGCGGCATGAATAGATTGCTGAAGAAAGTGAAAAGGGCATAGTGACATGAATCCTTTTCAACAGAAGAATAACACTGAACATGAAATTTTCCCACAGGCAGGGCAATAAAATTGAATTCTACCTAATCTCACTCAGAAAATTTCACTGGAAATGAACATGAATCGAATTATGAAACATAACAAAATACATATGAAAACATAAGAAACACATTTTCTACACTCACAACCACAAGAATCTCATGAAACAGAGCCGCTGCCTTTCATTAATTCTCTGTCAAAAATACAAAGTGAAGAAACAAAGTTTCTTTCCCACAGTCTCCCAGAAGTTACAAGCCAACCAACCCTTTGCAAATAGCTTGCATACAATATATAGAATGTGTGAGGAAGAGATAGAATGCCCAAGGGTTGGGGAGTTACTTGAATCATTACAAAATGGAGATGGAGAGCTAACCATCAGCTACAGGTGCAGCGCTCACAAACATGACATTTGGCCTGGGTGACCCTTTGCCTTCCTTCGTCACTTGGATAGATGTCAATCTGGAGAAAAAACAATTTAAATGCCACCTTTGGTGCCAAAAAACCGAAGTGTAGATGACCAGGCCCACTTGGAGAAGTCGCGAACCGAAAATTCGCGAAATGGGAGCAAATTGGCAGTTTTTCCTCTGTGCGTCGCGCCAATTTCTCTGTGCATCATGCCACTTTGGGGTCTATTTTGGGGCACTTGCAGGTGTCCAAAATGTGCCCAAGTGGGCTTGTTGGAAAGCCTATCCTATCTACTTTCTAACACAACTAGGATTTTTGAATTTGGTGCTCATTTACCCCTCCAAATATCCATTCTCCCAAGACTGCTTTCTTTGTGTCAAAAAAGTGGCAGAGAGGCCATTTTTTGGGTGTTTTTGACCTCCAGGAGGTTTAGATCTGCCCAAATTTCTTGCCTGGACACTAGTAGTCGTGATTTTCCATGTTGAATCAAAAACTGCAAGCCATTCCTCATTTGGAGCTATATAATTTTAGGGTCGCGCCAGTGGCGCGACGCAAGGGAGAAAATCCCTATTTTTTGCCCAAAAAATTACCAAGTGACCAAAATTTTCCCAAATTTTTTGAAATTTGGGCTAGAGGATCTCTATGGGGTGTTATGATGGGCCAAGGAAGCCTCATCCAAAATTTGAAGTTGATCTTTCTCTTTTACCCGTTTTTCCCTTCTTGTTGCTTTCCTCAATTTTGCTTTCAAGTTCCTTATCCGAGCTTGTGCACTCATGTTTTGCACCCTGTAATGGAAAGCCATATGTCTCAATAGAGCAAGTTCCTGGTCAGATTTGTCCAGCAGCCTCTCCAAATGCATGTTGACCCTATCAAGGTTGGCCTCCCGATCCTCATTGATTGCTCGCTCCAAAGATGTGAGCGCAACCCTTCTTCTTTGAGCAGCTTGGCGATGCTCACAGATGTTTTGCAGCTCCATGATCGCCTGCTGGTCCTCAAGCTACTTGTTTCTCTCCTCCAGGTACTTCATATTCCACTTGGCCCTCTCCAGGTCAAGGGACAAGGCCTTAATCTCTGATTTCTGTTCTTGGATGACCTCTCTAAGCTCTGCATTTGTTGGCTCTATATCAGTCTCATCATCGTGAAGGAGAACGAACTCGGTCTCTCGTTAACCTGATGGCTCTCCTGAAGGCCCCTCATCATGTGCTGGCTCCTTACCTCTGTTTTAGGAGGAAACACAATCCTTCTGCCTCTTTGATATGTATTGGTCACCTCAGTCCTAGGTGCCTTGGAACCTCATCATTCTTTCTTCATGACCCAACCTCCATTGACTGTGCTGACATAGTTTGGTGCTGGCTTGGTGAAGTAGTTATATGCATGTTCAAAGCTGCCTCAATGAAAGTGTCACATGTCATGTTATTTTTTTTCAACTGATGGAGAACCATAACCTTTATCAAGCTATGATTAAAGAGACTGGGATAATGCACTTTTCCTTTCAATTTCACCTTTTTACACATCTTGGTTAAGCTCCTATACAAGTAACTACTCAAATTGAGCGACTTGGTTGCTGTAAAGCATGCCTTATGTGATAGATGCATAAGCAGCTTCTTATGTGATATCTGATGCAACCTGGTAAAATTTTCACCTGGTACTGTAGTGAAGAATTTCATGACAGCCTTCATTAATGGTGCATGTATCTCCAAAAAATATCTGAATGGGAAAAATGCGAGTGCGAGTGAGTTTAGGGTTAGTGTACTGATAACTTACAGTTAGAGGTTATGCTGACTTCTTCTGAAGTCCAATTTTGGTTTCCATGATGCTCTTGTTCAGGCCATAGATGAAACTTGATGTCTTTGGAATCTACTAAAAAATGAAAGTGGTGACCTGCAATGGTGATGTTTGTCTTGCCATCAATGATCTGAAATGTATACTCTGAGTATGCCTTTTTTCTTGCCACATGTTCTTCATGGTGCTCAATGTTATCATGGTCCACCAATTCCTTTCCCTTCATCTCTTGTTTCTTGACTTTGAATTGTTCTTTCTCCATAGGTAGATGTTGTGCTTTAAGCTGACTGTTTTCTTGATCAAGGCAATGATAAATTTGGCCCTTATCAAATTGTCCTTAACCTACATGATCTGAGAATACTTCTCTTTGATAAATTGTTGTATGGATTTATGCTCATCTTGTGCCTCCAAGTCAACTAGGTCAAAATCATGCTCAATGAGCTCCTCATAATGCAAAGAAGCCTCATGATGTGATGGTGATCCCTGTTCTTGTTTGCTTTCGCCAACAGCTTCTCTAAGTGGATGTGGATCCTCTCGAGCCAAATCTCTCAATCAGCCTCTATCTCCTACTGAATAGGTGTCTTCTTGTGGTTGTCTTTATGAAATTTGTTGCATTCAATCATAGGCATATAACCACCATATCACTCAAAAATTTGATAAACAAGTGATGTTATAGAGCCTACCTTGCAATTTGATTGGCTTCACAAGAAATTTGAGGCAAAATGGCACAATTTCAGGCTTTTTTTGTTGGCATTATGATGCATGTGTTGTACTTGATGGCAACCCACTCATAGAAGAATATCTCACTTATGTATAACTGGATGAATCTTCAGAAGAGATATCAGATGTGACTGATGGAGGACGGCTCAAAGGAATCAGATGATAGTTCTAAGTGTGACAAGTTAGCTTTGCCATCAAGTCCAAAGGGGGAGATTGTTGGCATTATGAGACAAGTGTTGTCCTTGATGGAAAACCACACTGATGAGAAATCATAGTGCAGAAGGACAGCAGCAAGGATTTGATGATCAGATTATAAGAAGAAGAGAAAGTTCATACACGCAGGTTCATTAAGCCCAAGTCGCGTGTACACGCAGGTTTTCTTCAGTAAAAGAGCGTGTATATGGAAAACTTATCTTTGGTCCACGACGGTTATTCCTTGGAAGTTGTGCCTATGGTTTTGGACCTTGGTGTCTCGACGGACGTGTTGATCCCTAGTTTTGAAGTTGATGGTATTGGATCTCTATGGTTTTGGCTCTTGGTATTGAACACGGCCTAAGGCTATATAAGGAGAAGGAAATCATTAGGCAAGGGCATCTGAAATGTCTTGAATATCTGATGAAGCATTAGATCCAGTATGCAGGGTTATGGGTTGATGATGCATTGCTTGATCTGAGCTAAGGAGAGATCTCACCGGTTGATGGAGAACAAGATCTAAGGAGAGATCGGGATCAAATGGTTTGAAATGAACTATCTTTATGATGCTTATTCTAGATCTACATACTGACGCACGTATTGTTCTATAAGTGTTATGAGTATGACTGATGTCTGGTACAACTGCAAGTTATGAGAAATTATTTTTAGATCTGTACGCTGGTTGTCCTTGGAAAAAGCGCGTATACACACGGGTTTGATTCATCGAAGTAGCGTATACATTGTAAAGCTTGATATTTGAAGTTGCAGATGGATCTGATGGTTATTACAGAGTTCTGTGTCTGCTCTGTGTTCTGGTGACTGTTGTTAACAGGGTTTCAGTGATTCAGGGTTTGATGATTGTTTTGAGCTTCAATGATAGTTATAGGTCCAGTATGAAAATTGGATGAAAAGTGGCCTTTCAGATTATGTGTTGTGCTTCAGTGTATCCAGTCTGAAAATTGATGAAACGTGGTACCTGGAGGTGAGAAGATTGTAGGCAAGCACCTACGTACTAGTATCTAAGCTAGTACAAAAGCTAAGGGAGATCTTTGGAGCATTGTAGCAGGTAGCAGCCTGCGTACTAGTAAATGGATCGGCTAGTACAAGAGCAAAGGGGGTTGTAGCTCCCGTACTGGTATAAGACTGCACCAGTAAAAATATTGTAAAAGGATTTTCTTATTAAGAAGAAGATTGAGATGACTTGCAGCAGGTGGTTTTCACCCACATTGCGTTTCCACCTTATATCTTTGTGTTCATGTGTGTGGCTCTTGTGTGATGTTCTGTTCTGTTATTCTGCACCTGTTTACTGTTAATATGCTTAATAATGATCTGATGTATTTACTGAAGACTAAGCTAACTGAATCATAAGATTTCTGGATATACGCTAGTTGCTTTAGACACAGTGGCGTGTACACGCGGGTTCACTTAACTGACGTAGCGTATATGTTTTTGAGCATTGAAAAAGTTTTAATGATCTGATAATACTGATTCACCCCCCCTCTCAGTATTATTTCCAACATTTTTTTCCCTGTGTACCGTGCTCTCTATGTGCGCCGCGCCAGTGTAAATTTACACTGGAAATTTCCTCCCAGTGCGTCGTGCTCCCTATGTGCACCACGCTCTTTTCCAGGCGACTTTTGGAGACCTTCCCGGTGTCCCAATTGGGTGCAGGATAGCTTGTTGGAAAGGTCTTTGACCTGGCGACTCCATTCCTTGCTGGTGAACAATGATCAGACATAAGAAGGATGAAATCTTTCACCTGGTGACTCCATTCACTGAAAAATCCATCAATCAATCCTTCATGGTGACTCCACTGCAGAGAGATCAGTAGCTTTGAGATTTTCAAGATGGATTGGGTTCCAAGAAGATACGCTCCCATGAGCCGAGATCACATTCCAGGTTTTCCAAATAAAATGCCCAAGGTAGATTGGTCAAAGAATTTTCCTGTGTTCAGAAATGTGGAAGGTAATGACACTGCTCTTCATCTGGTGAAATTTCACATCCATGTGCATAGGTTAAAGATCAATTTTCTTGAAGACTGTTTGATGAAAATGTTTATGGCTACCCTGGAAGATGAAGCTCGATCTTGGTATGAAAGTTTGCCGCCTGCTTGTATTTACTTTCTAAAGGATTTTCATGCCCTGCTCATGCTCATTGAAAGATATAAAGACTCTTATCCATCATTAAATCTAGTTCATGACTATTGCAAAAATGCTTCTACTTTCATTGAGAGCCTTGAAAAATACTATGAGGATGATAATTTTATGGATGATGAGATCATGGAAGCCTTGTACGAGAATCCATTTCAACAACATGAAGAGAAACTAGAGGAGTCCCATCAAGATGCTCAGGAAAATTTGCATCAGAATCAAGATCTTTGTACGGTGGAAAATGAAGGAATTTTGCATCTTGACAGTCAACATGAATTACATGAAATAGATCAGTAGGTTGGAGAGTTCCATATGGTTGAAAATGAGGAAGGAAGAAGTTTTATTTCAGATCTGGTTGAAATAAATGAGGATATGCAGGAAAATGATGTTCCAATCTCGGAAAATGATGATGATAAACTAGATCGAGAAACAGATTGTGATGAGGAAAAACATGTTGTTCCAGATCTCATAGAAGAGAATTGCATTGTTGAGGCCGCCTCAAGTGAAGAAGACAGAGTTACAGACCTAACTACCCTCATCTCATCAGAGCATAGCCTTCCTAATGAGGTAATTCAGTCAATTCATGAACAGCAAGAGGATATCTTTGTTCAAGTAGGTGAAAAAGTTTCTCTGGATGAATTTATGATAGAGGACGGAAAGGTCATGCTTGAGTTTCACGAAGCATTTGAAGTTTCTTTTCTTATGATTAATGAATGTAACAAGAATCTGGCTATCATATCATATGAAGATAACCTGCAAGATGTTCAGACTACCGGAGAGCTGACCATTCAGGATGCCATTTCAGATTCTTCTTCCTATGTTTCATGTTTTGAAATGTTCTTTGAAGAGGAAATCCACTCATTTGCTTGTTCAAAATTTTTTGAGGACCAGAAGCATACTTTTTCTGAAGTATATTGTTGAAAGAGATTAGCGTCACAAGAAATGGACCCCTTGTTTCTTCAGCAGGAGGTAAATCTTCATGTTTTTCAGGATACAATGGCAGATTTGTTGCAGTCAGCAGTGAAGGTGATTATTGCAGTATTTAGTGATGAAGGAGATCATGGTCAACTGTGTTTTTGGAGGCCCAGTTACCAGTATTTGTTGTTGACCAGAAGATCTGATCTGGAGAATCAATCAAGGAGGCATCTACTTGATTGGTTACATTGGAAGACACATTACACATGAGTGTACATATTGCATTAGTACGCAGGTGGCTATCATCATGATTTGAAACCCTCGAATCTTGATGGGCTGCTGCCATTGAATAAGTTTTGTCAGTTCTTGTTTTAGTTAAGTCAGTCATGGGTCATTTCCTTTTGCATAGAGTCAAGTTTTTCAGTCATTTAAGTTCGCATTGAGTCAGTTTGATTCAAGTTTCAGTCAATAAATTGAGTCATGTTGGTTTGTCGGAATAATGGACTCCATAGCCCAATGGGCAAAGGCACTGTCTGCTCACCCAAAGATCTGTAGTACTTGGCACCTCCAAGGAGCTGCCATCCCTATTGGAGCCAATGTTAGTGTTAGTCTTTGCAACCTTCCTCCAGTGATCAAACATGCTCTTACAAAGTGGTTTTAAGGTGTCAAGGTCAAATTTTGTCATTTCATTGAGTCTTCAAGTAAAATTTGATCACTAGGCATTAGGTCTAGGGTTTGCTTTCATTCCTTCCAAAGTCATCCAAATGTCGGTCTATGTCACTATTCGGCTAAGTCTACCATCATTCAGAGGGTTGTCATCATCATGTCAGGTTCCAATGGGTCATTTTACACCTTGTTCATGCTTCAATTGTGCCCAGGTAAGGTCATTTCCCTCTCCTAGGGTTTTGAAGGCAATTTCTCTTGGATGATCAAATCATAGGAAAAACTTGTATCCTGATGTTCATACACCTTCCCCTATCCTTAAATTACCTTATCAAACACTTCCCATCACTGAAATCCCCCAAATTCCTCATTTTCGCACAAACCCTAGTTTCTTGCTACAACTTGGCGGTTTTCTAAGTTGGGCCTGTGTTTTGCCTTTTTGGACCCCCTCCCCTCACTCAATTTCAGAGATTCCACTTTCCCCTAATTTCTAACATCCCTCCCTACTTCCCAAAATTTCCTCAAGAATTTAGAGGCTCCCTATGCCCTTCATTTCGCTTCATTTCGACAAATCCCTTTTTCCACACATCGGGGTAGGTTTCACTCAAATGATGTTTCTGAGCAATCAAAGATGAAATTAGGAAAACTAAGAGTGGTGTTTGTCCCAAATAGGCCAAGGAAGAAAATCCTACTTCACTTTTTACACAGGTGTCATGGTTTTAGAGAAATGTTAAAAATACAATTGCCTTGGGAGAGTTGATGCACCTCTGAAGTGACCTTGGGAAAATAAAGTTTTCTCCTAGCTAAGTTGGCCAGATGACTTTCTTGATGAGTCACATGATAACTAAGCACAAATATCTTTCAAATGAGCTATCATGAGCTCAATTTGGAGTTGAGGAAGGCATTCAAAAGTTGACTGTAACAACACTCTTCCTTGAGGGAGCCTCACTGGGCACATTTTGACCAGTCTTGGGATATTTGACTTTTGGTAGGGAAAATGAACTCCAAATTGAAAAATTTAGGTTTGGTTGGAAATTATGCTCAAATACCTTTCCAACGAGCTATCCGGCACCCAATTTGGACACCAGGAAGGCCTCCAAACGTCTCCTGGAAAAGAGCGCGACGCACAGAGGGAGCGCAGCGCACTAGGAGGAAATTTCCAGTGTAAATTTACACTGGTGCGGCGCACATAGAGAGCGCGGCGCACAGGGAAAAAAAGGCATGAAATTGTGCCATTTTTCCTCAAATTTCTTGTGAAGCCCATCAAATTGCAAGGTAGGCTCTATAACAACACTTGTTTATCAAATTTTATGAGTGATATGGTGGTTATATGCCTATGATTGAATGCAACACATTTCATAAAGACAACCACAAGAAGACACCTATTCAGCAGGAGATGGAGGCTGATTGAGAGATTTGGCTCGAGAGGATCCACATCCACTTAGAGAAACTGTTGGCAAAAGCAAACAAGAACAGGGATCACCATCACATCATGAGGCTTCTTTGCATTATGAGGAGCTCATTGAGCATGATTTTGACCTAGTTGACTTGGAGGCACAAGCTGAGCATAAATCCATACAACAAGTCATCAAAGAGAAGTATTCTCAGATCATTTAGTTCAAGGACAATTTGATAAGGGCCAAATTTATCATTTCATGCCTTGATCAAGAAAACAGTCAGCTTAAAGCACAACATCTACCTATGGAGAAAGAACAATTCAAAGTCAAGAAACAAGAGATGAAGGGAAAGGAATTGGTGGACCATGATAACATTGAGCACCATGAAGAACATGTGGCAAGAAAAAGGCCAAGAACAAGTTTTTCACCATGAACATCTCAGATGTATATTTCCCTCACCTTGATGGAAGATAAAATCACCATTGCAGGGAATGCTTTCATGTTTTCAATAGATTCCATCTCTCAAGCTACAAGCATACCAAACCATGGTGAAAATTAGTTCAAAGACATGAACCTAGACCTAGAAGAGTACAAACCCTAATTGAAATCATAATATAAAGAAACTCACTCTTGCCACTTTTTTGACACACAGAAAGCAGTCTTGGGAGAATGGAGATTTGGAGGGGCAAATGAGCACCAAATTCAAAAATACCAGTTGGGTTAGAAAGTAGACAGGACAGGATTTCCAAAAATCCCACTTGGGCACATTTTGGACACATGAAAGTGCCCCAAAACAGGCCCCAAAGTGGCATGACACACAGAGGAATTGGCGCGACGCATAGAGGAAAAACTGCCAATTTCTCCCATTTCGCGAAATTTCGGTTCGTGACTTCTCCAAGTGGGCCCGGTCATCTACACTTCGGTTTTTTGGCACCAAAGGCGGAATTTAAAGTGTTTTTTATCCAGATTGGCATCTATCCAAGTGGCGAAGGAAGGCAAAGGGTCACCCAGGCCAAATGTCATGTTTGTGAGTGCTACACCTGTAACTGATGGTTGGCTCTCCATCTCCATTTTGTAATGATTCGAGTAACTCCCCAACCCTTGGGCATTCTATCTCTTCCTCACACATTCTATATATTGTATGCAAGCTATTTACAAAGGGTTGGTTGGCTTGTAACTTCTAGGAGACTGTGGGAAAGAAACTTTGTTTCTTCACTGTGTATTTTTTACAGAGAATTAATGAAAGGCAGCGACTCTGTTTCATGAGATTCTTGTGGTTGTGAGTGTAGAAAATGTGTTTCTTATGTTTTCATATGTATTTCGTTATGTTTCATAATTTGATTCATGTTCATTTCCAGTGAAATTTTCTGATTGAGATTAGGTAGAATTCAATTTTATTGCTCTGCCTGTGGGAAAATTTCATGTTCAGTGTTATTCTTCTGTTGAAAAGGATTCATGTCACTATGCCCTTTTCACTTTCTTCAGCAATCTATTCATGCCGCGGTACCTCAAACTAAATTGTTACATTTTCTACCTACCTTGCCTCATGGAATAATCTGTGCCTTTGTATTAAATTTTCTGTTCTTTGCTGAGCACCAGTCCCGTAACATCCCAGAAGCTAGGTCATTCATAAAATTGTTTCCAGAATTCCTATTCACTTACTAGCCTAAGGTAAATATTGCATTGTAAGTCATCTCAGACTGTTTTCGATCATCTATTCACTGAGTGTGACTCAGAGAGAGCCCTCTCCTGCTCTAGTAAGGCTAGCTACCAGACTGAGCGTGGTTTGTGGTTACCCTAATTTTTTCCTTCCTTTAGCCTAAGGCAGATTTAGGTGCTAACACCCTCCAAGCAATCTAATTGTTTCCTTTGATTGGAATCGACTAGCAAGATCTCGCCTTCCTTCTTATGTACCTTTCCGGATCATATTACAAGTTTACAAAATGATTGCGTCAGGAACTATCATAGATGAGGGTTTGTCAGTGAGTATCCTTTCCTAAACTACTTGGAAAGTGCTTGGTTTGCCATTGCTTACACCTATTACACAGAATTTATCAGGCTTTAACAAAGGAACCAATCGACCGTTAGGGATCCTTCCTATGTTACCGATAACTTTAGGAAGGAAAACCGTTCGCTTGAACGTGATGGTAGTCCTAGGGACATTATATTAAAATCTACTCCTTGGACGTGACTATGTTTATAACATGGAAGTTGTTGTTTCAACACTCTTCCGAAAGCTGTGTTTCCCGCTTGAAGGCAAAATTGTCACCATTGACCAACTTTCATTTCCCGGTTCAAACATAGCTCCAAGTTAACCATCATCCCTGAATGGTCCTTTTATATCCACGGTGTCTCTTCAACATTCATTCCATCCACCTAATTACCATGAGTAATATGGTGAATGTAACGAATTTTAGGGGGCATGCACCCTTGTCTATTTTGTGGACAAAACCAGCCGAAAAAATAGGCCTCCTTGTAGGTTATGTGATTGGTCTAGGATACCTTTCACCTTTGTCTCTTTTGTAGATGAAGTGCAGGAAGTGTTTTATCTGTTCTGCAGATGAAACAATCCTGCATAACCACGGTAAGTTTCCATATGGCTACTGAAGACTCTCCTTTTCATCATGCTAGGGGCATGCAAACTTTTTATGCAAGCTAAAAACGACCAATTTCATTTCCTAGTTTTTTTAACTTTTTAGCTTTTTAGCTTTTTGGATTTTTAACTCCTGAGGTCAGGTGATTGGTCTGACACACCATTCACCTCATCTATTCTGTGGATGAATCAAAGGAAGTTTTTTGTCTAACCATTGATGAAACCATCCTAGCTAACCTCAGTAGCTCCTTATTTTTTTTTAGTTTTTAGTTTGGTCATTTCTAGTTCGCATAAAAAGATAAACCCACACTGAGCATAGTTTCCGCAAGGTTCAAGCTCATTAAAAAATGAACCCGCACCCAAACAGAGCATATGTTGCCCCAGAGTTCAAGCTCTTTAAAAAATGAACCTATCCTTAGTAAATAACCTTTGTGATTGCCATTACATCAGCCTTTTGAGCCTTGGTTGTCTTACTACCATCACCTCCATTCTTTTGGCCGATCATATGCTTCCACTTGATTGTTTACCTTTTTGAGGAATAGTTACGACAAGTGGTCCTATTAGCCACCCTCTTCACACCACCATGTTTTGAGAAGTTCCAAGCTTACCCAGAACTAGTTGCTATCTTAGACACCACTCGTTCATAAAAAATGAGTCTTCTTTAAACCCTTTTCAAACTCATTAAATATGAAAAGATTGTTGAGCTATTGGCCTTTCCAGCTTGCTAAAGTAATCAAAAGCGCCATCCCTCATGTAGATTTTAATCTTTTTTGGACCTGAGGGATTATCTCACGAAAAAGTTTGAGCGTTTGTCTATTTTGGCTCACTAAAGTGATCGAAACGTCATCCCTTTTGTATTATTTTAATATTTTTCGGACCTAAGGGATTATGCTACGAAAAATAACTAATGGAGTTTATTTGAATCCCTTTTCAAACTCTCTAAACATGAAAAGGACCAAGTTATCTTTGTCGTTAAACTTGTTAAAACAATAGCAAAAAACTTGTCCAACAAGACAAGAACGAGTTTCACTGTCGCTAGACTCGCTAAGAACATAGCGACAGGTTTGCCCGAAAGGAAAATTATAGAACAAGCATATGTTATCCTCCTCAATATTGAAAAAAATAAAGAGGTACTGGTTAGTAATGGCTGGGGAAAAAGGGAAGAAAACTTGAAGAATTTTATGGTAGCAGGTCGCTCTTGAACATGACACTTTCACTCCACCATGATTGAGTCGGGTTGGGTTACTCTATTCACTGGTCATTTCACCATTGGTCTTTCACACCATCCATTTTTGGGGTTAATGCTACCAATCCATCTCAGTGTTGCTGATATGTTCAAGAGAAGTCACTCAGTTGAGAATTCACCATCTAGTTAAGGCCTCATCCACTGCAATACCTTCAACCTCCATTTTTCATGACCGCCATTCCTGAACCTTGTGTCGTCGATCGTTTTCACCTCCAGAAAATCATTTGCTTCATTTCGTGTCATAGATGTGGGATACATTAAGGCCCTCCTACGATGGGTCACTTCTTGTCAACATCATCTCATTATCCAATAAGTTGACTTAGAAACAACCCTTTCAGTACTTTGAAGCATGCATGCCTTAATGGAAAGTTTCTCACTTCCGGCGACAAGTTGACATCAATGGCCTTTGACCGAAAGATTTTGCATGGTGTTCGACATTGGATCATATATTCAGACCAAGTGAATTGTACTATAGTACCTTGAGGGTCATTATCATTATTGTTGATTCCTCTCACGTCTGTTAACAGCTCACATTATTGGCTGGTAATTAGGCGATGTCTTTCCATGTTCGACTTTAGAACATATTTTCACATGGATCAACTTGTACATTGGGCGAAGATTGAACGATTTTGAAGATCCCAGATCTAGTTTCATCCATCTGGGCTGCGATATATTCAGGAATATAAAGACATCAAAGGTACACAGATGGTCAACCAAGCCAGGGACGATGACCCTACATATGAAGAATCACTAGTCTCCAACTGCAGACGATTATCTATTCTATGTACATGAAATGAATTTATAAAGCTGAGCATGGGAATGCCCGCCTCAGCTAGATCATGAAAATTATATGATGATGATGTATTGTATTGTATCTTATACAAGTCACCTTCTAGTTTTAATCCCTAAAAGTGTTGTTTCATACCCTAAAAGATCATGGTCAACTGATTACATCATTCCCCAAAAGTTCCACCTGAAAAACCATCCAGAAATGGCCTAAATTGGACCATACTAAGAGCTCCACTATCAGGGTGCGATGCATATTGACTTCTACACTAGCCAAGTGCGATGCATACTGAAGAGGCCTTTTGTGAGGTGTGATGAGTGAGAATGGACAAATGTACAAGACAGTTTGCTAAGTGGATGCTCATGGAATCTTCTAGAAACTTCTCCTATGACACTTGTTTCTCTAAATTCGCCCGGGGATGAGTAAGAGATCCAAGAAATCTCCAAGTAGAACCAAAAACAACAAGTGGAATGACACTAATCAAAAACCTAGAGATGACTCACATCCTTGCAGACATCTATAAATGGATCCCTCATCTGAGAGATCTAGAGGCTGGAATTTGGTAATTTGTAAGGAAGTGCTGATAGTTTATATCTGAAAAAGAGCATTGTATTGTTGGGTGATCTTGCTTTTCATGAGGTGAAGAGGGCTTTGATGCTGGGAGGATGATGCTGGATTAGACAGCTGGGTTGTAATTCTCCCTTCTATTTAATAAAGTTCTTTGAGTTTTCCTCCATACAATTGTGTATTGGTGAATGTTGTTATTTGTGAATGCCATTGTATGTTCATTGTATTTCTGATTCTGTAATGTTTATGATATAATAGATCGAGATGCTTTGATAGTTCTTTGTTACTGTGTTTCTACAGGTACTCTCCAAGTGGTATAAGTACGGAGAGGAGTTGCAAGCTCTGTCAAGGGGGAGAGATATCAAGCAAGGAGTTAAGTGGAAGATCCAGGTTGGTTCCTTTGCCTCTCTCTTATCTATAATACATAGAGGAAATCACAAATTGCTTTAAACTGTTTGTTTCTAGGATAGCTGCCAATCCTAGAGGGCTGGTCGATCGAAAAGACACTAGTTTTCCCGGAAACACATAGGATGGATTTCTGGAGGCTGACTCATCCTGGAGTGTAGCTGGGCTGTATTGGTGGCAACAGAGAGTTTGGAGATCATGAATTTGATTGCATCCGAAAGACATTTCATGGCCATCTGCTGGCTATGCGGCTTGACTAGGAAAAACCAGAATGTTTCCCATGTCAAGTTTTGGATTTCTCCAATTTGCTTTTCTCTATTGGTTAGCTCGTATTTCAAATGATGTTCCAGTGCCTTTTCTTTTGGGAGTTTACCTGGAGAGCAATCGGTGATCAAATTAGAGATATGTAAGCTATTATTCAGTAATTCAATCAGACCGTTTGTTGCGGCTCTGCATCTAGAAGTTTCTCTTTCGTCTTTCATTAGCTGGGACTCCCATTCGGAGAATAGGGTTTCCTTGTGCGATTATTTTATTCTCGACAAGTTTGCAGCCATTCCTTCTTTGGAATCTTGCAAGGACAGAAAATTGGTTAACCTTTCATCTATCTTTTCCAATTCAAGTCTGGCGTCTACTGCCTTCTCAATCAATGATGCAGAGATATCGCATAAGGGGTTGGCCAATGATATGTTGTGGCAAATAATATCCAACTATTGAGACATGGCTTTGGTTATTTCCAAGGCTTCTGTTCTGAATTCACCTACCTGTGGATAACCCTTCTATCTTTCTTTTTGTTCTTGCATTTGTGCAATTTGATCTTCCTTTTCCTTCTTCTCTTACTCTCTTATCATCTGAAGGCTGCTTAACTCCTGAGACAACCCCTGTTATTTATGGATAGTTTGCTCATCAATCCTTTGTTTTTATGGTTTCAACTGCTCTCTTAATCACTCATTTTGCTACCTCTGCTCTATTAACTGTTGTTCACGCAGAGTGATCTTTTGTTGTTGCTCTGCCGATTGCACCTCAAGTTGGGTAATCCTCTGATCCTTTTCCCTTATCAGATGGCTAACCTCTAAGGCTTTATCCATTGTCACCGTTTTGCAGGCTCCTGCATACTGAGATATCTCTGTTAAATCCTTAGAGGGATTGACTTCTACCTTCCATACCACGTTCATCATTTCTGCCTGGGAAGTTATAAGAGGACTTTGATCAATTTCCTCTTCTTCCTCTGTCTTTTAACTATAGATCTGTGCTTTGGACTGTAGAAGACATCGAGAGGTGGTATTTATTTAGTTCATAGCACAATCTCCTCTGTTGGATTCTTGAGAATGATCTCTATGTCTTGCTAAATTCTGGGTAGGCTGCTTGTCCCTTCAATCGGAACAGTAATAACTTCTAGCTTTTGCACTGTAGGCATTTTTGGTGTAGTGAGCTCTTGGGAAATATTTGGGTTATTGATGATTGAGTTGAACTGCTCATATTTCTTGAGTAAAGTAGGATCAATATTGATATTCATATCAAGGGGCTCACTAGTTCCTTCTTGTATATGCTCCCTTTCTGGGGTCTTTTCCTTTTCAGGATTCTTTTCAATGATTTTCTCTTCACAGTGGCCTTCTGGTTGCACCATAGAAGTAGTATTTAGCAAGTCCAGAGGTAGCATTTCCAATCTCTGTGTCCTGAACTTGTAAAATTCCTCTAGTGCCTCAGCTCCCAATTTAATTTTTTCCAGATGTGTTACTTGAGAAAATAACTCGGATGAAGCAAACAAATCATCATAACTATCCTTCTCATCTTCAAACTTGGTGATTTTGGCCTGAGAAGTGACATTGTAGGCAACATATTTAGGATCATACTACCTTTTTGGGATGACCGCTAACTTTAACATTTTTATTTTCTCAGCTTCCTTCTCTGCATGTTTGAAGTCATGTAGTGCGAAAGTACCACATCGAAGGGGGAATGAATGCCACATATGCTTTTTAGACTCCTTTAGGTTCCTTGACATCCCTTCTACTATTATCTGATATGCTAATTCTCTGGAAAATAACTTATCAGGGATGTATTAGGGAAGGACATGTGGGTCAGTAGTGCTGCCAAAAACTCTGATGTAGGTGAACTTTTCTTCACCAAACCAACTAGCAATTGTAGTTAGGTCGGCACAGGCTTCCTCGGACAACCTAGGAGTGGGTTTATTGAATATGGCATAATACACAGGGAAGATAAAACCATGACAAATTCTATAAAGATGATTTTTTTAATGGGCTTTCCACAATTCCTTATGATAGATATGAATGGGTTTAGGGTCCTGTGGAGTCCATTTCCATCCTAGAATGGGGTATTCATAATTGAAACAGATAGTGTGCAAAATATAGGTACTCATATAAAACGGGGGTATCACCTGGGTAGTCATGAATCTATTTTTCATATAATCAAATATTTGGTTGGCCATTTTATCAGACAAAATGGTCGCCCAATTCATGATACAAGAATTAACTACAGCCTCCATTGAAGGTACCATCTCTATAGAAAATTTGGTAGAATCATGGACTCCAAAGAGTCTGCACATCATTGCACCTGCATAACAATAAGGAGATGCTAATGAGTCTATGGAGTACATACCTGATGATTCATGCTTGTGTTTGGTCGGAAAATGCCTCCACTGTCTGATAGGGTCCAATTCGATGGCATTTTCTTTGGCGAAAGCCTCCAAAAATGCTTTGTTATATTGCTTGTACGGTTCAGGAAAATGGTACATTATTTTGATATCTTCTGCTCTGAATGACCCGAACATTCTCCCATTGGTTGTAAAGAAAGTTCTGTCTGTGATATTGATGCTTTCAATAACCCGTCTGACCAAGTCGTTATAGGGTAAAACCTTGGTGCAGGCTACTATTCTATGAAGAAAGGATCTGGCCAAATCCTTAAGAGTATTCTTTGACTTGTTAGTGGAATCGGCTATTGCCACTACTTCTTCAATCTCCTCTGGATCTTCAACTTCCAGCAAATTGTATATATTCTCCCATGAAGCTTTTCCTAGACCGAGGTAGGTAGTATCTGATATCAAGACCTTCTTCACTGGTTCCTCTTTGGCTACCATGGGGGCCTTTGGTTTCTTTGATTTCTTTGTCATTTTAACTGGATTCATCAACTCAGACTTGCTATGCAAAAGAAATAGAAGAACATAACAGAGAAAAAACCCATTCAAGCCAACGTAGACTACAAAAGATTAATGGTAATTCAAGTGTGATAAGCAATATTGTTACAGGAAAATTTGGGCACATCAACCCCAACTTACAGATCTGTATTATTAGCGTTCATCAACCCCTAATTCAGTTGTTTTCATTCCCTAATGAAGTTAACCTACATCATGCTTGCTTCCCAAGAGTTTCATGACACTATTCATCCAAAAAAGTGCCTAAGGAGATCATCACAGGTGGCCTTCTATTTGGCTGCAATGAATGGTAGGCACTACAGTGTCTGGGTGCTATGCATAGCACCTGGCCTTTGTATCACCTGTGATGAGCGAGATCCATTGAATTTTTCAAATGAATCCATTCGATTCCTCATCCAATGGATGCTTCAAGAGGTTTTTAGAAGGATTGGGCTTGCTTTTGGATGAGGAAGGAGATGAATGAACCTTAATCCATTATCCCTTCCTCCATGGAACCACTTCCCAATTATTGAAAAGCATTCATGATGGCCATTAATGGCCTAACCTCCTCTTTTCAGCTATAAAAGGACCAAACTCTCAAAGGTTGGTCAAGGTTGAGACTTCTTAAGCTAAGGAAATGCTGCTTGGATGAGATTAGCGGAGAGAGTAATGTTATCATGTCAAATTGTTGTTTCCATGAGGAGAGAAGGGTTTGAAGTTGGGAGGATGATGTTGAATTGAATGTGCATCTACATGGGTTGTAATCTTCCTTTTTATTAATAAAGAGTTCTATGCTTTTTCCCATTCATGTGTTATGTGATGTATATTGTATTTTCGATTCTATAATATGTTTAGTAAACAGATTGATATGTATGATTTGATGGTTTTCTATCTCGGCTTGTGTGCAAGTACCTTTCAAGCGAGTTAAGTACGGAAGGGAGTGGCGAAAGCAGTCAAAGGCAAGAGGGATCGAGTGAGAGATACAAGTTGTTACTTTTTCTCCTCTTTCTTTTATTTGTTAGCTATAGGAAAAGAAATGTAATTACTTTAACTATTGTTCTAGACTTGCTACTAGGTCTAGGGGTTAGTTGTTTGGAAAGACACTAAATTTACCGATAACAAAATTGTGACTCCACTAGGGACCAATTTTATCCCTTATAGTAGCTAATCAATCTCTTAAAAAACTTTGACATACTTTACCCTCTATTTTTCATCGAATTCAAGTTCAATTCACTGAAATTTAAGTCAATTTTGAGCGTAAAATTGTCATTCTGTAATCATCAGAGCTCTATAACTGAGATAGTGCACTAAAGGGCACCCTATGCACTGAGATAGTGCTATGCATCACACTGTCCCTCACTCTGACCTGCGCTGATTCTTTTTCGATCAGTTTTTCCATCTAGGAGCTGAAGCCTTAAGTCAATTTTCAGTTGTTTGAATTGTTTGTTGGATTTAGATGATTTCTTGTCTCTGAAAGCAGTCTTTTTTTCCTTGTTTCAACCCATTTCAGACTAGAATGTTAAATGTTTTTTTATGTATTTGTTTATCATTTGCAGTCCTTAGTCAAAGAGTAGTTTCAATCAATTGTTTTGTCAAATACGAAGTGTCGTGAAATCTTCCTTCTTAGAATAATCGATTGGTCTATTTTGTGCATCTGATTCATATTTTCATTTAAGTGTCGAAAATTTTCGTTTCCTTAAAGTTGAAAGTGTCGTTTAGTCTTCCTTTATCTTTAAGTGAAATTGTCATAAATCGAAATTTTTGTGAAAAGAGCTTTTGAATCATTGTGCATTTGCTCTTTTTAGTGCATAATTCACATTAAGGATAACTGAAAAGAAAAAGAAATAAATGTAATTGCATCTTAGAGTTTGGTTGTGTGTGCTTAAATGGAATGGTTAGGGAAATTCATTAGTGAGTGCTCTTTGTTGTTTGATCCAAAAAGTACTTGTTTTCTCTATCCCTTGCAGTTACGATTTTCATTGTTTAAACAAATGAAAAGAATGCTTCTCATATTAGTTGCATTTTTAGGAATTTTGGAAAACATCATGTGGTGAAACCCAAAGGAAAAATTTAAGCAAGATCAACGTAAAAGTAGCCTCAATTAACCTAATAATGCATTGGAATTTAACGCAAACATCTAGAGGTGTCTAGGCTAGAGATGTGTTCTGGCGTCTTAAAACCTAGTGGCTATCGTTTTCATTGAGGTTGGGTGATTCCTCCTCTCTGAACTGATAAGTACTAGTATGAACTTGTGCTCCCTATACCGTCATGTATATAGTGGGAGACCCCAATAGGCTTAAATCCTTTATCCCTAGGAAGTCGCGTTTGTCGCCTTACCGATCACAATGCACCAAACACAACATTCAGGAAGACTGATTGCCATATGGTAAATCCTTGGTAATTTCTTTTTAATTTACCACCAAGGTGTATATTGTAGTTGTGATTAGTTTGGTAAACCCTTTTTCTTAGTATCTCTAGAGTAGTCACTTTTGTTCCTTTTCCACTCCTTAAAAGAAAAGGTCCATCTGAGCACTTGTCCTTTCGAGCTCATTAAACAACGAAAGCGACTAGAGTCATATTTTTCTTTTTCTCGACTCTTAAAATGTGAAAAAGCAGAGTTAAGTTCTAGTGTCATAAAAGTTAATTGACCGTGAAAACATCCCTTTTTCCTTAGTTGAGTGAGGTTGATAAGAATAATCAATAATTCTAGAGGAAGATCAACCTCCACTCCATCGTTCGAGGAAAGTTATGAGCAAACCACCCTTTCCACAGGAAGCGACATCCATCCAGTCAAGGTGGACTTGTCAAACTGAGTTTGGTACTTCAAGAGTTTCTGGTACTTCATCTGAATTACTAGAGCCACCTATTACAGCTAGTACTGAGCCTCAAGTTACTCCAACTATTTTTGGAACATCTGTTACACAAGAGGAAGTTACTCAGCAACCTAAGGCCACTATAATGGAAATAAGTGAACAAGTGCCTGAAGTTGATCCACAACTTGAAGTGAATCAACTAGAAATTACTTTGGAACTTGAACCCGTTCAATTGGAATTTGATCCAGAACCCATAGTAGTTGAAGCCGAAGACATTCCTGAACCTAAAGTTGTTCATGAACCTTCCATTGAAACTGAAGTTCTTTTACCGGAACATCTGGAGTTTGACCTTGAACATTCTGAAATTGTTACTGAAATACCTTAGTCATCTGTAGTTCCTAAAACTCCATCTTTAAGACCAGAAGTCTTTTTTGGACCTGACGGTGAAATCCTTCCACCTGGATTAATTGCTATAGAGGAAGAATATGAAGAAGAGTATGATCCCGGGACTCCACATCATTTTGGTCCTGGTTTATATCTTTACTCTGAATCTCTTCCTCATTTTTCTACTACCTCTAAAATCCCACTTGTTTCATTAGGTCAACTTTTGGGTCAGCTAACCATGGCAGAACAACCACAAACATCCCAGAATGCTTCATCCGATGTAGCTGCTACAGAGTCTTTTGCTGCTACTTCTTCGATGTTTACAACCACATCAGAGTCACATTTATATGGACAACCGTCTGTCCCGGCTGGTTACTAGTCTATGTCTGGAATCCCCTCAAGGGTTTCATCTTTGCCATGGTCATCTCCCATGTCATCATACAAAATTTTACCTGGTTCTTCTTATCAGGGACAATAGTTTGATCCTAGGTATCAGTATCAAACTGGGCAATACGGTGAACAAAAGCCCATTTATCCTCTTAACACTAGATTTCCACCATATGGTCAGCAATATGCATATTCACAGCATCCTCCCTATCAAGGAGGACAACCCTATGGCTATGTCCCGTTGTATCCAGGTCAGCCTGAAGTGAGAGTCTGTCAGTGGCAACCAACTATGCCACCACAACCAAGGCTTGTGTATTCGACATAAACTATGTGAACTGAGCTGATTATATTGACCCAACCTGTCATAACTATGGAACAATAGATACAAGCTCAACCCATTGTATCTCAACCTGTGCAAGTTAGTTCCACTACCTCACAACCTCAAGTTTCGAGTCAGCAAGCCCAAACCTCTCAGGCTGTTATGCAACAACCGCTTGTTTCTTGGGTACAATTACCTCATGTTAGTGTGTCATTATTTGGAGTGACTCAAGTTGCTACACGTTTAGTTTATTCTCAACTTGGTCAAACTGGCATTGGGGGGCAATATCAAACTTCACAAAAGATACCCCAACAACCTTGGCAGCCATAGTATCCACAACCTCCTTTTTAGAATGTCCAATCTTAGTATGGGTCTGCTTTCTAAACTCAACCTTGGCAAGGACAATATCAAGCATATCAAGTCCTGTGTATCAAGCCCAAACCGGTTACAGACAAATGCAAGGTCAACCTAGTTTTAATCCACATACCGAATATGTCCCACCACCTTATCAAGGATACTAGCCTTATGCGGGTATGCAAAGGCCTTCGGCACAGGAAATTCCATCCTATCCCGGATATGCTCAACCTGATCTGAATCGACAGTTGCCATTTGTGGCAACTCTAGAATTACTGGATTTAAACTAGCTCACAAATGATCCCATTTTGTATTCACCTTTGTGGCTAGTAATTCCTCATAAGTTTCCTTCTGATATTCCAAAGTTTAGTGGAAATCTTGGAGAAGACCCGTCAAATCACGTTATGACTTATCATTTATGGTGTTCTTCGAACTCCTTGAATGATGATTTGGTAAGACTTCGTCTTTTCCAAAGAATGCTCATTGGTTCGGCTGCTAAGTGGCATATTGAACTGCCAAGAGCTTATTTTAATAATTTCACCCATTTAGCCACTACCTTTTTGACCCACTTCCAGTTACCCATCAGATATGAAATTGGAATGAAACTTTTGACCAACTTTAAACAAACAACTTCTACTCACATATCCGATCATATTCATGAGTGGCATCGTCGTCGTCGCATGGTTAAAAACTATGTTCCCAATCAGCTTTTAACTGAGTGGTTCATTAAGTCCTTATTTCCATCTATCACTGAGGATGTAGCTAAAGGTGGAGTTGTTACAAAAGAGCAAGTAATTGCTCGTGCCAAATATTTGGATTTAATTTACATGCAATCTGTCATGATCTATGACAAAATTCCACATGCGCCATGCCCAAATCAATCCATTCCACCTCCATCATTGAATAGGGAATCTTATGCCGGAGATGGTGTGATCGGTTCCTTGAGCACACAAATGGTGAGTAAACCATCTGGTCAATCATTTGCAAAAAATCAAACTGTAAATGCACCTGAGGTTCCTACTTCTGAGATTAATGCCGTGTCATCTGACAAAGGTAAGAATCAAAAGTGACCAGGAATCAAGAAAAAAGGGAAAAATAAAAATAAAACTGAAAACCCTCCTCAAGAGAAATCATCGGATTCCTCTACTTCGGGAATGAAACCACGTTATCCAAGTCTGATATGTGACAATGAGAATTTTAGAAGGGATTGTCCTCACCGCTCGGAAGTTCCTAAATTGTTAAAAGCTTCCACCGCATCTACAGTGTTGACAGATCTGTTTCCAAACTCAGATACCAATATGGTTGCAACTAAAAATGCTTCCACATCCTAGGTGTCGAGCCGTAAAAAGGGTCTTTTTCACCTCTAATTACCTCACATTAATTTGTCAATCCAGGAATGATTTGTTATCTCAAAGAGTGTACTTAGTTTGAGGCTGTCATTTCTCAGAGTAATGCTAGTAGTATAGTGCTCAAGAAAATACAAGAGTAAACAGATGCTTGAAAGAAAATCTACTTACAGCAAAATACTTTGAAGCCTAAATCATGCACTTAGAAAACTAAGCAATGTATCAGTGAAGGGTCCAGTAACAATAACTCATCCCTTTGGAAACTGATGTAACCAAAAGTAATCAAGGAACAGATCATCAATCTAGGGACTAGACAGCAAATGCCAATGCCCACTACAGTTTCAGATCGTTCTACATACCAAAGCAACCAGTAGCTCAAATAACATGAAATGGAACAACAATTAAGAAATGGAACAACAACTAAAAAATGTAACAACAACTAAGTTTGATGAACAACAACACCTTAATCTACAAAAACAAGTACAACAACTTTATCCTACAGAAATCAAATATCAATCTTTACTCAAAGGATAAATCGGACAACAAATAGAAATGGAACGACAACCAATGAAATATAGAATAGTGCATAGTACCAATTATAGATACATGGTGCCGAAATAAATAATACACACAGCACACAGAAATATTAAGAAAAATAGTAATCTGAGTCTGATACCGCAAGTATTGATCCCGGTTAGAAAGGGTAACGATTGCAATTCATAATGGAACAACAATGTCAATTGAACAACAATTGTATGAAGTATAAACCATAGATGAATACAGTAATACCAACTTAAGAAGGTTACATCTCGATTACTCTGCAGTTAAATAGCAACAACATTCTGTAAAGAATAGCGATGTTACATTAATGACTTTAAAGAAACAACAATACATTATAAGATCAGAATGCACGATATAACTTTCCTGTTGCAGAGAACAATATATAAAATATAACAAAGCTGCAATATAAGATAACAAAACACACCAGATTACCAATTCAAGCGAATAATACAAACCACACACGAACTAAAGATGATGATACAGGAGCAAGTGTTCCACCAGGGTTGGGCCCTTAGCCTCCAGGGATACACCACTTGAAGTTATTCCAGAATCACAGATGGAACAACAACCAGATGTATATTAAAGCATAAAAACAGAGTTACAGTGGATCACTTCTCAACGAGAGTCAATGATCAAAGTTTTAGATATAGAGCAAAGTTACATGACAAAATTAATAGTCCCCCGGGCTAGCAGTGCTGCCCCTACTTATAACTGCTGAAGCAGAGATATCAAGGATGCAAAAATAGTTAAAGCAACGATGCCTCAAGATCGAAGGATCCTAAGGGATTTTCCAAACTATTAATCCTCAGTTATCCGGTCGTTTTCTTGTGCCGAGTCGATATCTCCTTTTCCTTTCCTTGGCTGATATGTTTTAATTTAGATCGTCTTGTTTGCATATGGTTCCCTGCCAAACGGACAACGGTTAGTGTAGCCCTATCTTTTTCCTTAGAGCGGCAATCTTTAGTTTTTTCCTTTTCATACATAAGAAATAGCTATTATTAGTGTTTTCAGGTTACATATAAATCTTCATAGATTTGTCATGATTTCCCATTGTCTACCTAGTTCATGATGCAAAGTTTTTATGAGTTCTAAAGAAAAGATGACAAAATAGTCAATGAAAACATACCTTCTCCAATACTCCACACTAGGTATTAATGTTATCCATCGCAAAACCTAAAGATGAAGTTTTGGTTCAAACACTAGTAAATATTATGGTAATCCACCATCGTCATCAAATAATCAGGCCATTGATCAACCTGGTTCTTCAACTTTGATCGCATCGGAAAATATTCCACTACCCATTGCAACAGAGTTAACAATAAAGCCACCTAAGGGAGTTGTGCATAAATCAATGTTTAATCCTTGAGCTCGAGTTGCTCAAAATTATAACATAGTAGAAGATCTTGCTCAGTCTCCTTCTACTATGTCGACGCTTGAGGTATTACAAAATTGCCCCTCCCAGAAGCAGGCTTTACTGTCAGCAATAGGTGGAATAGATCCAATGGATTCTAATCTTGTGGTTTTTAATCACTCAAGATATAACCCACAATTACCAGCTCAATTAGCTTTTCTGATTCAGGTTAAAGCTCTCAACAAAAATATTCATTGAACCATCGTAGATGAGGGAGCTTCTACCTGTATTATGTCAATGAGCTTCTGGAAAACACTGGGGTCACCTATGTTGTCAAGATCACCAACCACATTGAAGGCTTTTGATGGAAGGACTTATACGTCATGTGGTATTTTGAATAATTTGCAAGTAGAACTAGGGGGAAAAATAGTAACTGTTGAGATTGAGGTGGTTGATGGACCCTTTGATTACAACATTTTACTTGGAGGACCATGGGTTTATGCTATGGCTGCAATTTTTTCCACGTATTTTCGTATGATTTCATTTCCTCATGAAGGTGGAATAACAGTTATCAACCAAACCTCATTTTTTGCCTCTAGTTCTTAGGTTCTGGGAAGCATTCTATTTGTTAACGGACCCCCGCTTTCACTTCAATCTGTTGGTGTAGGTCTTTTTAAAGACCCCTCCTTAATGGGTACTTTCACACTTCCCCCACCATCTGGAACATTGGAAGTTGTGAGAGTCGAGACATGTAATATGTTATCCTCTACTTCATCTTATTTAAAGAGGATCACTAATGGTATTGAAGATGATAGTTTTTCCAAGGATAGTTCGTTGTCTTGTGTCAACCTCATTAAAAAATGAAACAAGGAACTTCGAGGATAGTTCTTTTACTATGTCAACCTCATTAAAAAATGAAACAGCTTCCAAGGAAAGTTCGTTGTCTTGTGTCAACCTCATTAAAAAATGAAATAGGGGTCTATGAGGATAGTTCTTATACTGTGTCAATCTCATTAAAAAATAAAACAGGTCCATGAGGATAGTTCCTGGTCTTGTGTCAACCTCGTTAAAAAATGAAATAAGGAATCAGAGCAGAGTTCCTTGTCTTGTGTAAAGCTCTTCTAAAAATGAAACAAGGTCCCCTGGAGCAAAGTTCCAAGTCCAATCTTTGATTAGATCTCGTAAAATCCCAATTGAGACTTTCACTTGATCTCGTAAAAGAACCTTCATTCCATCCACTTGATAGCCATGAGTACTCTACTTAGGTGAATGTAATGAAGCTTGGGGGGCATGCACCTAATGGTAAGGTTAAGTTTCCCTGTAGGTTATGTGAAGGGAATCACTCCATTCACCTTTGTCTATCTGGACAAAGCCAAAAAGGTGTTGGATAACCATCCTGCTTCACCACAGTGACTTCCATCTGGTTACAGGAGACCCTCCCTTTCATCATGCTGGGGGCATGTAAACCAATTCCAAGCATAGTTTTTTTCATTTCAAGATTGTGTAAAAATGAAACTGAATCCAAGCATAGTTTTTCGTTTTGATCTTGTGTAAACATGAAACTGAATCCAAGCATAGTTCCCTATGGTTCATGCTTGTCTAAAAATGAACCCATTTCCAATTTAACTCTTGTGATTGCCATGCTATCAACCTCTTTCATCAGATGAGCCTTGGTTGTTTTCATCCCATTGCCACCATCCCTTTGGCCAATCATACGCTTTCACTTGGTTGTTTTACCTTCTTGAGGGAAAGTTGCAATGAGTGGTCTTACTAGCCAACCTCTTCACATAAATCAACATGTTTTGAGAAGTTCCAACATCATTGGAACCAGTTGCTACCCTAGACACCACTCGTTCCTCAAAATGGAGTCCTCTTTGAGCTCTTTTCAGACTCTCTAAATATGAAAAGATTGTCGAGCACTCGCCATTTCTAGCTCATTAATGGATTAGAATCGATATCTACTCAGTATAGTTTTACCCCTTTTTCGGGCTGGGATAGATTAATTACAAAAAAGGTACTCGTTGGTCAAGCATGATCAATAGGTTCTCTCTTGTATTGTTTTATGCTTTTTTGGAAATGAGAGACAAATTTACGAAAAAGAACTGGTGGAGTCTCCTTTTAGTCCCTTTTCAGACTCTCTAAATGTGAAAAGTACTGAGTTATCTTTGTCGTTAAACTCGTTAAAACCATTAAATAGCAACAAGCTTGTCCATCTAGACAAGACCGAGTTTCACCTTTGCTAGACTCGTTAAAACATCAAATAGCAATGCATTCACCCGAAGGGTGGAATTATACAACAAGCATATGTTATCCTCCTAAAGCTTGATAAAAAATAAAGAGGTATTGGTCAGAAATGACTGGGGAAAATGCGAAAAAGCTGGGAACACTTTATGGTAGGAGGTCGCTCTTGAGCATGACACTTTCACCTCATCACTATGACTATGTGGGTTGGGTCATTTAGCTTGATGGTTATCATACCGTTGGTCTATCATATCATCCATCACTTTGTTTTGGGTCAATGCTATCAATTCACTTCAGTGTCGCCGATATGTTTAAGAGAAGTCATTCAGTTCAAAACTTCATCCTTTACAATACAATAAACCTTCATTTTCATGCCTGCCATTCATGAATCTTGTGTTGTCAGTCAATATTTCATCTCAAAAATCATTTACCTCATTTCGTGTTGTTGATGTGGGATACATCAAGGCCCTCCTATGATGAGTCGCTTCTTGTCGACATCAGCGCATCATCCAAGAAGTTGACTTAGAAACACCCCTTCAGTACCTTGAGGCTTGCATATATCAATGGTAGGTTTCTCGCTTCCAACGATAGGTTGATATCAATGGCCTTTGACCAAAAGAATTCATTTGGTTTTTGACATTAGATCATTTATTCACACCTTGCGAAATGTACTGCAGTACCTTGAGGGTTATTATCATTATCGATGATTCCTCTCGCGTCTGTTAACGACTTACATCATTGGTTGGTAATCAGACGATGTCTCTCCATGTTCGACTTAAAATCATTTATTCGCATGGTTAGACTTGTACATTGAGTGAAATATTGGACAGTATTGAAGACCCCAGATCTAGTTTCATCCATCCAGGCTGCGATATATTTTTCAAAAGTACTATATCAAATGTATAATGGCCTTACATTCATGGTCATCCATTCATGGGTCTACATCTGTAGATGACTATATTTATACATGTAATGAAGGTTTATAAAGCTGAGCATGGGTATGCCTTCCCTAAGCTAGATTATGAGAAAAAATCAAAGTATCATGACTATGTATTGTAGTTGATGCAGGTCACCTTCCACTTTGAAACCTTCTCTCCAAGTTGTAAAGCATCTCACTCAACATGGTTATTTTTGACTTCACGCTTTAGGGGGCATCTGTTACAGGAAAATTTTGGCACATCAACCCCAACTTCTAGATCTGTATTATTAGGGTTCATCAACACCTAATTCAGTTGTTTTCATTCCCTAATGAAGTTAACCTACATCATGCTTGCTTCCCAAGAGTTTCATGACACCATTCATCCAAAAAATGTTCCTAAGGAGATCATCGCAGGTGGCCTTCTATCTGGTTGCAATGAATGATAGGCACTACACTATTTGGGTGCTATGCATAACACCTGGCCTTTGTATCACCTGCAATGAGCAAGATCCATTGAATTTTTCAAATGAATCCATTGGATTCCTCATCCAATGGATGCTTCTAGAGGTTTCTAAAAGGATTGGGCTCGCTTTTGGATGAGGAAGGAGATGAATGAACCTTACCATTATCCCTTCCTCCATGGAAACACTTCCCAATTATAGAAAAGCATTCATGAGGGCCATTAATGGCCTAACCTCCTCTTTTCAGCTATAAAAGGACCAAACTCTCAAAGGCTAGTCAAGGTTGAGACTTCTTAAGCTAAGGAAATGCTGCTTGGATGAGATTAGTGGAGAGAGTAATGTTATCATGTCAAATTGTTGTTTCCATGAGAAGAGAAGGGTTTGAAGCTGGGAGGATGATGTTGAATCGAACATACATCCACATGGGTTGTAATCTTCCTTTCTATGAATAAAGAGTTCTATGCTTTTTCCCATTCATATGTTATGTGATGTATATTGTATTTTCGATTCTATAATATGTTTAGTTAACAAATCGATATGTATACTTTGATGGTTTTTTGTCTCGAATTGTGTGAAGGTACGTTTCAAGCGAGTTAAGTACGGAAGGGAGTGGTGAAAGTGGTCAAAGGGAAGAGGGATTGAGCGAGAGATATAGGTTGGTACTTTTGCTCCTCTTTCTTTTATCTGTTAGCTATAGGAAAAGCAATGGATTTACTTTAACTGTTGTTCTAGACTTGCTACTAGGTCTAGGGGTTAGTTGTTCGGAAAGACACTAAATTTTCCCATAACAAATATGAACTCAAATATTACCACAGATGAAATCCTCGAATGATTCAACCTTAACTGCTCAATTAATGAATTCCGTAACTGCCAATCATGATACTTAAATGTCATAATGATATGTCGCATCACACATATTAGTAACAGTCTTTTAAAGTGAATCTTATGAATTTCTCGATTAGCGATTAGCGAAAATCACATGTTGCAGATCGGGAGTTCCAAAAATTATGCTTTAGCTATTTCCATACTTATCTTTGATTGCAATAAAAGTGAGTTATCATGGGGAAGCACGATAATCAATAAATCCTTTGTTTTTCGTTTATATTTGATTTAAGTTTTAAACCCATAAAGATTCGTTTAAACAACCTTTTATTGGATAGTGCGCTTTTAATGAAATCAACTCAGCGATTGCCATAGATAGTTATGTGTCTTATGCTTATAGTGATGGCCGATTGCGGTAGGATTATCGCATCGAGAGATTCGAGTGGACCATTGGAATGCTTTTTGATGACTTGCAATTTGCACTTTCCGATAGCATTATCGCATCGGAGATTGCCAATGGGAGCCTTTTAAGTTTATCCTTTAAATAAAGGGTACGACATTTATTTTACAAAAAGGTCTTGGTTGATATTTATATCGGATCAAACCTTTTCATAAGGACTTTCATGTGTTATGTGGTTAAATCAAAGTTTGTGATTATTATTGAATTATTGATTTTAACTAAGTCCTAAAAAGGGGACCCATTTCTTGTTAAAGTTTTGGATGAAATTTTGAAATGGGGAGGGTTGTTGTATAGCACAACAATTGGTGATTCACTGGAAGAAACAGTTATCTCTGAGAAAGTAATGCAATATCTATAACTTTCTTAATTTGGAAACCATTGAAGATAAAGAAAATAATCTAAGAATAGTTAGATAAAGATTAACTCTGAATATAATAAAAAATATTTGTAATTCCTTTTCCAATCTTTAAAAATAAAAACATCCTGGGTTTATTCAAGCTTTGATTGGTTGATATAGACAAAGCAACGGGCTTCTCCAACTTAGATTTTAAGTTTACTTTGTTGTCACAGGTAGTGCCTCTGCTGCTAGTAGACATTTATAGTCTCGACAGGGTTACCTTTTAACGATTTAATCATTCATTGTCCCATCCATCTAAGAGTATAAATTTTGAAAGATAAATTCAAAAAGATATGTTTACACATATTTTGTCCTTTTTGTGTTTTCTATCATGTCGATTTCTTTAAAAGATAAAAAGCCATTGTCTTGGTTTGGTGGCTAGCTATTGACAATGCCATTCACTGGTTGTAATTGAACTAAACAAGCTGGCTCATTATGAGACCCCTTGTCTTATGATTATAAGCCATTACCCTATTTTGATATGCAGTATTGGTAATTCCAGTTTAATTAGTTCCCTATGATCATGGTAAGCAGGCTCATGATGAGACCCCTTATCTTTTATATCAGACATATTTTAGAATTACACTCTGAAAAATTATAAACTTAATGGATGGGGTGAATGACTTTCTCCTTAAGAGTCTATGGATGACAATTTTAGAGTTGTATATGCTAAGTTTGGGAAAGTCTTTACTTTTTACAAATAACCTCTTTTGGCTCTTTAAAACTTGGAATGATTTACAGTATTTTCAAGGCTTGTGAGGATTTTACAAATCTAAAAGAGGTTGTCAGATTTTTATTTTTATCTAACTTTCTAGAACTACAGTCTTATCTTTAAAAGTTTCCATCTATCGAAAGTAAGTATTTAGAATATTTCTTTAAATAACTTTCCAATTGTAAAAGGTCAATAGAAGACTATTTACAACCTTATTTTTTACAAATAAAAATTTAAAATAAACAAAACTGCATAATGAGTATTTACAAGTAAGAAGGGGTTACCTCGTTAAGTAAAGAATTTTTTCAAGATAAGCCCATTGATAGGAAGAGAATCTCTCTTTCTTGATAAGTCTTGCAATATGAACGTTGATGAGCCTATGTTCTCAATGATTTGAAACAGTCCAAGCCACATATTTTGATATTTAGTATGTTTGCCTTTGTCTTCGTGCGCTTTATCCCATTTTAAAACAAGATCACCAATTTGTAAAAATTTTGGGCTAGTAGAATTTGTATCAAAAGAAGATTTAATAATCTGTTGATGTTTTGCATGTGTAATTCGGGCTTTTTTCCTTTCTTCTTTTAATTTAAGGATTTGATCATATCTTAATTGAATAGAAAAGGAGGGATTTTCTTCAATAAATTGCACTAGGGCTAGAGATGGGAGTGCTAAGTTTGTTGGTATCACAGCTTCTTTCCCATACACTAAGTTGAATGGAGAAGTACCTATTGAGGTCTTCTGAGTTATGTGGTCTTCCCATAATACAAATATCAAAGATTTGTGCCAATTCTTTTGATTCTGGTCAATAGTTCTCTTAATAATCTTGATAATATTTTTGTTGGTTGATTCTACTAAAACATTACCCTGAGGATAGTAGTTTGTAGAATATTTGAATTTAAATTCTCTCTTGAGAGAAAATTCAAGTATGGTATTTCCAGAAAAATAAGATGCATTATCAAAAGTGAGAGCATTAGGTACGCCAAACCTGGTAATGATGGATTGATTGATGAATTCAATGATTGCATCAGAGTTGGCTACCTTCAAAGGAATTGCTTCCACCCACTTTGTGAAGTAATCCGTGGCTGTAAGGATATACTTGTGCTGCTTGCAAGAATGTGGAACAATATCTCCTATGATATCCAGTCCCCATTATTCAAATGGTTGTTCAATGTTGACTGGTTGCAAAGGAAAGGCTGGTTTTCTTTGTCTTCCACTGGCTGTTTGGAAAATTTTGCATTTCCTTACATAGTCATGGGAATCCTTGAATAAAGTGGGCCAATAATATCCAGCATGTATTATCTTGTGAGTTGTTGTATCACCTCTAAAATGTCGACTTGCTGGACCATCATGTAATTCCTGCAACACCTTTTGTGCTTCATCCTTTTCAAGGCATCTTAACAAAACCGAATCACAATTCCTTCTAAATAACACATCATCAATGATTTCGAAGTGTTTTGATTTCAATCTCAAGGCACGTTTGTTTTTATAAGATAGATTAGGAGGAGCATATCCATTTTTTAAATAAAAGACCAGATCTACATATTGAGATTCAGAGTTCATAATACTTATCTCGTTTATTTGAAGAGCATTGTCTGAATCTTCATGTTCTGGAATGTTAGAAGCTCCTACTAACAACCTGCAGAAACCTTGACCTCTAAAAATTTTTGCTAGTTTAATATTTAAATCATATTCTTGTAATGTTATAACCCAGTTGGCTCTCTTCTCTCCCACTTCCCTTTGGACTAGTAATTGTCTCACTGCCGAGAATGGGACTATTACTTTTGTATGAGTCTTTAGGAGGAATGGCATAAAGTGTTTTATAGATTTGAACACAGTGAAAGCTTGCTTTTCTACTTCGGAATAATTAAGTTCAACGCCTTGTAGATTAGAACTGAAAAATGATATGGGTGCTTCAACTTGCTGATCATTGATTTGTGTCAACACAACTGCATAAGAAGTTTCGGATTCTAAAGTATACAAAATAACATAATTAGAAAAATTTGGGGAATTCAACACAGGAGCATTAATTATCGCCTGTTTGATTGAATCAAAGGCTTCCTTTTCGCTATGCCCCCATTTGAACACTAAATTTTTCTTAATCATGGTCTGTAATGGTAAAACGATCTGTGAAAAATTAGGAACAAATCTTTTTACAAAATTTATTTGACCTAAAAGTGATTACATTGACTTTTTATTGTGTGGCAGATGAATATCATAAATCTCCTTGATTCTTTTCGGATCAATATAAATGCCATTTTTAGATACGATAAACCCTAAGAGTTTACCTTCATCAAGAGCGAAGAATGATTTCTTGAGATTTAATGAAATACCATACCTTTTACAGCGTTCAAAGACTTGTTTCAAATCATGTGAATGATTTGCTCTTTTCTTGGAGAAGACAGTTATGTCATCCAAGTATACAACAACTGACCTATTAATCAAACCCTTAAATTCTATATCCATTGCTCTTTGGAAGGTAGCTCCAGCACTAATCAAACCGAAAGGCATTTTTTGATAGGCATATGTTCCCCATTTGGTTCTGAAGGTAGTCTTTAGTCTATCATCTGGATGCACCAATATCTGGTTATATCCAGAAAAGACGTTAATTCAAAACCAACAACTGAATGAAGAGTTTGTTCCATTGTTGGTAGTGGGAAATTATCCTTTTGGCTTGCCTTATTGATATTTCTGAAATCAATGCAGATCCTAATATCACCATTCTTCTTCCTGACAGGTACTAAGTTAGAAAACAATTTAGAATGTCTAACTGGGAAAATTATCTTTGCTTTCAAGAGTTTATTTAACTCTGCTTTGATCAGGCATTCTAGATTTGGATGAATTTTTCTCAATTTTTGCTGCACAGGTTTCTCCTAAGAAATCATTGGAATTGTGTGTTGTACGATAGAAGTATCATACATTCTTAGATCGTCATAATTCCAAGCGAAAACATTTTTATATTTATTCAACAATCTGATAAAGGCAAATCTTTCTTCTGGAGTGAGCCCTAGTACTAGATTAATATTTTGTGGTTTGGCCTCAGTGCCAAGATTTATTAATTCAAACCTCAAAGTAAAACTTTGAAGTTTTGAATTAGTGACTTGTTTAAACCTATCCTTGATATCATAAAGATATTCAAGTTTGACCACGGATTTAGGTATGGAGTTCTCCTCTGGTCTTTGTTTTATTTGAAGATCATGGTCATTCTCATCAATAATATGGTCATCATAGGATTTCTCAGAAGTTAAGAAATTCAAAATGTCTTCGTCATGATTAAATACTCGCCAATTGGTGACATTGTCTGGAATGGATGGTCTAAAAATCAATTCAACTGAAAATCTATCAGGGTTGTAATCCTCCAATGGAAGGAGCTTAGAAGAAACATTGGCTAATAAATCAACTGCTGCATTCTAAGATTTAGGAAAGGGAGAAATATTAAATGCTAGAAAATGAGATATAAGGTCTTGAACCAAGGACTGATAATGCTTAAGATGTTCAGAAAGGAAATGGATAGTATTCCTTACCTGCTTGATGACAATATTAGAATAACCAAATACTTTTAGATATTGAATGTTTAGGCCTATCACTTTATAAAGCCCTTGGATCAATGCCTAATATTCAGCAGTATTATTTGTACACTCAAATTCTAGTCTGCATGAGAGCATAGTTTTTCCGCCCTTAGGACTAACTAAAATATATCCTGCTCCTGCACCGTCATTGGATTTTGACCCATCAAAATATAAAGACCAAAATACAGGCTTATATACAGTTTTATTTACGATTTATTCAACAATAGTGAGACACTTTGATGTATCTGTATGAGAAAAATTTTATATCTACGATGTGAAACCATTAATAGAGAAAGGTGATGATTTTGCGTTACAATTACCAAAGAATGATTCAGATGAGTAATTTTCGAGAATGTTATTATTGAAAGCTATGGGTTGATTTTCTTGCTAAAACTCTGTTACAGTATGAATCATGTGCTTCTCCTGATCGATCTTATTTTGATTTGGTTTCCCTTTATAGGGAAGCCACATATGAGACCAATCAATAGAAATGTAACCATGGAGTTTCTCAAACCAATCCCTACTTAAAATTAACCCATAGAACTCAGGGATGTTAGCAATCAATATATAAATTCTCTAGGCTACTCTAGGATCAACTGATAACCTAATGGTGACTGAATTAATCTCTCCTAAGACTTGAACCTTAGTTCGATCCAACTGAACAATATGCACTGTAGATTTTTGGGGCTCAATGTTCAATTTTGAGAAAACCGAGGTTGGCATTATGTTTGATGATTCATGAAGCCCCTAAATCTATTAAGCAGTTGCGCAAATTTCTATTCTAGATTTCATAGGTCAAGAGAAAAGGAGGAGTATGAGAATTAGATATATCTCTGATCAAAACAACATTAGTAGCATCTACTCTATCTAATGGTGGCTTACCTATTCCTTTCGCTGCCTTGGACAGTACAAAATTTGGAAGAGGAGAAAAAGGTACTGCATTTAACTCTTTGAGTAGCAATTTCTGTTGATGTTTGAGCTTGCTAAGCTCAGACAAAGAGATATTCACTCTAGTATTCTTCATGTCTTATATAATGTTGTAATCTATGGAGTCAGAGACTATGAATGTCTTGGATGATGAGGGCAGATTGGAAGATGATGGCTGATTTTGAGTACGAAACACTGTAGATTTCTTCATGGGAGCCTTATCTTTGGTAGTAGGGCTTGCATTTTTCTTCTTTTGAGTTGGTTGAATAGGCTCTGCAGCGAATTTACTTCTGGTACTTATTGGGAGAGCTTTCTGTTCACTTTCAGTATCAGAATTGGGCAAAATGAAGTCCCACATACTGTGACATTCAACAACCTCATCTTCTTCTATTTCCTCAGATTACAAGACTATGTCTTCATCCTCATCATTATCTGGATCTGATTCTGCATTAGATATGGCATTAGGTGGTTTTGATTCAGCTCTTTTGAAGTTCCTAAATGGCTTTTTAGTGGAGGTTTCCGCTACTTGTTTCTTTATTTATACCATTTCATTAGACAGTATTTAAAACTTTTTGCAAACCCTCCATATCATATGGATCTTTAGCCACTTTCTTCTTCGAATCATCTTTAAAAGTAACCTTTTTGGACTTTCTCTCCTCAAGAGCGATTTTATTTTCTAAAGTGATAATATGTTTCTCAATGGCGATTGCTTCTTTCATATTCTCTGCTAAGGTGGGCTTTGCAGCTCTATCATTGAAGATGGCTATATTCGAAGGTAAAGCAGAAATATACCATTCGCTTCAGACCTCTTCACTGGGATTAGACATAGCACGAATTTTATTTAAGATCTTATTAAATTACGAGTTGAAATCTTTAATGGGTTCTTTCGATTCAGTTTTAAGATTGGAAAGATCATTGATTAATGTTGTAGTGGACCTATCATCTCCGAACTTAGTCAAAAACTTCTCTTGGAAAGCATTCCAACTAGTAATGGATCCTGTTGGTAATGAAAAATACCATGATCTAGCTGCTCCTTGTAAGGTGTATGGTAAAAGCCTCACAACAACATCTTCTTCTGTCACTCCGTTTAATTTAATTGATAACATAAAGTTGTTTATGTGTTCTTTTGCTTGTATGCCGATATCTGGATTCAACTTTGGCAACCACTTTTCTGGGTGGACTGGTAGTTAACTCAAGGGTGCAGGCATTGCGACTGCCCCTGGATTTGTCCATGGCCTTGGTTATGGTTGATTGTGTGTCATTGTTGTGCTAACAATAGAAGAAAGTGAGGATGTAGTTACAAGTGATTGGGTAGAGGAAGTCGGAGTACCTGTACCCTGTTGGACAATGATATGAAGTTGGGGAGTGGATGGTTGACTTTGTAATGGATTGGATAAAATGGATGATGATGATGAAAGAGTCTCACTGTCAGAATCTTCAGGTGTCTTCCTAGCTCTTTTCCTTTTAGGCAGAGGAAATTTTGTTGGTTCAATACCAAGCTTTTCTCTCTGTAATCTTGTAAGAGGCTGAGAAGGAATGTATTGAAAAGTCACATTGCCTTGGGATAACTGAGACTTTCTTGAGATATTGAAAACCATTGAAGTTTATGAATTAAAGACTAAACTTCAGGGGGTTCAAGAGTGGATTTGTTTGATATGTTCAAGTTTTCAGCAGTGGTTGTTATCTTTTCAACTTCTCACTTGAAAATTGGAGATTTAGAATGTGAGGGAGAAGTTGGAGGAGATGGTGAGGGAGATTTACTTTCAAAATGGGATATGGATTTTGATTTTCTTTCCATTCACAGTTCATGCCCTCCTTCTAGCGCCAAAAATATTGATGCCTCTAAAATCGCTACATCAACATCGGGGAAAACCACCCGGTCCGGACCTTAGTGCAGCTCCTTTTCTGTTTGGTGTGGTGGCTCCGACTGGATATAATGGGACCAGTTTCCCAGTGATATATGAGTTGATGGGTGATTGGTTTGTAGTGTATAATGAAGGTGATATGTGTTTTATCCTACAATGTGAAAATATACAAATATAACTGATCTATCCCGGGTATTCTTTTAACAACACGATTTTTGATTGTTTATATTAAATAAATAACAATAAAGATGACTTATTCATAAAATAGAAATATGCCTTCATATGATGATTACTTTGTTTAAGTAGTTAAAGAAAGTAATAATAAAAAAATTATCTCATTAATCATAATATATATCACTGACATATATATTCAAATGATAGCAATTCTAAAACATTCATAAATGACGAGTTAAAGAATTGTTTGAAAAACATATATATATATATATATATATATAATAGCAATGTTGAGAAATGTTCATTCGCATAGAGAAATAAGACAAAAACAATGATAATAGTACCGTATGCATTTGAATTCTCCCGATGTAAACAACATTCAGATTCTACTTTCCTATTTGAGAACACCTTCAGAAGATGCAAAAGTGTAAATCTTATAAAAGCCTCTTGCACAAAAATGCAGAACTTTGGTCCAGCTTTTGATAAAAAAATATTAGAAGTACAGTAGTGCAACTCCCAAGTCAAGTTTTTAATACAAATTGAGGATCCTTTCTAAATACATGAAAGGGTCTTAAATACTAAAAATAACAACTAACTATCAATAAAAATCGCTATGCGCTATTCTAACTGTAGACATGAACATTTGGGATTCATTATGAAAATAGCAGTGTGGTGGTGGTTGAATGAATTCATTGTATCAACTTATTTTCCTATGATTGCAGCTAGCAGATTGCGAGCATAGGCTAGATTTCTGGAGGCTAACTCATCCTGGAGTGTAGCTTGGCTATATAGGTGGGATCAGAGATTTTGGAGATCATGTAGTTGATTGCATCCGAAAGACATTTCATGGCCATCTGCTGGCTATGCGGCTTGACTAGGAAAAACCAGAATGTTTCCCATGTCAAGTTTTGGATTTCTCCAATTTTCTTCTCTCTATTTGCCAGCTCCTATTTCAAATGCTGCTCCAGTGCCTTTACTTTTGGGAGTTTACCTAGACAGCAATCGGTGATCAAATTAGAGATATGTAAGCTGTTATTCACTAATTCAATCAGACCATTTGTTGTGGCTCTACATCTAGTAGTTGCTCTTTCAGTTTTCATTAATTGGGACTCCCATTCGGAAAACAGGATTTCCTTGTGCGATTCTTGTATTCTTGGCAAGTTGGTAGCCATTCCTTCTTTGGAATCTTTCCAGGACAGAAAATTGGTTAACCTTTCATCTATCTTTTCCAATTCAAGTCTGGCGTCCACTGCCTTCTCAATCAATGATGCAGAGATATCGCATAAGGGGTTGGCCAATGATATGTTGTGGCAAAGAATATCCAACTGTTGAGACAAGGCTTTGGTTATTTCCAAGGCTTCTGTTCTGAATTCACCTACCTGTGGATAACCCTTGTATCTTTCTATCTATTCTTGCATTTGTGTGATTTGATCTTCCTTTGCCTTCTTTTCTTGCTTACTTATCATCTGAAGCCTGCTTAAATCTTGAGACAACTCCTATTGTTTATGAAAAGTCTGCTCATCATTTCTTTGTTTTTCTAGTTTCAACTGCTCTCTTAATCGTTCATTTTGTTGCCTCTGCTCTGTTAACTGTTGTTCAAGCTGAGTGATATTTTGTTGTTGCTATGCCAATTGCACCTCAAGTTGGGTAATCCGTTGATCCTTTTCCCTTATTACATGGTTGACCTCTGAGGCTTTATCCATTGTCGCGACTGTGTAGGCTCCTGCATACTGAGATAACTTTATTAAATCCTCAAAGGGATTGACTTCTGCCTTCCATACCATGTTCATTATTTTTGCTTGAGGAGTTAAAATAGGAATTTGATCAATTTTCCTCTTCTTCCTCTGTCTTTTTAACTACAGCTCTATGCTTAGGACTGTAGAAGACATCGAGAGGTGGTGTTTCTTCAATTCCTAGCACAATCTCCTCTGTCGGATTCTTGGGAATGATCTCAATGTCTTGTTGAATTCTAGGTAGGCTGCTTGTCCCTTCAATTGGAACAGTAATAACTTTTGGCTTTTGCACTGTAAGCATTTTTGGTGTAGTGAGATCTTGGGAAATATTCGGGTTATTGATGATTGATTTGAACTACTCATATTCCTTGAGTAAAGTAGGATCAATATTAATATTCATATCAAGGGGCTCACTAGTTCCTTCTTGTGTCTGCTCCATTTCTGGGGTCTTTTCCTTTTCAGGATTCTTTTCAATGTTTTTCTCTTCACAGTGGCCTTCTGGTTTCACCATAGAAGTAGTATTTAAAAAGTCCAGAGGTAGCATTTCCAATCTCTGTGTCCTGAAGTTGTAAAATTCCTCTAGTCCCTCCGCTCCCAATTTGATTTTTCCAGATGTTTTACTTGAGAAAATAACTCGGCTGAAGCAAACAAATCATCATAACTATCCTTCTCATGTTCAAACTTGGCAATTTTGGCCTGAAAAGTGACATTGTAGGCAACAGATTTAGGATCATACTACCTTTTTGTGATGACCACTAACTTTAACATTTTTATTTTCTTATCTTCCTTCTCTACATATTTGAAGTCATGTAGCATGAAAACACCACATCGGAGGGGGAATGAAGGCCACATATGCTTTTCAGACTCCTTTAGGTTCCTTGACATCCCTTCTACTGTTATTTGATATGCTAATTCTCTGGCAAGTAACTTATTAGGGATGTATAAGGGAAGGACATGTGGGTCAATAGTGCTGCCAAAATGTCTAATGTAGGTAAAATTTTCTTCACCAAACCAACTAGCAATTGCAGTTAGGTCAACACATGCTTCCTCAGACAACCTAGGAGCAGGTTTATTGAATATGGCATAATACATAGGCAGGATAAAACCATGAAAGTTTCTATAAAGATGATTTTTGTAATGGGCTTTCCACAATTCCTTATGATAGATATGAATGGGGTTAGGGTCCTGTGGAATCCATTTCCATCCTAGAATGGGGTATTCAGAATTGAAATAGACAGTGTGCAAAATATAGGCACTCATATAAAATGGGGGTATCACCTGGGTAGTCACGAATATGTTTTTCCTATAATCAAGTATTTGGTTGGCCAATTTATTAGACAAAATGGTCGCCCAATCCATGATACAAGAATTAACTGCAGCCTCCATTAAAGGTACCATCTCTATAGAAAATTTGGCATAATCATGGACTCCAAAGCATCTACACATCATTGCACTCACATAACAGTAAGGAGATGCTAATGAGTCTATGGAGTACATACCCGATGATTCATGCTTGTGTTTGGTTGGAAAATGCCTCCACTGTTTGTGGTTCAGGAAAATGGTACATTATTTTAATATCTTCTACTATGAATGACCCAAAAATTCTCCCATTGGCCGTAAAGAAAGTTCTGTCTGTGATATTTGTGCTTTCAATAACCCATATGACCAAGTCATTATAGGGTAAAACCTTGGTGTGTGATGCTATTCTATGAAGAAAGGAGCCAGCCAAATCCTTAAGAGTATTCTCTGACTTGTTAGTGGAATCGGCTGCTACCACTACTTCTTCAATCTCATCTAGATCTTCAACTTCCAGCAAATTGTATATATTCTCCAATGAAGCTTTGCTTAGACCAAGGCAGGTAGTATATGATATCAAGACCTTCTTCACTGATTCCTCTTTGGCTACCACAGGGGCCTTTGGTTTCTTTGATTTCTTCGTCATTTTAGCTGGATTCATCAACTCAGACTTGCTCTGCAAAAGAAACAGAAGAACGTAACAGAGAAAAACCTCGTTCAAAGCCAATGCAGAATACAAAAGATTAATGGTAATTCAAGCGTGATAAGCAATATGAACTCAAATATTACCACGGATGAAATCCTCAAAGGATTCAACCTTAACTACTCAATTAATGACTTCTGTAACCGCCAATCGTGATACTTAAATGTCATAATGATATGTTGCATCACACATATTAGTAACCGTCTTTTAAAGTGAATCTTATGACTTTTCCAATCAGTGATTAGTGAAAATCACATATCGTAGATCAGGAAATGTTAAGCTTTAGTTGTTTCCATACTTATCTCTGATTACGATAAAAGTGAGTTATCATGGGGAAGCGGGATAATCAATAAATCCTTTGTTTTTCGTTTATATTTGATTTAAGTTTTAAACCTACAAACATTCATTTAAACAACCTTTTATTGAAAAGTGCACTTTTAATGAAATCGCATCGGAAATTGCCAATAGATAGTTATGTTTCTCATGCTTACAACGATGGCCAATTGTGATCGGATTATCATGTCGGGAGATTCTAGTGGACTATTGGAATGTTTTTTTGATGACTTGCGATTTGTGCTTTCTGATAACATTATCGCATCGGAGATTGCCAATGGGATCCTTTTAAGTCTATCCTTTAAATAAAGGGTACGACGTATTTGTTTTACAAAAAGGTCTTGGTTGATATTTATATCAGATCGTACCTTTTCATACGGACTTTCATGTGTTATGTGGTTAAATCAAAGTTTGCGATTATTATTGAATTATTGATTTTAACTAAGTCCTAAAAAGGGGACCCATTTCTTGATAAATTTTTAGATGGAAATTTTGGAATGGGGAGGGTTGTTGTATAGCACAATAGTAGGCTGCTAATAAATTTCTCCATGTAATCTGCCACAGGATCTTCAAAAGTATAAGAAAAAATGTGGTCTTGATCAGCCCCAAAAGAAAAAATCTCTATGTATGAAGGTTCTTTCTCGAATAAACCTTCTACTCGGATAATATGCTCAATAGAACAATCAGCAACATCTTTAAGAAAATGATCTATGTCACTTTTATTTCTCCACTTTTCATCTTTGAGCTTTGATTGAAAATAATTTGTAATTATGACCTTAGGAAATAAAAGAAATTTTTTCACATCACTATATGACATATGGCCAACTTCAAATAGATTGTTTACCTTTGATCCATGGGCATCATTGTATTCTTCAATGCAATGATAAACAATCTCTTTATTAGCTTTCTTTTTACATAAGATAGCCTCTTTTGCTATGATAAATGGCTCAACATATTGTTGTCCAACATTTCCCACTTGCTGGTTTTCTTCTCTATGTCCAACACCCAACTGATGAACTTGAAGACCTTCATCCTGTGAAATGAAACCATCACATGTTATTTCATTATAATATGTTCCATCAAAGAAGCACTTCTACACCCCTTCTGTTTGCAGCTCTGTATTTACAAAGGTTGAAGTAAGCTACCTCTGCTTATCTTCAGCCAATTCTGCATTGTCATGCAGCATGAAGAAAGAAAAGTAATATTTTTCCTGGATATATAGAGGTGAATTACTTGCTTTGTTATTTGTGATTGTTCTAATAAATATTGTTTCTATGTACAACCTCCTTTCCTCCCCACCAAAAATTGGTATGACAACATAAGAAAAATCTAGTTTCAAACCACCACTTAATTTAGCCCCCCATGACCTAGATAGTAACATTCCAAACCTAGCAGGGACATCTGCTACCACTACATCCATTGCCAAACTTTTGGCTAGAATCTGGGCTAGTGACACCACCACATCTTTAATGCCCCCCAAACACTTGAATTTATGTGAATAAAAAGAATACAAGTCTTTGTAAGGTTTAGTAACTTGTAGGTTTAGCTTTTTCATCACTGATAATGACATAAGGTTATGTGAGGCTCCTAAATCAAACATATAATTATGCAAGAGTAAATCATGAAGCAATAAAGAAATGTAGAAAGGAGGTGTTGAAGAATCCACCTCCTCCACATGTGAACGAAAAACCACTACTGGTTTATCTTCTTGAAAATTCACAATGTCATTTATATTCACATTCTGAGATAGATTGATAAACTCTATAATTTCTCTTTGATAAGCTAGTGTTTTAACCAACTCTGTGAGGGGTACCTGAATTCTGGTCTTTTCTAACTCTTTGGTGAAACTAAACATTTGACTCTATTTAGTATTACTTTCATTCTTATCTTCAATTTTCTTCATGACTGAAATCTCTTGTGGAATGGAAACAAGTTTCTCTAAAGGAATTTTTTCACTTTTGTCTTGAGAGGACTCACCTTGAAGCATTTGAGTCTTGCTACTTGTATTCTACTACTACTCTCCTTTATTCAATTGTTTTGTAGGCTATGGTTCTTGTTCTTGTGGAGTCACCTTTTGTAAGGGAGCTAGAACTTGCTGCTCACCTTCATATTCTTGACTTCTACATCTTTTCCTTGATCTCAAGTCATATTTCTTATGTAGTTCTGCCTGCATAAAATCAGAAAACTGCTTCCAACATTCATCAATTTCATTATCATCATAGATGACATCTGTTTCATTATATTCTCCTCCCTCAACGCCTAGTTCATCTTCATCTACTGCATACAATGTGAAAATATGGTCATCATAATCCTTGGAATGCTCTGGTACTCCATGAGGATCTGCCTCTATATACAATGGTGCTTGAATTTGATCTTGATATTTTCTCTCCCTCTGTAAAATTTGTAGAGGTTGTCTTCTATATTGAAGATTAAAATTTTTATTTTGTTGTACTTATCTCTAAGAATTCTTACTTTCTAATTCCAATTTAATCAGTTTATTAGACAAATTTCTAATTACATTATTCATATCCTCCAATGTTTGATCTTGAGAGGATTCTACTTTAGCCTTTCCCTTATCTTGGATAGGCTGTGTATCTAGTGTTTTACCTGCAACCACCAGATTTGCTTCTATCTCTAATGCATATGTTTGGATCTGATCAAGGGTTGGGGATCGCCTCTCCCTCAATGTGAATCCAAAATTTGACTCAGAAGCCACTGCAAAATTTATTTTTGCACAATCAGGAGGGGGCTTAATCTCCTCTAGAAGACTATTGTACAATTTATTAAATCTTCTGATGAATTCAACAACACTTTCATCAGATTTTTTCATGATATCATTAAAATCTGTGAGTGAATACCCATGGTCTATTTTCTCTCCCCATCTTTGGGTGAACAGGCACTCCATCTCTTCCCATGTTGTAATAGAGTTATTAGGAAGCCCTTTAAACCATTTTATCACTTCTCCATCCAAGGATTGGAAAAAAAGTCTTAGAACAACATCTATATGTTCAACATTTAGGTTTTCTGCAAAATTACAAAATACGGATACATGATTCTCTATTGTTTGTTCATCCCCCCCTATGAAACAAGGAAGAATCTTCAAGTATTCTTGTGGCATTTGATTCAACTGTTGTGGAAATTGAATAGGTGCATACCTATTAATCAAAAATGCAGGTTCTGCCATGTTTGCTCCTAAATTTACTGAACCTTGATTACCTGTAGATGTGGAACTTGACTGAGGAGTAAATGGAGTGTGCAAAGGTGGTAATGTAGTTATAGGTTTAGGCTGAATAACTATAGAAGATACTGAAAAAGTAACAGACTCTAAAGAATATTCCTGACAGTTGGGTTCTTGGTATGAATTGGATGTAGAAGGTGACTCTTGGTCAATAAAAGATGAATGTGAAAGATGTGATGAACTCCTGCTTGATGTAGACAATGTAGGACTTGGTGTAAGTGGATTTCTAGGCCTTCCAACTGTCTTGGAAACTAGCCTTTGAGGATGTGAAATGGCTTGAACTTTCTGCTGTGAGGTATCTGACCTTGTCTGGCATCTCTTTGGAGCTAGAGTTATTGATTTTGTTCAAAACAACCATATATTTCCTCCTCATTGAAAAACCAGAGGACAATATTGAAAACCTAGGGAAAAGTGTTCTTGTCTTCTCTCCCAGGCAACGACGCCAGTTAATGTTGTACCTTAAGAAACCAATTTCCTGGCTGTGTAGAAATTGTGCTTAAGACATTAATGTTTTTAATTATTGTCACTTGTTTGTCACTTAATTGTATGTCATGTTCTCAAATGAATGACCTGAAAGACTTGGTTTTAAACCCTCAATACTTAGGTGACATGAAAATCTTAGAATGCCATTTGATTTGCTGAATATAAATGATGAATGAAGAAAGCTTGTAGAAGTCATAGACAATATGTTGTTTTAAATAGAAACTACTATATATAACTTAGAATAATTGCAGAGGTGGGAACTTCAAGTATAGGAGTCATAGAAAATATGTTGTTTTACACAGAATCTACTACCTGTGACACTTGGAGAAGTTAAAGTTAATATGTTGTCTTACATAGAAACTACTATCTGTAACATAGAATAATTGTAGAGGTGGGAACTTCGAGTATGGGATAACTCTTTTAAGGGATTTTAACTTCATTTACATAGGAAAATAAAGACCTGTAGCTTCATTACCATAATTAAAGGAAGAAAAAATTTGATGACACATAATAGAGAAGTCACAAAATCATACCCAACAATGTGTGGAAAGCTTCTCATTCTTTAATTAATCAACAGTTGTATCAGGAATACAGTGGCATAGTCTTCAGGTTCTCCAAAGTTCAAACCCCTTCTATGTAAACTTTCCTCTTTTTACACATAATGCGACCATTGGTAATCACCAAAACTGTCAAACTACCTAACTATCCTCTAGCTGTCTAAAGTAAAAATTATTACAAAATGTTACATAGAGGGTAAACGACACCTCATTCTCAAGAAAATAAAATAATAGGAAGTAACAAAAATTACAAGGTGATGGCTATTTGCTGTTCGAATATGTAGCTTGAGCCTGTGGTTCTATTGATGTATCTTTGTGTTGCTCTGTCATCCATTAATGGAGTAGTGGAGGAAGTGGCGGGGTATGGTGAGTGACATGGGAAATTAACAGATGAAAATGGTGGAATATGTGGAATGAGCGACATGGGGTGGAAAGCTTTGTGAGCTCACTGCAGGGGTAAAGAATGTACGGGAGCTTCAATGAGGTTGAACACCCGCAGTAATTTCAGGCCACACATTTCAGTCAACCATGCTAATGTCACAGTCAACTACGGGGTTCTTGATGCCTCGAAAATCATTGCATCGATAGCGGGGAAAACCACCCGGTCCAGACCTTAAAGCAGCTCCTTTTCCGTTTGGTGTGGTGGCTCCGACTAGATATAATGGGACCAATTTCCCAATGATTTATAAGTTGGATGGATAAGTGATCTATTTTTTAATATCTAATGGGAATGATGGATGATCTAGTCTAAAATGCAACAACATAAAGGTAACTAATCTATCCTGGGAAGTATTTCTTCTAGTGCAATTTTTGATGGTTCTTATTGACAAGTAGGCATATAGATGACTCTACTCATAAATAAAAATATTCATTCATATGATAATTACTTTGTTCAAGTAGTTGAACAAAGTAATAATTAGAATGTTATCACACTAATCTTTATATATTACTGATACACACATATATGAAAGATAACGACTCTTAAAATTTCAATAGTGATAAGTCAAAGAATTGTTGTAAGAGCATATACATATATCAATAATAGCAAAATTAAATAAACATTGATTCACATAAAAGCATGAAAGAAAAACATAGATAGTAGTACCGTATGCATTTGAGTGTCGTCCGATATGAATTGCATTCAGATCCTGCTTTTTAACTTGGAAATACAATCATAAGAAGCAATAGGGCATATCACATAAAAGAATTCTTCATCAAAGCTTAGAATTCAGGTCCAGTTTTTATAAAAATAAATATATCGGAAGCACAATACTGCAACTTTTGATCCAAGTCCTAATACAAAAATTTGAGGACCCTTTCTAAAAACATGAAACGATTTATAAATACTAAAACTAACAAACTATGAAATAAATATGTTATGTGCTAGTAAAACCAAATCAAAAGAATGTGAAAATCTTCTTGAAATAGGCATGATGCGGTCAGTCAAAAATGGTTCACTATATTGGCTGATCATCTTGTGATTGTAGCTAACAAATGGCGAGCATCGGCTGAAGTTCTGGTGGATGACTCATGCATGAGTGTAATTTAGTAGTGTATGTGGCATCAATAAGTTCGGGAATCATATGGCCAATTGCATTGGTGAGGCATTTCATCGCTGCCTGCTGACTATATGGTTTGACAAGGAAAAACCAAAAGGTTTCCCACGTTAAACTTTAAATACCTGCGATCAATCTTTCCCTATGCTCCAACTCCTATTTCCATGTTTGTTCTAATGATTTTACTGGTGGAATTTTCCCTGGAGAACACTCTGTTATTAAATTTGACAAATAAAGGCCATTATTAATTAACTCATCCACATTGCTTGTTACCAAACTGCATCTTGATGTTGCTCTTTCTGCCTTCATCAGCTAAGATTGCCCTTCAGTAAATAGAAGTTCTTTATGTGATTCTAGAATTTGTGGTAGATTAACAACTTTTCCCTCTTTAGATTCTTGCCAGGAGAGAAAATTTGTTAATCTTTCATATTCCGTTTCTAACTCCAGTGTCCCATCAACTGATTTGTCAACCATGGATGATGAAATTTCACAAAGAGGAAGAACAAGTGAGATATTATGACATAATAGGTTCAACTGTAGACAATGGCCTGCTAATTTGTAGAGCCTCCGATCTGAATTCTCCCACTTTGGGATATTCCTTGAATCTTTCTATCTGAACTGTTAGTTGAGTGATTTGTTTTTCCTTCGATTTATTCACCTGTTCATTTAATAATTGCAACTTAGTCAATTCTTGGGATAACTCCTGTTGCTTATGAATTGCTTGCTCATCAATCCTCTGTTTTTCTTTGAGCAATTGCTCATTCAACTGATCATTTAGCTGCTTCTAAACTACTAATTGTTGTTCTAGCTATTCTATCTTCTGTTGTTTCTCCTGTGCCTCTGCTTCTGGCAAATTGATTGCTTGGTCCTTTTATTTTAGCAAATTACTGACCTCCCATGCTTTATCCATTGTGGCCGCTATGTATGCTCCAGCATACTGAGAAAGTTTGGTGAGGTCTTTGGAGGGATTAACTTCCTCTCTCCATACCACATTCGTTATCTCCATTTGTGAAGTCAAAAGAGGAGATTGATCAATTTTCCTCTTTTTCCTTTGTCTTTTGATTACAGCCCTATGCTTAGGGCTGTAGAAGACATCTAATGGTGGTATCTCTTCTATGTTTAAAACAATTTCATCAGAGGGATTTTTATGAATTATTTCAACATCCTTATGAATTATGGGTGGGTTGCTTGTTCCTTCAGTCGGAACTATGTTGATGACTGATTTTTAATGAGTGGTCACCTCAGGTGTACTCAATCCTTGAATTCTCTCAGTACTACTAATGATGGAATCAAATTGCTGCCATTCCTTGATTATTTTAGGATAAAAAAAAATGCTTGAATCAGGGGGTCCACTACTTTTTTCTTGTCTCTACTCTTGCTCTGGCAACTTTTCCTTTTCAGGAACTTTCCCCACTAGAGGAGTATTATCGGCAACTTTATGTTCACTTTGACTCTGTGGCTAAACTATTGGGGTTGTAGCTAATAGATCCAAAGGCAGAGTTTGCAACCTCTGTGCTTTGAGCCTATCAAATTTTGATAACCCCTCTTCTCCATATTCGATATGAGCCAATCCTTTAACCCAATGAAATACTTCGACTGAAGCAAACAAATCATCAAAGTCATCAGCTTCATGATAAAATCTGGTAAGTTTAGCTTGATAGGTAACGTTATAAGCAAACTTCCCTGGGTCAAATTGCCTATTTGAATGGTGGCGAGATTTAACATCTGAATCTTCTCTGCCTCTTTCTCTACATGTTTATAATCATGTAAGGTAAAAATGCCTCACCATAGGTGGAATGTAGGCCACATATGTTTCTTGGAATCCCTCAAGGTTTTTGATGTTCCTTCAACTATTATCTGATATGCCAACTCTCAAGCTAACAGTTTGTCAGGAACATATAGAGGAAGAACACAGGGTTTGGTAAGACTGCTGAAAAGCCTTACGAAAGTGAATTTATCCGCTCCAAACCAGCTACCCACTACTGTTAGGTCAATTGCTACTTCGTGAGATATTCTAGGGGCAGGCTTATTGAAGATAGAATAATATACAGATAGTACAAGACCATTGAAAATTATGTACAAGTGATTCTTATAGTTGGCCTTCCACAACTGTTTTTGATAGATATGAATAGGATTAGGATCTTGGGAAGTCCACTTCCATTCGAGTACAGGACCTATTCAGAATTAAAAAAAATAATATCAAGAATATATGCACTGTAGTAAAAAAGAGGAATGATCCGAGAAGTTGTATATGCTTTCCTTCTATATTCTAGTATCTCAGTGGTTATTCTATCAAATAGAATATTAGCCCAATCCATAACATAACCATTAATCGAAGCTTCCATTAACAGGACCATATCCATAGTAAATTTAGCAGAATCATGTTGTCCCCACAATCTACACATAATAGCACCAGCGTAGAAATAAGGAGAAGCTAATGAGTCAACAAAATACTTACCCGATGACTCGTGCTTATGTTTCTTTAGGAAATCCCTCCAGTGTCTGATCGGGTCCGACTCCAAGTCATTTTCTTTTGCAAATGCTTCCAGGAATGCCTTGTTGTAGCGCATCTCGGGAGGAGATAGATGGTACATTTGCCTAAGATCTTCAGGTTTAAATGACCCGAATATTTTTTCATCAGCCATGGAAAATGTTCTGTCTGAAGTTGGGATTTTCTCGACGACCCATCTAACCACATTAGTGTATGGCAAAATTTTGGCCCGCACTGCTATCCTGTGAAGGTATGAACGGTCCAATTCTTTGAGAGTTCCTTTTGATTCGCTGGTGCAATCAGCTGTGGCTACCTCTTCCAATTCTTTGGGCTCCTCTGCTTCTATCAAATTGTAGAGGCTTTCCCAGGTCGCATTTCCTAGACTGAGACATGTTGTATTTGAGATTAGTCCCTCCTTGCTCGGTTCTGGTTCTTTAGCTACAGGAGTTGCCTTGGCCTTCTTAGATTTCTTTCCCATCTTATCCTTATTCATGAGTTCAAAGAAACTCTACACATACAATTACAAACCGTAACACAGGGATATTGCCGCTGAAAGCCAATATGAAAATGAATAGAATTAAGATAGTTAACACATGATAAGTCAGATGTAATCAAGAACCACCACGAGTGAAATCTTTGAAGGATTTACTCTTAATTGTGAAATTAATAGCCATTCAAGCCACCAATCGTAATGAATAAATACCATAAATATCCATCTCATCGATCATATATTGAATGATTATCTCAAGCGTGTCTTTGGATTTTATCGATCGGTGATTGGTGATAAATTGCAAATCACAATCGGGATTTTCAAAAGGGCGAGGCTTCATCACTTGAGACGAATATCTCTGATTGCGATAAGGTGATATTATAATTGTTGGTCACTTTAATTGTTTATTAATAAAACAGTTGAGTGCCACATAAATTATCAACCCGGGAAAGTCTGATTATTCCAAAGGTGACTACATACTGTATGTACTCAATCTTAGTAGTATTAAAAGTTGTAGTATAAACAGTCTACTATATATTAAACCCCTACTCTGTGTTACAGAAGTTACAGCAGTTACAACAGTTACATCCTATTGCAGGAATGAAATAAGAACAAATAACTTAAAGAAAACAAATATGCAAAAGGAAGTGATGTCTGTTCTGCAACAAAGGATCAGGACCCTATCCTCAGAGTAAGGACTTTCAGCACCTACCTCTGTTGTCCAGTTCACCAATACACTTTGTAAATCCTAATCACCGGTGAGGCACTCATATAAAACATCAATCAGTTAAAAGGAAAACAGAGTTTTAGCAAATGTAAAATACCAATTAGAAGCAGTACTCGTGATATAAACAGAAATCATACACACGACACACAACAGAAAGAAGATGGGTGAATCTTGTGATGAAGGTGGGCCCTGTCCTTCTCACAAGATTCCCTAGAACACAAAAACTAAGATAAAATACTCAGAACAGAACTTTATTCATCTGTCAATAAACCATATTACAAAAAGATTCAGTCTCATCCCTTCACTACAGTTTCTGTGTTACAGCTTGTTCCCTCTTTCTCTTTGTCTATCCCTCTAATGTAGATGTCTCCTCTTTATAGAGGAGACATCTATTACAAAAGATTTTCATTATACATTCTGGTTCAACCCTTTGTATCAAAAATAGAAAAGTCAGTTCTTGTTAACAGAATATTGTTACAGTCATGTGGATTATGATCATTACGACCAATATAGTAATCGGTCGGACTCCTTTGCCGATGCAGATTTGTTACACAAATCTCAACTGTTCCTCGAAGTTCGCATGCTGTTCTTGCTGTTTCAGCTTCACGGTTTCCGCTGTTTCCACTGTTTCAGCAACTGCAAAATGTAGTCCTGCCAGTTGGCAGCTTCAACAATTGTTCAACAACTTAATGAACTTTCAAGGATCAATTATAAAGATAGCATGATTACATGTTGAATAATTAAACATATAGCAATGAGGAGAGTTACTCTATACCTTTTGGAGTGGTTAAGCCAAAACACTAGCAAAGGCTTTCAACTAAGGGTTGAAGACGGTAATATAATGACAAAATATACGGTCAAAAATAGACAATATGGGAACCTAACATCCCCCCCAATTGAAAATGTTGCATGTCCGCATGCAACGTCTACTCTGAATCGGAATCAGAATACCGAGTTGAACAGTGTAAATTGCTTATGCAGTAAGTGTAGAAGGTGCTGTCAACCATGTCTCTGAACCCTTGGACATTCTGAAGTCTATTCCATGCTACCAACTCTTCCTTTTTAGTCAATGTAAATTGAGCCTTGTATTGTTCTCCAGGAAGCCATAAGAGAGGGAAATGAAAATGGTAACCAATCCACCGTTCAGCACATTGTCTCATGCATTTTACATAATCAGGTATCTGTGAGATTGCCGCCTGAAGATTGAGGGGATTGTAGGGATGATATTCCCGTCTTTCTTTGGGACAGTGTTCCCACAATAATTCATTTGCTTTTATGGCCAGAGGTCCTTTAGTTTTGACATAATGTTGGCAGTCTTCCAAGACTGCTGCTTGCAGATTCCTAATATGATCGATCATCCCTGGTTCTCGTAGATTCCGTTCATGTTCCATAAGGAAGATGGCTGCATTCTGTGGTTTCGGACGAATCCAGAGAAGACAGTTCTCCTCATTGTGTTTTGCAGACATAAAAGCATTCTGCCAAGTAAGCTGGTTGGCCAAAAAGGAAATAAAAGCTCTTATTTGAATATCACCACAAATAGGAAGTAAATTAATCTTTCTATCTTCAGGCATAGCCTCATTATGAAGATAGAGTTCACACAGCAAGTTCTGGTCATTTTTTGGTGCTTCTGCAAAAGTCTCAATAAATTGCTGTGGTGTAGAGACCTGGTGTGGTCTTCCATCCTTAATTGCTTTTAATTGGAGGAACGCTAAACGTTCTCTCAAGAATACAAAATAATTAAAAGAAGGCTTTCTTGTATCAAGTAAGCGCTGGACCAAATCGAAGATAAGGGACAGTCTAGCTTTTAGTTGCTTATTTTCCTTGTGTTGTGCATGAGATTGTTCCATTGCTTCCCAATTTCCATAGGCATAGTTAAGCCATAATGACTTCTGTTGCTGAAATGCCTTTCCTTGGGAGAGCTCGTATTCTGCCTTCCATGTGTTGCTTAGTTCTTGAAAACTGGAAGTCTGTGCATGAGCATTGCTGACACATGGAGGTTCAGTTTGTATATGCACAGTTGTAAAAGATTTTGATTCTGGTTTCTGTTCATCAATAACTTGGCTAGGCCGGGGTGGTTCTGTTTCTTCCTCTAAAATTCTTGAAGACCCTGCTGGTTCTTGTGTAGCAGCAGGGTGTTCCTTTTTGAATATAACAGGGCTGGCTCCAGTCAATGGGACTGCAATTATCTTATATCCTGCTTGATTATAGATATCCCCACATTCACTGCAGATATATTCAATGTATTGCTCTTTCTCTACACTCTTTTCAGCTTGAGATGCTACCAGAGCTAACATGTACAGATTGAGTTCCTTTTTATAGGCTTCCCTAGCCATTGCTAACTCTTTCTGATAGGCCTTAATTTCTGATTTTAAGAACTCATTTTCTTCCTGTAGGGAGGCTAGAGTAACCGGGGCTTCTATAGTTGCAGATTCCAAAGGAGAAGAGAATTTTTGTTTAGCATTAACTTCATCATTTGCGTCCTCAACAGGTGGTTCTTGTGTATCACCTGTTGGGTCAGTTTGTGTATCAGTCTCACCTAGGGCATCTTCTTCTTGCTCCCCAACAGGTGGTTCTTGTGTGGCACTTGTTGGGTCAATGGCTGGTTCTTGTGTAACAGCCACATGCAGGTCATCTTCTTTTTGCTCCCCAATAGGTGGTTCTTGTGTGGCACCTGTTGGGTCAGTGGCTGGTTCTTGTCTAACAGCCACATGCAGGTCGTCTTCTTTTTGCTCCCCAATAGGTGGTTCTTGTGTGGCACTTGTTGGGTCAGTGGCTAGTTCTTGTGTAACAACCACATGTCCTATATAATATTGGATGTCTTGTTTGAATGTATCGGTAGCTGGTTCTTGTGGAGCAGCTACCTCTGTTGAGAAAAATGATGTCACAAAATCGTGAACACTCTGTATTTCGGCATCTGAGGGTGAAGGAGGTGAAGGTTCAGGGCTATGTGGAATACGAGGATTTAAAATGATAAGAGGGACATTTGGATAATGGCCTCAGTTGCTGCAAACAACCTTGTTCGTTGTCGAGGTAGGGAACCAGGAGAGACAGTAGTTTTCCTATTGTGAGGACTTTTACTCAGGGTAGGGGAATCATCAGAAATAGTGGCTCCCTTAATTAAGGCCCTGGTTCTTCTTTTTAGTGGGGTTGCAACTTTCTGTTGCTTTTTCCTCTTAAGGAAAGTGATGAGGGTATCCTCATCTGAATCATCGGTAGGGATATGAACTATGGGGGTGGATGGTTCTGCTTCATTAGGGGATGAGGACTGCTGTAGATTTTCTGTGCTCAATTGGGGTGTTTCTGCTGCTGGTTGCTGAGTTTTAGCAACTTGCTGGGAATTTTCTTCATTTTGCTGAGGATTTTCCTTAGCTTGTTGGGGAGGGTTATTGAGGGGAGGTGGATTCTGCAGGGCGAAGCCTCTATTTATTAGGAGTTGGACCAAACGATGGTGCGTGAGGCAGAGGAGTTGGTGCCTTGCGTTCACAGTATAGTGTGCCATATTTTTTAGACATCCAAGGAGATAATAGGGCATATTTACTAGACGACCATGCCGCAAATGATTTAATAAAACAAAGTCGTGTTGGTAGACTACCTGATAACGGCCCTCGCAAGTGAAGTAATGCTTGACGAATTCTGCAACCTTTGGCCATGGTGGTGGTAGTGATCGAAGCGCAACACCCCTGCCTTTGGCTTCCACCTGCTCCCCAGGTAATGGGAAATCTTACTGTGCGTTGAGAATAAGATGCTTCCTGCTCAACCAGCGAATACCACTGGTTGGAAGCCCCGAAACTTGTGCTATGTCTTCTTCTGTTACTAGGATTCTCACCCCTTGGACAGTAGAGTACCCCTCCCTCAAATTGCATGCAAATTCCAGAACCTGCTGTAAATCAAAATCCGGAAGTGTTCTGAAATAGTCCACCCATCCTGCTTGTACGAAGATTTGGTATGCGTCTGGGTAAAGTTCCAGTAATGCCGTCGAGCCCAGTTCATGTCTAACAACATCTCCTCCCATAGTTACTATTTTAGGTAGAATACAAAGTGCAGAGCCGAGTTGCCGAGGTCGAAACAGAGCAGAACGTTGCAAAATGAAATTATGACGTGATAAGGTATAAACGAGGTGGATTAGACACAACCGCGAGAAATAGAGATGGCGGTGATCGGCGTGTTATGTAATGATTACAATATTTCGGTAATCCCCCCCCAACTGCGGCTGAATGATATGGTTGGCAGTACGATGCTTTTAGCGGTCATGTCAACTATCTCCTCATTAACTACAATTTAATATTCACACTTAACATGCGTACCTTTACAATTACCTTTGGTTGTTGCGCCGAAAAGTGTTATCTCATCCTTAATAGGTCAATGATCATTATAGAAAGGGTTTGTAAGGTGTGGGGGTTTTTATACACGAGGTTTTTATTATTCACGAGAGGCAGTACTGAAGGGATATTATTAACAGGATAAATTGCTAATTCTTTTGAATAAAGAATGATATGTTTCTATTGAAGTAATAGTTCATTCTTGGGAGCAAAAATGGGGACATTTAGGTAAAAAAAAGATTGGTGTTTAAGCAGTGGGATTTGGTGTTTCGACACTGGAAAATGGTGTTTCGGCAACGGGAAATGGTGTTTCAGCAACGGGAAATGGTGTTTCAGCAACGGGAAATGGTGTTTCAGCAATGGGAAATGGTGTTTCAGCAACGGGAAATGGTGGAGGGAATGAATTATGATCTGGAATGACATGGCAATGCTTTCCAATCTGCAGATTAATTCTTCCTATATTGGAATTTTTCTTTTCAGCCACCATCCAAAGCTAAGATCTGCAAAATAATTAATTGTAACATGGCAACCCTTGACAGGGATTATTAGTTAAGAAATCTAATCTAAAAATAAATACATAAATAGGAAACTAAGTGCATTGAGGGATAGTCGGTTCCCCCAAAAAGGCGTAGTGTATGTCTGTCATGCAAGTAGCTTTGAAATCTTCTTTAGAAGTAGGCTGTTTATACAAACGAAGTCGATACCCATTTACTAATAATGGTGTTCTAGAATCATCAATCGTTAGGAGTCTGACTGTTCCATTTGGAAAAACGGTATCTACTTCATAAGGTCCTAGCCACCTTGTTCTTAATTACCCTGAAAATTTTCAAAACGAGAGTCATATAGTAAGGCCCAATTACCTTTTTGGAGCTGCTTGTGCTTAATAGTTTTGTCATGCCACCTGGTTATTGTCACACGGAATCTGTCAAGGGTGCGGACACGACTGACCTTCCTAGAAGTCTAAGACATTCTAATGACAAACAAGACAAAATGGAGTGATCTTTCTCTAAATACACCTTTTACAACATGAAAACTACAAGTGTTTAGGCTTACCTTATTCCAAAACGCTGTTGTTGAAGTCCGTTCTTGACGATCCGGATGAGCTCCTCCTTCAAGTCAATTCCTGCAACCACAAACAATCAAACAATTACCAAGCACTTGCATTTCATATAATAAAACATATATTCAACATGCAGACCAAGGAACACATGAAATAACTCATTAACACAAGCTATTGAGAAAAATAAACCAGTTTGTATTAATAACGAAACAAAGAAACTCTTACAACCTGGCCTTGGTGTTGTGCAAGTTCCTCCCAGGGTCCATCAAGGGTTTTCCTCTACTTTGACAAAGCTCACCCTCTCCCAAGTAGAATCAAGTGAAGACAATCTCTCCTCACAAAGGCTCTAATGGAAGACCTAAATCCTGCAGCTTTTACCCAAAGAAAATGTATAGCTCCAACCTCTTCTCCTTCTGGCTCACTGCCTTTATTTATAGTGCTGTAAAGAGGTTATTCAGGTCCACTATCAATGGGATCATCCCCCTCTTTGGGTGGGATAGCTCCCTTATTGATGGGATAAGTTCCCCCTTAATAGAGATACATGAACCAACTGGAGGCGCATCCATTTCATCAAACCGACCTCTAGAATGTTCTAGAAGTAACCACAAGTAACTTTTTCAAGATAAAACTCGCGCATTTTGCCTTTTACAGAGGGACGCACCTGTCCCTTAACATACAGAGCGTCCATGGACGCATATTTTGTGAACAAGGTCAGCGTCCCCGCAGGTAAGGCTAGAGAGAACCTGCGACCCCAGAGATAAACATAGTTTTTACAAGACTTTCTCTCTTCTTTGAGTTTGAGATGGATAACAGAGGCATGAGACTTGCCTAAGAGGGTAGCATGACTGTTGATTTGAGCCATACTAACTGTAAGTAGTCAAGGTGACATTTTTTAGTGTAACAGATTGCCCCCTAAAGTGCGAAGCCTGGAATAGAATAGGGTTTTGTAATTCTAGGAAGGGTGAAGCGCTTTATCATTTCAAGGATTGCCTTGTGGATGGCCTGGTTGGAACCTGCAATTTTCAACACAAAATACATGGATAAGATTATATCATCACTGAGGTAGGCATTCCCATACTCAGATTCAAAACTTTAACTAATGGACTAACTATGATGATACAGGAATGATCTTGCAGTACATCATTTTAATAGACTTTTGTAGACACAGTATGGACGCAGCCATCTGTTTATGATTAGTCTACATAGATAATGAATACAAAACTCCTCGCAGCCTGGATGGTAGAAACTAGCTCCAGGGTCTTCACTTCTACTTCCCGAATTGGTACGATTCTAGCCATGTGATTAAATGATTCGATGTCGAACATGGTAGAAACCACTTGATTACCAGTCAATGATGTAAACTGTTAACAAGCGTGAGAGAAACCACCAGTAATGTCAATGGTTCTCAAAGTACCAAGCACAACCCGTGAAATGTGAATAGATGTTTTGATGTCGAACACTTCACGGAATCCTCTGATCGAAAGTCAATGATGTAAACTGACGTCAAAGGCGAGAAACCTGCCATTGATGCATGCAGACTTCAAGGTACTGTCGATTCCTAAGTCATCTTTCTAGATAATGTGTCGATGTCGATAGAAAGCGACCCGTTGCAGGCAAGCCTGCAACACGAAATCATTGTTCAAGTTGAAGAAATGTTGCTGTAAGGACTGACTCAGGGATGGTCAAATGGATGACAAGTATTTTGCAGATGAAAGTTTTTGCTTGCAGACCTCTTGAACACATAACGACACAACAGATGGCTTGGTGACGTATAACTCAAAGTTAACCCCTGGAACCCGGTTAAAGACTTTCAAAGTGATTTGGTCAACTGTGAGGTAAAAGATTTCCCAACCCAGGTGAATGAAAAGTGTCGTGTTCAAGAGTGGTAATAAAGTTTCTTCTGAGACAAATGGTGACAAACAGGTTCATTCTTCTCTCTTTTCCCCCACCATTTCTGGCAAGTACCTCTTTATTTTTAACAAGCTTGAGGAGGATAACATATGCTTGATTATAAGCTCATCCTTCGGACGAGTCCAACCTAGTTTAAATTCGAACCCTAGGAAGGAGTGGTTCGTTCCTGTTTGTAATTGAACAGGTCCTCTACTGTAAAAGTTTAACGAGCCCAGTATAGGAGAAACTCGGCGTTTTTCAATTTTAGAGAGTCTGAAAAAACTAAAGGAGACTCCACGTTGAACTTTTTCGTATATTTGTGTCCCTCAAGCCCGAAAAAGTATAAAATAATACCTGGGGGAACCGCTTGATCTTGCGACCAAGGAGTACTTTCATAATAGTGTCGTTAACCTGAAAAGTAAAAAGCGATCAAGGACACGTCGTTTTATTTCCTTATCGAGTTCGAAACGACAAAAACCCGGCAATCTTTTCCTGATTTTGCGGTCAGAAAAGAGCTAAAAGGGGACCGTCTTTTAATTCCGTTTTAACGAGTGAAAAAGAAACACTCGGCGATCTTTTCATGTTTTAGGAGTCAGAAAAGGGCTTAAAAGATGACTCTGATATTTTTGTTCGTGAAAAATTACAATTTCCCTCGAAATCCCTTTGTCCTGCACAAAAGCAACACATTACTCATACCTGTTTAAAATAGGCAAAAATACATTCAAAAACATCTTTTCATGGTAAAAAATGAACTAATTCATCCAAAAAACCTATAAAAAGACCTTTTACCATATCATTTTTACCGTTTCACTGTTGAGGTTGAAAAAGGAGCTTTTGACAAGAAACTTCCCGTGGTCGCTGCGGAAAATCTGACCGTCGGAATCGAACGCCGTCTCATCCAGGTATTTTACACATCCTACTCTGCATTTCTATCCGTTTAGAATCAATTTTTAGGTTTTAGTTTCATTTTTTGGGGGGTTTTGGTTTTGGAATGCGCCTCTCGGCGGACGCAGGTGCCCTTCGGGTGACCTGCGTCCCCCGACTTTTTCTCATACGGGAAAACGGTCGGAAGACGCAGCCCGCCTTCAGGCCAGCTGCGTCCGGGCGCCCTGTGCTACAAAGCCGGGGTGCGTCCTCCGAGAAACGCGCATTTCAAAACCCCAACTCTCTCAAAAAACCACCAAAAATTCCCAAATCAATTTCTAATTGCTATTTTTGATATGCAGGGCATTAATCATGTTAGACTGGAGAGAAAGAGAGCATGTAGAGGAAGATGAAGCTGCAATAAATCATCAACCTTCCCTGGATGCCCTAAGAGCATGCGGATTATACAAATATTGGACCATACCGGGCATGAGGGGCCAGGTAAGATTCTTGGAATGGCTGGTTGAGCGATGGAACGTACAAGAACAATGCTTTTACATAGGAGGGCACCAGCTCGAGATAGAGCCCTCGGATGTATACTTTCTCACTGGCTTGCCAAACAGAGGTGAGCAACTCAGTCTTGCGGGGACTAGGCCGGGTGGCCAATCCCTTGATAGTCTCCGCGAGGATTGGTGCACACGTGGGGCTCACCATTCAAAAGGCATAGAGATAAAACACATCACTCTACCGGAACTCAAAGTCATAGCGTTCACGGTTACCAGAATTTGCGGCGCGGCCGCTTTACACATTGCTTCCGGATCCCAAATGCGGATGGCAATTGACTGTTACCAAGGCACCATTTTCAACTGGTGTGAAGCTGTGTCGGCTCATATGAAGAGCCAACTGACCAAGGCAAAGAACGGACGACTAAAGACTTTTGGATATGGGCCTATAGTCGTGAGCTTTGCCTTGGAGAGAATTCCAATGCTGATCCCTCAGCAACTCACTGTTGATATCTTGGGTCCTCAGCAGCCAAAGCTGATACGATGGGTTGCGGTGATGGCCCGGCATCCTGACGAGGGCGCGACAGTAGTTCGATTCTCAGATAGTTATTTTGACTGGTTAGAGGGCCAGCTTTTTGTGATACAGGACTTTCCGTATGCCGGAATGGATTTCAGAGGTGATCCGGACATGGTTCTTCCACAGGGAGAACAATGGGACGACAGAGGTACTTTTTATTTTCACAAGTTTTCTAGTTATGTATTTTTTGTATTTTTTTATATATATCGTCTCAAAACTAATAGTAAACTTTTTCAAAATGCAGATGTTGGTCCACAGCGTCCAGCCAACCTCCGGCCTTATGATAGACTACATCCAGCTGCACCGGTACCGGCCCCACAGGATGCGACAGCAGAAGTACTAGCTGAGTTGGAGCATGATCTAGAGCGTCTCACGGCAGATATACCTGAGACTACTATGGACGACATTCCTATCAGGCTTCAGCGCTTCGTAGTCGCGGTCCCTGGACCGTTTAGGAGATTTTTGCGTAAGGTAGCCCGCGCAGTGGTGTCGTACAGAGAGCACCACCAGTGATTGACTAGTCACTTTTGTAGTCACATGTGACATTTTTGACTTTTTGTACTATCATTTTGCCGATCATAAGGTGTTTTAAACCTATGATCGAAGACGATGTATATATTTTTTGACACACTTCTATCTATATATATCACTATTACCGGCTTATCTTGTTTAACATATGTGATGAAATGTTTTTAAATTTACTTGCATGATTATCGTAAATGTCTGTCCAACATTCGAGAAGCAATTGCATCTGCTAATGTATTCAAAGACCTTGGAATATGTTGATATTCAATGTAATCAAATTCACGTTCCAAGAGACGCACTCTCAAAAACAACCTTAATAACACAGGATTTCTAATGGCATAAACTCTATTAAGCTGTAATACAACAAGTTCAGAATCTAACCTCACTATCAAACGTCGAATTCCAAATGAAATAGATTCGGATAATAATTCAACCACTGCACTGTATTCTGCAATGTTATTCGTTGTTTGACCGAGGCTTACCCCATGCATAGAAACTAACTCGTCAGAGGGCGAATAGATAACCCAAGCTGCGGAAGAGATATTCCGTGTATTACGACAAGCACCATCAGCAAATCCAATGTATGTTTGGAGAGGCGTCGACATCTACAATATCAAGAGTAAAACCAAGATAAGCCAGAATAATGAAAAACCACACTCGCTAAGCTAAGCACACTGACTAAACTAACACACTTGCTAGCTAGAAAGAAAATCTAACCTATCTAAAAATTTCTCCATACCCATCATTTTAAGCATAATACCTCTTTAGGTAAAGTCCATTTCTGGGTTTACCCAAAGAGTCCCCATCAAAATCAACTAACTCATAAGCCCCTTTTGCTAGCTTTCGCTTTACAATGTAGGGCCCATGCCACATGGGAACGAATTTTCCGGCACCTAGCTTATCGTTAGCTTGATCATATAATAGTACTAGGTCTCCTTCCGAAAAACTTCGAGGGGTTACATTTTTATCGTACTGAGCTTTCATTCGTTTCGCGTGAGTCTCGATAGCTAAAGTAGCGTCACGTCGAGTCTCATCTAATTTAGCCAAGTATAATAACCGTTTCTCCTCTTCGGAAGTAGCTGGAAGTAATTCGACAGCCATTTGAAGTGATGGGATTTCGCATTCAATAGGTAACACAGCTTCTAAGCCATAAACTAGCTGGAAAGGGGTGAAACCTGTTGAATTTTTCACTGAAGTTCGATATGCCCATAGCGCCGAAAATAACATGTTATGCCAATTCGTTCGATGGATACCAATGATCCGTCGAATCATGATGACTAGAACTTTGTTGATTGACTCAACCAAACCGTTGGCTTGCGGATAATAAGGAGTAGAGCTATCGTGGCGCAAACCAAGCTGGCTTGTAAGCTCAGTCATCATGACGTTTCGAAAATGGCTCCCATGGTCTCCCATGGTCAGTAATGATTGCTTGTGGGACACCAAACCTAGTTATGATATGATTGAATACGAAAACTGCAGCTGTCTTGCCGCTTGCGTCGAATGTAGGCATCGCCTCGGCCCATTTTGTAAAATAATCAACCGCGAGGATGATATACGCATGCCCCCCGGCCGAGTGAGGGTTACAAGTAATAAAGTCAATGCCCCATTTGGCGAATGGACCAGCGGCAATTATAGGGTGGAGAGGAGCAGGTGGAGCGCGCATCTTTCGATCAAACACTTGACAGTTGTGGCATGTTCTGACAGCAAGGATACAATCTTTAAACATAGACGGCCAGAAATAGCCAGCGCGCAACACCTTCTGAGCTGTGGCATACCCAGACATATGACCGCCACATGCTCCAGAGTGACAATCATTCAAAACTCTCTCAGCCTCTTCGTGAGTTAAACAACGTCGAAAAACTAAGTCTGCCCCCCGGCGATAAAGTGTATCTCCAATAATTCTGTATTGCTGGGATCGAAACCGAATTTTTCGACGGTCTTCCTTGGAAGCTTCAGGCCGAAAGGTTTGGGTTTGGAGATAGATGATTATATCCCCATACCACGGATCTAAAGTGCTAATAAGAAACAAAGATTCGTCCACAATGGACTCCTCTGCCACAGTCTCTGTGTCAGCACTCGGGAAATCACACATCAATTCCGCAAAAACTAAAGATTTCTTAGACTTGGACTTCTCGAACTCCAAGTCGAACTCTTGCAGGATAACAATCCATTTAGAGTACTTGCCCCCTAGCAGTTGTTTTGTCAAAATATAAATCATAGGGTTGCAATCCGAAATAACTGTAGTCTTGCGGAGAAGAATGTAGTGACGAAAACGCTGGACAGCTTGAACGGCTGCCAGGGCCAATTTCTCCACATGCGAATATTTTAACTCAGTGGGATTTAAGGTTCTACTAAGATAATATATCACATGCTCTGCTTTGAATTCATCTTCTTGAACTAACACCATTCCAATGGTGGAATGCGAAGCTGCGAGGTATAAGAAGTAGTCCTGGTTGTAGTTGGGAGGATGCAATAACGGTGCATGGGTCAACGCGTGTTTCAGTGCATCAAAAGATTGTTGGGCAATCTCGTCCCAAAAGAATTGTGCGTTCTGTTTCAACAACCGTGTAAAACCTTTAGTGACCTCGGCGTAGTTTGGGATGAATCGGCGTAAAAAGTTCGCTTTCCCTTGCAAACTTTGGAGTTGGCGCAAACTCGAAGGAGGAGGCAATTTGATGATAGCCTCGACTTTCGAGGGATCGACGCGAATGCCGGCTTTTGAAACAACAAATCCCAGCAATCGACCTGTTTCTATACAGAAAACACACTTGTGGGGATTCAACCGAATTCGATAATGCCTACACCTCATAAAGATTGCTCGTAGGTGGACAAGGTGATCAGCTCGTTGTAAAGAATGAGCAGGCAAATCATCGAGATAGGGTTGCACAATGTGCTTGATGTCATGAAATGCATAAGACATTGCCCGTTGAAAAGTAGCGCCGGCATTCTTAAGCCCAAAAGGTAATTTGCAATAAGCAAATGTCCCCCATGGACAAATGAATGCCGTTTTTGGTTGATCGGCAGGTAGAATATTGATTTGATTATAGCCTGAGAAACCATCCATGAAGGAAAACATCTCACTTCCGGCACAATCATCAATAATTTGATCGATATAAGGCGTAGGATAGTTGTCTTTTGGACAAGCTCGATTGATATCCCTATAGTCGATACAGATTCTTATTGTTCCTTGTTTTTTATTGACGGGAACAATATTCGATACCCAATCCGTTAACGGGATCGGATAAATGAAACCTGCTTTCAACAGCTTTTCGACTTCTGCTTTAATCGCAGCCGCTTTTCGAGGGTGAATCTGACGCAACCGTTGCCGAATGGGTTTAGCATCCGGGTAGGTTTTGATTTCATGAACAACAATGGCAGGATCAATTCCCGGCATTTCCTCGTAAGACCAGGCAAACACGTCGCGGAATTCTTGGAATAGGGCCTTGTAAGTTTGGATTTCTTCTTCAGTACATGCGGCACCTATATGAATGTTCTCCTCGATTCCGGGCTTCACTGAAATATCAATGGGAATAGTACGAGAAATATTCCCTAAATTCAGCTCTGAATCAGAATGTTTCGTTGGATCCTGAGCGTCTTTGACATATTCAGCGGTAAAGATAGATGAAAAATCATTTTCAAATGCATCATCCTTAGGTAAAAACGAAGATCTGTGATGGAGATCTTCCCATGGTAGATCATCTACACTTAGGATTTCGCGAAGTTGTTCGTCAGATGACACTTCTTCGGGAAACGTTATCCGTTCTAAGGGTGAGGTGAAAAGTGACTCTTCACTGACCACATTCATTTGGTCGGTTTCGGTTGAATGAAAGTCGGTAAAAGACATAAGAGCTTCATAAGCAATCTCATACGGACTCAACGGCATAACATCACCGAGTGAGTCTAGCTCAGAGTCAGAGGGAACATACCAAGGATCATCATAAATAATGTTTTCTGACGTGATCATATGAATTGTTGCAAACGAAGGGTCTGCATTGAGTGGAGGGAGAGGAAAAGTTCCCAGTAAACCGGAATCCTTAACTAAACCTACACCAATGTCCCTATAAGGGATTGTCGTTTTACCAACATGCTGGATAGTTTCTAAAGAGGTTGGGTCGGATGAAAAGTATGTCAGCTGATCAATAGTCACGATCTTACCGTTATGTGGAAACTTAATGACTCTGAAGACCGATGAAACGACCGCTGTCATAGCATATGACCAACTTCGACCCAAAAGAAGGTTGTAGTCTAGAGGGGCATCAACCACTTCCACATCCAGACTAACGGTTTTACCTTCGACCCCTATAGGCAATTCTTGTAGAATACCAAACGGACGGAACCCACGGCCATCAAAGGCCTTAAGGATGGTGGGGGATTGGTTCAACGAAGGAGAACCAAGCGATCTCCAACATTGAATCGACATAATACACGTAGAAGCTCCCTCATCAATCACAGTCCGATGAATAGGCCTGTTTTTGACTATCACTGGAATTTGGAAAGCCATTTGATGGGGGAGACGCGGTGTACTACTTTCTAGATCAAAGATCATTAGGTTCGGGTCCTGAACATCGACAGCTCCAATAGCCGACAAAAGCAATTTTCGTTGCGCTGGACATGATTGCAGCACTTCGAGTGCCGACATTGCTGAAGGTGAAACAGCTAAGTCTTCAACAATGTTGTAATTCTGGGCTGCTCTCGCATGTGGATTGAAAGCAGACCTTCGAAGTACACCCTTGGCGGGCGGCTTAATCACTAAGTCTGGGTTAGGTTTTTCGATCTGTAGTGGATCGGAACCAGGAGCTGAGGTTGATGGGTTAGAGTGAGAAGATTCTGCTTCCTTACCATCAACAGGAGCCTTACTACCATAATCTTGCGATCGAGTCGCAATCCTGACATGAGACATCATCAAAATGGGTTCTTCACTGGCATTCGAAGAAGAACCTATCATCTTATTCTCCTGCTCTGGAAATGGATTTTTTAACACAGCAGGAGTGGGAGAACCTTTGACTATTTTCACTACCTCGGCCCGATGAGGGCAGTCTCTCGTAAAATGATCTTCTTCACAAATAAGACAAGGATATCGAGGTTTGCGTTTTTCGTCATTGGTTTCCGACTTTTCCGTTTTCTCCTTTGGAGCCTTGTCTGCTTTAGCCTTCTTCTTTCCTTTCTTCTTTCCACCGTTTTTGGATTTGGCCGTAGATGACTCTACAGCGTGAATGTCGGCGGTAAGTTCAGGAGGAGAAGACTCTCCTGTCGGAGAATCAGGCAAAGTGATAATTGGAGTATTGGAGGTCTTGGAAGACTTCTTCTTACTCTTCGTAGTCACGATACCGATCATACCATCAGCGGCATGAGATCCCGAAGGAGCAGCAGCGATTTGGTTTGACTTTGGAAGATCCGGAATTTTCTCGTGTAACGTACCCGACTGAGTGTAAACTAAGTCAAGGTATTGTGCCTGAGCAATGACTTGCTCCTCAGTAACTACTCCGGCCTTAGCTACATCTTCAGTAATTCTTGGTAATAATGATTTGACAAACCATTCAGCTAAGATTTGGTCCGGGATAAAAACTTTCACTAATCTTCTTCGACGTCTCCACTCATGAATGTGATCAGAAATGTACGTGGATGTCGATTGTTTTAGCGAAGTTAATAATTCTGTACCATTATCGTATCTGACTGGTAACTGAAAATGAGTTAAGAACGAGGTAGCTAACTGGCTAAAGTTGTAAAAAGAGGCCCGTGGTAACTCAATGTACCACTTGGCTGCGAGACCAATGAGTGTACGCTGGAAAAGACGTAAGCGGATGGAATCATCTGAGATGGAATTTGATGCACACCAGAGGTGGTAAGTCATCACGTGATTAGACGGATCCTCTCCAGACTTACCTTCGAACTTGGGTATATCGCTGGGCAACTTATTTGGCATTGGCGGCCAGAACTGAAGATATTGAATTGGATCGTTCGTTAGGCGCGTCAAGTCGGGTAAATCTAAAGTCGCAATAAACGGTAACTGCCGGTTAGGATCTCTAAAACTCTGAGTCACAATACCAGCCCCAGGAGGAGGATATCCAGGATAACTAGGAACAGGAGTCGCATTTGGGATATTATATCCTCCTGGAAAACCAGGATTAACCGGACCGTACTGGGGTTGCTGAGGTGGTTGATAAGTGTACCCAGGATACGGTTGATACTGTCCCTGGTACGGAGGTTGAACAAATTGAGGTTGAGTAGTAACAACCGTACTTGTACCAGGTTGGCCTGCAGGCATCTGGACTGTGGTTTGAACCGTGGGTCCAGACAACGGTACAGATGTCTGAGGAGTGGTTACAGGGACAGTAGAAACCGGAGCTGCCGATACTCCAGAAGTAAGCATGGTAGATGAAGCGGTAGTTGCTGCAGCCGTGTGAGGTGGAGTACCAGGTGCAATTGGCGGCTGAGTAACTACAGAAGTTACAGGGGTCTGAACACTTGACTGGACAGGTTGCGGTTGCTGGGGTGGACCAGGAACTGCAGGTTGTCCTGCTTGAGGTACCGACTGTATACTTGGTTGCGACATCTGTTGACCCTGTGACGGATCCCATGTTAACATTCCAGGGTATTGACTCGTAACAGGTTGAGGATACTGAGATCCATAGCCGTATTGAGGATAGGGTTGATAACTGTAAGGTGCAGTCCCATATGATTGCCCTTGAGGTGGTTGATAACCTTGACCAGGGTATTGACCCGTAGGTTGATAACCTTGAGGTAAATACGAATACTGGGGTTGACCTTGACCTTGAGGTTGGTATCCTTGAGGTTGATACCCTTGGGGTTGATACCCTTGGGGTTGCCATCCTTGAGGTTGCCATCCTTGAGGTTGATATTGATACTGAGGTTGACTTTGGGGTACATATTGAGGCTGGGGTTGATACCCTTGGGGTTGATACCCTTGAGGTTGCCCCCCAGTCACGAATGAAGTACCTTGAGGTTGCCCCCCAGGCATTAACGAAGGTTGCCCCCCAGGCGGTAATTGGCCACCTTGAGGTTGGTTAATGGGAGTTGAACCTGACATCATATAAACGTCACCTATACTCAATGGTACATTACCACTGTTTCCAACTAATAACCCATGATCAACGGGTTGAGGAGATGCTCCCGCAAAGGTACCAGAAAGTGATTGATACCCAGTAGGAACAGAAGGACCGCCATGTAAAAATGATTCAGGACTTTGTGAAAACACAGATGACTGACCAGACATATTTACAGGAGAATGAATTCCTCTAGGTGGAACCGGAGTACGAGGTGTAGAAAAACCTACTGAGTTGTCTAAAAAATTGGTTAATGCAAGGTACCAAGATTCACTTCTAGGAGGACTGTAAAAGATGGATTCACGCTCCCTTAGATCAAGGGTAATTAGATCTTCAGAATCAGAAACGCCTATTTCTTCCTCTGGAACAAGTTCTTCTATAGCAATTAATCCAACAGGAAGATTTTCGGTGATAATTCTTTCTATTCTTGGTGAATCAGGAACACTAGGAGTTGGAGTAACAGGTTCGGAAATTTCAGGTTCTTCGCCTGTTTCACTGGCAGATGAAAAACTACCAGCAAGCTCGGAAACTGTAACAGCTTCGGGATTGTAACCTGTTTCTAATCTTTGGTAATCTGGATGGACTACCAAGGAAAAATCTCCTTCTTCAGGTGATCCTACTCTACTGCCACTAGGAGGAGTTACAAGGACCTTTAACCCTTCTAAATGACCCGGAATGTCTTCAGGAGATTCACCCCGCGATTTACGGAGTTTTCTTAACAAATCTATTCCGGTAACAATCTCAGGAGACTTGCCCCGAAGTCTACGGGACTGTCTCGGTAATTCCGCCACAATTAAAGATTTTAACTACAACACACGAAAACAAAGTAAAAATTTCAAATCAAACCACCTAAAGTCTTCTAAAGAAGCAAACAAATTTGAAGCACACGCCTAAATAATCTAGAGCGTCAAACCACACACAAACAGTAGTCTTCCGGACCAAAAGCGCTAGTTGGTGATTAGGCCCAACCTCGCAGGATTCAGTACAGAAATGGTGGGTGGAACAGTTACCCCGGCAACCTGCTTAATGAATAGACTGGACCAAGTTCCTCCACTTTAACCGTCTCGAAGTGAAGCGAACCCCCCAGAAAATCCAAGTGAGTATAACCGACGTCTGCTCCAGGTACAGTGGGACCTTCCCTCCACCGTCACCTTGGGTAGAATCCTAGATATTATGGCCACTAAGGTTACCAATCACAACAATTACACCTGGGGGAACAGTCTAAACTCCGACAGCACGCAAGGGCAGAGTAGCAAGCTCCAATCCCCTTACCGGCTCCTTGACAACAATCCAAGGTTTACCGATAAGTGACCCCTGGCTCCTCGACAATGGTTAATCCGAGGTTTACCGTTTGTAATACGTACTGCCTGGCGTCGTTCCCAACGAGGGAGGAATGATCCCCTCACTGGTTCGGACACGAGCTCGTGCTTCTCCTTTAAGAGGAGCTTTCCCAGAATGTAACTGAAACAATTGGATTTGTTCTACTCAAGATAGACTATCTGTTTGGTTTTGTAGTCTTGGAGAGTTAAGTACTCACCTACTCCAAGACCCTAGCCTAAGCTATGTTGGTGCTTCAGAGCCCTAGAAAAATAAAGATTACTAGATTGATTTTAATTTAAGCGTTACTTTTAAGGTTGTTTCTTAAGTCAAAAGGTGATGGAAGTGAAACTAGTGGTGTGTTGACTCGACTCGAAACCACTACAAAATGCACCTAGAATGATTTATCCACTACTTTACTTTTTCGATGAATTGCTTAACTAAAAAGTTGAGAGAATGCAATCTTTATAAAAGCAACTTCTTAATTGAAGACAATCAAAGAAACAATTCGTTTGTCTTTTCCAAGCATAAAAACATAACCTCTCTTTACATGCACGAAAAAACTCTTTTCTTCTTTCGAAAACAAAAAGCTACTTGAAACAAGACTTTTTAAGAAGATGTTTTTGTATTTTTCTTTTAATAAAGCAAGTAAATCTAATGTAACCAAAAATCAATCTTAACAACTCTTAAAACCTATGAAAATGCACTCATAAGCAAACTAAAGGCAAATTTATTCTAAGCAATCTTAACGAGGCCAAAACTAACAATGATTATTTCTAAGGTGTTTTACTTGATCACAATCAAATCAAGGACTAGCTTATTGCAGAATCAAAAACTAGCCAAAACAAAACTCTAATCTTTTTGTTCTTTTTGTAAAATGGAAATCAATACTTTATAAACAAGTAATTCGAAATTTGACCCAAAACAACTCAAATGGCAAGTTGCTCACAAAAGGAGACTTTACGACAGGCCCGACTTCTAAGAAGGTTGACTAACCAGAGAGATCTAAGGCTGGACAACTTTCTACTATCAAAGTCACTACAAAGCCTTTCCAAAAATCAAACCCTAGGTCTAAACTTCGTTGAAAACCACTAAAACACTCAAAGCTCACAAAACTAGTTCAGGTGAAAATTCTTGACAGGGTACTAAAGGATCTGGGCAGAAAACACTAAGGAAAAACAAAATCTAAAAGCAATTTAAAGCAAAAATGGAATTTTCTTAAAGTTTACAGGAAGACGCAGGCAACCCGTTGTCACAGGTGCGGCCCCGCTCTGTGCAGACGGCAACAGCGTGTCCAAAGACGCACTGTGCAGTACTAAGAGGGTGCGTCCTTCTGGAAAAATGAAGAAAAACCAAATCTAACTAAATCTAAAGCTAAGCCACCCAAATACTAATTCTCACAGTCAAAAACCAGAAAATAAAAATGATTTTCTCAAAGCAAAGTTCATATAAAGGAAAAGACTCTCTCATTAATGGATTCCCCAGCGGAGTCGCCAATTTGTCACACGGAATCTGTCAAGGGTGCGGACACGACTGACCTTCCTAGAAGTCTAAGACATTCTAATGACAAACAAGACAAAATGGAGTGATCTTTCTCTAAATACACCTTTTACAACATGAAAACTACAAGTGTTTAGGCTTACCTTATTCCAAAACGCTGTTGTTGAAGTCCGTTCTTGACGATCCGGATGAGCTCCTCCTTCAAGTCAATTCCTGCAACCACAAACAATCAAACAATTACCAAGCACTTGCATTTCATATAATAAAACATATATTCAACATGCAGACCAAGGAACACATGAAATAACTCATTAACACAAGCTATTGAGAAAAATAAACCAGTTTGTATTAATAACGAAACAAAGAAACTCTTACAACCTGGCCTTGGTGTTGTGCAAGTTCCTCCCAGGGTCCATCAAGGGTTTTCCTCTACTTTGACAAAGCTCACCCTCTCCCAAGTAGAATCAAGTGAAGACAATCTCTCCTCACAAAGGCTCTAATGGAAGACCTAAATCTTGCAGCTTTTACCCAAAGAAAATGTATAGCTCCAACCTCTTCTCCTTCTGGCTCACTGCCTTTATTTATAGTGCTGTAAAGAGGTTATTCAGGTCCACTATCAATGGGATCATCCCCCTCTTTGGGTGGGATAGCTCCCTTATTGATGGGATAAGTTCCCCCTTAATAGAGATACATGAACCAACTGGAGGCGCATCCATTTCATCAAACCGACCTCTAGAATGTTCTAGAAGTAACCACAAGTAACTTTTTCAAGATAAAACTCGCGCATTTTGCCTTTTACAGAGGGACGCACCTGTCCCTTAACATACAGAGCGTCCATGGACGCATATTTTGTGAACAAGGTCAGCGTCCCCGCAGGTAAGGCTAGAGAGAACCTGCGACCCCAGAGATAAACATAGTTTTTACAAGACTTTCTCTCTTCTTTGAGTTTGAGATGGATAACAGAGGCATGAGACTTGCCTAAGAGGGTAGCATGACTATTGATTTGAGCCATACTAACTGTAAGTAGTCAAGGTGACATTTTTTAGTGTAACAGTTATTTGCTGTTGTATCATGGTTGTTTGATGGATGGCATCCAACCTCTTTTCATCCAATTCCTGAATCTGTTGCAACCTAGCTGTCTGTGCATTAGTTAGGTCAAGGTTCACAGCTAAAACAATCCTTAAGGTTTTGATTTCAAATTCCATAGGAAAAACAACACTTTTACCATAAACTAATTCATAAGGTGAAAAACCCGTAGTGTTCCTCCAAGTAGTTCTATAAGCCCATAATGCTTCAGGCAACCTTTGAAACCAATCCCTTCTATTCTCCTTGACTGTTTTTGTTAAAATGGCTTCTATGACTTTATTTGTACTTTCCACTTGCCCATTTTCCTGGGGGTGATAAGGTGTAGTCATTTTATGCTTAATGTGATATTTCTGGAGTGTATCTTTGAAGCCATGAGAATTAAAAGGAGGTTCTCCATCTGTAACTAGCTCTCTAGGCAAACCAAACCTAACAAAGATTTCTTCAAATAGGAAAGTTAACATTGATTCTTCATTAGCTTTGATGAGTGCCTTAGCTTCTACCCACTTAGTCATATAATCTGTGCAAACCAGTATATAAATTCTTTGATTGGATGGAGGATTGATGGGACCTATAAAATCTAGTGCCCATCTTTCAAAAGGTTCAAGTATTACCTGGGGGTTAAGTGGCATTTCATCCCTGTGATTAGGGTAGCCCATTCTCTGACAGCTATCGCAGGCCCTAACATATTTCTTTGCGTCTTTGAAAAGTGAGGGCCAATAGTAACCCATTCTAAGAACTTTGTGTGCTGTTATTTTGTCCGCAAAATGCCCTCCACAAGGGCCATCATGGCAAGCCTTCAATATATCATAAACTTCATCTTCTCTGATGCATCTTAGAATTTCCTGATCGAGTCCTGTGTGAAAAAGACACCCACTTATCCAGATGTACCTAGCACTTTGCTGAACGATCTTTCTTTTCTCTCTGTGCAATAGGTGTGATGGTAGTTTCCCTGCAACTAAGTAATTGGCAATGTCTGCATACCAAGGTGAGTGAGTAGATACTGCAAATAAATATTCATCAGGAAAAGAATCATCCACTGGAATGTTTTCATCAGTTTTTAACTGAGAAAGAAAATCAACAACTACATTTTCTTTACCTGGTCGATCTACAATTGTGATATCAAATTCTTGTAATAATAATAACCATCTGATAACTCGAGCATTTGTAACTAATTTGTTCATTAAATAGTTAATGGCCGAGTGATCAGTATGCACAAAAGTAGTATAACCAGTAATATAATGTCGAAACTTATTAATAGCATAAATAACTGCTAAGAATTCTTTCTCGGTGACTGTATAATTAAGTTCAGCAGGGGTCATAATTTTACTAATAAAATAGATAGCATAGGGAAGATTGTTTTCTTCTTGACCCAAGACATCTCCAATTGCAGTATCTGAAGCATTAGAGGATATATGAAAGGGGAGTACCCAGTCAGGTCCTCTTAAAATGGGAGCTGTAGACAATTGATGTTTAAGTTCATTAAATGCTTTTTGACAACCATCAGTCCACTTAAATTCAGTATATTTCATAAGTAACACAAACAAAGGAGAAGCTATTTTAGAAAAATCCTTGATAAATCTTCTATAATATCCAGCATGTCCTAAAAAACTTCTTACATCAGTTTGTGTTTTAGGGATGGGAAGAGTCTGAATTACTTGTACTTTAGCTGGGTCAACTTGAATTCCTAAGAATGAGATGAAGTGTCCCAATACAATACCTTGGTTCATCATCATATGGCATTTTTCAGTACTTAAGGCAAGGTGTGCTTCTATACATCGTTTAAGTACTTTTTCAAGGTTTTGTAAAGCATCTTCAAAAGTCACACCATAAGGAGTAAAGTCATCCATAAATATTTCTAAGGAATCATTAAGAATATCAGAAAAAATTCCTATCACCACTCTTTGAAATGTTGTTGGGGCATTACATAGTCCAAATGGAAGAACTATATAGGCAAAAGTCCCCCATGGACTAGTAAAAGTGGTCTTGTCCTGATCTTGGGGTGCAATCTTGATATGATTATATCCACTAAATCCATCCAAAAAGGAAAAGAATCTCTTACCTGCCAAATTATCTAGTACCTGATCAATAAATGGTAAGGGAAAATGATCTTTCTGAGTAGCCTTATTTAGAGCTCTGTAATCTACACACACTCTCCATTTCCCATTTTTCTTAGGTACTATTACTAATGGTGAAACCCATTCACTATCAGATATAGGATATATAAATCCTACATTCAACAGTTTTTGAAGTTCTTCCTTCACAATTTCCCTTAAATTGGGATTCATTCGTTGCTGGGGTTGACAAACTGGGCGAGATCCTTCTTTAATATAAATACGATGAGTACATAATTCAGAAGAAATTCCCTTCATATCTGTGTAATCCCATGCGAATGCTTGTTTATTCTCGTGGAGTAACTTCATTAACTGTTGTGTTTCAGCATCTGTTAGGTTAGGGTTTATATTTAATGTTTTGCCAGGCTCGATTTCGACTGTTATACTCTTGGAGGAGGTGTCAGCTGATGTCTGAGATAAGTCTTCATTTCTAAGATTTTGCTGTGATTCAGATTCCAAGATTGTATTCAAGTGATCATGTATTTTAGAGTTAACCGAAGAAGGTTCAGAAATAAAGCTACTAATTAATTCATCTTCGGTTGAATCCTTAAAAGTTAGGGCTTGTCCGACAGTCAAGATGGGTTGGGTCTCATCGTCCTCATAATCTAACCACACAGAGTTATCATTATTAATCATAGGTGTAGCATGAGGGTACAGAGTAAGTTGTTTGGTTTCACATCCATTAGAAATTGTCATTGAACCTAACCTACAGCTGATGAAGGCATCTACTGTAGCCAGCCAAGGTCTTCCTAAAATCAATGGATGACCCCCCAACTTTGTTTTGGTCTGTAACACCACAAAATCAGCTAGGTAGTTCTAAGATTCGACTGAAATTATCAGGTCTTCAATGACTCCTTCAGGTTTGATTGTGGAGCGGTCAGCTAGCTCTAGAATGGTTGGGGTTTCCCTAATTACATCCATTAACTGTAATAACTGTGTAGTTTCAAGTGTCATGATATTTATTGCAGCACCCAGATCTACTAGAACTCTAGAAACAAAAGTTTTTCCCACCTTACTGTGACCGTAGGATGACCAGGGTCACCATATTTCACAGGAGGGTTTTTTTCTGACATTAGAGTAGCTAGATCACCCATCACATGAACTGTGAAGGGGTCCTTAGCTTTTCTTCCAGGTTTCTTAATACAAATATCTCTAACAGTTCTAGCATAAATTGGTACATCTCTCAGTGCTTGTAAGAGTGGAATTTTAACATATAAATTCTGCAGCTCTCCTAAAAGATTAAAAGCAGGTGGCTCAAGTGTCTTTATAAGAGCCAAACGTTCAGGGAATGGTGGCTCTGCTGCCTCAGCAGTCTTTTTAGAGGATGTTTCGACTGTTTCAGCATTGTTGTTAGAGGATGATCCAACTGTTTCAGCATTAGATGACTTTTCTTTTCCGATTTCTTCTTTATCAGAATCAGAAGTAATGTCATCAATAATGGGTTCAACTATTCTTCCAGAGCGTAAATGAATGTCATTACATTGCATAGGGGAAACCAGTTGGTTTTGAACACCAATTACCTGCAGAGCTTTATTATTATTTGGGTTGGGGTTAGGTTGTACAGGCAGCTAGGGTCTCATTGTCTGATTATTTGGTGGAGCATTTGATGGTAAGGAGAGAGATTGCTGATACTGAGGTAATTGGTTTGGAAATGGGATTTGTGGAGCTGTCCAATTTGGGTTTCATTGATTAAAATAGGTTTCCTGTAGAGCCCAGGGATTCCACATCGTAGGATCAACAAAAGGAGGGTTCGGTTGCTGCATGGGTGAGAAATTCATTTGATTAAAGTGTGGGTACTGCATTTGATTGAAGGGTGGGTAATTTGTTTGAAAAGGAGGATGATTATTCCAACGATTAAACGACATGTTAGAATTCGTACCTTGTCCTCGTGGTTGCCATTGCCTTCTCTGTGTGAGGAGGCACACTGCTTCAGCTTCTTCTTCAGTTCGTTGCAGTGCTGCTTTTATTCCTAGAAAAGAAGGGCATTGTTGAGTCTCATGGTCCTTTTCACAGATAGTGCAGATTGGTACCTTGTCCATGGGGCATTCCCTTAGTGGGTGTTTTTCCTTGCATTTAGAGCAGAAAATAGCTAGAGAAGCTTCTGCTTGTGCCTGCTTCTTATTAACCTGCAAGGTATCAATTTGTGAAGCAAAAGAGCTTAACATTTCAGTTTTAAATTCTTCAAGTAAGTTACCTATTTCGGCCCGTGTTGCTCCTCCACTTGCTGATTTCTGGACTCTTGAGTATGTACTATCTTTGCTCTTTGGTCTTCTTGCTACTCCTCTTGAACATATTTTACAGAGATTGATAATCTCATCATAGGATTCCTTAGATATGTCTCCTTTTCCAAGCATATTCAACATATCTATACAATCATCTCGTACCCGTTTTACCAATATTGACTTGAGAATATCCTTACTCATATCAGGATGATCAGATCGCTGTAAGTTATACTGTAGCCTTTCCACGAAGTCCTCCAAACTTTCGCCCTCCTTCTGAGTCATCTTGAATAATTCCTCCTTCCTTTCTCTTGTTCGACAATAATCTTGGTATTTAGCCAAAAATTTCTCCTTCATCTGGTCCCATGTTGTAATCACATGATCCCCCAAGCTCATGAACCATCTTAATGCGTTCCCTTTTAATGTAGCTGGAAACAACTTCAATTTCTGAGCAGCATTAACATAGTCATAGCTTCTACATAATATATCAAATTCAAAAAGAAATTGATCAGGATCTTCTGTGGATAACCCATGGAAATTGGGTAATGCTGAAAGTGGGATATTTTTCATAGGAGTTGCTCCTCTGGGGAGATCTCCAATAGGGAATTCCAGGATGGAGAGAGAATTTTCTCCCCTTCCTTCTATTCTACGACCTCCACTGAAAAGTCCTTCATTGTTATCCTCCATTGGTTGTTTTCCTGATGCGCTTACCCGGTCTTCAGAGTTTTCTGTTGGAATTTCAATGTCCTGCACTGGTTCCTCCACCTTAATTTCCTCTATTGGCTCTTCTACTGGTCATTCGTCTTCTTCCACCGGTTCCTCAGTATATTCTGATGGTTCTATAACCCTCTCTGGTCCCACTACTTCCTCTGGCTGATAGTTTGTCTGGGAAGAGTGTTGGGTCTGTGGCCTTCGAGAGCTTAACCTCTGGGATGTCTCAGCTTTTGAAATAATATCATCAATAAAAGTTTTTCTTCCTCCTCCTTTGCCTTTGCCACCTGAATGGTTAACCTTCTTGCGTCCTCTCATGCATCCTGCATCTCTAAAAGAAAATTTTTAATACTCTTAAAATCTTCAGTCGCCTTCCCCAGCAACGGCGCCAAAATGTTGGTCACTTTAATTGTTTATTAATAAAACAGTCGAGTGCCACATAAATTATCAACCCGGGAAAGTCTGATTATTCCAAAGGTGACTACGTACTATATGTACTCAATCTTAGTAGTATTAAAAGCTGTAGTATAAACAGTCTACTATCTATTAAACCCCTACTTTGTGTTACAGCAGTTACAGCCTATTGTAGGAATGAAATAAGAACAAATAACTTAAAGAAAACAAATCTGCAAAAGGAAGTGATGGATGTCCTGTAGCAAAGGATCAGGACCTTATCCTCAGAGTAAGGACTTTCAGCACCTGCCTCTGTTGTCCAGTTCACCAATACACTTTGTAAATCCTAATCACTGGTGAGGCACTCATATACAACATCAATCAGTTAAAAGGAAAACAGAGTTTCAGCAAATGTAAAATACCAATTAGAAGTAGTACTCGTGATATAAACAGAAATCATACACACGACACACAACAGAAAGAAGATGGGTGAATATTGTGATGAAGGTGGGCCCTGTCCTTCTCACAATATTCCCCAGAACAAAGAAACTAAGATAAAATACTCAAAACAAAACTTTATTCATCTGTCAATAAACCATATTACAAAAAGATTCAGTCTCATCCCTTCACTACAGTTTCTGTGTTACAGCTTGTTCCCTCTTTCTCTCTGTCTATCCCTCTAATGTAGATGTCTCCTCTTTATAGAGGAGACATCTATTACAAAAGATTTTCATTATACATTCTGGTTCAACCCTTTGTATCAAAAATAGAAAAGTCAGTTCTTGTTAACATAATATTGTTACAGTCATGTGGATTATGATCATTATGACCAATATAGTAATTGGTCGGACTCCTTTGCCGATGCAGATTTGTTACGCAAATCTCAACTGTTCCTCGAAGTTTGCATGCTGTTCTTGATGTTTCAGCTTCACGGTTTGCGCTGTTTCCACTGTTTCAGCAACTGCGAAATGTAGTCCTGCCAGTTGGCAGTTCCAACAATTTTTCAGCAACTTAATCAACTTTCAAGGGTCAATTATAAAGATAGCATGATTACGTGTTGAATAATTAAACATATAGCAATGAGGAGAGTTACTCTATACCTTTTGGAGTGGTTAAGCCAAAACACTAGCAAAGGCTTTCAACTAAGGGTTGAAGAGGGTAATATAATGACAAAACATACGGTCAAAAATAGACAATATGGGAACCCAACAATAATAGGGCAGAGTATGTCTTCATTGAATTGGTTTGATATATTACTTTTTAAAAGATTAATGCATGCAAACCATGTCGCGAATGTTTTCTCCTTGAGATGCATGCCTTATTTATTGATCACAATCAGGGGTTTCGACTTGTGCTTTAGCTCTTTGTCATATAATACGTCTGATTCCCGATTGTGATTACCTTTATCGGATCAGAGGATTTGATGAGAACCTTCTTCGATGTATCCCTTTGTCATTGTTTTATCGCAATGTAGAATTATTTATAACATTTTTCAAAGGAACGCTTTATACTTTATTCAAAAGGCTTTATAAAATGAATTACTTACATTGGGCCTTTTGATAAAGGTTTTTCTTATAATGAGGTTAATACCAATTTTATTTATCAAATCACAAATCTTACTAAGTTTATAAAAAAGGGACCCATTTCTTATTGAAAATTTTGTGTAAAAGTTTTTTAGAAATGGGGGGTTGTTGTACAACACAACAATTTGCGATTCACTGGAGAAACAGTTATCTCTGAGAAAGTAATGAAATATTTTAACTTTCTTAATCTGAAAACCTTAGTGGATAGAGAAAATATAATATAACTAGGTAATCATAAACTCTGAATATAACGAAAACTTTTTTTTCTATCTCTTTCTCATCTCAAAATTACATACATTTTAAGTTTACATAAACCTTTATTGGTTGATGATGATAAAACAAGAGACTTCTTCAACTTAGCTTATATAATGATTCTCTTGTCACAAGTAGAGCCACTACTGCTAGCAAACATCTATAGTCTCGACAGGGTTACCTTTTAACCATTTTAATCATTCATTGTCACATCCATTTCAGAGTATAATTTAAAATAATGAATCCAAAAGATATGTTTCCACAATTTTTGTATTACATATTCTTTTTTTTCTTGTTTCTTTATTTTGTAAGATAAAAAGCCATTGTCTTGGTTTTGTGGCCAGCTATTGAAAATGCCATTCACTGGTTGTAATTTAACTAAACAAGCTGGCTCGTGATGAGACCCCTTGTCTTATAATTATAAGCCATTACCCTGTTTTGGTATGCAGTGTTGGTAATGTCAGTTGAACTAGTCCCCTATGATCATTGTAAGCAGGCTCGTGATGAGACCTCTTATATCATATATCAATATATTTTAGAATTACACTGAAAAATCATAAACTTTGATGGATGGGGTGAATAATTTACTCAAGAGAATATGGATGACAATTTTAAGAGTTGAAGATGCTAAGATTGGATCAGTCTTTGCTTTCTATTGATAACCTTTTTTAGGCTTTAAAACTCAGAATGATTTACAATATTTTTAAGTTTTGAGAATATTTTACAAAAATAAAAAGGGTTTTCAGAGTTTAATTATACCTAATTTCCTAGAACTTTTTTATTTTCCTTCAGGGCTTCCATCTATCAAAAGTAAATATTAACACTATTTTTCTTTTAAGTAACCTTTTAAAACTAGTAAAAACCAATAGACGGATATTTACAACTTTATTTTTCAGGAAAGAAACTAAACTAAATATTCACACAACTATATCTGAAACTTGAATATTTACAGAGTGAGAAAGGGTTACCTCCTCAAGTGAAGAATTTTTTCAAAATAAGCCCATTGACATGAAGAGACTCTCTCTTTCCTGATAGATCTTGCAATATGAATGTTGATGGGCCTATCTTCTCGCTTATTTGAAATGGTTCGAGCCACATTTTCTAAAATTTAGTGTGTTTTCCTTTATCCTCATGGGCTTTGTCCCATTTCAAAACAAGATCACCAACTTGTAAAAGTTTTGAGAAAATGGAAGTTGTATCAAAAGAAGCCTTAATAATTTGTTGATGCTTTGCATGTGTAGTTCGGTCTTGCTCCCTTTCTTCTTATAATTTCAGGATCTGATTATGTCTCAATTGGATAGAAGATGAGGGATTTTCTTCAATAAACTGCATTAAGACTAGTGATGGAAGTACTAAATTTGCTGGTATGACAGCTTCCATTCAATACACTAGATTGAATGGAGAAGTGCCTATTGAGGCCTTTTGTGTTATACAGTCTGCACATAATGCAAATATCAAAGACTTATGCCAATTCTTATGATTCTGATCAATAGTTCTCTTAATGATTTTGATAAGATTTTTATTGGTGGATTCTGCAAAACCATTGCCTTGAGGGTAGTAGTTTGCAGAATATTTCAATTTGAATCCTCTTTTGATAGCAAATTCAAGTATGAAATTACTCGATAAATAAGATGCATTATAAAAAATAAGAGTGTTTGGGACACCAAACCTGGTAATGATGAACTGGTCTATGAAGTAATGATTGCCTCAGAGTTTGTTGTCTTAAAAGGAATTTCTTCTACCCACTTAGTAAAGTAATCAGTAGCTGTAAGGATATACCTGTGCTGTTTTGGATGAATTTGGAATAATTTCTCCAATGATATCCAATCCCCATTGTTCAAAAGGTTGCTCAATGTTGACTGGTTGCAAAGGAAAAGATGACTCTCTTTGTCTTCCACTAGCAGTTTGACATGCTCTGCATTTCCTTACATACTCATGAGTATATTTAAATAAGGTGGGCCAATAATACCTAGCATGAATAATTTTGTGAGCTATTGTATCAGCTCCAAAATGTCCTCCTACTAGACCATCATGTAATTCCTGCAAAACCTTTTGTGCTTTAGGTTTTTCTAAGCATCTTAACAAAATCAAATCATAATTCCATCTAAACAACACATCATCAATGATCATGAAGTTTTTTGCTTTCAATCTTATGGCACGTTTACTTTTATAGGAAAGATTAGAAGGATCATATCCATTTTTCAAATAGAATATCAAATCTGCATATTGGGATTCAAGATTGACGGTACTTATCTCATTGATTTCTTCAGTATTCTGGGTACCTTCATGTTCCTGAATATTAAAAGCTCCTGCTAACAACCTGCAAAAACCTTGGCCTTTGACAATATTTGCTGGTCTAATCTCCAAATCATATTCGGGTAATGCCGTAACCTAGTTTCCCCTTTTTTTCTCCCAATTCCTTTCGAACTAGTAACTATCTTACTGCTGAAAAAAGGGACTATTACTTTTGTATGAGTATTTAAGAGAAAGGGCCTAAAGTGTTTAATGGCCTTGAATACAACAAAGACTTGTTTTTCAACTTCAGAGTAATTAAGCTCAGTACCTTGAATATTTGAACTATAAAATGATATTGTTGCTTCCAAGTTTTGATCATTGATTTGTGTCAATACTGCTGCGTAAGATGAATGAGATGCTAGAGTATATAAAATAAAATGATTTGAAAAATTGGGAGTGTTTAACGTAGGAGAATTTATGATTGATTTCCTGATTGAAATGAAAGCCTCCCTTTCTATAGGTTCCCATTTAAACACTGAATTTTTCTTTATCATGACTTGTAATGGTAAAACAATCTATGAAAAATCTCAAACAAATCTTTTTACAAAATTTATTTGACCTAAAAATGATTGCATTGATTTTTTATTATGTGGAAATGGAATATCAGAAATCTCTTTGATTCTATGAGGATTTATATAAATATCGTCTTTTGAAACAATGAACCTCAAGAGTTTACCTTGGTCAAGAGAAAAAAATGACTTCTTAGGATTGAGTGAAATCACATACCTTTTATAGCGTTCAAAGATTTGTTTCAACCGAAAGGAATTTTTTGATAGGCATAAGTTCCCCACTTAGTTCTGAAAGTAGTTTTGAGTCTATCATCAGGGTGCACCACGATTTGGTTATACCCTGAAAAGCCGTCTAAAAAAAACATTAATTCAGAACTAGCTACTGAATGCAGAGTTTGCTCCATTGTTGGTAGTGGGAAGTTGTCTTTTTGCCTTGTCTTATTAAGATTTCTGAAATCAATGAAAATTCTAATGTCACAATTCTTCTTTCTTACGGGCACCAAGTTGGATACCCACTTTGAATGTCTAATAGGAAAAATTATCTTAGCCTTCAAGAGTTTGTTTAACTCAGCTTTTATCAGACTTTCAAGGTTCGGATGAATTTTCCTTAATTTCTGTTGTATTGGTTTTTCTTCAGATATCATTGGAATTGTATGATGTATGACAAAAGTATCATATGTTTTCAAGTCATCATAATTCCAAGCGAAAACATTTTTATATCTATTCAATAATCTGATAAATGCAAATATTTCTTCTGAAGTAAGTCCTAATCCCAGATTGATATTTTGTGGCTTGTCCTCTGTCCTAAAATTTATTAATTCAAATCTTAAAATACAACTTTGAAGCTTTGAATTAGTAACTTGTTTAAACCTATCTTTGATGTCATAAAGGTCTTCAAGTTTGACCATTGGTTTAGGTATTGAATTTTCTTCAAGTTTTGCCTTCATTTGAAGATCATGCTCACTTTCATCAATAATTTGATCATCATAGGACTTATCAGAAGCTAAGAAATTTAAAATGTCATCGTCATTATTGAATACTCGCCAGTTAGTAACATTGTCGGGAACCGATGGTCTGAAAATTAACTCTACTGAAAATCTAGTAGGACTGTAATCTTCAGATGGAAGGAGCTTAGAAGCAACATTGGCTAGTAAATCCGTTGCTGCGTTCTGAGATCTCGGAATGGGAGAAATATTAAATGCTAGAAAATGAGATACAAGGTCTTGTACCAAGGATTGATAATGTTTAAAGTGACTAGAGAGACAATGTATAGTATTTCTAACTTTCTTTATCACAATTTCAGAGTCGCCAAACACTTTCAAATATTGCTCCTTAAGACCTATTGCTTTGTAAAGTCCTTGAATCAAGGCTTCATATTCAGCAGTATTATTTGTGCACTCAAATTCTAATCTACATGATAGCATAGTCTTTTCTCCTTCAGGACTAACTAAAATACATCCTGCTCTTGCACCTTCATTAGATTTAGACCCATCAAAATATAATGACCAAAATAAAGGTTTATCTACAATTTTATTTACAGTTTCCTCAGCAATTTTAACACACCTTGATGTATCTGTTTGGGAAAAATTTTCAATTTGAGATATGAAATTATTAACTGAGAAAGGTGATGATTGAGCACTAAAATTACCAAAGAATGATTCAGATGAGTAGTTACCAAGGATATTGTTGTTGAATTCTATAGGCTGATTTTCTTGTTCAAACTCTGTAACAATATGAGTCATATGTTTCTCCCGATCAATCTTGATCTGATTTGGCTTCCATTTATAAGGGAAGCCACATGTGAGACCAATCGGTAGAAATGTAACCATGAAGTTTCTCAAACTAGTCTCTGCTTAAAATCAAACCATAAAACTCAGGAATATCAGCAATTAATATGTCAATTCTCTGAACCACTCTTAGATCAGCTGATAACCTAATGGTAACTGAGTTGATTTCTCCCAATACTTGGACCTTAGTTCTGTCTAACTGGACAATATCCACTACAGACTTTTGGGGTTCATATTTAGTTTAGACAAACCGAAGCTGGTATTATATTCGATGAAGCCCCCGAGTCTATCAAGCAATTGCGTAGATTTATATTATAAATCTCATAGGTCAAGAGAAAAGGAGGAGTATGGGAATTTGATCTATCTCTGATTAGAACAGCATTAGTAGCTTCTACTCTACTAGTTGGTGGCTTACCTGTCTCATTAGCAGCTTTGGACAATACGACCTTTGGAAGAGGAGAAGAAGGTACTGCGTCTATTTCTTTGAGCAGCAATTTTTGTTGATATTTGAGTTTACTAAGCTCAAACATAGTGATATTTTCTTTCATTTTCTTCATGTCTTCAATGATTTTGTAATCCATAGAGTCTGCAACTACTAATGTTTTAGATGTCGAAGGTCGCTTAGAAGCTGATGGCTGATTTTGAGTAGTCATTGTTGTAGATTTCTTTGTGGGAACCCTTTCTTTGGTGGTAGTACCCATATTCTTTTTCTTTTGAGTCGCTTGAATAGGTTCAAGGGTTCCTTTACTCTTGGTACTTACTGGAAAATCTTCCTATTCATTTTTAGTATCAGAATTGGGAAAAATGAAGTCCCACATCCCATGACATTATACATCTTCCTCTTCTTCAGTTTCTTTAGATGATAAGACTGTATCTTCTTCTTCATCATTCTCGGGATCTGACTCTGCATTGGATATAGCATTAGGGGGTTTTAATTCTGGTTTCTTAGAGTTTCTAAATGGCTTCATAGTTGAGGTCTTAGCTACTTGTTTCTTAATTTCTATCATTTCATTTGACATAGTTTTTAGAACCTTTTGGAGACCTTCCATATCGTATGGGTCTTTAGCCATTTTCTCCTTTGAATCATCTTCGAAAGTGACTTTTTTAGATTTTCTATCTTCAAGAGCAGCTTTCTTTTCTAAGGCGATGATATGTTTTTCCACAGCAATTGCCTCTTTCATATTCTCTGCGAAAGTAGGCTTTGCAACTCTATCCACAAAGATAGCTATGTTTGAAGGTAAGGCTGATATGTACCATTCACTTCTAACCTGTTCACTAGGTTTTGAGGCAGTAGAAATCTTATTTAAGAGTTTATTAAATCATGAATTAAACTCTTTTATAGGCTCTCTAGATTCCGTTTTAAGATTTAAGAGATCATTGATTAACGTTGCTACAGATCTGTCATCACCATATTTAGTTAAGAACTGCTCTTAGAAAATATTCCAACTAGTAATGGATTCTGATGGTAACGAAAAGTACCAAGACCCGGCTGATCCTTGTAGGGTATACAGGAAAATCCTGACAACCACATCTCATTCAGTAACTCCTTTTAAATTGACTGACAAAATAAAATTGTTTATGTGTTCATCTTCCTGAACGCTTGCATCTAGATTGAATTTTTGAAACTATTTCTCGGAATGAGCTGGCAATGGGTTCTAAGGTGTAGGCATTGTGACTGTACCAGGATTGTTCCATGGGTTTTGTTCCATTGTTGAGCTACTAATGGATGATAGGGAAAATGATGTTCCAGATGGTTGGGATGGAGCAGATGTTGAAGTTCCAGTACCCTGCTGAATGACAATCTGGAGAGGGGGAGTGGATGGTTGACTTTGCAATGGAGAAGATGAAATGGATGATGATGATGAGAAAGTTTCACTATCAGATCCTTTAGTTGTATTCCTTGCTATTTTTATTTTAGGCAAAGGTAATTCAGTAGGTTCAATACCAAGATTTTCACTCTGAAGTCTGGTGAGGGGATGAGAAAGAATGAATTGCAAAGTCACACTACCTTGAGATAACTCAGATTTATGTGGTGATATTGAGAATCCTTGAAGTTTATGAATCAGAGACTATACTTTAGGAGATTCTAGAGTTTATTTATCTGAATTTTTTGGGGTTGAGCAGTGGTTGTTGTTTCCTCAACTTCTTGCTTAGAAAATGGAGATTTAGCATGTGAGGGAGAAGTTGGAGGTGAGGTGGAGGGAGATTTACTCTTAGAATGGATTATAGATTTGTTTTTTCTCACCAGTCACAGTTCATGCCCTCCTTCTAGCACCAAAAATGTTGATTCCTCGAAAATCGCTACATCAACATTAACGAAAACCACCTGGTCTGGACCTTAAAGCAACTCCTTTTCCATTTGGTGTGGTGGCTTCGACTAGATATAATGGGACTAGTTTCCCAATGATTTATAAGTGGGATGGATAAGTGATCGAGTTTTTAATATCTAATGGGAATGATGGATGATCTATTCTAAAATGCAACAATATAAAAGTAACTAATCTATCCCGGGAAGTCTTTCTTCTAGTGCAATTTTTGATGGTTCTTATTAACAAGTAGGCATATAGATGACTCTACTCATAAATAAAACTATTCATTAATATGATAATTACTTTGTTCAAGTAGTTGAACAAAGTAATAATTAAAACTTTATCACACTAATCTTTATATATTAATGATACACATATATATGAAATATAACAACTCTTAAACATTCAATAGTAATAAGTCAAAGAATTTTTGTAAGAGCATATACATATATGAATAATAGCAAAATTAAATAAATGTTGATTCACATAAAAGCATGAAACGAAAACATAGATAGTAGTATTGTATGCATTTGAGTCTCCTTCGATATGTATTGCATTCAGATCTTGCCTTTTAACTTGGAAATACTTTCACAAGACGCAATAATGAATATCACATAAAAGCATTCTTTATCAAAACTCAAAATTCAGGTCCAATTTTTATAAAAATAAATATATCAGAAGCATAGTAGTGTAACTTCCGATCCAAGTCTTAATACAAAAATTTGAGGACCCTTTCTAAAAACATGAAGGGGTCTATAAATATTACTTAAACTAACAAACTATGAAATAAATATGCTATGCGCTGGTATAACCAAATCATAAAAATGTGAAAATCTTCTTGAAATAGGCATGTTGCGGTCGGTCAAAAATGGTTCACTATATTGGCTGATCATCTTGTGATTGGAGCTGACAAATGGTGAGCATCGACTAAAGTTCTGGTGGATGACTCATGTGTGAGTGTAACTGAGCAGTGTATGTGGCATCATTAAGTTCGGGAATCATATGGCCAATTACATCGGTGAGGCATTTCATCGCTGCCCACTGACTATATGGTTTGACAAGGAAAAGCCAAAAGGTTTCCCATGTTAAACTTTGAATGCCTGCTATCAATCTTTCCCTCTACTCCAGCTCCTGTTTCCATGTTTGTTCTAATGTTTTTACTGGTGGAAGTTTCCCTAGAGAACACACTGTTATTAAATTTGACAAATAAAGGCTATTATTAATTAACTCAACCATGTTGCTTGTTACCGATCTGCATCTTGATGTTTCTCTTTCTGCCTTCATCAGCTGAGATTGCCATTCAGTAAATAGAATTTCTTTATGCGATACCAGAATTTCTGGTAGATAAGCAGCTTTTCCCTCTTTTGATTCTTACCAGCAGAGAAAATTTGTTAATCTTTCATCTGCCTTTTCTAACTCCAGTCTCGCATCCACTGATTTGTTAACCATGGATGATGAAATTTCACATAGAGGAAGAACAAGTGAGATATTGTGACATAATAGGCTCAACTACCTAGACAATGTCCTGGTAATTTGTAGAGCCTCCAATCTGAATTCTCCCACTTGGGGATATTCCTTGAATCTTTCTATCTGAACTATTATTTGAGCAATTTGTTCATCCTTTGATTTATTCAGCTGTTCATTTAATAACTGCAACTTACTCAATGCTTGGGATAACTCCTGTTGCTTATGAATTGCTTGCTCATCAATCCTGTATTTTTCTTTGAGAAATTTCTCATTCAACTGATCATTTAGCTGCTTTTGGACTGCTAATTATTGTTCCAGCTATTCTATCTTCTGTTGTTTCTCCTTTGCCTATGATTCTAGCAAATTGATTGCTTGGTCTTTTCCTTTTAGCAAATTACTGACCTTCGATGCTTTATCCATTGTGGCTGCTATGTATGCTCCAACATACTGAGAATTTTTGGTAAGGTCTTAAGAAGGATTAACTTCCTCTCTCCATACCACATTCGTTATCTCCATTTGTGAAGTCAAAAGAGGAGATTGATCAATTTTCCTCTTTTTCCTTTGTCTTTTGATTACGGCCCTATGCTTAGGGCTATAGAAGACATCTAATGGTGGTATCTCTTCTATGTTTAAAACAATTTCATCGGAGGGATTTTCAAGGATTATTTCAACATCCTTATGAATTATGGGTGGGCCATTTGTTCCTTCAGTCGGAACTGTGTTGATGACTAATTTTTGACGAGTGGTCATCTCAGGTGTACTCAATCCTTGAATGTACTCAGTATTACTAATGATGGAATCAAATTGCTGCCATTCCTTGTTTAGTTTAAGATCAACTAAAATTCTTGAATCAAGGGGTCCGCTACTTGTTTCTTGTCTCTGCTCCTGCTTTGGCAACTTTTCCTTTTCAGGAACTTGCCCCGCTACATGAGTATTATCGGCAGCTTTCTATTCACTTTGACTCTATGGCTGAACTGTTGGGGTTGTAGCTAATAGATCCAAAGGCATAGTTTGCAAACTCTCAACTCGGAGTCTATATAATTTTTCTAACCCCTCTTCTCCATATTTGATATGAGCCAATCCTTTAACCCGATGAAATACTTAAGTTGAAGCAAAAAAATCATCAAAGTCATCAGCTTCATGATCAAATCTGGTAAGTTTAGCTTGAGAGGTAACGTTATAAGCAACCTTCCTCCTGTAAAATTGCTTGCTCGGAATGGTGGTGAGATTTAACATCTGAATCTTCTCTACCTCTTTCTCTGCATGTTTATAATCATGTAAGGTAAAAATGCCTCACGGTAGAGGGAATGTAGGCCACATATGTTTCTTGGAATCTCTTAGGGTTTTGATGTTCCTTCAACTGTTATCTGATATGCCAACTCTTGGGCTAACAGTTTGTCAGGAACATATAGAGGAAGAACATGGGGTTTGGTAAGACTGCCAAAAAGCCTTACATAAGTTAATTTCTCCTCTCAGAAATAGCTACCCACTGTTTTTAGGTCAATTGCTGCTTCCTGAGATATCCTAAGGGCAAGCTTATTGAAGATAGAATAATATACAGTTAGGACAAAACCATTGCAAATTTTGTACAAGTTATTCTTATAGTGGGCCTTCCACAATTGTTTGTGATAGATATGAATAAGATTAGGATCTTGTGAAGTCCACTTCCATCCGAGTACGGGGTATTCAGAATTAAAACGAATAATATGAAGAATATATGCACTGTAGTAAAAATGAGGAATGATCCGAGAAGTTGTATATGCTTTCCTTCTGTATTCTAGTATCTCAGTGGCTATTCTATCAGATAGAATATTTGCACAATCCATAACATAACAATTAATCACAGCTTCCATTAACGAGACCATATCTACAATAAATTTAGCAGAATCATGTTGTCCCCACAATCTACACATCATAGCGCCAGCGTAGCAATAAGGAGAAGATAATGAGTTAATATAATACTTACTTGATGACTCGTGCTTATGTTTCTCTGGGAAATGCCTCCAGTGTCTAATCAAGTCTGACTCCAAGTCATTTTCTTTTGCAAATGCTTCCAGGAATGCCTTGTTGTAGCGCTTCTTGGGAGGAGGTAGATGGTACATTTTCCTAAGATCTTCAGGATTAAATGACCCAAATATTTTTCCATCAGCCGTGGAAAATGTACTATATGAAGTTGGGATTTTCTCGACGACCCATCTAACCACATCAGTGTATGGAAAAATTTTAGCCCGCGTTGCTATCCTGTGAAGTTATGAACAGGTCAGTTCTTTGAGAGTTCCTTTTGACTTACTGGTGGAATCGGTTGTGGCTTCCTCTTCCAATTCTTCAAGCTCCTCTGCTTCTATCAAATTGTAGTTGCTTTCCTAGGCCGTATTTCCTAGATCGAGACATGTTGTATTTGAGATTAGTCTCTTCTTGCTTGGTTTTGGTTCTTTAGCTACAGGAGTTGCCTTGGCCTTCTTAGATTTCTTCCCCATCTTCTCCAGGTTCATGAGTTTAAAGAAACCCTGCACAGACAATTACAAACCATAACATAGGGATATTGCCGCTGAAAGCCAATATGAAAATGAATAGAATTAAGGAAGTTAACATATGATAAGTTGGATGTAATCAAGAACCACCACAAGTAAAATCTTTGAAGGATTTACTCTTAACTGTGAAATTAATAGCTGTTCAAGCTGCCAATCATGATGAATAAATACCATAAATACCTGTCTCATCGATCATATATTGAATGATTATCTCAAGCGTGTATTTGGATTTTATCAATCGGCGATAAATTGTAAATCACAATCGGGAGTTTCAAAAGGGCGAGGCTTAATCACTTGAGACGAATATCTCTGATTGCGATAAGGTGATATTATAATAGGTCGGAGTATGTCTTCATTGAATTGGTTTGATTTATTACTTTTTAAAATACTTATGCATGCAAACCATGTCGCGAATGTTTTCTCCTTGAGATGCGCGCCTTATTTATTGATCGCAATCGGGGGTTTCGAGTTGTGCTTTAGGTCTTTGTCATATGATATCTCCGATTGTCGATTGCGATTACCTTTATCAGATTGGAGGATTTTTTGAGAACCTTCTTTGATGTATCCCTTTGTCATTGCGATACGCGATCTCCAATCGCTTTATCGCAATGTAGAATTATTTATAACATTTTTCAAAGGAACACTTTATACTTTATTCAAAAGGCTTTATAAAATGAATTACTTACATTGGGCCTTTTGGTAAAGGTTTTTCTTATAATGAGGTTAATACCAGTTTTATTTATCAAATCAAAAATCTTACTAATTTTATAAAAAAGGGACCCATTTCTTATTGAAAATTTTGTGTAAAGTTTTTTAGAAATGGGGGGTTGTTGTACAGCACAACAGGGGGTTGAGATTTAATTAATCTTTGTGCTCATTGCTCCCCTGCAGCACACCTCAACATACTTATCAAGCCATTGCTTGATCGCGCCTCTTGAACCTACATGACCTTTAGATAATGGATCGGTTATTATGAAACTCAAAAGAATTAACACTTTGGTTCATAAACCTATCACGTCTGTTTTTCAACGTCCTTTTGACTCCCATATGGACCCGATAGGAAATAAAAACTGTCAGTTAATAATTTATTGGGTCCGATTTTAGAGATAGAACCCAATTACTTGCAGACTCGATATCCGTCGGTGTCATATGGACCCAGTAGGAAATAAAAACTGCCATTTAATGCTTTATCGGGTCTAATTTAAAAGATAGAACCTAATTACTTTCTGACTCGATATTTCGACCCGATATTTGGCCCGAACTTCAGCGAATTAAACTGTATTTGATACACCATCACGTCCAATCTCCAAAATAAGCCACATTCTCATTAACTACGTGATTGCCGTCAGATCTGTGGCATGTTGATCAGACGGCCCAGATATTCTTGTAGGTTTATCACTTTCAAAAGCCATTAATAGTATAAAATCAACCATTTCTTTCATATTTTTGTTTTTCCTTTCATTTTGTGATAAAACTGAAATTAGAACTTAAATAAAAGTGGATGCTACAACACTCTCCACTCCTCAAAATGAGGAGTCTTTGACCCAAAAATTGGACCAAGTTGGGCTTCTACAAACAACTCTCTCTCGCAAGGGAATGGAACATCCAAAACATCTTCGTTTCATTTTTGAAAGATGTCGTTATTATAAAATCCGGTTGAACTCTAAAAAGTGCATTTTTATGGTTACATCTACCTGGGTTTTTTGATTCATGATTTCTAATGAAGGGATTCGTTTTGATCCTTTCAAGGTTGAGGAAATAATTTAGTTTCCTCCCCCATCAAACATTTGTCAACTTCAAAGTCTCCAAGGAAAAGCCAATTTTTTATGGATATGTATCGTAAACTACACTGAGATCACAAAAGGATTTATGTGTTTACTTAAGAAAGGAGTTCCATTTGTTTCGGACAATTTTTCTCAATGCTCATTTGATGCTTTGAAAAAGGCATTGACATCTGCTCCTCTTTTGAGTCCACCTGATTATAAGAAAGATTTCCTTTTATACCTCACAACAACAGAATCAACTATTGGTATGGTTTTGGTTTAGTAAGATAATTCCCTTAGGAAGCATGTGATTTATTATCTAAGTCATGGCTTAGTTGGTCTTGAACTTCATTAATCTCATATTGAGAAATTAGCTTTAGCAATAGTTCATGTTGTTCAGGGACTCTGTCCTTACATTTTGCTCAGAAAAACCTTTGTATTGGCTGATGTCAATCCATTTTTATTTGTTCTTAGTAGGCGAGTGATTTGGGGAAAATAAAATAAATGGATTTTCATTTTGCAAGACTTTGATCTTGAGTTTATGTCAGCTAAGTCAAATAAATCTTTGGTATTCACAGAATTAATTTCGGAATCATCTTGTGAAGGAGATATTACTTATGAAGAATCATTTCCAAATGAACATATTTTTCTTATCTCTTGACAAGATCTTTTGTATGGAGACATCATTGTATATCCATAGACTTCAAAGTTTACTCAATATTTTTCTAAGGATGGACATAAAAAATTACGTCACTTGGCTAAGAATTATCTGATCATTGGTGATAATTTATACCGTCGCATGATTGATTCAATCCTTAGACTTTGTTTAACCTTAGAAGAAGTTGAGTCATTTTTGAATGACTACCTGTTGACATGGTGAATTTTCACTATACCAACAAGGGGAACTAACCTGATCACAGACCCCAATTAGATTTTTCTTTGTTTGGAGTGGCTAGTTCCAACGGGTTTTAAAGGACCCCATGAACTGTTATAGGTGTCGATAGATTGCTTCCTGGAGGAAAACCTCAATTAAATCAACAAAATAAACAACTAACCTATATGCATCAAATCCTATCTACACTACTATTAACTACTCTAATCTAGTCCTAACTACCCTAATCTATCTTGCAGGAGCATAAAAAAAGAGGTTAAAAATCACATATATATTCCGAGTCCAAATGAATCAATAACTGGTTCAATAAGAACAAGGCTGTATTAAATCCTAATTCCAATCCCATTACTTATACAAGAATATACATTCCTTTCCTTATAAATAACACTTGCAACTGATGTTTAACAAAGTCTCGAATCAAAAACCTTTCATGAATTAACAATGCTATTGAATTATATTCAAATAACCAGGAATAACCATGAACTGCTAGTTATCAATATGCACAAAGAAAATCACATTTATCTTTGTGCTAGCAACAACACACTGATTCTACACATATGAAAGAAAATGAAAATAAATCTAAAGCACAAGCTCCTTTTTAAACCAAACAGATTTCTTTATTCACAATAGATCAAAGCTATTCTCTCCAAACAAAAAAGCCCCCCTCTCCTATCCGAAGGTAATACTTATATCAACTGGAAATGACTCTCGGTCTTCCCTTAACCTTTCACCTTTCCCCTATTCTCTTCAATATACAGATCAGAATACACAGATGTAGAACAAATGGTGTCACTACTGACACGTAGAAAGCATGTCCTGTCACTGGAGCGCTTCATTTCCTAGGGAAATGAATAGAAGTTGATTAGAAGAGGATGATTGTGTGTAATCTCTTCATGATGAAACCTGGGGCAATTTCAATTTCGAATACATAGGCAACGCGTGGAACTTGAACGAAACGCCTAAGGCTGCCTCTTTAAATGACATATCCACATATATGGACTCTCCGGATCTGCTCATGCGTTTTTGTTTTCTACTCCTCGCCTGACTTCTCTCGGTCCTCGCCTACAGAGATAAGCAACATTAGTCGTACTTATGCAATTATGATAAAATGCTTAAAAAACACAAATATTTCCTTCATGAGGGATTTATAACATCAAAAGGAATAAGTGTGAAAGAATCGCTCCCTGGCTTTTAACCCATGCATTGATTAAGTCCCGCAAGCGAAAACTCGATTTATACTGAAAATCATTGCATAACATTGAATCAGATCCAAAATCCAGACTTGAAATATTCTAGGTGACACATTGCTTCAGCGGAGAGCAGCAAAATTGGTGTTTAAGAGTAAATCCATCGAAGAGAAAAATATCAATGACGTAGGGAGGAAGTGGTTTCTCATACCACAAGTGGTATTTTGAAAGGGGTATAAGTGGTAACTGGTATTACGAGGAAGGCCTACGATTCCACTCTTCAAGTGACACATAGCAACTAGGAGGAAAGAGGTTACCACTTTTTGGGTGGGTATTCCTCGCGTTAGGCCCCTATACTACTAGTGTAACCCCTTATTGTTATTAGTACAACCCCCTTATTATATTGTTGTACCCATGTAGTCCCCATACTGTTACTATTGTGCCCCATAGAAGCCCACTATTGTTATTATTGTGCCCTTATATTATTATTGTTATGTCGGCTCTGATTATATTATGACCCCTTAGACTCCTATATATAGAAAGGAGGTCTTGTCATTTTTATCATAAAAGAATCATTCATTTGTGTAATTTAAAGGAGGTTTCCCACTCGAAGAGGCTGAATTCTAAGGCGTTGATCTATCTTTTCTATCTTTTTGTGAGTTGGTTCCATAACATTTGGTATCAGAGTTGTGGATTCTAAGGTTTCGCTGCGCCAACCAGGTCATCGTGGCATTTTCGCTATAATGTTTTTTCTACGCCATTTTAGATGCTAAAAAAAAAACATTTGAGAAGAAATCATCCTGAACCTCGAGTCCAAATTTTAGAGATTGTATCACTAAATTTTCGGAGATATGATCTGAGGAAGTTAGGGTTTTTGCAAGCTCTAGAATTTAAGCTAAAATAGGTCATCGTGGGATTTTCACTATAACTATTTCGCTACAAAGTTTTAGAAGCTAAAAGAAAAACCCATTTGAGAAGAAATCATTCTGAACCTTCACTCTAAATTTTAGATCCCGTCTCACTATATTTTTAGAGATATAGTCTAAGGAAGTGAGGGTTTTTGCAGACCCCCAAATTACATTCCAAACAGGACACTTTGGGAAAATCATCATAATTGTTTCTCTGAGCATCATATTGAAATTTCGTAAGAAGTTACAGAAAGAGGACAGACTATAGTTACTTGTACATATTTTTCAGATCCAAAGGTCAAAACAGGGACACGTGGCACTTCATACAAGTTTTCCCTTCTGAAAAGGTATATAATCAGGTCATCTTGGGAGATTGTGCATAACTCTTTCTTATAGAATAGAATTTTGATCAAACTAGTGGCATTGGTAAGAGGACTCAGAGGGCTACTACAGGTCTCAATTTCAGGTTTGGAAGAGCTAAAATTACAGAGTTATAGTCGTTTCAAGATCGAGCTCCTAAAATCAAGAAAAGACGATATGAGGAAGTTTAATGGCAAGGATCCGGTAAATTGGGTACTACAGATGGAGCAATATTTCAATCTACATGAGGTTCAACTATTACAAAAGGTACGTATTACATCTTCATATTTAGAACCAGATCAATTTTTATGGTATAAACAGCCTGGTTCTCGTAAACCACTTGTTAGGTGGTCAATTTTCACGGAGGAAATGATAGCACATTATGAGGATACAAAGAGAAACTCCTTCTTTAGCCAATTGATAAATCTCAAACAAAAGGGTTCAATGGAAGAGAACATTAAGGACATTCAAAATTGAATAGAAGAGTAAATTATATTTTAGATAAGCAAAGGATTGATGTCTTCATAGGGACTTTAAAGGATAACGTTCAACATGAGGTTCGTTTTTGGGAACCTGATTCATTAGAGGAGGCATTCGAGTTGGCAAGAAAAATTGAAAGCGAAATTATGGCGACAAGGAAGTCTACCCCTCATAACTATAAATATGGAAGTGTTTTTTCTCCTAGCCTTCCACAACCTACAAGGGTTACACCAAAACAATTGGAAGAAAAAAGAAAAAAGGGGCTCTGTTACAATTGTGATAACAAATACATTAAAGGTCATAAGTGTGCTAAGAAGAAATTATTTTACATTGATTGTGGAGAGGAGGAAGAAAAGGATCAAGAAACCTCAAAAGAAGAGTATATACACCAGGAACCAACCCCAAAGAAAGAAGAAATGAATCTGACCATATCTTGTAAAGCATTCAAAAGAATTACTACTCCTCAAACTATTAAGATAGAAGGTCATATCAAGAAGAAAAAGGTTCAAGAAGTGAAAGATCACATCGAGAAAGAAGAAATGAGTCCAACCATATCTTCTAATGCATTGGCTGGAATTACCACTCCTCAAACTATCAAGATAGAAGGACATATCAAGAAGAAAAATGGTCAAAAAGTGAAAAATCACATCGAGCATCAAGAAATGAATCTGACCATATCTTGTAAAGCCTTGGAAGAAATTACCACTCCTAAAACTCTAAAGATAGAAGGACATATCAAGAAGAAAAAGGTTCAAGCAGTGAAAGATCACATCAAGCATCAACAACAAGTTCTCCAACTTTTAAAGGATAACGCCACTTTGGTGCAGAATCGAATGAAACAACAGGTAGATCAACATCGCAGTGGAAAATGTTTTGTTGTAGGTGATTGGGTAATTTTAGAACTACATCTCAAGCAAGCTATTTATGAGAAGGAAATGTTGGCTATACTACATGCACTTAAGAAATGACGACCTTACCCAATGGGAAGACACTTCAAGGTAAAAATGGATCATGATAGTCACTTTTTAGAACAAATATTATCTTTAGAAGAACAGAAAAAATGGGTCACAAATATGTTGTATTATGACTTTGACATCATATATAGAAAAGGGAAGAAAATTTTTGTTGCAGATGCACTCTCAAGAAAGGATGTGGATGTGGAAGCATTGTTTTGTGCTATTTCTATTATCCAACCAGATTGGATAAACGAAGCAAGGGATGAATGGAAGAAGGACAAAGAAGTGTGGCCACTCATTCAAAAGTTGCAGAAGATCCCAATTCAAACAATATTGCCAGAACTTGAAGAGGAAGGAAAAATCATATTGGAACCTGGATCAGTCATAGAATCAAGAACCCGAAAGCTACGAAATTGACCAATTTCAGAGTATCTCATCAAGTGGAAGAACTTACTCGCTGAAGATTCCACATGGGAGGACAAGAATTTTCTATAGAAGCATTAAGAACTACTCATGCGTTGAGGAGAACACTTTTTGAAGGAGAGGGGCATGTTAGGCCCCTATAATACTAGTGTAACCCCTTATTGCTAGTAGTACAACCCCCTTATTATATTGTTGTACCCATGTAGTCCCCTATATTGTTACTATTGTGCCCCATAGAAGCCCACTATTGTTATTACTATGCCCTTACATTATTCTTGTTATGTTGGCTCTTATTATATTATGACCCCTTAGACTCCTATATAGAAAGGAGGTCTTGTCATTTGTATCATCCAAGAATTGTTCATTTGTGTAATGTAAAGGAGGTTGACCCCTCAAAGAGGCTGAATTCTAAGGCGTTCAACTATCTTTTCTATCTTTTTGTGAGCTAGTTTCATAACACCTTGAGCTACTTTTTCACCTGAAATTTGCATGGACCGTTGGATCCACGAAGGGTAGATCAATGGTGGAGGGACTTGACACAGGAAAACATGGAAAGCACGGTAGCCGGGCCGCATAGCTGGACATCAAATCTTATATACATGAGCCTATAATTATCAGCAGGTCCGTCGTATTGCAAATCAATTTATGTATAAACAATGAACTTTGTCGATTGCGATAAGAGTTTGGGGAGGCCGACCCAAAATGCATATGAACTGCATTCAATAATCCCTTTGGATCCGCAACATAAGATTTCCCTTTTGAAAACCCAAGCCACAACGTATTATTGCAATACAAGGGAATACACAGGAAAACGAGCGGCTGACCATAGGGCTGGACTTGAAACATTATGCACCCGAATTGATAATCATCGTCGGGTATGGGTGGTAGCAGTGTGTCTTATATAAAGGCCCAAGACCCTACTGATTGCGATATGTGATGGGGCTCTGGACCCGATGTATATATATATATGTGTGTGTGTGTGTGTGTGTTAATACCACCGGTGGGTCCGTAATGTTAAACTTCCCTTTGAAAAGCCCCGACTTCAATACTTTTTGAAAAACACAGGAATATACGGGAAAACCTGCATCTGACCATAAGGCCGGACTTGAAATAATATGCATCCTGGTCTATAATCATCATCGGGTTCGAGTGGTAGCGGTGTGTCTTATATAAAGGCCTCAGACCTTACCGATTACAATATGCGATGGGGCTCCGGATCTGAAGTATATACATTTGGGTTAATAATGCCATCAGGTCTGGAAGACAACGGTGTGTAGTGTTGATTGCGATAGGCGAAAAGGGTGATTTATGCATGTTTGTGAAGCATTTCCATTACAAAGGGTCCTAATGAAAATATGGTATTATAGAAGGTTTTTGAGGGTTGGAAAGGCCCCGATGGATGGTACGAATGAGTAGCTAGAAAGGGTTAGAGATGAACCATGCGGTAGATATCTGAATAGAGGGGCTTAACCATTAGGTATTGAAGATTTGACTTGGCAATGAGCCGAAGTATCTAGGATAAAATATATCAGTTGGAGAGGTGAAATATCAACTTTTTAGGGGACCCATTCAAAAATTGCTATCAAGGTAGGTTTTAATAGGGTGGTGGTTGTGGCAACAACAAATGGTGAACCGTTGGGCGAACCAGTTATCTCTGTTTTCAAATAAAACTTGGATCAATAGAACATCATGGTCTTAAGATAAACTTGAAATGCAAACTGTATAGGTGGAGAGGCATGGGTTCCACTTCAACATTAGTTGCTTCAGGTGGGATAAAGACAAATAGCTACTACTTACTGATAGGGTTTTGACAGGCACTCTCCAATGGTAATATTATGGAATTTATTGACCTTCCTTTACCTATTTCCTACTTTCAAAAATCCTTCCTGGGCCATCACTAGTCTATCAATACCTATTTAGGTGTGCACCTCAGCTCTTTATTGCTCATCAAACTTGATGTAGATATGTTTATCTACACTTTATATGAGAATTTCAGTGCCATGTTTTCATATGATTGAATGGGGCGTAGCCATGGATCATGCCATATTTTTAAACCGCTTAAGCAAGGTTGGACTTGCTGTGTCAACTGGTACTCTGATCCCAACAACAGTCCTTACTCTAACCGACTTCCCAAACAACCTGTCCTTCTAGATTGGCATAAGGACTTGACATTTGATTTTCTTTTAAATAAGTCCTTCTAGTTTCAGGCACAAGGACTAGAGAACAATTGGATTTTCCACATGGTATATGATAGTGATTTTAGCCCATGAAAGGAGATTTACTTGTAGATAACAGGTATTGGACAATTTAGTGTGGTGGATGGGACCAATGGAGAATGAATACAAACCTTACAGGTGAGTGTAGGCTAAGTCTGAGTGGGATTTATTCAAAATGCAGCGTTCCTCCATGCCAGTCCAACTGTAGTTACACATTTTTCATTTATAAAGAAGCCCCTACATGCTCCAGGTATCCACGTTATCAACAGATCTCCCCTGGTTCCCAATAGATGCTAATGAGTGGCTTCGGTTTGAATTCCACCTCTGATTTTCCAGTTCTCATGGGCTCATTGAAATTTTGTTTGATTTGCAAGGTAATGATGGGTTTAGGATCAACAGATTCATTAGCAGGTTAATGGAGGCGAAAGCTGAAGGTGGTGAATGAGGGAAATTTGAAAGGTAAAAATGAGACTGGAGAACCGAAATCAGTTGGTTGAAGAGGACTGCAATTCAAAATAGAAGGAAACTAAACTTTGTAGAAAAGCGAGAAAGGAAAAGACGAAAATGTAACTAAACTAACAGCAAAAATAAAATGAATTCTAACCTATTCAGGAGGTAACCACCATGTGGTGGCTACTAGAAGTATCTCTTCAGATGCTGGCCATTAACAGGGAGTTTTTCAGTTTCTCCCCGCAAAGTTTTCAACCTGTAAGTTCCTTGACCAACATTTTCCACAACTTGGAATGGGCCCAGCCATAAGTGTTGGAATTTCGTGTGCTTACCTTTTGGCTCATTCAACTTGTCCCATTTCAGGACTAGCTCTCCTATCTGGTAATCTTTATCTCTTGCTAGATGAAGATCAAACCACCTCTTCACAATCATTTGGTGATTTCTGAATTTATTTCTGGCTTTATCTCTCAATTCCTCCAACCTCACTAGTTGGTTGATCCTTTCTTGAAGCAAGGATGAAGGGGTTCCTCTTGAAGCTTGGGAGAGTTGTAAAGAGGGAAGGGTAACGTTTGGAGGCAAGATGGCTTCCTGTCCATAGATGAGGAAGTATGGGGAGTTTCCTAAGGCCACTTTTGGGGTGACCCTATCGGCCCAAAGGGAATTTGTTAGAGAATTGTGCCAGTTCCTTTGGTTGTCAGCGACAAATTTATAGATTATGTGTATGAGGTTCTTGTTTGAGGACTCTGCAACTCCATTCCCCTAGGGGTAATAGTTCGATGCATACCCTATGTGAATTGATTTATCAATAGCAAATTTAGTCAATTTCAGTGATGAAAAGTAAGAAGCATTATTTAATATGAGAGCGTCAGGAATGCCATACCTATTGATAATGAATTTCTCAATAAATGACATTACCTAATCTTTGTTCACCTTCCAAAGCAGGATGGCTTCGGTCCATCTGGTGAAGTAGTCGGTTGTTGTGAGTATATACTTATGCTATTGTGAAGAGTTTGGAGTGATCTTGCCTATGACATCCAGGCCGCATTACTGGAATGGGTGATAAATCATAATGGGCTTGAGGGGAACAACTGGCTTTCTTTCTCATCCTGTGGCAGTTTGACATACCTTGCATTTCCGAGCGTAGGCATGTGAGTCTCTAAACACTTTGGGCCAATAATATCTGGCTCTTAGTATTTTGTGAGTAGTGGTCTCTCTGCCATAGTGACCACCTGCTGGGCCTTCATGCATTTCTTTCAAGACATGGTAGGCATCATCCTTTTCCAAACACATAAGCTAGATTCCGTCATAATTTTTTCTGTATAATGTGTTATTGGCCAAATGATACTGATTAGATTTCATTCTGAGCACTCTCCATTGTGATGCATCCATGCATTCAGGAGATGACCCCCGTGTAAGATAAAAGCAGATTTCGTAATACCACGACTCAGGATCCAAAAGGGCTTCCGACGTTTCATGCTCACACATCAGTGCTTAATTAATCCATAGGGGCTCCTCCCTGAATTCCAGTTGTGCATTTTGTAAGTTCTATGCTTCTGGTTCTTCGAACACCCCTACTTTCTTCGCCAAGGCTTCTGCCACAATCTCTCATAGTCCCTACCCTCGAGCTATCTTCGACGACTTAATCTTGAGCTCACATTCTTATAGTGCGGTTATCTAATTTCCTCTCCGTTCACTCATTTCTTTCTGCACGAAGAGGGATCTTATAGCAGGATGGGGAACAATCACTTTAGTCCTGGCCTTTAGTAAATAAGGGCGGAAATGTTTTATGACCTTAAAAACCTCAAAGCGTTGTTTCTCCACATCTGGGTAGTTCAATTCTTCTCCCTGGAGATTAGAGCTCATATAGGAAATGGGGACTTTATTTCCCTCGTCATTTTTTTGGTTGAGGATTGCAGCATATGAAAGATCAGAAGAAAAAGTGTACAAGAATAATTCCTTGCCGAAATCAAAACTAACCAACATAGGGGCTTCTGCGATGGCCTCTTTAATTCACTAAAATGCTTTCTTGGCTTCATTGCTCGACTTATATACCATGTGTTTCTTCATCATTAGCTACATGGGGCACCGTGAAACCTGAGACAAATTTTCTAACGAAATTGATCTTCCCAAAGAAAGATTGCATTTCCCTTTTATTGGTAGGGGGTTGTATTCTCATGATGGTCTCTCTTCTTTTAGGATCAATAACAATCCCTTCTTTGGAGAGGATGTGCCTAGTAGTTTCCCTTCTATGACTGCGAAGATGCTCTTCCTAGGATTCAATGATATTCCATACCTTTGGCATCTTTCAAAAATTTGTTTCAGGTGATAAATATGATCCCTTTTGTGATATGAATACACAGTAATGTCATCCATGTACACTACTATTGATCTGTTGATCAATCCTCGGAAAGCTATGTCCATGGCTCTCTGGAATGTGGCGCCCGCATTAATAAGTCCAAAAGGCATTTTACGATATGCGTAAGTGCCCCATTTAGTGTTGAAGGTTGTCTTCAGCTTATCCCCATTAGATACCAACACTTGATTATATTCTGAAAACCCATCTAATAGGGACAACATTTTGGACCCGGAAATGCACTGAAGGATGTGTTCCATAGAAGGGACAGGATAGTTATCTTTTTGCGATGCTTTATTTAGGTTTCTGAAATCGATACATAGCCTGATGTCTCCATTTTTCTTTCTCACCGGCACAATATTGGCTACCCAGTAGGTGTGTCTGACTGGGAAAATGATTTTAGCATCCAACATTTTGTTTGATTCTTTCTTCATCAACGGTTCCAGGCTTGGATGCATCTTGTGAAGCTTTTGTTGGTAGGGCTTAGCTTCCTTTTCCAAAGGAATTACATGCTGCATAACACTAGTATCAAAGGTTTTTAGGTCTCCATATGTCCATGAAAAGACATCTTTTTATTCTTTAAATAGCTTGACAAATGCAACCTTTTCTTCTGGAGAGCACCCCAAGCCAAAATTAACAGTTTTTGGGTCTTTTTTGGTTCCAAGGTTGACCGATTCGTACTTCATGGATGAGCTATGCATTTTGTAATTGGCCGACCTTTTGAATTTATCATGCAAGTAATACAAGTGCTTCATCTTGACAACTAACTTGGGAATCATATTGGACTGATCCTTTTCCTCGTCTTCCCTCTCATTCATAAGCCTGTCATGCTCCTTTTCATCAATGATTGCATTCTTGAATGTCTTCTCGCAGTGCAAGAACTCAAGGATTTGCTCGTCATCTTCGAACGCCTACCAATTTCAGATGTTATCTGGCATGGATGGTTTGAAAATCAATTCAACATAACATTTATTCTTCATTAATCTAAAATCAGGCAAAAGTTTTGCAGCCATACTAGCCATCAGATCGACATCTTGGTTTTGTCCTCAAGGTATGTATGTGATATTAAAAGAATCAAAATTGTCAATTAAGTTCCATACCTCATGTTGGTATCTTACCAGGTGTGGCGAATTGCAGTGTATCCTCTTCCTTACCTGGTCCACAATTATCTGCAAGTCCCAAAAAACTTTAAGATTTTTTACCTTCATATCAATGGCCTTTTGTAGGCCCTCAACAAGCCTTCGTATTCTGCTGTGTTGTTGGTGCACGTGAACTCCAACCGGCTAGCCATCAGATGTTGGTTCCCTTGTGGATCAACAAGAGCGCTCCCAACACCTACACCTTCAAGGCAATTAGAGCCATCAAAATAGAGAGTCCAAAATATAGAGTCTAGTGTTACATTGCTTCCTACGAAACTAGTTCTATCATCTACTATATTACAAGGTGGTTCATCAGTTGCATTACAGGGGAGAGCTTCCAATTGTGTGTTTATTGTAGTTTCTTCAATTGTTTCTGCATGGAATTCTCCAAAACAGGTTTCTGTGGCACAAAAATTGAAACTATAATTCCCAAGGATAGAGTTGGTAAACATTATAGTTTCATTGTGACCATTTAATTCCGTCACCACATACTTCATGTATCTTTCACGATCAACTCTGGGCATATCACCCTTTCCATTCTGAGGCAGCAAGAGATGGGACCAATCAGATGAGAAATATCCATTGAGTTTTGCTGACCAGTCCCTACTAAGCAACATTCCATAAGCCTCGGGTATATTGACTACCACTATATCAATGACTTGTGTGTATTGTGGTTTAGCAGCCATCCGAATCAACACATCTTTCAATTCCCAAATTACTTTAACATTTGTCCTATCTAATTGCATAATTCGAGTCCCAGTCTTCTCAGGTATCACATGTAGTCTTTTAGCAATAGCGTAAGGCAGCACAGTGGACGAGGCACCAGAATCGTCTAAGCAATTGTGTACGTTCATGCTGAGGATTTCAAATGTGATAAGTAAAGTTGAAGTCATGGATTTTTGATTATTTTTCCTATCATGGTTGCATTAATTTCTTGGGGGTTTCGATTCATTTTGGACAGAGTGGCTTCCATAGATGATGGCATTTGGGCTGTAATGGAGGTGTTGATAGGTCTGGACACTAACTTCTTGGTTTAGCTTCTTGGGATGGTGGGAATTTTGTAGTTTCACTCATTCATAGCTTTCAGGAGCAGATCTCTTTACTGCATTAATTTTAGCAAATCAAAGTATGTGATATTAGCCCTATGTTGGCATTATGATTCTGGTATGGCTCTATGTTACGGATGTTGTACTTGATGGCAACACCCTCAAGTGGCAATGCTCTGATCAGGCTCTCAAAATGATGAAAATTAAGAAGTACGCAGGAGAACAGTTCAGAAGATGCGTACACGCAGGTACACCGTGAAGGTACCGCGGCCAGACACGCAGGTCACCCGTTTAGAAGGTGCGTACCCCCAGTTTCACTTACTTCAAGGCAGAGAAGCGCGTTCACGTGGGGTTTCCTATGTTTGGCCCGTGGTATTTAGCCCGCCGCTCTTGATTCTATGGTTTTGGCCCGTGGTATTGTTTTATATTACTATTATTGAGCCCCATGTTTTTGGGCCCCTGGTATTGGTTATCTATGGTATTGATCGATGATTTTAGGAGGAGCTTGCCTATATAAAGCAAAGGAGATCACTTGGCTAAGTATCTTTGAAAATTGAATATCTTAAGATCTGAAATATTGGGTTATTGTCTTAAAAGCTTGATCTATATGAAAGTGAAGTTGAAAGCGAATCTGTGAAGGGTGATCTCTCGAGCGCATGATCAGATCTAGGCATCCGACTAACTGTGGCACACTGGTGAACTGCCAATTCGGCCCTAATCAGAAGTACGCAGGTGAATAACGGTGCAAGTGCGTGGGTACGCAAAGCAGAAGAAGCAGAACTGCGTGGGTACGCAGAGGAGAAACAGGAGAGCTGCGTGGGTATGCAGAGCAGAAGAAGCAGAACTGTGTGGGCACGCAGCGCGACAGAGGTTCAGGTCCGTATGCCCAGTAAAAGTACGCGGCGCGATAGTATCTATGAGTGCGTGGCTTCAGTAGAAGTATGCGGCGCGATAGTGTTTCTGGGTGCGTACCTACAGTAACAGTACGTAGCTCGATTGAAGAAGCAGTGCGTGGGTACGCCATGCAGTAGAAGGCTCTCTGCGGGTATACGCAGGGAAGCAGAAGGTGAAGTGCGTAGCGACGCAGGCCAGAGAAAGAAAAAATGCGTATCTGTCTTAAGATCTTCTATTGACTGAATTGTTCTGTTGATAAGGTGTTCTGGGTTTAGTTCTGTTATTGTTGATCTGGTTACTGCAATTGACTATGCAATTTACATGTACTTGATGATCATTTGATGTTTATGGATCCAGTTTGAAAATTTATGAAAAGTGGTCCTTGTAAGAAAAGAAGTAGGGGGTTGTAGCTCCCTGTTGGAGAGGTAAATCCCCTCTATGGATAGAGGCGATCCCTACTAGCCCAGCAAGGGTCTAGCAACAATCAGTCAATGCTACTACGCATGTTCCTAATTGCAATTAAACAAGAGGTAAAGAGCACCTACTTGGATTCCAGTGCGGTCGTTTGACGAAGAGATGCCGCCTTCGCTCCTTCGCTTTGGCTGGTCACGATCCTTCGCGACCTCCGCGAATAGACACCTGCACACACGAAGAGGAAACAAACACAAGCGTGAAATCTAATAAAAGCAACCATACATCAGTCAGAAAATATGTAATTCACATTTAACCATTGCATAGACAAATGAGAATGGAACAATAATAGCAGTCATCTATTATTAATCAAACAGAGAAGAGTACAACCAAATGTTTTGACGTCGGTAACCTTCTCAGGAGGGGCCAGTCAGCAAGTGTCTCAAGCATTCACCTTTGGAAATGATTCTCCCAAGACAAGCAACTCTCTCTCTCACACAAGCAACACAAAACAACCTTCCCTAAGCAATCAATCACTTCCACACCTAGCACACCAAATACCTATAGTAGCAGCAATCTGAGCACTATAAGCTCTATACAATCCAAGCTATTCCAAAAACTAGCTGCTCATGGTAATGGTGGAAGTTTATATAGGAGAAGGAGCCTCCTAAAAGGGTGGAAGGATGAGCTTATCCTCAAGGGAAGTGGTTTTAAAGGGTCGAACAGACATGCCATAGAAGGGAGTCGATACTTACAAAGCCAACAACCAAGCCTGGAGTTATCTAGAAGGCTGGCTGTTGGAACAAATTCGCCCAAACAGGATCAGCGCGGATTATAAGGTAACTGACGCGCTGACGCCACGCCTCAATAACTCGGAAAGTCATGTCAGCGCGACCCAATACAAAGGAGAGGTGCGTTGGCTCATGAAATGTGACCAGCGTGGAAAAGTGATGTGCTTCCGCGCTGGCAGCGCACTGAATACACTACGAGCCGCCAGTCATCGCGGATATTTTAGAAACAGACGTGCTGATGAGGAAAACTTTGGAAAAAAGGGGTTTGGGCCAGTTCAGAAGGCATGAACTTGATTATTGTGAACTCCTGACACAGTAGGGTGACTGACAGGGAGACAGTGACAAATTACTGTGTAACAGATGCCCCCTAAAGCATGAAGACCGAGAGAGTGGGAGGGGTGAAATGCTTTACAACACTCGCCGAACTGGAACACCACCAGGAAGGACTGAATATCTCTGATAATCAAGTACATGCAGTCTAGGCATGGGCGCAGCCATCCGAAATACATGCGAAAAGGTCTGTGGAATGGACGCAGCCACCCAGCTAAAGAGACCAAAATAATGATACGGTATGGTCGCAGCCATCCATGAAGACTCAGGTATGGGCGCAGCCATCCATCAATGAGTCATGTAATGATCATCCACAAAATCGCAACCTGGACCATAACAGAAAGAGATCCAGGGTCTTGCGCTCCGTCCCGACCCGAACAAAGTACAAGTCCAAGCATGTGAATACATGAGCTGAGGTCGAACATGCATGAACATCGTCTGATTACCAGTCAATGATGAAAACTGTTAACAGACGCGAGAGGTACCACCAATAATGACAATGGCCCTCAAGGTACTAGGTACAATCCGCGGCGTGTGAATCAATGAGCTGGTGTCGAACACCCACAGAATCATCCGATTGGAGGCCAATGATGAAAACCTCGCGTCGAACACGAAGAACCTACCATTGAGGCATGCAGGCTCTAAGGCACCTGAAGGGAGTCTCTAAGTCACCTTCCCGGATAATGAGCTGAAGTCGACAGGAAGTGACCTTGATCGAAGGTGGGCCATAATGTTTCCCACATCATCGACACGAGACAGAGGAAAAATGATTTGTGTGAGATAGCAGATGAGGTTGTATTATTGCAGAGGTCAACTTCTCTTGAACATATTGGCGGCACTATAGCGGATTTGGCAGTATTTGACATCAAATGAGCAGAGGGTATGATGATGATGGCAATGAACAGATGAGAGGTCAAATAGGATAACCCATACCGACGGAGGTCAGTTGTGAAACAAAATGAGAAATTCCCACCCGACACGAATGCAGACCAGTGCCATGTTCAAGAGCGACATACTGCCGACGCAACAATTGCAGTTCCATTTTCCCCACCATTTCTGGCAGGTACCCCGGTTATTTTTGGATGACAAGCTTGACGGGGATATCATATGCTTGAAGAGTGTCATTTCGACAATGCCCGATGTCATCAAGTTTTTAACGAGCCTGACAATGGAAAAACTCGACGTCTTTTCTTGTTTAGAGAGTCTGAAAAGACAACGAAAAAGGAGACTCCAGGGGAGTCCTTTTACGTACAGTTGTGTCTCTCGAGCCCGAAAAAGTATAAAACTATGCTCGAAAGAACCGCCCGACCATTACGATCGAGGAGTACTTTTCGTAGATAGTGCCTTCGACCCGAAAAAGTAAAAAAGCGGTCGGAAACACGTCGTTTTAGAGCCAATAACGAGCGTGAAATGACAAACACCCGGCAATCTTTTTAAGTTACACGGTCGGAAAAAAAGCTTAAAACGACCGCCTCTCGTTCCCTTTAACGAGCTGAAAGGAATATCGGCCATATTTTCTTGTTTCATGTCGGAAAAGAGCTCAAAGACGACATTTTTTGGAACCAAGTGATTTTAGGACCATTATGACTCCACCGATTCTGAGGACCTGCACAATAAAAATACCCGCATAAATCCGTTCGACATGTTAAAAAACATATTGAAACATGTATAAGACACTGACAGAAGTGCTAAATCCCTGGTAAAAGCACGATAAAACCCACATTTGTAAAATTTATAGCTAATTAAGCCATTTTTACTATAAATAGGAGGGTGAATAGTCATTTTTACCATTGTTACCATATTGAGCCCTTGAGAACGTTGTGAAGCTGTGAAGTTGACGGAGCGAATTCTTCCTCGTGCGGACACCATTCGTCGAACGACTTGCTCCAGGTAGGTTCCCCTTGCCATGCGCTCTCTTTTGAGTCCTTTTTTGAGCATTTTAACGATGGGATTGGCCCAATTGGGCAATTTTTTGAGTCATGGGTGCGTTCTCGGTCAGCGCGGGTTTCCCGCTCGGGACCGCGACGACCGATTTAACATTACACATACCAGCTTTGCGGTCAGCGCGGAAGACCCGTGTTCTTCCGCGCTGACCTGAAGAAAATACAAAGCGCTGCCATGGTCAGCGCGACTGTTTTAAAAACAGCCGCGCTGGCGCCGTGAAATTTTGTTTTTTAAGTTTTGAACGTAAAAATCTTATCAGCCAGCACTCTAATTATTTTTAATGCTCATGCAGGACGCAATGGCCTTTCAGTGGCAAGAGAGGGCCCATGATGTTGAGGATATAGCCGCTTTTGCAAGAGCAGATTGCCGAGATGCCATGCGGGCGTGCGGATTCCTAAAATTCTTCCTGACTCCACGCTTGAGAGCTCATCATGACTTACTTGAGTTCCTGATCCGGTCATGGAACCCAATAGACGGCAAATTTACCATCCGCGGTAAAGACATTGAGTTCGACCACATGGACATATATTTCTTGACTGGATTGTCGCGCCGGGGCGCGAGGCCTATTCTGGAGGGGCAACGGTCCAGTGGCGAGACTCTCGACCAACTCATGGCTCGAGTATGTCCAGAGGCAGAGAAAACGCGGAGTGGGAAGGTGTCAATTCCCACGGTGACAGATATAGTCCTTCGCACCATCCTTTTTATGGTGACCCGGGCAGTGGGAAGCTTAGCCAACCATGAGGCCTCGAAGACCCACCTGCTGCTAGCTCTTGAGTGTCTACACCCTACCGTGTTTGACTGGGCCAGTGCGGTGACCAACAGCATGAAGAGGCAACTCAGCAACTGTCGTCGCAGAGAGACGAAACAGTTTGGCTACGGGTCGCTCTTACTCCCACTCATTCTGGAGCGGGTGCCAGCCATGCGGCTGCAGAGTATGGCTGTGGATCCACCTAGAGGTCCCCGGGAGACGAGGGCCACTCAATGGGCTCGCATTATAACACGCGGAGGTGGTGGCCGGCCAGCTGCTTGGGGAGTGATCTTTCGAGAGTGGTTGGAGCAGCAGATCATTTTCGTGGAGGACTGGCCATATGTAGGTATGGACTTCCGCAACGATCCTGACATGCCACTGCCCGCAGGAGAGCATTGGGATGATGCAGGTATGACACTTGACTTTTTTAAATGTTTTAATGTTTTTTGATTTTTTATGTACATGTCTTGATAAATATTATGGTGTGCAGACGTGGGACCTGTTAGACCCATCGGCCTAGCCCCAGAGGCACGGAGAGAGGGGCAAGGAGCTGGAGCCCTGGCCTTAGTCCCTCCAGGAGTTGACACGTCAGAGACTGTAGCTCGCAACCTCGAGGGTTTGCTGGAGGGGGTGCCAGATTACCAGGGGGTCGAGGAGGTCCCTATAGAGCATCAGATCCACACAGTGGGGGTGGCACCCAGAGTGCACCGCCTTTTGAGGCGGGTGGCACGGGCAGCAGTATGCTATAGAGAGCATAACCCAAATTAGTAGTTATCTAGATTTTTCATTGATGCTTTTTTGAGAGACACCTGTCTCAGATGTACTGAGGATACCGGCTTTATTTTTTGGACATATACACTTATTTTTTAGCGCCTCAGTGTGCCACACGATATATATATATATACATACCGATTTTTGGATGGATCTTGTTACATGTGATGATGTTTCGCTTATGTTATGCAAATGTTCAGTACAAATGTGATCTTATGTATGAATTGCACAACACGTGACCCATATATTTTAATGTTTTTAATGCAAGCTTAAGAACACACACAGCACGCATGCAAACTATGCTTGAGAAATATCTTATTTACATATGCTTTAGTCTATTATGGTTTCTATGTCTTCTTGTATGATGTTATCTATTTCGCAAATGTCTGTCTAACACATGATTTGCCAATGCATCAGTCAACGTGTTTAATCGTCTCGGAATATGTTGATATGTGATATAGTCAAAATTCCTTTCTAACAATCTGACACGTAGATACAACCTTAGGATACGTTGGTCTCTGACGGAATATCGCCCGTTGAGTTGATGAACGACAAGCTGGGAGTCCAGGTTTACCATCATTGCTCGAATGCCGAGATCAACTGCTTCGGCTAGTAGCTCAATTACGGCACTGTATTCAGCAACATTATTAGTGGTATGACCGAGGCAGACTCCTTGAAGATCTAGCAACTCTCCGTGAGGATCATAGATTGCCCACGCCGCAGAGGACAAATTGCAAGTACTACGGCAGGTGCCATCAGCGAAACCAACATAAGGTGCACTAGACATCTGCACAAGAAGGAGAAAACACAATAAGAGGCAAACACGCCTTCACACCAAAGCAAAACATGAAATCATGCACACAAAACACACTAAACACGCGTATGTACACACTAGGTGCACGAAATCATGCATAGTATTTTTTCAGATAGAGCCCGTTGTGGGGCTTGTCGAGAGGGTTTCCTTCGTAATCAATCAGCTCATACGTGCCTTTCTACAAAACTCGTTTTACAATATGGGGGCCTAGCCACATGGATTCGAGTTTTCCTGCCCCCAGCTTATCCTTAGCTTGATCGTAGAGCAGTACTAGATCTCCCTCAACAACGGAACGGGGTTGAATGGTATTATCGAAGTGAGCCTTAACCCTCTTCTTCTGCGCTTCAATAGCTAGAGAAGCTAAGCGACGGGTCTCGTCTAGCCGTTCTAGATAGAGAAGCCATTCCTCCACCGGAGTGGTGTTGGGGAGCAACTCGACAGCTAACTTCAACAAAGGAATCTCACACTCAACAGGAAGGGTGGCCTCCAGTCCGTAAACAAGCTGAAAAGGAGTGAAACCGGTGGCGTCCTTCACAGAGGTCCAGTACGCCCACAAGGCAGGGAACAGCATCAGATGCCAGTTAGACTTGTGCGTATTCACGGTACGTTGGAGCATTGTGATCAAAACTTTGTTCACAGCTTCAACTTGGCCGTTAGATTGAGGATAATACGGCGTCGAGCTATCTTGACGCAAGCCTAGCTGGGTCGTTAGTTCCGTCATCATGTGATTACGGAAATTCTTTCCGTGATCCGTGACGATAGCCTGAGGGACTCCGAACCGAGTAATGACATGATTAAACAAAAACTGTGCCGCTGTGTAACCGTCTTCGTTCAGTGTAGGCATCGCTTCGGCCCATTTGGTGAAATAATCCACAGCAACGATGATAAACCCATGCCCCCCGGCCGAACGAGGGTTACAGGACGTATAATCGATGCCCCATTTGGCAAATGGACCTACGGTAACAACAGGGTGCAGTGGTGCAGGAGGTGCACGCATTTTCCGGTGGTAGACCTGGCATTCATGACATGCACGGACGGCAAGGATACAATCCTTGAAGATAGAAGGCCAGAAATAACCAGCGCGGAGAATTTTCTGGGCGGTAGCATAGCCGGACATGTGACCGCCACAAGCACCGGAGTGACAGTCATTCAACACCCGCTCAGCCTCCTCATGAGTTAAACATCGGCGAAGAACAGAGTCCACGCCGATGTGGTACAAGGTATCACCAATAATGCGATAGGGTTGAGATTGGTGACGAATCCTCCGTCGAGCGTCTTTCGATACATTGGGACCGAAGGAAGACGTCTGCAAATATACTATAATGTCCCCGTACCAAGGGTCGAGGGTGCTGATGAGGAACAATGTTTCATCCGGGATATGCTCTTCCAGATGAGATGGTGCAGAATGAGATGGCAGAGAACAGAGCAACTCTGCAAAGACCAGAGACTTCTTTGACTTGGCAGCAGTAAATTCCAAGTCAAACTCTTGGAGGATCACAATCCACTTCGAGTATTTGCCCCCCAGTAACTGACGTGACAAAATGTAGGTCATTGGGTTGCAGTCATAAATCACGGTCGTAGTACGCAACAGGATATAGTGCCGGAACCGTTGGACGGCGCAAACAGCTGCCAATGCCAACTTCTCGACATACGCGTAGCGAGTTTCTGTATCCAAAAGATTGCGACTAAGGTAATAGATTACGTGCTCATTGCCAGCATCGTCATCCTGCACTAGAACCATGCCGATGGTGGTGTCAGCGGTAGCTAAATAGAGAAGATAATCACGGTGATAGTTCGGAGGTCTTAAGAGTGGAGCCGAGACAAGGAGGTCCTTGAGTTGCTCGAAAGACTCCTGAGCGATAGCATCCCAACGAAAGGGTGTGTCTCGCTTTAATAACCGTGTGAAGCCCTTAGCCACCTCGGCATAATTCGGGATGAAGCGTCTAAGAAAATTCGCTTTTCCCTGCAAGCTCTGCAATTGTTGCAAAGAGGCAGGGGGAGGAAGATTCAAGATGGCCTCGACTTTGAGGGGATCCAGACGGATGCCTTCTCGGGAGATGATGAACCCGAGTAGTCGGCCTGATTCTACGCAGAAGACACACTTATGAGGATTGAGTAGAATTCGGTAGTGTCGACAGCGGAGAAAAATTTCGCGAAGATGAGAGGGATGGTCCTGCCACCATTTGAGTCTGCTGGGAAGGGAAAGGCTCTTTAAGCACGGCAGGAGTCCCAGGAGCGCCTTTCAATAATCGACTAACTTCGGACCGCCTAGGGCAGTCTTTAGTGTAGTGATCCTCATCGCAGATGAGACAAGGGTACTTAGGTTTTCGCTTAGCTCCATCCTCTGAGGGAGGTTTAGGGGCATCCTGCTTGGGCTGTCCGGATTTCTCTTTAGCTTTCCCTTTCTTTTTCCCTTTCGAGGATTTATCTGCCGCGGTGGACTGAACAACGTTTACCTCGGAGGTATTCCCAGACTTAGATTGGCCCTGAGAAGCATTCTCATTAGAAGCGTTCTGTTTTTGCTTCCCAGAGTTCGCGGCCGATTTCTTTGATGACGAGTTTACAGCGCCAATGACTCCATCAACAGATGGTTTCGGCGGAGCCTTTGTCTGTCCAGGCCTCGGGGCATCTGGCAAATAATCATATAGAGTACCTGACTGAGAGTATACTAGGTCTAGGTACTGAGCTCGCGCGATCGCTTACTCTTCAGTTACACAAGCTCCCATGGCAATATCTTTTACAATTTTAGGGACAAAGGAGGTCGTGAACCAATCGGTCAGGAGTTGATCAGGAATCCAAAATTTGATCAAGCGACGACGCCTTCTCCATTCATGTATATGATCAGATATGTGCGTCGCCGTGTCCTGCTTTAGAGACGTGAGGAGATTCGTTCCCGTCTCGTACCGAATGGGTAACTGAAAATGTGTTAAAAACGCCATAGCCAGCGAGTTGAAATCTTGAAACATGCCGCGATTCAGCTCAATATACCATTTAGCGGCTGAGCCGGTGAGAGTTCTCTGAAAGAGGCGAAGTCGGATAGAGTCATCAAGCCATGAGTTCGATGAACACCAAAGGTGATAGGTCATAACATGTGCTTGAGGATCCTCACCTGCTTTGCCATCAAATTTTGGACAATCACCGGGTATTTTAGTTGGAACTAGTGGCCAATACGCATTATGCAGAATGGGATCATTTGTTAACTTGGACACATCTGGAAGTTCCAACGTTGCTAAAAATGGCAACTGAGGGTTAAAGGACATTTGTGGCTGAGGGTTCGAGGCAGTATTAGGGTTCCAACTAGATGGTGGTTGCCCCCACGAACTCTGTCCAGATGGACCTGGCCCAAAAGGGCCTGGCGCATAAGAATTTTGTCCCGATGGACCTGGCCCGAAAGGTCCTGGCGCATAGGGACTTTGTCCAGAGGGGTTCTGCCCATACGGATTTTGTCCATATGTAGGCAGTTGACCCTGAGTCTGCCCCCCAGCACCCCATGTGTTAGCAACTTGCCCTGCAGGTGCAGCATACTGATAATTTTGGTAAGGTGTGACCTGCGGCTGTTGATAATTTTGACGCAAGCCTAGCTGGGTCGTTAGTTCCGTCATCATGTGATTACGGAAATGCTTTCTGTGATCCGTGACGATAGCCTGAGGGACTCCGAACCGAGTAATGACATGATTAAACAAAAATTGTGCCGCTGTGTAACCGTCTTCGTTCAGTGTAGGCATCGCTTCGGCCCATTTGGTGAAATAATCCACAACAACGATGATAAACCCATGCCCCCCAGCCGAACGAGGGTTACAGGACGTATAATCGATGCCCCATTTGGCAAATGGACCTACGGTAACAACAGGGTGCAGTGGTGCAGGAGGTGCACGCATTTTCCGGTGGTAGACCTGGCATTCATGACATGCACGGACGGCAAGGATACAATCCTTGAAGATAGAAGGCCAGAAATAACCAGCGCGGAGAATTTTCTCAGAGGTAGCATAGCCGGACATGTGACCACCACAAGCACCGGAGTGACAGTCATTCAACACCCGCTCAGCCTCCTCATGAGTTAAACATCGACGAAGAACAGAGTCCACGCCGATGCGGTACAGGGTATCGCCAATAATGCGATAGGGTTGAGATTGGTGACGAATCCTCCGTCGAGCGTCTTTCGATACATTGGGACGGAAGGAAGACATCTGCAAATATACTATAATGTCCCCGTACCAAGGGTCGAGGGTGCTGATGAGGAACAATGTTTCATCCGAGATATGCTCTTCTAGATGAGATGGTGCAGAATGAGATGGCAGAGAACAGAGCAACTCTGGAAAGACCAGAGACTTCTTTGACTTGGCAACAGTAAATTCCAAGTCAAACTCTTGGAGGATCACAATCCACTTCGAGTATTTTCCCCCCAGTAACTGACGTGATAAAATGTAGGTCATTGGGTTGCAGTCGGAAATCACGGTCGTAGTACGCAACAGGATATAGTGCCGGAACCGTTGGACGGCGCAAACAGCTGCCAATGCCAACTTCTCGACATACGCGTAGCGAGTTTCTGTATCCAAAAGATTGCGACTAAGGTAATAGATTACGTGCTCATTGCCAGCATCGTCATCCTGCACTAGAACCATGCCGATGGTGGTGTCAGCGGTAGCTAAATAGAGAAGATAATCACGGTGATAGTTCGGAGGTCTTAAGAGTGGAGCCGAGACAAGGAGGTCCTTGAGTTGCTCGAAAGACTCCTGAGCGATAGCATCCCAACGAAAGGGTGTGTCTCGCTTTAATAACCGTGTGAAGCCCTTAGCCACCTCGGCATAATTCGGGATGAAGCGTCTAAGAAAATTCGCTTTTCCCTGCAAGCTCTTTAATTGTTGCAAAGAGGCAGGGGGAGGAAGATTCAAGATGGCCTCGACTTTGAGGGGATCCAGACGGATGCCTTCTCGGGAGACGATGAACCTGAGTAGTCGGCCTGATTCTACGCAGAAGACACACTTATGAGGATTGAGTAGAATTCGGTAGTGTCGACAGCGGAGAAAAATTTCGCGAAGATGAGAGGGATGGTCCTGCCACCATTTGAGTCTGCTGGGAAGGGAAAGGCTCTTTAAGCACGACAGGAGTCCCAGGAGCGCCTTTCAATAATCGATTAACTTCGGACCGCCTAGGGCAGTCTTTAGTGTAGTGATCCTCATCGCAGATGAGACAAGGGTACTTAGGTTTTCGCTTAGCTCCATCCTCTGAGGGAGGTTTAGGGGCATCCTGCTTGGGCTGTCCGGATTTCTCTTTAGCTTTCCCTTTATTTTTCCCTTTCGAGGATTTATCTGCCGCGGTGGACTGAACAGCGTTTACCTCGGAGGTATTCCCAGACTTAGATTGGCCCTGAGAAGTGTTCTGTTTTTGCTTCCCAGAGTTCGCGGCCGATTTCTTTGATGACGAGTTTACAGCGCCAATGACTCCATCAACAGATGGTTTCGGTGGAGCCTTTGTCTGTCCAGGCCTCGGGGCATCTGGCAAATAATCATATAGAGTACCTGACTGAGAGTATACTAGGTCTAGGTACTGATCTCGCACGATCGCTTGCTCTTCAGTTACACAAGCTCCCATGGCAATATCTTTTGCAATTTTAGGGACAAAGGAGGTCGTGAACCAATCGGTCAGGAGTTGATCAGGAATCCAAAATTTGATCAAGCGACGATGCCTTCTCCATTCATGTATATGATCAGATATGTGCGTCGCCGTGTCCTGTTTTAGAGACGTGAGGAGATTCGTTCCCGTCTCATACCGAATGGGTAACTGAAAATGTGTTAAAAACGCCATAGCCAGCGAGTTGAAATCTTGAAACATGCCGCGATTCAGCTCAATATACCATTTAGCGGCTGAGCCGGTGAGAGTTCTCTGAAAGAGGCGAAGTCGGATAGAGTCATCAAGCCATGAGTTCGATGAACACCAAAGGTGAGAGGTCATAACATGTGCTTGAGGATCCTCACCTGCTTTGCCATCAAATTTTGGACAATCACCGGGTATTTTAGTTGGAACTGGTGGCCAATACGCATTATGCAGAATGGGATCATTTGTTAACTTGGACACATCTGGAAGTTCCAACGTTGCTAAAAATGGCAACTGAGGGTTAAAGGACATTTGTGGCTGAGGGTTCGAGGCAGTATTAGGGTTCCAACCAGATGGTGGTTGCCCCCACGAACTCTGTCCAGATGGACCTGGCCCAAAAGGGCCTGGCGCATAAGAATTTTGTCCCGATGGACCTGGCCCGAAAGGTCCTGGCGCATAGGGACTTTGTCCAGAGGGGTTCTGCCCATACGGATTTTGTCCATATGTAGGCAGTTGACCCTGAGTCTGCCCCCCAGCACCCCATGTGTTAGCAACTTGCCCTGCAGGTGCAGCATACTGATAATTTTGGTAAGGTGTGACCTGCGGCTGTTGATAATTTTGATAAGGGGAAAATTGAGTTTGCCCCTGGGGTTGCTGGTAGCCATACGTTTGCTGAGCTCCATACTGAGCCTGATAAGGAGGCTGCGCTTGGTACGAAGGTTGGGGTTGTGTCCCGCCTTGCATTTGATAACCCATTTGAGTTTGAGGCCCAGCATATTGTCCTTGAACCGATTGAGCTGAGAAGATCTGGCCGGAAGGTTGGCCTGGTTGGACTTGGGACGAACCTGCTTGCCCAGAAGGATGTACTTGCTGGGTGCCAGGTTGCCCTTGAACAACCAAGGGTTGTCCTTGCGGAACAGATGGTCGAATAGGCTGGACAGCTGGTTGACCTTGCGGTTGGCCAGTCTGCCCAGATGGATTACTAGGGCGGACAATGGGTTGGCCTTGCTGTATAGAAGGCTGGCCCATTTGTCCGGAAGAATGCACTGGCTGAGCAGTGGGTTGGCCCTGCTGAATGTAGGGTTGCCCGCCTTGCCCAGGAGGATTTATGGATTGAGCAGTAGGTTGGCCCTGTTGAACGTAGGGTTGGCCTGCCTGCCCAGAAGGATGACCAGACTGAGCAGTGGGTTGGCCTTGCTGAACGTAAGGTTGCCCCCCTTGCCCAGAAAGATAACTAGACTGAGCAATGGGCTGGCCTTGCTGAACGTAAGGCTGCCCCCCTTGCCCAGAAGGATACCCCTGCTGAAAAGCCGGTTGACCTTGAGGATTATAATTTTGCCCAGCTTGTCCAGAGGGATAATTCTGCTGGAAACTAGGTTGGCCTTGTTGAATGTAAGGCTGCCCTGGCTGACCAGACGGATAACCTTGCTGGGTACCAGGTTGCCCTGGGTAGCCAGAAGGTTGACTTTGATATGAATACGACAGACCTCCAACGGCCGAGGGTTGTCCCTGTGGGCCCCCAGATTGTCCTGGGTAAGGCGGGCCATAAAGTGGTTGCCCTTGAGGGGTTTGCACATAAGGTGGCTGGCCTTGATTGGATGGTCCTTGAGGCTGTCCGGGAGGATTCCGGCGCCCATGGAAAACATGAGTAACGGGATCATACGCGACGTCCAACGGTTCCTGGTTCTCTTCGAAAGGACGATGAGGAAGGACCGAAATGTTCTCGAGGTACTGGCCATTCGCATCATAATAAAAGAGCGGACCTTCGTAATCTGGGTCCACAATGGGCTGCCCATGAGCATCATACGGCCATGCTCCTGGAACACCACCAGGAAAGGGCCCAGCTTCAGGGTTCGTAGATGAGGATGCTGGCACAGCACTGATGACCAGAGTCGAATGCGCTACACAAACGGTTGGATTGGTGGGAACTGAGGTAACGGGCGTGTTAAGCCCTGAAGTAAGAGGTGTATTAAGAGGTCGCGAAACAAAGGGCCCGGTGGTGGCAATAAGACTAGGATCCCATATAGTCGTAGAAGTAGTTCTAGCGGCTATCCTATCCCTCATTGATTGATATCGTGGAGGGAGTGGAGAGGAAGTCGGGATCGGAGTCTCAATGTCCGTCACCACGGGTGTCTCACCTGTGCTGGAAGCTATCTCATCCATGGGGGAAGTAGACATTGGAGACGACATACCGAGAGGAGTACGAGGGGTACGAGGGGTATAATTGCTGTCAGGCTCCCAGATAGGATTCCAATCTTCTATGTAATCTTCGTCGCCTGGGGCACGTACGTTGAGAGGCTGGATACTCGGAACAATGGGAAGAGTACCGCTTACAACTGGTACCTCTGGAGCAACAGAAGATGGAGAACCTTGATCACTTGGACCGGGAGTTGACGGGTCAGCCAGGATGACAAGACCCCTTAGAAAACCTGAAGCAAACTAACGATAAAGACCCTACTCAAAACTAACGCACACAAGATCTAATCAGGTGATGTTATCGTGGCCGAATTAATTTTAAGACACAAGAACCAAACTTGACCTTTTCATGTTTCAGGAGTCGAGAAAAGGACGAAAAGATGACTCCAGTCTCCTTCGAATGTTTAATGAGCACGAAGTGACAAGACGCTCACAGGCACATTTTCATTTAGGGAGTCCGAAAAGGATCAAAAGTGACTGCTCTGGAGACTCTAGGTATAAGGTTTACCAAGCGACCCGTAAAACTGCTTATACACCTCAGCAATCGTATGAGAGCCAAGGACTTTCCGTACTGCAGTCAATCTTCCCGAATGCTGTGTTCGGTGCGTTACGGTTCACAAGGTGGCAGACTCGGCTTCCTATGGATAAAGGATAAAAGCGTAGTGGGGTCTCCCTATATACGCGACGGTACGTGGGAGCACAGTCTGTGTTAGACCACTATCGAGTCACAGAAGGAGGAATCACCCAACCATAATGTGAAACAACAGTGACTATGTTTAAAGACGCCGGAACACGTCTCTAACCTAGACCTCTAGATGTTTGCGTTTAGTTCCAATGCGTTTTTAGATTCATTCGGTTCATTTTATAGTTGATCTTGAAATTAAGTTTCGATTTCAGGTCCTATCGTATGTTCTCTCACAATTACCTAGATGCAAACTACATTCCAAAGAAAACCATTTTGTTTGATGAATTCTAGCTATGAAAGGGTAAAGAGATTTCGATCAAACAAAACGAATACAAGCAATCAAACAATCCTAATGCAGCTAAAGGCAAGGAAAGGAAACTTTTTCTTTTGAAAATGCAAATCAACGAAATGTTCTTTTCCTTTTCAATTCTCAAAAGCAAAGCTACTAGTTTGATTTTCTTCCAATGGCACAGAGCATCTAAATGAATTTGGAGGAACCGGAACACCAAGCAAATCACTCAATGAAAGCACACAAAGTTCCCAAACATCCAACAAAGGCTTCCAAATCAAAAGGAAAACTAAGTTCCGCACGAGCTATGTGATCTAAGCTCGGCAAGACAAGCAAGGATTCAAACAAGGAGGAAGCGAAAACCACTCGGAAACACGACCAACAACACTTCAACAATCACTGAACGAGTGCAAAAACAAATCTGAAGTTGGCTGGTCAAACAAGAGAACAAGATCCTTACGGAAGGCTTGACACACACACGGCCACTAGATGCCCTAGGGCTAGAATGCGAAATCAAAGGAAAAAGGCAAACACCCGAAGGATAAGAGTTACAACCAGTCAAATAGAGATTCAACACAATCCAGCAGCTGTAAAAGTGATGGCGGAAATAAAAACCAAGCAGCGAAAGCAAAGAGGAAGGTATTTGCAAAAACCGAAAGATGAGCAAAAACGAAACCTTGTGGGACAAGACTTCGCAAACAAGCAGCTCAGAGTTCAGATAATGAAAACAAGTCACAAACCAAGTGGAGAGAAGAGGGGAAAGTCACAGCAACAGGTTCAGGAGGCAAATTTGGACAAAAATGAATTCTACAGGATCAGCGCGGGTAGCCTTCAGCAACTCGGCGCTGACAGGAGGAGGCCTGTAGCAACTTTGTGACGTTAGCGCGGAAATACACAGATAAAGGGCGTTGTCTCAGGAAAACGAGGTCAGCGCGACTATTAATCACACAGGCGCGATGACAGGGAGGACAAAGAAGCATGTGTGTGATGTCAGCGCGGAAGCACACGGATAAAGGGCGCTGCCTCTAAAAACGAGGTCAGCGCGACTATTAATCGTGCAGGAGCGATGACAAGGATAACAAAGAAACAGGGGTGCGACGTCAGCGCGTCTGTTCTGAATTAAATCGCGACGAGGGTGAAAATGAGTAGAATCAAGGCAGAAAAACTCCCAAACCAAAGGTAGAAAGTCTTTTAACAGTCAAGACACTTCCCAGATGGACCCAGGAAGGCTACAAGCAGAAAAACAATCCCCAAAGCTCGAAAAGAGAGAAAAATCAAATTCAAACAAAAAAAGTGGACACAAGAGACAAAAAGGCTGATCCCCAGCGGAGTCGCCAAATTGTTGGAGAGGTAAATCCCCTCTACGGATAGAGGCGATCCCTACTAGCCCAGCAAGGGTCTAGCAACAATCAGTCAATGCTACTACGCATGTTCCTAATTGCAATTAAACAAGAGGTAAAGAGCACCTACTTGGATTCCAGCGCTGTCGTTTGACGAAGAGATGCCGCCTTCGCTCCTTCGCTTTGGCTGGTCACGATCCTTCGTGATCTCCGCGAATAGACACCTGCACACACGAAGAGGAAACAAACACAAGCGTGAAATCTAATAAAAGCAACCATACATCAGTCAGAAAAGATGTAATTCACATTTAACCATTGCATAGACAAATGAGAATGGAACAATAATAGCAGTCATCTATTATTAATCAAACAGAGAAGAGTACAACCAAATGTTCTGACGTTGGTAACCTTCTCAGGAGGGGCCGGTCAGCAAGTGTCTCAAGCATTCACCTTTGGAAATGATTCTCCCAAGACAAGCAACTCTCTCTCTCACACAAGCAACACAAAACAACCTTCCCTAAGCAATCAATCACTTCCACACCTAGCACACCAAATACCTATAGTAGCAGCAATCTGAGCACTATAAGCTCTATACAATCCAAGCTATTCCAAAAACTAGCTGCTCATGGTAATGGTGGAAGTTTATATAGGAGAAGGAGCCTCCTAAAAGGGTGGAAGGATGAGCTTATCCTCAAGGGAAGTGGTTGCAAAGGGTCGAACAGACATGCCATAGAAGGGAGTCGATACTTACAAAGCCAACAACCAAGCCTGGAGTTATCTGGAAGGCTGGCTGTTGGAACAAATTCGCCCAAACAGGATCAACGCGGATTATAAGGTAACTGACGCGCTGACGCCGCGCCTCAATAACTCGGAAAGTCATGTCAGCGCGACCCAATACAAAGGAGAGGTGCGCTGGCTCATGAAATGCGACCAGCGCGGAAAAGTGATGTGCTTCCGCGCTGGCAGCGCACTGAATACACTACGAGCCGCCAGTCATCGCGGATATTTTAGAAACAGACGCGTTGATGAGGAAAACTTTGGAAAAAAGTGGTTTGGGCCAGTTCAGAAGGCATGAACTTGATTATTGTGAACTCCTGACACAGTAGGGTGACTGACAGGGCGACAGTGACAAATTACTGTGTAACACTCCCTTCCAGGAGAGACTGGAAAACGAGAGAGAGAGTTGTAGCTCTCTGCAGGTTGCAGCCTGCGTACTGGTAAAGGACTGCACCAGTACAAAATCATTGTAAAAGGAGTTTCTAATTTGAAATAAGATAGAGACATATTGCAGCAGGTGGTTTTCACCCACATTGGGTTTCCACCTTATATCTGGTGTTCTTTGGTGTGACTATCTGTTTTTCTTGTTCATGCTCATTATTTTATGGTACTGATTTGAAAAAATAATTCAAAGTGTAAATAAGGAAGATTTGTTAAAAGAACTTGATAATACTGATTCACCCCCCCTCTCAGTATTATTTCCAACAATTGGTATCAGAGCAGGTCCTTTGAAGAAGCTTGATCGCTTGAAGGAAGATCATTCATCATGAGCAACTACGAGAGGGAAGCATCAATCAGGCCACCAATCTTTGATGGGACAAACTTCAATTATTGGAAGGTAAGAGTTACTGCCTATCTTCAATCTCTTGGTACAGAAGTTTGGGATATCATAGATACAGGCTACACTTTTCCTTCAGCTACTCCTACAGATACGGTCGAAAAGAAGAAATATGAAACAAATGCTAAAGCAGTCAATACTTTGCTGGGATGCTTATCTCAAATAGAATTCGTAAAGGTTATGCAATATAAATCCACAAAATAAATATGGGACAAGATTGTCTTGAGCTATGAAGGAGATGAACAGGTAAAGCGTGCTAAACTTCAAACTCTCAGGATTCAGTATGAGAATCTCAGGATGTATAATGATGAAAGTGTGGCTAACTATTTTCTTCGGGTAGATGAGATTGTTAATTGCATGAAAAACTTGGGTGAAGAAATAAAAGAGGCTATTGTGGTTGAAAAAGTTCTAAGATCATTATCCCCCAAGTTTGAATCTAAAGTGTCTGCAATAGAAGAAAAGGAAAATCTATGAATTCTTACTATGTCTCAGCTACACGGAATTCTAACTGCTTATGAAATGAGAAAGGGAGGTCCATCAGAAAGAAGAGAAGCTGCTTTCAAGGCTTCAGGCAAAGGAGATTATTATGAAGCAAGTCACGTGCCAGAAGAAGAAGAAGAAGAATCAAATTTTGTCAGAAATCTTCAAAGGGGTTCTGGAAGGTTTAGAGGTAAGTTACCTTTTAAATGATTTGCTTGTGGAAGAGTAGGTCATTATGCTGCAAAATGTCCTTATAAGGATAAAGGAAAGGAACCTGCTAGATGGAACAAGAAACAGAGTGCAAATAAGAAAAGCTACTACACTCATGAAGATAGTGATGGTCTATCAAATAGTGATGAAGATGAACGAGGTAATGACTATAAACTGTTAATGGAATTTGAAGATGATGATTATATGGATGCTATAGATGTGGATAGCCTTTATGAAGAAATTACTAGACTCAAGAGATGTATAGAAGAAAAGAATATGATCATTGATACTCTACAATTTCAAATTGATGAAAAGGAAAAACATCTTGAAAAATTAGAAGGTGAAATTGTTGGTCTTAGAAAAGAGATTGAGAAAACAAAAGCTATTAATCTTAAGTTTGTCAAAGGATCTGAAACTTTGGATGAGATTATCAATGTACAACGTTCTCCACTAAACAAGACAGGTCTGGGCTACAATGGAGAAACTTCTCAAGCATCCACCTTAAAAAGTTATCTTGATGCAGCAAGAAGGAATGAGCAAAAGCACAATGGAGACCATCAGGTAAAGCAGGGACGAATTGCAAACAGAGACTATCAGGGGCAATCCGTCTTAAGAGTAAACAAAAGCTACAACCAGCCACAGGTAAAATCTTCTCAATTTGGTTCAAGAATGGATAGAAATTACAATTATTTGGCCAGTAGATTTGATAACCATAGAAGTTTCTTCAATGGACAATGTTTCTCTTGCCATAACTTTGGTCACAAAGCAGCTCAATGTGTTGCATATAAAACAATCATGACTAGAGAAGCTCAAAAACAAAGAAGTATGACCGGGAGTACCTATAACAACTTTTCAGCTCTTGAAAATGAAGTTGAATGTTCTATTTTCAATAACTTTGGTCATGAAGATTCTGAATGCAGGAGCAAGTTTCAGCAGACAAAGGAACAAGCCTCAAGCACCAAAACATGGAGAATAAAGGAACCACAAACAGAAAGATGTGGGATAGCATTTTATGCAGAGGGACAGGAAAATCTATGGTACATTGACAGTGGATGTTCGAAGCATATGACAGGTGATAAAGAAAAACTTGAGTCATATTCTGCTCTAGAAAAGGGAAAGAAAGTTTCTTTTGGAAATGATACTCCTGCAACTATAAAAGGAAAAGGCATTGCTCAGTTAAAAGAAAAGGTCAAGGCTGGAAATGTTTTGTATGTTGATGGATTGAAACATAATCTTCTAAGTGTTAGCCAGATGTGTGATCAAGGAACCGAGGTGATATTTAGAACAAATGGATGTCTTGTTCGTGATCTTGATACAGGTAAAACGGTGATCAAAGGTAAAAGAACTCCAAATAATCTATACATATTTGAAGAAGGACAACAACAATGCTATCTAAGCAAGGATGATGAACACTGGTTATGGCATCGGAGGTTGGGGCATCTAAGCTTTTCACAAATAAGGAAAGCATGCAGATATCAGGCAGTTCGCGATCTTCCATATATCAAAATTCCAGACAACACCATATGCAAATCATGTCAGTTTGGAAAGCAAACCAGAACTAACTTTCCAGAGAAGGAAGGATCAGCTAGCATGCCTCTTGAGCTAGTTCATACAGATACATGTGGTCCATTCAGGAAAAGGACACCTCGAGGAGAAGAATACTTGATATTATTCATTGACGATTTCTCCAGGTTTGTCTGGTTAGGACTTATGAAGCACAAAGATGAAGCATTCGAAAAATTCAAATCCTTCAAAGCCTTGGTTGAAAATGAATCAGGATACAAAATTAAGTGCCTCAGATCCGACAGAGGTGGGGAGTTTACCTCAAATGAATTTTTCGATTTCTGTGAAGAACATGGGATAAGAAGAGAATTCTCTACAGCTAGAACTCCTCAGCAAAATGGAGTTGTGGAAAGAATGAACAGAACAGTCCAACAAATGGCTCGTGCTATGCTTGATGAGTCGGGAACTCCCGCAACTTTCTGGGGTGAAGCTGCACATGCTGCGGTTGTTATTCTCAACAAAACAAATGTCCGGGTGAACAACACTCAAACCCCTCATGAGCTCTGGTGTGGTGAGACTCCTTCGGTAAAGCACTTCAAAATCTTTGGGATCAAATGTTATATTAAGAATACTGATGAGCAACTTGGAAAACTTGAACCTAGAGCAGATGAAGGCATTCTTCTTGGTTATTCTCCACATAGCAAAGCATACAAATGCTACAATAAAAGACTTGGCAGAATTGTTGACAGCATTGATGTAGTGGTTGATGAGAAGGGATACATTCCTAGGCAAGTACATCATGAATACATCGAAGAAGATGAAGGTTGCCCTCAAAGACAGAATGATGAAGAAGAAGAACCTCAAGAAGAACCAGAGGAGCAGACAAGAATAGAAGAGAAGACTCCATCCAGATATGTTCAGAAGAATCATCCAGAATCTCAGATTGTGGGGCAGAAAGAAGCAGGTGTACAAACAAGAAGAACAGTTGCAGAAGCTTCAAGCTATTTGGCATTACTCTCCTCCACTGAACCACAAAATGTGAAAGAGGCATGCAAAGATGAATGTTGGGTGAAAGCAATGGATGAAGAACTTGAGCAGATCGAAAAGAACAACACTTGGGAGCTGGTTCCTAGACCAAAGGATAAGAATGTTATCGGAACAAAATGGGTCTTCAAAAATAAATTGAATGAAAATGGAGAAGTAATTAGAAACAAGGCCAGACTTGTTTGTAAAGGGTATGCGCAGCAAGAAGGAATAGACTTTGAAGAAACCTTTGCTCCTATTGCAAGACTTGAGGCCATCCGAATGTTCCTTACTCTCTCAAGCTTTCAAAACTTCAAAGTATTTCAAATGGACGTGAAATCAGCCTTTCTGAATGGAGACTTGGAAGAAGAAGTATACATTGAGCAGCCAGATGGGTTCATTCTTGGAAATGATCCAAATCTTGTATGCAGATTGAAAAAGGCTCTCTATGGTCTCAAACAAGCTCCAAGGGCTTGGTACTATCGTTTGGACAAATATCTTCATCAACAAGGTTTTTCAAAAGGATCAGCAGATAGCAATCTTTATATAAAAGTTGAAAATGACAAATTGCTAATACTTGTTGTGTATGTAGATGACATTATCTTTGGCAGCAATGAAGAAGCTATGAGTCAAAGCTTTGCCTTGGTGATGCAGAAAGAATTCGAAATGTCCTTGCTGGGAGAACTGACATATTTTCTTGGTTTGCAAATCCAACAAAAAGAAGGAGGGATCTTTTTGTCTCAAACCAAGTATCTCAAACAGATTTTGAAGAAATATGGCATGGAAGATGCAAAACCAGTATGTACACCCATGGTCACAGGATGTAGCCTCAGTGCAAATGATGAATCTGTAGCAGTACATCAACCAACCTACATATCTATGATTGGAAGTTTACTTTATTTGACAGGTACCCGACCGGACATCATGCATGCAGTTGGAATAGTTGGAAGATTTCAGGCAAATCCGAAGGAGACTCATCTTCAGGCAGTAAAGAGAATTTTCAAATATCTTCAAGGGACTCAAAATTATGGCTTATGGTATCCTAGAGATACAGATCTCACACTTCATGCTTATACAGATGCAGACTGGGCCGGAAGCGTGGATGACAGGAAGAGCACAAGTGGTGGTGCGTTCTTTATGGGTTCCAGACTAGTATCTTGGTTCAGCAAGAAATAGAGTTTGATTGCCTTGTCTACAGTTGAAGCGGAATATGTTGCTGCTACATCTTGCTGCACTCAACTCCTTTGGATGATGCAGACCTTGTAGGATTTTCAAATCACTTGTACACCACCTATCTCCATCTTATGTGATAACACAAGTGCAATCAGCATCTCAAAGAACCCAGTCATGTATTCAAAAACCAAGCACATACCAATCAAGTATCATTTTCTCCGAGAACAAGTGCTTGAGCAGAAGGTTAAGTTGGAGTATGTTCCTTCTAAGGAACAAGTTGCTGATATACTCACCAAACCATTGCCCAGGGAGACTTTTGAATACCTCAGGCAAAAGCTGGGGGTTGTTGATGCATCATCTTATTGTTGAAACTCTTCTGATTGATGGTTGTACGCATGGTTCATCTGGGGTATATGCGTACATGTGCTGGGTTGCGGATTGGTTGAAGATTGAATGGCACAGGTTTAGGGGGAGCATATAATGCATTGTTGGCATTATGGAGGATGTACAGAAGGAGATCATGGATGTTGCTCTGATTATAGCTGCAATATGTCTCTATCTCTTTCATGGTCATTTATGGTGTTTGGTGGATTATGGTTCTTCTTTGCAGATCTGGTTCATATTCAGGGGGAGCATGCTCTTAGGGGGAGCATAACCCTTTGCCCTTGATGTCAAAGGGGGAGAATGAAGCTGAAGATTTTGAGGTTGCCATCAAGTCCAAAGGGGGAGATTGTTGGCATTATGATTCTGGTATGGCTCTATGTTACGGATGTTGTACTTGATGGCAACACCCTCAAGTGGAAATGCTCTGATCAGGCTCTCAAAATGATGAAAATTAAGAAGTACGCAGGAGAACAATTCAGAAGATGCATACACGCAGGTACACCGTGAAGGTACCGCGGCCAGACACGCAGGTCACCCATTTAGAAGGTGCGTACCCCCAGTTTCACTTACTTCAAGGCAGAGAAGCGCGTTCACGTGGGGTTTCCTATGTTTGGCCCGTGGTATTTAGCCCGCTGCTCTTGATTCTATGGTTTTGGCCCGTGGTATTGTTTTATATTACTATTATTGAGCCCCATGTTTTTGGGCCCCTGGTATTGGTTATCTATGGTATTGATCCATGATTTTAGGAGGAGCTTGCCTATATAAAGCAAAGGAGATCACTTGGCTAAGTATCTTTGGAAATTGAATATCTTAAGATCTGAAATATTGGGTTATTGTCTTAAAAGCTTGATCTATATGAAAGTGAAGTTGAAAGCGAATCTATGAAGGGTGATCTCTCGAGTGCATGATCAGATCTGGGCATCCGACTAACTGTGGCACACTGGTGAACTGCCAATTCGGCCCTAATCAGAAGTACGCAGGTGAATAACGGTGCAAGTGCGTGGGTACGCAGAGCAGAAGAAGCAGAACTGCGTGGGTACGCAGAGGAGAAACATGAGAGCTGCGTGGGTACACAGAGCAGAAGAAGAAGAACTGTGTGGGCACGCAGCGTGACAGAGGTTCAGGTGCGTACGCCCAGTAAAAGTACGCGGCGCGATAGTATCTATGAGTGCGTGGCTTCAGTAGAAGTACACGGCGCGATAGTGTTTCTGGGTGCGTACCTACAGTAATAGTACACAACTCGATTGAAGAAGTAGTGCGTGGGTACGCCGTGCAGCAGAAGGCTCTCTGCGGGTATAGGCAGGGAAGTAGAAGGTGAAGTACGTAGCGACGCAGGCCAGAGAAAGAAAAACTGCGTATCTGTCTTAAGATCTTCTGTTGACTGAATTGTTCTGTTGATAAGGTGTTCTGGGTTTAGTTATGTTATTGTTGATCGGGTTACTGCAGTTGACTGTGCAATTTACATGTACTTGATGATCATTTGATGTTTATGGATCCAGTTTGAAAATTTATGAAAAGTGGTCCTTGTAAGAAAAGAAGTAGGGGGTTGTAGCTCCCTTCCAGGAGAGACTGGAAAACGAGAGAGAGTTGTAGCTCTCTGCAGGTTGCAGCCTGCGTACTGGTAAAGGACTGCACCAGTACAAAATCATTGTAAAAGGAGTTTCTAATTTGAAAGAAGATAGAGACATATTGCAGCAGGTGGTTTTCACCCACATTGGGTTTCCACCTTATATCTGGTGTTCTTTGGTGTGACTATCTGTTTTTCTTGTTCATGCTCATTATTTTATGGTACTGATTTGCAAAAATAATTCAAAGTGTAAATAAGGAAGATTTGTTAAAAGAACTTGATAATACTGATTCACCCCCCCTCTCAGTATTATTTCCAACACCCTAGATTTCTTAGGATCATCCACAATATTGTAATCAATGTTATAAATAGGATAGGGTAGAGTAAACATACCAGTTTTTCTATTCTTAGTTGGGAGTTTACCATTTTGAGTCGCCTTCATTGCGGTGGAAGTTGTATTATCTTTCTTTGGATGCTTTTCCACTAGAGTATTCTTGGAATCACTACTAGGTCTACCCTTCTCAACAGGGACTTTGGGAGTGGATGCCTTCACATGGCGAATAGCTTTCTTGGTCTGGTCTATAGGCTTCATCACACCTGTAAGTGGCCCCTTACTTCGTGTGTGTATTTTATTAGTGTGGATTTTTGCCATACTGTCTCCTTGGTCATCATTGTTCTCATTTGTATATAAATCCCATAGTACATTGATTTGAGATTCCTTCCAAGGGCTCTCTGTTAGGCCCCTATACTACTAGTGTAACCCCACATTATTATTATTACAACCCACTTATTATATTGATGTACCCATGTAGTGCCCATATTGTTACTATTGTACCCCATAGAAGCCCACTATTGTTATTATTGTGCCCTTACATTATTATTGTTATGTCGACTATGATTATGTTATGACCCCTTAGACTCCTATATATAGAAAGGAGGTCTTTTCATTTATATCGTCGAATAATTGTTCATTTGTGTAATGTAAAGGAGGTTGCCCCCTCGAAGAGGCTGAATTATAAGGCGTTGATCTCTCTTTTCTATCTTTTTGTGAGCTGGTTTCATAACATTTGGTATCAGAGCTTTGGATTCTAGGGTTTCGCTGCTCCAAACAGGTCATCGTGGCATTTTCACTATAATTTTTTTTTTGTGACGTTTCAGAAGCTAAAAAAACACCTCATTTGAGAATACGACACACTGAATCTCAGGTCCAAATTTCAGATCTTTTCGTGCTATATTCGCGGAGATATGATCTGAGGAAGTTGGTCTTTTTGCAGACTCCTGAATTACATTCCAAACAGGTGACCTGGGGAAAATCGTCATAACTTTCTCTCTGAGCATTGGATTGAAATTTCATAAGAAGGTATAGAAAGAGAACAGACTATAGTTTCTTCTATATATTTTTCAGAGCCAAAGGTCAAAACAATGACTCGTGGCACGTCGTACAAGTTTGCTCTACTGAACTAGTCTATAATTAGGTCACTGTGGGAGATTTTGCATAACGCTTTCTTGGAGAATCCAATTAGGATCAGACTTGTGGAATTGGAAAGAGGACATAGAGGACTATTACAGGTCGCAATTTCAGAACTTAAAGATCCAAAAGTACAGAGTTACAGTCGGTTCAAGATCGAGCTCCCAAAATCAAGAAAAAGCAAGATGAGGAAGTTTGGTGGCAAGGATCCGGTAAATTGGATACTTCAGATGGAGCAATATTTTGATCTACATGGTGTACCACTATTACAAAAGGTATGTATTGTATCTTCATATTTAGAACCAGATCAATTTTTATGGAATGAAGGGCTTTGTTTGCGTAAACAACTTGTTACGTGGTCAATTTTCATAGAGGAAATGATAGCACATTATGAGGATACAAAGAGAAACACCTTCTTTAGAGCAACACCACAACAATTAGAAAGAGTAAAAGGGCTTTGTGACATATTGGAAAGCAAAATTGTGGAAACTAAGAAGCATACCCCTCACAACTATAAATATTGAAGTGTTGTTTCTCCTAACCTTCCACAACCTACAAGGGTTACACCACAACAATTGGAAGAGAAAAGAGAAAAAGGGCTTTGTTACAATTGTGATAGCAAATGCACTAAAGGTCATAAGTGTGCTGAGAAGAGATTATTTTACATAGAATATGAAGAGGAGGAAGAAAAGGATCAAGAAACATCAAAAGAATAGGATATACACCAGGGCCCACCCCAGAGAAAGAAGAAATGAATCAGACCATATCTTGTAAAGCATTGGCAAGAATTACCACTCCTCAAACTCTCAAGAAAGGACATATCAAGAAGAAAAAGGTGCAAGAAGTGAAAGATCACATCGAGAAAGAAGAGATGAATCCGACCATATCTTGTAAAGGATTGGAAGAAATTACCACTCCTCAAACTCTAGAGATAGAAGGACATATCAAGAAGAAAAAGGTTCAAGCAGTGAAATATCACATCGAGCATCAACAACAAGTGCTCCAACTTTTAAATGATAACGCCACTTCAGTGCAAAATCAAATGAAACAACAGGTAGATCAACATCGTAGTGAAAATTTTTTGGATGTAGGTGATTGGGTATTTTTACTGCTACATCTCAAGCAAGCTATTTATGAGAAGGAGATGTTGGCAATACTACATGCACTTAAAAAATGGCGACCTTATCGAATGGGAGGACTCTTCAAGGATGAGGATGTCAAAGAATTGTTTTGTGCTATTTCTATTATCCAACTAGATTGGATAAACAAAGCAAGGGATGAATGGAAGAAGGTTGAAGAAGTATGGCCACTTATTCAGCAAAAGATCCCAATTCAAACAATATTGTCAGAAATTGAAGAGGAAGGAAAAATCGTATTGGAACCTGGAGCAGTCACAGAAACAAGAACTCTACAACTATGAAAGTGATCAAATTCAGAGTATCTCATCATGCGGAAGAACTTAGCCGCTGAAGATTCCACATGGGAGGACAAGAATTTTATACAGAAGCATCAAGAACTACTCAAGAGTTGAGGACAACGCTTTTTGAAGGAGAGGGGCATGTTAGGCCCCTATACTACTAGTGTAACCCCTTATTGTTATTAGTACAACCCACTTATTATATTGATGTACCCACGTAGTGCCCATATTGTTACTATTGTACCCCATAGAAGACCACTATTGTTATTATTGTGCCCTTACATTATTAATGTTATGTCGGCTCTGATTATGTTATGGGCCCTTAGACTCCTATATATAGAAAGGAGGTCTTTTCATTTGTATCATCGAAGAATTGTTCATTTGTGTAATGTAAAGGAGGTTGCCCCCTCAAAGAGGCTGAATTATAAGGCGTTGATCTCTCCTTTCTATCTTTTTGTGAGCTGGTTTCCACTAGAGTATTCTTGGACTCACTACTAGGTCTACCCTTCTCAACAGGGACTTTGGGAGTGGATGCCTTCACAGGGCGAATAGCTTTCTTGGTCTGGTCTATAGGATTCATCACACCCGTAAGTGGCCCCTTACTTTGTGTGTGGATTTTTGCCATACTGTCTCCTTGGTCATCATTGTTCTCATTTGTATAGAAATCCCATAGTACGTTGATTTGAGATTCCTTCCAAGGGCTCTCCTACTTGGTATTCTTCCTCATTTTCTTGTTCTGACTCTAGCTCCATTATAGGTTCTTCTTGGTTAAGGAGCAATTCGATAAGAGCTAGCTCTTCTGTATTTAAATTCTCTTCATTGGGTGGAGCAAGCAATGCAAGTGGACCATGACCACCTTCTATCTTCTTACAATAGAAAGGTTTGAAAGATTTTCTATTGTTATACTATCCTCCATTCCCACCTGTACTCTCTCCAGAATTCATTTTCATATCAATGGCTATGTTTGTCAATTTCTTAATGATCCGATGCAAACCTTCTACATCCGTGGTGTCCCTTCCTTTGCCCTCAGCCACTTTTTTATCACTCCCATTATTCTTCTTGGATGACTGAGAGGCTTTCTTTGCTTCGGTTGGAGGATGACATGCTATGAGACTGATCATTTCATTCTCGACTATTACCACTTCATTGATAGCACCTTGTAAGGTTTGTGTGTTACTCCTCTCGACCCACATCACAGTAGGGACAGGGAGAGCAATGATGTAGAATTCCATGAGCACCTCCTCAGTAGGTCTAGCATTAGCTGGGATTCTATTGAACAAAGTGTTGAACCGGATGTTAAAATCCTTGACCTTTCCTTTTTCTTCCATTTTCAAATGGGATAGTTCTAAAACTAAGGCCGCAGGTGTTTTTTCATCGCTGAACTTGTCTAAAAAGGCCTCTTGAAAAGCGACCCATGAGGTGATCGATCCTATTCTCAAGCTAAAGTACCATGTGGAGGTTGCTCCAATCAGGGTAAAAGGGAACAAGCGACATACCACATCTTCATCGGCTACCCCCAACATGCGCATATCCACGAAGAAAGAGTGAATATGGTTATCAACGGTGTCTCCCCGCTCAATGTCGAATTTAGGTAGTACTAATTTTGCATTCTTTGGTAAGGGATGCTGCTGCCCAGGTCCCGCTATGGCATCCTGAGCGAGCCAGGGAGGAAGTGCTCTCGGAGGAGGTGGGAGTTGGTTCCCAGTTGGGAGAGGAGCGTTAGCCATATTGTGGATAGGGATGTTCTGGTTGAAGAATTCTTTAAGGATTTCTTTATTAGGACTTCCTAAATCAGGCTAGGGATTACCTTCAGAGAGTGTATCTTCAGGAATTTCTTCCCAGGGAGTGTCGATAATATGCAAGGATTCAAGCACAATATCTTCAAGGGATGGGACTGCAGATGTCTCTTGATTTATGGAATAGATCCTTGGCTTCCTTTTAGTTTTTGGAGGTAAAGAGTGAAATATGGGGAGATGAGAGAGGGAATGAGCGTAAGCCCGAGTAAGTATTCTGATTGGTTGTTCCTGAGTGACAGGATACTCCCACAGTGTCTCGTCTTCGAAATGAGGTTTTTTCGAATGGGAGGAAGGGTCTTTTCTACCTTCACGATCCATGCATTAATCTTTTCAAGTCCATGCATGACATTTATAGATGAAATCATAAAAATCTATGGACGGCAGTTCAGGCCCTCTTTCTAGTGCTAAATTGTTGACATGGCGAATTTTCGCTATACCAACAAGGGGAATTAACCTGATCACATACCCAAATTAGATCTGTTTTTGTTTGGAGTGGCTAGTTCCAACAAGTTTTAAAGGACCCCGTGAACTGTTATAGGTGTTAATAGATTACTTTCTGGCGGAAGAACTCAATTAAATCAACAAAAGAAATAGCTAACCTATATGCATCAAATCCTATCTACACTATTGTTAACTACTCTAATCTAGTCCTAACTACCCTAATCTATCCTGCAAGAGCATAACAAAAGAGGTTAAACATCACATACAGATTCCAAGTCCAAATGAATAAATTAATGGTTCAATAAGAACAAGGTTGAATTAAATCCTAATTGCAATCCCATTACTTATACAGGAATATACATTCCTTTCCTTACAAATAACACTTGCAACTGATGTTTAACAAAGTATCGAATCAACAAAATTTCATGAATTAAAAATGCTAGCGAATTATATTCAAATAACCAGGAATAACCATGAACTGCTAGTTATCAATATGCACAAAGAAAATCACATTTATCTTTGTGCCAGCAACAACACATTGATTCTAAACATATGAGAGAAAAGGAAAATAAATTTGAAACACAGGCTCCTTCTTGAACCAAACAGATTTCTTTATTCACAATAAATCAAAGTTATTCTCTCCAAATAGAAAATCTCCCCTCTCCTATCAGGACGTAATACTTATATTAGTTGGAAATGACTCTCGGTCTTCCCTTAACCTTTTGCCTTTCCCCTGTTCTATTCAATATAACGATCAGAATACATAGATGTAGAACAATCAGTGTCACTACTGACACCTAAAAGGCATGTCCTGTCAATGGAGCACTTCATTTCCTGGGGAAATGAATAGATGTTGATTAGAAGAGGATGACTGTGTGTCATCTCTTCATGATGAAACCTGGGGCAATTTCACTTTCGGAATACACAGGCAACGTGTGGAACTCGATTGAAACGCCTAAGGCTACCTCTTTAAATGGCATATCCGCATATATGGACTCTTCGGATCTGCTCATGCATTTTTTTTTACTCCTCGCCTGCCTTCTCTCGGTCCTCGCCTGCAGAGATAACCAACATCAGTCATACTTATGCAATTATGATAAAATGCTTAAAAAACACAAATCTTGCCTTCATGAAGCACTTATAACATCAAAAGGAACAAGCGTGAAAGAATCGCCCCCTGGTTTTTAACCCATGCATTGATTAAGTCCCGCAAGTGAAAATCTAATTTATATTGAAAATCATTGCATAACACTGAACTGGATCCAAAATCTAGACTTGAAATATTCTAGGCGACACATTGCTTTAGCAAAGAGTGACGAAACTGGGGTTTATGAGTAAATCCATCGAAAAGCAAAAGATCAATGGCGTAGGGAGGAAGTGGTTTCTCATACCACAAGTGGTATCTTGGAAGGGGTCTAAGTGGTAATCGGTATTGTGAGGAAGGCCTCCAATTCCACTCTTCAAGTGACACGTAGCAGCTAGGAGGAAAGAGGATACCACTTTTCGGGTAGGTATTCCTTGAGCTACTTGTTCACTCGAAATCTGCGTGGACCGTTGGATCCACGAAGGGTAGATCAACGGTGGAGGGACTTGACACGGGAAAACATGGAAAACCCCATGGCCAGGCTGCATAGCGGGACTTCAAATCTTATATACCTGAACCTATAATTATCGGCAGGTCCACTGTATCGCAAATCGCTTTATGTATAAACAATGAACTCTACTGATTGCAATAAGCGAATGGGGAGGCAGACCCAAATGCATATGAGCCATGTTTAATAATCCCTTCAGATCCACAAGATAAGCTTTTCCTTTTGAAAACCTCCACCAAAACATATTATCACAATACAAGGGAATACACAGGAAAACCAGCGGCCAACCATAGGGCCGGACTTGAAAAATTATGCACTAGAATTGATAATCATTATCGGGTCTGAGTGGTAGCAGTGTGTCCGGGTCTGGGGCCTTTATATAAGACACACTGCTATCACTCGGACCATATATATATATATATATATATATATATATATATATATATATATATATATATATATATATATATATATATATATATATAGATACATATATATATCTATATATATATATGTTAACACCGCTGATGGGTCCACAATGTTAGACTTCCCTTTGAAAAACCCCAACCTCAATACTATTCAAAAAACACAGGAATATACCGGAAAACCCATGTCCGGCCATAAGGCCAGACTTAAAATAATATGCATCCTAGTCTATAATCATCGTCGGGTCCAGGTGGTAGCGGTGTGTCTTATATAAAGGCCCTGGACCCTACTGATTGCGCTATTTGATGGGGCTTCGGACCCGAAATATATACATTTGGGTTAATAATGCCATCGAATCTAGAAGATAGCGGTGCGCAGTGTTGGTTGCGATAAGAGAAAAGGGTGATTTATGCATGTTTGTGAAGCATTTCCATTATAAAGAGTCCTAATGGAAATAAGGTGTGATAGAAGGTTTTTGAGGGTTGGAAAGGTCTCAATGGAGAGTATGAATGAGTGGCTAGAAAGGGTTAGAGATGAAACATGTGGTAGATATTTGAAGAGGGGGGTTTAACCATTAGGTGTTGAAGATTTGACTTGGCAATGAGTTGAAGTCTCTGGGATTAAACAGATCATTCAAAGAGGTGAAAGTTCAAGTTTTTAGGGGACCCATTCAAAAATTGCTATCAAGGCAAGTTTTAATAAGGTGGTGGTTGTGGCCACAACATTGCCACAGTGGAGCTTGTGGAGGTAATCTATTTGGGCTTGCTATAGCCTAAAAAAACTTGTGGAGGATATTTTTTGCCTTTTATTTTTAAAGATTGTATTGAGGTGGTGAAAAAATTCCATCCTTTTTAAGTATATACTCGAAAAATGTGTGCTCATTCAGCTCCACTTTTTCCTATTATCACTGTTGGTGTGTTTACTAATTGGGACATTAATTTTACTACTTGTAACCTAGTTTCGGCTAAGGGCCACAAGTAAATTATCGTAGTAGTAGACTACTTCACCAAGTGGTTCGAGGCTATGCGTGCTTTTAATAACGATAGTGAGACAACTAAAATTTTCTTGTTCAATCAAATCATTTCACGCTTCGATATTCCTAAAGAGATTTTCACTGATAATGGAAATTACTTTCAGAATAATATGATGTCTGAGTTGGATTTGAATTTGGGATTTCAGAAGGAGAATTCATCTCCTTATTATACTCAAGCTAATGGAAAGGTTGAAGCTATCAATAAATCCCTTAAGACTATCATGTAAAGGATGATTAATCTAGCTAACTCCAATTGGCACATCATGATATATTCTGCGCTATGGGCATATCGAATATATATTCAGACTACTATGGGTTTCACTCCTTTTCAGTTAGTTTATGTTTTGAAATTCATCTTTCCTATATAATGTGAGATTCCATCTCTTAATTCAGTAGTCCAACTTCTTCCAAACACCTCAAGTCATGAAGAGCACATTATTAATTTGGAACATCTTCAGGAGCAACATGGAGATGCTACCACAATGAATGAGGCCCATAAGAAAAGAGTCAAAGCTCAATATGACAAGTTTGTACAAACTAGGGTTTTCTCTGAAGGTGACATTGTCTTGGTATATGACCAAGATAATGACACCTTGGCGGCAGGAAAATTCAAACCTATGTGGTACGATCCTTTCCCCATTAAAAGGGTCCTGAAGAAGGATGCTTATGAATTAGTTGATTTTGAAGGAAATGTGTTGTAAGAGCCTAGAAATGGACTCTATCTCAAGAAGTATTATGCTTAAGCTCTTGCCTAGCATTTTCCTTATTTTGTAAATATTGTACATAATTTTATTTCTTGTCTATAGGTGTCGTGGTGATGATGATATTTTCGATATGCTTTGGTAGGCTTCGATGGATGATTTGCTATATTTAGGATCCATGACTAGAGAATGCATTTGTTGATTCTATAGCTAACCAAGCATTGTATTGGCATATTAATCATTCATCACATTAAAACAAAATATCAAAAAATCATTTGTATATATGATAAAATCATATCGAAATCTTTGTATATAGATAGGTATAGTATGTCAAAATATTACAAAATGTGGACAAATGTCCTAGAAAATTAGGGCTTAAGCCTGATCATATGCATATATCAAAAAGATTAGTCATCTAAAATATAATTCTACGGGCCGTGCCCTGGATGAGTATGCCTATACAAGAGAATGATATTCACTACTCATCGAAAGAGTCACACCCACTCTTTTGGTACTCCAACCACTTACCTATGTATAGCCGTAGGGATATCCTCTACCATTGGCATTGGAACTTGGTGATTCAAATTCTCCAAGTTCCTTTGAACAATATGGAGCACTCTCTCAAACTTAGATGTTGCTCTCTCCATGTCTCTCCCGCGATGCTTATGCCTTGGTAGACCCTCAGGTCTCACTGGTCTAATATCTATATCATGATAATTTAATCTTGTAAGATTTTTGTTTCAGGAAAAAAGATTTTTAATTTCTTGATATTATATTAAAAAATCCAAAAATAACATATGTTAAAAAAATAAAACTTACTAATGTTGCCCCATGTAGCTCCTTTTCAAAGTACTAGCTTTGAGTCTGGTTGGAAGTCTAATCTTGATGTAGTAGTGTTTTTGTAGTAATGGTGTACCAAAAGGCACCTCCTTAGTAGTTGGTTGTTCCTTGCAAAGGGATACAGAGAAAGTTGGTGTTGTTAGTGAATATACCGAGATAAACAAAGCATTGCAAATAGTGAAAACAACTCATATACAAACATGAACTAAAACAAAGAGATAAAAACACAAATAATTCTTAATGACGGAAACAAGTCAACAGAATAATCCAAAAAAACTCCCTTTATTGACTACTGGTGGTTGAAGATGAATATAGTAGATGAATACTAAACACTTGAAGAGAATTATTTGAGCTATGGTGCTAAAAAATCCTTAGCAAGGAAGTTCCTTTACTCAATCTCTTTGCAAGATTCTCCTCTCCCAAAGAAGTATGAAGACTCTCTCAATGGTGGAATCTTCTCCTCTCACTAAGATGATGGATTTCTTAAAAGAAATATGGCCAACATGCTAGTGCTATTATCTTCTTTGCTTCAACATTGAAATGTTGGTTTGCTCTGATAGCAATTTGGCTAGCATAACATTGTCTCATGTTTTGGTTCTCCCATGGCTTATTTATATAGAATTTTTGGAGTCCATCTATTGAGAGTTTTAATTAGTGATTAAACATCCTAATATTTAATTATCGACCAGGATTTGTAAGCATGAGTTGTATTGCGTTTCTAGCTCAAGATTAAATTCAGAGTATATAATTTTCCTTGATAATGATTGTTAAGTACAGAATGATGAAAAACACTATAAATTAAGCAAACTAGAACTCATCTCATTCTCAGAAAACATAAGAAATTTAAAGAAAATCAACTTAACTCAATCCATTTCTCTTCCTTATTCTAAATCTCAATCAAAAGACAAACTTACTGAAACCAAAGGCTTAAGAAATTCACTCTAAGCACAATTCTTGAAATAAACCCTTTTCAAAACAGGAATTTCAACTCTAATTATTCAAAAGGCAGAGGCAAGCAATCATCAAAACCTAATCTCTGAGAAATCAAAATGTAATCCTTCAACTTGAAAAAGAAAACCAGAATCAAATCCTAAATTGTCAAACTAGACTATTCTTGCTCATAAAGAAAATGCACTCAAATCATACTACTACAAAGAATAATTTTGAAATCAACTTGAACTGATTTGTTGGCACTTAAAGGAAAAGGAAATCTTAATGAAATTCTCTGAGTTTATAAATGAAATGAAATTGCTATCACAATGCTAGGAAATCAATTTTTACACTACAACACTTGAAATGGAAATCAAACTTATCCTATTATGCAAAAATAGACCTAAATTATCCTATGATAATTTAATAACTCAAATCGATGCTCTAAATGAAATTATTTAAAGTAAACTATGTTGTTTGAATCAAATCCTAATGCTTGAAACAAATCAAACAATTCAAATCATGGAAATGAAGAACACAACACCTATTACTACCAAGCTCAAATTCGTTTGAAATCACAATCAAAACCTTTCACACTATAAATCAGTCACTCAATTGTACAAAAGGAATTCTTCGTTCACACTCATACCATACATCATAATCTACATGGATAAAAACATAGGAATCATGCTTCTCAAACTTCAAGAATTGATTGATTTTCCTATCATGGACACTCCAATTATAAACATGAATGAATGTGACTTTGAATGAAAGAAAAAAGCATTGCTTTGTATCAAAATACGAGCTCGGGTTATACAACGAATCAGAGATATTTAACATAGGAAAGAAATCTTTAAAATGTTTAATTGGTAAAGCAATGAACCATGCATATTATGAAATCATATACCAATATTCATAACTATAAAACACAAGATTCAAACTATAAAATCACATGCACACAACTAGCTATTTGAACTATTAATGAGGCTTATTTCTAGAGGTGGTAGGCCCTCCCATGCCTAGAGTAAGCTAGTATACTGCAATAAAAGAAGGATTAAACTATCAATGAAATAATTTGCAGTCAACCATGATAACAATGCTTCTGGCCCACAACTTGAAAGCGATCATGTATATTTTAAAAATAGAGTTTGGGAACCAATTGACATAAGTCATAATGTATCAACTAAAAAAATTCTTAACCACCTAGCTTCACTAGGCTTGTCTTTTCATTACAACGACCTTTAAAGGTGACTGCATAATTGTAAAGATAACAATTTAACTAACTATGGGAACCTTAAAAACTATAAACTAATCTAAGCATTGCTCAATCTTCTCCAAATCATATTGAATCTACTTAGAATGAACGACTTCCTTCTAGAGTAACTAGTTGCTATTATGAGAATAGTCCGCTTTGATTTTGATATTGAGGATCTTCGACATTGGAATTATCACAATTAATATAAAAAAATTGATCTTGGATGCATCGTGCTTGTCCTTACAGATCACTGTGTAAACTTCGATGGTCAAAACAAGAAGAAGGAGCCCACCTGGATAGACTGACTCAAACTCAGTTAAGGATCGAATTGTTTGAATATGACAACTAAGATTGATGTTGAGGATGAGGCATCCTTCCATTCATGCAGAATTGTCAATCCTGCCACCAGGCGTCCATCTAAACCCATGAATAAATAGTTAGCATATAGGGATATGATTCAAAAATTCACTTAAATTCAATCACAAATGGAAAAAGGATGTCAGTTAAGTGCATTTACCTCTTAGGTAGTGTTATCGGGAAAAATAGTGTCTATGCAGAGCTGCTAGTCCCACTAAGGCTAGTAGCTACCTTAGAAGCAAACAAACTAAAACTACTTCCATTTTCATTTATGAGAAATAGATAAGAGGGAAATAAGGAGACCAACATCTGTCTTGCGCTTGGTTCCTTGCTCGATTCCTGTCCCTTCTTATAGGTCTTTGCCACTCGCTTCCTTATCTACCCGGCTTCAAAGAGCACCTGTAGAATCAAAGAAGCATTATCCAAGAACATAGATCTATTATCATAAACAATATAGGACCAGATATATATTGACCACACAAATGCATATAACGTCAATCATACAAGAATGTGGAGGAAAACATGAATAGCTTTATTGATAATCAAGAAAGAGCAAAGAGGATTACAACCAATTGTTCTGACCCAACATCATCCTCTCAGCAAGAAAGCCCTTCTTCACCTCATGAAAATCTTAGATCACCCAACACTATGATATTGCACCAAGAAACCAGCAGCACTTCCTTACAGGATACAAAATTCTAGCCTTTGGATCTCTGGGATGACGGATCCATATATAGATGTTTGTAAGGGGGGTGAGTCAGCTTTTGAGATTTGATTAGTGTCCTCTCTCTGATAGTTCTTGATTCCACTTGGAGATTGATGATCTCTTACTCATCCCTGGGCGAATGTAGAGAGGCAAGTGTCACAGGAGAAGTTTCTAGAAGATTCCATGATCCTCCACCTTGCAGATTGACCCTGCCATTTGTCCACTCTAGCCCATCGCACCCCATAGAAGGGATTTTCAAGATGCATCACACCTACTGTGTGTATTTAGGTGGGATGCAACGCACTTTGACCATGGAGCAGGTGAGATGGTCCAGTTTTGACCAGTTCTGAGCAGTTTTTCATGGAGAACTTCTGGGAGAAGATGTAATCAGTTGACCTTGTTCTTTTAGAGGTTGGAACAACACTTTTAGGGACTTAAGAGCCCTTGGTTTATGGAAATTTATGATTGGGGTTGCAGTGCCCAAAAATTTCTATAACAGTTGCCCCCAAAAGCATGAGGTCGTTAATCTGTGGATGTCGGGTGAAATGATTTATCATGAGGATCTGAAGTTCTTTCAAGTTGGAAGGCGACTTGTAATAAGATAAAATACAATACATTATCTTCATAATATTTTCATGATCTATCTTAGGCGGGCATTCCCATGCTCAGTGTTATAAATTCATTTTCATGTACATAAGACAGACAATCGTCTGAGTGTAGACTGATGATTCTAGTAGAGCCATCATCCCTTAGGTTGGATGATTTTCTATGCAGTAATGATGTGCATTTGATGTCATTATTTTCCTGAATATATATCACAGCCTAGATGGATGAAACTAGATCCGGGGTCTTCAATCTCCTTCGATGTTCACTCAAAGTACAAGTCGATCCATGTGAGAGATGTTCTGGAGTCGAACATGGAAAGACATCTCCTGATTACCAGCCAATGATGTAAGCTGTTAACAGGCACGAGAGTAATCACCGATAATGATGATGACCCTCAAGGTACTACAGTACAATTCACATGATGTGAATAAGGCACTTGGCATCGAACACCACGCAAAATCTTTCGGTCGAAGGCCATTGATGTAAACCTGTCGCCGGAAGTGAGAAACTTGCCATTGAGGCATGCAAGCTTCAAAGTACTGAAAGGGTTGTTCCTAGATCGACTTCTTGGATAATGAGCTGATGTCGAGAAGAAGCGATCCGTCATAGGAGGGCCTTAATGAATCCCACATCAATGACACGGAATGGAGCAAATGATTTTAATGGAGGTGAAAACAATCCGGTGATATAAGGTTCAGGGTGGCGGTCATGAAAGAATGGAGCGTAAATTTATTGCAGTGCGTGAGACATAGGTGAATTCTCTGAGCGACTTCTCTTGAACATATCGGTGACACTGACATGATGGATCGGTAGCATTAACCCCAAATATGGATGGTGTGACAGAACCATGGTGATGTGACTAGTGAATGGACCAACCCAACCTGACTCGGATACAGAGTGAAAGTGTCATGTTCAAGAGCGACTTGCTACCGATAAAGTTTCTTCAAGTTTTCTTCCCAATTTTTCCCCAGTCATTGCTGACCAGTACCTCTTTATTTTTGTCAAGCTTGAGGAGGATAACATATGCTTGTTCTATAATTTTCCCTTCGGGCAAACCCATCGCTATGTTTTAACGAGCCTAGCGATAGTGAAACTCGTTCTTGTCTATATGGACAAGTTTGTCACTATTCGGTTTTAACGAGTTTAACGACAAGGATAACTCGGTCCTTTTCAATTTTAGAGAGTCTGAAAAAGGGACGTAAAGAAAACTCCAATAATCCTTTTTCGTCACATAATCCCTTGATTCCGAAAAAGTATAAAACAGTACAAAAGGGATGAATTTTTGGTAATTTTAATGAGCCGAACAAAACAAGCGCTCGATCTTTTTGTGTAATAATCCCTCAAGTCCAAAAAGATTAAAATCTAAAGGAGGGATAGCACTTCCAGTCCCTTTAACGAGCTGGAGAGGCCATTTGCTCGGTAATCTTTTCATATTTTACGAGTTAGTTGAAAAGAGCTTAAAGGAGACTCGTTTTTTGAGGAACGAGTGATAAATTCAGGTAGCAGCTGATTCCAGGTAAGGTTTGGAATTTTCCAATCACGACAGTATCACAAGGATGGCTATTAGGATCACTCTTCATATCTGTTCCTCAAAAAGGGTAAACAATCAAATGGAGGTGAATGATCGGCCAATATAGAGTGGAGGTGATGATGAGAACACAACCAAGGCTTCAAAGGTTGATGATAATACATTCATGATGGTTATTTACCGGAAATTGGTTCATTTTTTAATGAGCTTAAACTCTGGGGGAACATTTGCTCATTGCTTATGTTTATTTTTTAACGAGCTTGAATTCCGCATTAAAACTGCTCGAGGCGGGTTTATTTTTTAACGAGCTTGAACCCTGTGGTAACACTGCTCGTGGAAGGTTTATTTTTTAATGAGCTTGAACCCTACAGTAACACTACTCATGATAAGTTTGCATGCCCCGAGCATAATAATGCAAATCGAGGTGGATGCCCCTCATGCTTCATTGCATTCATCTTGGTGGTTGGAATGAAGGTTTACCTTTGAGATCTTCGAAAGACTCGATTTGGATTTTTCGAGATCGTAATCAAAGACTCGATTTGGAAAGGGAGTCGTTTCATTTTTTAATGAGGTTGACACAGTAAAAGAACTATCCTCATGACTCCTTGTTTCATTTTTTAACGAGGTCGACATGAGATGAGAACCATCCTTGAAATCCACCGTATTTATAGTATTTGATAGAAAATAAAAAACTGAAGGATGATTAAGGTTGCTGGAATAATCTTCGTGGTAATCTGAAAGATGGGAGCGATGGTGGTAATCTTCCCATGGTGCCTCTTCTATCATCATTGATTGAATGATTCCTTCGTCTATAGAATGTACATGCGACCAAGGATTTGAAGAGGTGCCATATTCCTTAGACCTATCTATCCAAACACTCGATGAGTGTTGATTTGGGTTTGCCCCCCAGGCCAAGAAAATTGATTGCTACAATATTTCTAAAATGGCGATGATCCATGCTGACAAAATGTTTAGGAATCTTCCGAATCCATTAGATATAGAAGATTTCATATTGCAGGTTTCCACTATGGCCACTTCCGCCAGATTACTCGGAGGTAGTAGGGCAAAAGTAACCATTAAGGTAGGGTCTTTTAGGAGGCCTACTCCAATATTTTGAAGCGAATGATTGCTTCCATGGATCATTGGAATGCTTCCAATAACTTGTGAACTGTTGGGGAGAAATGTTTGTTGGTCGATGATTGTAATTCCTCCTTGGAAGGGAAATGCAATCTTCCTGAATTAGGTCAACACAACTACGGCCATGGCATATATCCAGGGCCTTCCCAGTAGGATTTTGTAATCGAGGTTTCCGTCGATTACTTCAACATCTATTTCTACTGTTTTTCCCCCTAGTTCAACTTGCAAGTTACCTAAAATCCCATATGGGGTGTATGATCATCCATCAAATGATTTTAACGTCGTTGATGATCTTGACAAGGGTGGTGAGCCTAAATTTTTCCAGCAACTCATCGACATAATACATGTAGATGCCCCCTCATCAATAATTGTTTGATGAATAGTTTTGTTGAGGTCAATCCCACCTATTGCTGATAAAAATTCTTGCTTTTGGGAGGGGCAATTTTGCGGTACCTCAAGTCTCGACATAGCGGATGGCGATTGGGCCAAGTCCCCTACTATATTATAATGTTGTGCTGCTCTGGCATGAGGATTAAATGTCGATTTGTGTACTAATCCCTTTGGCAGCTTTATCGTTAGCTCAGGAATGATGGGTGGCACAACTTCGGTCGAAGTTGTTGTCGAACTACTAGGTTGATCATTAGCCTTGTTGTTTGACATCTGTGGATTCCCATAATCTTTATTCCTTGTCGATATCAAAGCATCATTTTGGTGCTTCGAAATGGACAACATAAGTACTTGTGATCGGGAAGCATTGTCACTAGCAACCATATTTGTTCCTGGATTTGGAAACGGATCAGTTAATACTGTCGAGGTTTTTGTATTCTTGAAGAATTTTCTAAGCTCAACTTTATATGGACAATCTGATGTCCAATGATCCTCATCACATATAAAGCATGGATGATTTGGTTTCCTATTTCCAGAAGGGTTTACAAAAGATTTTTCAGGAGACGACTCCTCCTATTTCTTCTTCTTCCCTTTATTTCTCTTTTTCTTCTTGCCCCCTGGTTGCTTCAATTGTTTGCCCTTGTCGGTCGACATGACATTTACCTCCGAGGTGAGAAGTTCTTCATTTGCATTTTGATCAGAAATCTTACGGGCTTTCTTAGATGTAGCCTTTGTCGATTTCGTGCTTGTCGTACCTATCATGCCATCACTCGCATGAGAGTCTTTGTTTGATTTAGGAGGAGGAGGAACAGAGAATTCCGGTCTAGCAGCATTAGGGATTTTATCGTAGAGCGTGCCAGACTAAGTATATATCAAGTCTAGATATTGCGCACGAGCAATGACTTGCTCTTCAGTGACGACTCCTCCTTTTGCCACATCTTCCGTAATAGAAGGTAATAAAGACTTAATAAACCATTCAGCTAGCAGCTGATCAGGAACATATGTTTTTACCATTCTGCAACGACGTCGCCACTCATGAATATGATCAGATATGTGAGTGGCCATTGTCTGCTTGAAATTGGTAAGAGGTTCTGTTCCCGTTTCATACCTTATGGGTAACTGAAAATGGGTTAAAAAGGTTGTGGCTAGGGTACTGAAGTTATTGAATGAAGCTCTAGGCAATTCAATATACCATTTTGTTGCCAGACCAGTTAACATTCGCTGAAAAAGGTGAAGCCTAATCGAATCATCGTTTAGAGTGTTAGATGAACACCACAGATGAAAGGTTATCACATGATTCAACGGGTCTTCACCCGGATTTCCATTAAATTTAGGAATATCTGACGGAAGTTTATGAGGAATCGCCGGCCACCAAGGGGCGTAAGCAATTGGATCATTCATCAGCCGGTTTAAATCTGGTAATTCTAGAGTTGCCACAAAGGGCAGCTGTTGATTCAAGTTAGGCGAAGCATACCCAGGATAAGATGGAATCGCCTGAGCAGTGGGTCTTTGCATACCAGCATAATTTATTTGATGCTGGTAACTTTGATAAGGTTGATGGGCATAACCATTATAGTATGGTTGTTGATAGCTGCTTTGGAAATGCAGTTGCCCATTACTTACAAAGACTTGTTGCTCAGGTCCTTGATATGATTGCTGGAATTGCGGTTGTTGAGATTGAACCAGCCATGGTTGTTGGACCATTTGTTGTTGTCCAATACTGGATGATTGACCAAGATGAGGAGTCATAGTACTTGTTTGAGCCTGAGTCACTCCAGATACGGAGGCACTAACCTGAGGTTGTGATTGAATCGCTAAGACGAGAGGCTGTTGTATTGCAACCTGAGAAACTTGGGGTTGACATACAACAGGTAGCGCTTGTACTTGCGATGTAGTCATCATAGTAGGTATAGTGGGAATATTTGACACAAGGTGGACTGGTTGCATTGAATATACAATCCTTGGTTGCTGAGGAAGTATTGGTACCCAACCGCTGGATGTAATTCCAATTTGACCTAAACTTTGTTGTAAACTCCCATATGGTTGTTCTCCGGGAGGGAACAATGAAAAGGAATACTACCCTCCAATGGTGGCAATATAGTACTTAAAGGGTAGATTGGCCTTTTAAGACACATTGGATCAATTTGTTGAGTTTCAACATAAGAAATGCCAGATGATAATCTGGATGAAGAAATAGGAACTGACCATGTCGTCGAAACAGTCCCTAATTGGACTCCGGCTTGTTGTTGATAACTTGTCAGGACAGATGGTACACCAGCGAACATTGTTGGAGTAGCAGCAAGAGGTTCTGCTGCTGCTGCGTTAGATGACACAGTCCTAGATGTCGACGGTTGTTATGACATATCTAGTCTATCCAAAAGATTTCCTAGCGATTCTACAAGAACTTGCGATGAAGGGAGACTAACTTCTAAGACCAACGAGGGAACAATACGTTATTCTGATTAAAATAAATTTTAGATGCTTTGACACAACTTGTTTTTTCAATTTTTAAGAGTCGAAAAAAAACAAAAGATGACTCTAGTCGCCTTCGATTTTTAATGTGCTTGAAGTGACAAGTGCTCAGATGGACGCTTTCCTTTAAGGAGTCTGAAAAGGAACGAAAGAGACTACTCTGGAAATCTAGACAGAGGGATTACCAAACCAATCGCAAAACTACAGAATACTTTTTACGGTACGGCAGTCAATCTTCCCGAATGCTGTGTTCAATGCATTGCGATCGATAGGGCGGTAGACACAACTTCCTATGGATAAAGGATAAAGCCTATTGTGGTCTCCCAATATATACTCGACGGTACGTGGGAGCACAAGTCCGTACTGGCACTTATCGTCTCAAAGTGGAGGAATCACCCAACCAGCAATGAAAACAATAGTTACTAGGCTTTACGACGCTGGAATACGTCTCTAGCCTAGACTTCTAAATGTTGTGCGTTAGGTTCCAAAGCATTTTTAGATTCATTAAATTTATTTTATAGTTGATCTTGCCTAAGAAATTTTCCTTTCAGGTTCATCCCGAGATGTAGATATACAATTTCCTAAAATGCAATCTAAGATGATAAACAATCGTTTAATCTTCTTTTTGCAATGAAAATCCTAGCTACTAAGGAAAGAGAGATGATATTCTTTCAACATAGAGCAGAGAGCACACACTATATGCACTGTCCTAAATCAAACCAACAAGCAGTCTAAATGCAAATGCACATGCATGTATTTTTTTTTCAGCCTTCTTAATGTCTGAATGATAAAAAGAAAGCTAAGCGCAAATCTGAATTATTTTTCAAAGCGACATTACTAACAAGCTTCTTTTCAAAACAAAATGAAGACAATGACGACACTTCGTTATTTGGAATTGAAAACTTGCTTTCGACACTTGAAAAACTACTAATTCAAATCAAATACAAGAGTAACAGTGTAATCGATTATCAAGAAAAATCAGATTCTCTTCTATGACTAAAAACAACACTTACGACAGTTCCAAATCAAGAAATGATAGTTCAATTACGCTACTTCTTTGTAAAAGATAACTGAAAATGGATCACAATACATAAAAACATTTATAGTTCTTTGCACAATGGAGGCAGAATAATGGTAAGGAAGAGGGTTCCAACAGAGGTATACTGACTACAGACAACAAAACTCCTTAATAGAGCTGAAAGGAGTGAACACAGAAACCAAAATCTAAGAGCAGAAGAGGTCTACTCTTATCAGCGCACCTGTAACACAAGGAAAGTGAGATGCAGCGCACCTACTACACTCGGGAAGTGCGATGCATCTAGATTCCAAAGAAGAGACAGTGCGATGGTCCAGGGACGAGACTTCAACTGGGTTTTGGGTCACAGTTTGCATCTCAATTCAGGGATTTAGGCCGAGCAAGTGGTAATCAATAAATAAATCCCAGGGGTACATCTAAGGAGGTTATTAGAGCCACCATAAGGGCAATTAGAGAGCTTGTAAATCGATTGTTCAGTTTATAAACAAAACCTGGAGATAGACTGAAGTAGCATTGATCTACTTTGCACTTGCATAGCAAATGTAGTTCGAAGGCTAGCCGGCTTGACTTCAGGCTCCATCTGTAAGTTTATAAACTAAACAAATATAGACAAACAAACAATCTATTCGCTCCCCAGCGGAGTCACCATTTTTTTATCAGGAAAACTAGTGTCTATGCAGCGCTGCTAGTCCCACTAAGGCTGGTAGCTACCTTAGAAACAAACAAACTAAAACTACTTTCATTTTCCTTTATGAGAAATAGATAAGAGGGAAATAAGGAGACCAACCTCTGTCTTGCACTTGGTTCCTTGCTCCATTCCTCTCCTTTCTGATATGTCTTTGCCACTCGCTTCCTCGTCTACCCAGCTTCAAAGAGCACCTGTAGAATCAAAGCAGCATAACACTATCCAAGAACATAGATCTATTATCATAAACAATATAGGACCAGATATATATTGACCACACAAATGCATATAACGTCAATCATACAAGAATGTGGAGGAAAACATGAATAGCTTTATTGATAATCAAGAAAGAGAAAAGAGGATTACAACCAATTTTTCTGACCCAGCATCATCCTCTCAGCAAGAAAGCCCTTCTTCACCTCATGAAAAGCTTAGATCACCCAACATTATGATATTGCACCAAGAAACCAGCAGCACTTCCTTACAAGATACAAAATTCCAGCCTCTGTATCTCTGGGATGAGGGATCCATATATAGATGTTTGTAAGGGGGTGAGTTAGCTTTTGAGATTTGATTAGGGTCCTCTCTCTGATATTTCTTGATTCCACTTGGAGATTGATGATCTCTTACTTAGCCCTGGGCGAATGTAGAGAGGCAAGTGTCACAGGAGAAGTTTCTAGAAGATTCCATGATCCTCCACCTTGCAGATTGACCCTGCCATTTGTCCACTCTCGCCCATCACACCCCATAGAAGGGATTTTCAAGATGTATCGCACCTACTATGTGTATTTAGGTGGGATGCAGCACACTTTGACCATGGAGCAGGTGAGATGGTCCAGTTTTGACTAGTTCTGAGCAGTTTTTCATGGAGAACTTCTGGGAGAAGATGTAATCAGTTGACCTTGTTCTTTTAGAGGTTGAAACAAAACTTTTAGGGACTTGAGAGCCCTTGGTTTATGGACATTTATGATTGGGGTTGTAGTGCCCAAAAATTTCTATAACAGGTAGTAGGATTACTTTCATAGGCAAAATATGGTGAAAATAGGGGTGAGAGGCAGAAAATTGGGGAAAAAAATGAGCGCCAACATCCCCCCCATGCAAATTTGAATGCATGTCCTCATGCTTGTTGCCATAGTATGCCAAAAGTAGTAGTGATAGTAAAAGAAACTTTGGTCAAAGACCAATGGTCTTAATTAAGACCTCCAACGCATGCTTAATTGGAATGTAACACTTCTTAAACTGTAGAGCAAGCTCTCGAGCACTTAGCTTTTTGGTGGGTTTTGTCCTAGAGATTTTCCAACATAGTAGCTGCTTGTTTTTCGCTTCAACTCATCATTCCAGGAATACAACTGAAGATTAATTTACTTGATCTAATAGTTAACTTCTCTAACATACTGAAATAATACTTGATACATTTTTTCTTGCTTACGAAGTTTAACAATATTCCTTTGTATCTTCAGTAAACAAATTTTCAGGTTTTCTTCTTCTATAGTAATCAGAGTTTTCATGGGTGTTGTCGATTATTGAGAGGCAATGCCTCCTAGTGTTTTTATATTACCTTTACCTCGTGAGGAAGCTTGTTGAACTTCTCTGCTAACATTTTGACTAGGATTCTTACTGGGCGAGGACTGAATAGGGGACTATGTTTCTAAATCTTGTACAATGTCAATGGGGATCTGTGCTATAGATGCCAAGACATGAATTTCTTCAGGGGAAGAATGAAATTCTTGTCCATTTGAGTTAGGAGAGGAAATAACATCAATACGCTAAAAATGTTTAACTTTATGAGTCTTAATCTTGTTCGTTCTTCTAGTTCTTTGACGGCCTTGGATCGAAGTCTCTGCCATGGACATCAATGAACATTGGGCCGAAAAAGGAGCTTTCTTCCACTTAGGCTTTGGTTCTACCGCTGCATGAGCCTTAGGAGCTTTCAATGCAGGTTCTTCCCCTTTTTACCCTACAATGTCAGCTGGCTCAGGTTGGTCTTTACTATCCCTGCTCTACTTTTTCCTTTGTTTATTTACCTTTCAGGTTTTTGAATATGTCCCCTCTTCCATAGTATTAGAACAAGGTGTCGAATCTGGAGGGGTTTCAACAATAGGAGAGGCAAGGTTGTTTATAGGGTTTGATGTCATTTGGGAATGTTGTGACAAGGTCTCCCTCCTACGCTTAAATGACTGTCCCACCAACCGTCGCCAACCTTTTGAATGAGTCTCTTCTCAGAGAAAATTTTCAATTAGGAAGTCTTCCCAAGACCCCCTTCACTTTGTAAGCTCAGCAACAACTACCATTTTAATAAGACTGTGGTGATATAAGGTTTTCTCAAGGTTCCTGCTCGCTAATTGTACCCCTAGATACATTTTATGCAAGCTTAACTTCAAGAAATGTGCAATATTGATCTTGATATCTTTTACAAAATGTGATAATAGTCGAATATGATATAAAAACACTATAGCATAATTTCCCTCAAAGGTAACAAAACGATGTAACATGGTGATTAAAGGGTGCCATTTCTCTTCGATACAACTCTGTAGTATACCTTTCGTCGAGCTGACTGACTGATAGCATGGCTTTAGGAATGAAGAACAATTTGGAATATGTAATTGCAAACCCTTTAAGAATGGTTCACCCACAGAGGGTAACCCTATACTATGGCTAAGAGACTCCTCGATAACCTTAAAATCCAAATTAACAACTTTAACATGCTCTCCATCAAAGTTCTGAGAAAATTTAAGGGCTACTTTATCATTATCTCCTTGAAATTTTCTTAAAAATGGAAACCATCTTGTGATGTAAGAAAGTGTTCCCTCTGTGGATAGAGGCAACCCCTCTAGCCCTAGAGTGGGTCTAGTCACAGCAAGGAAAAAACAACAATTAATTCCCTTAAATAGTCATCGTTGGAGGCCTACCTCAAACCCCTAGTTGATGAAGTTCCGTTGCATTACTCCAGCTTCCGTTTCCTTCTCCTTAATGAGCAATCAACCTGAAACACCACAAAGAAACAACAAAGCACATAACCGAGAAACATCAATGATCTATTTACTCATAAAGCCAAGAAGTCATGAGATATCAAGTAAATTACATACAAGACATAGGAAATCATCATTGATTGTATTAATAATGAATCAAGAGTAAAGCTTACAACCAAGTATTGACGTCACAAGCCTTCTCAGAGGGTCCAACCAGTATGTTTCTTCAAGCATTCACTCTCAAAGATGGGTCTCCCAAATAGAAATATATCTCTCTCTCTCATTCACAAGCTTTACATAAAGTTATGGGCACTCCACACTTTCTTGCAAACTATAAAGCAATCCCACACTTGTCACACTCACACCAACTATCTATCAAACTCAAAAGTAGCAGCAACACTGTACAACCAAAAGAAATAGCAACTAAGGAACTAGCAGATCATAGCAATGGTGAGTCATTTTATAGGAGGAGGAGCCTACATGAAATGAGGGAGAGGGAGCTTATCCTCAAGGGAGGTTGCATAAGAGGTGGAACCACCATCGTAAAGGCGGAAAGGCAACCCAAACTGACCCAGCGACCAACTCTAGAAATCTCCAGAAGGCCGACTGTTTGAACTAATTCGCCAAATTTGGATCGTCGGAGGTCATGAACTGGGGACTAGCAACGACGTTGCAACAGTAAAGTGCATGACAGAGAACTGTCGTAGATTTTAGGGGTTTACTAGTGATGATGCAGGAACTTAGTCAAAAAGAGTCAATCTTTAGGATTAGAGAGCATTTGCTTAATCTTATTACGTTGGTGGGAAGATATGAACATGTTTATTTGACACATCACAAAGTAGAGGGACTGAGATGAGGACAGTGAAAAATTACTATGTAACACATCCCCGCTCTTCGAGAATTCCTCTTCATTGTTGATACTCAGAGTTGTAGGAAAATTGGCCAAAGATTGGCTCATGAAGATCGACCCCCATGCTTGTGTAAAACCACAATTTCCAAATCCAATTGAAAATTTTAACTCTCTGCTTGTAATACTGAGATAGGAATACAATTCCCTTATGATTGAAAAACAAAATGGTTGCCTTGATGTTGATGAGAATTGTCCCCATTGTGTCGATGACTCCACCCTCATCATGCCTCCATGGAAATGATTATTAGGTGGTGGGGTGGTACAAGACTGAAGGTGCGATAATAGATGTGGTTTAAGTGGATAAGTTTGATAATGATTAGGATGATGGGGAGGATTTAACATGAGATGAAAGGGTTGACAAGGGTGTTTTAGGAATGATGACAGGGATAAGGTAATGATTATAGGACAGGGAGTGTAAGGGCTTGACTATGAAACAAATGGTAGAAATGATTAGGGAACCAAAGGTTGCATATCACTTGACAACATTTAACTATTCATAATTAAATCCAAATAAACTATGAGCACATACCTTACTAACTTAGAATGATATAGGGTGCTCAGTGGTAGTGATCGACCATCTTTCATTGATAGTAGAAGTGAACACGGTTATGAAGCAATGCTTAAGAAAATGAAGCATAAACACCAAATATGCTCTAAAAATGTTGTTCCTGAAATACATTCACAATAACATACTTTAATTTTACACATCAGAGTATAGAAAGCTGCTAAGTACATAAAAATTTGGAGTATAAAACCTAAAAGTGTCTTCTTGAGTGCTGTCATGAAGTCTGTTAAATGTTGCCTACTCACCATCCCATAGGTTTTAACCAGGCCAGGGATGATAACTGTCTGAGGCATTTCATATTTAGAGAGCTTGAAATGGCCAGAAAGAAAGCTTTAGGGGGGTTTCTTTTTCATAAGTATTTTGCTGAGCCTGGAAAAGAATAATTCTATACCTAGCATATCCCTAATTACTACTACTCTATAGTTTTAACAAACCTAAAGTAACCACTGCTTGAGGTATTCATATTTAGAGAGTCTGAACCACCCAAATAAGACTCCAAGGGGCTTCTTTTCCGTAAATATTTTCTTGAGTCTAGAAAAGAATAAATATGTACTTAAGGAATCAGTAGACTACCATTATTCCATGTAGTTTTTATGAGCGTGGATCAGTTACTACTCGGGAGTTTCAATTTTTGAGAGTCTAAAAACATCCAAAGAAGACTTTGAAAGGCTCCTTTTCCATAAATAATCTGTCAAGTCTAGCTAAAGGAATAAACCTACCCAAGACAGATTTCTTCTTTATTCTACATGGGCTATGGGGAAAAACACCTAAAGATATGGAAAATGACAGCCCACTAATTATTACACACACACACACACACACACATACACACATAATAAAAGAAATAAACTAGATCAACTAACAAGAAGCTGGTCATTTTCATGGACCAGCTCCATCTCTGGATCTCTTCTTACCTCCTGTAGAAATTGTTGTTGGGAGAGAGGTTGGTGATAAATTTTGAGTTGGTGGCCATTTACTACAAAAGAGGTATGAATGTCTTTAATATTTTTTGTTGGGCATGGAATCCCCCCAAGGAATGTTTTGGGGCTCAAAGCCCAAGTTTTGACCAAATCTTGTTGTAAAGTTCCGCGAATTGCGGGTGTGGGGCGCGAAAGTATGATAGCGTCATAGGGTTGTCCGCCCTAGTTTTGTAATGTAATGTCAGCTGGATAGATGTACTGATGGTCCGCAGACCATGGGATTGTATAAATAGAGTGAGGCTCTAAGTGTAAAGGAGGGAGAGACAATAGGGAATAAAGAAGAATAGAGCATGAGAAGTCTAAGTGATTGAGTCATAGTGTGAAGTGTGTCTTTGGGTTGTAGAGTAGGAGAAGGCTCTGCAGTTGAGTGCATTGAGGCCTAGTAGTTCACAGATGAGTGTGCATGGCAAGTCGAGTCTGTAACCGTGCAAAGAATCTATAAAGAGAAGTTTGGTTATAATTATGTGTATCTATTCTTGGGTTAATGCATGATTGATATAACTTGCAAATATACTGTTTATTTACTACGCGCACCTACATGAATGTTTTATGTTGTTAAGTATAACTCAAAGCACTCAAGTAGACAAAGATAATTAACTAACATTGGAATATAAGAAAAGTCTTGGGTAATAGTGAAAAACGCGAAACAACCTCTGGATAGGGATGCGCAAAGGCAGTGTGTCACGAGGAATGGGAAGGTACGTAAAGCAACCTGCATGCAAGGAGAAATCATAGACTAGTCAAACTCATCAGATATCTCCAGGGTGCGGAAACCTAGTTCTAGCACCCTCCCATACTACTTCATGTGAGACCTCAATCCACGCTCTGTGGATTGTTGCTGAAAGGGCCAGTAGTACCGAGATTTGTTTGGATAACTAACTCTGAACCTAGGTCAAGCCCCAATAAGCCAACAAATGGTTCCGTTGCTGGGACCGGGATCTACATAAAGATGTTTGATGTCGTACCACTAGAATCCAACAAAGGAAGGAATTAAGGAGTGGTTGGACATAAATATTCACGAGTTTGCGACGTAGGAAAACAGGAACCCGCGATTATCAAAGGAAGATTGGTTAGATTGCTACTTGTATACAAAGATCCACAAAATTTTCTTTGCATCCTTCCCCACTGAGTTGTACGAGTGGATTACGAAGCAAGCAGATAGCCAAGGAAGGTGTAAACTTGACAAACCTATTGTGTGGACTCCAGAGTTGGTGCACAGACTGGAAGCATCGAAATATAGGATCGCACGTGTTGTCGATCACAGGCTGGATCGAATCATTGGAGGATTCATCATCGAGTTTGTGGTAGATAATTCAATCAGCTATAGAGAGGCAGAATGACAATTCCTCAAGGGACCGCAACGTAAGTACGTTAAATATTTGAACACCTGGATTAAAATGATATTGTGTGAAAAGTGAGTTATGTGAATAGATTGACGTTTGGGGCTATGCGGAGTGGGAGGATCTATAGAAAAGAAGGTAGCACATAACTAGAAACTAGCCCCTTGATTTCACCTCCGCGCGGAGGTGAAGAAGAATTCATGAAGGTTTCACTAAGAAGTGCGATCAATATAATAAAGCAGAGAATTCCTTGCATACCACCCCCAGCCACACCACCACCAGTTTCACCATCTTCACCCCCGACTTCACCCATAGCACCTTCGCCACCACTATGAAGCAGTATGGCCAGCATGATAAAGCTACCAGTGTTCAAGCGAGTAGGGAATGAAGATCCAAACCAATTTGGTTCCTGGTAAAAGTGGTATGGGAAGCACAGGGTGTCATGGATGACAATATAAAGAAGGCAACGTTGGTCAGCACTCTGTAGGATCGCGCACTGACCTAGTACATTAAGCATTCCAATGAAAATCTGAATGTAGGGATAGAGGATATCCAAGCTGTGCTAAATAAGGAATTTAGCAGAACAAAATTAGATGCACAATGGATCATTGGATTCAAGGAAATCACAATGCTACCAGGCAAAACCCTGTGAGCTATATCAAATATTGAAGTGCACAATTCGTGAAGTGAACATGACACTAACAGATGGGCAACATCATGAATGGTTTGTAGCATCATTAACACCACATTTACGGAATACGTTTTCGCAACAAAGGCTAACAACTCAAGCTGAAGCTTTGGAGGTCATGATGAGATTGCACGAGACTCTGATACAAGATCCAAACCTGGGAGTCTAGTAGATTCATACGCAGCTGAAAAACTTGTGCCTTGAGATGTAGAGTTTGAAACAAGATAGGATGGCTCATCTAGAAGTGTGCGACGAGGTATGGTGCGTAAAATGCGAGGGCCAGGGGAACGACAAGGACCACTGTCAGGTGTTCGCAAATTACCCTGTGGGAGGAGGACCAATTCCATTGAGACTAGAGGCACAAGTAGGAACAAGTGCGGCACCTGCATTGTGGTGTGCGATTTTTCAGATAGGAGGGAAGCATGCTACAGATAACTGCCATCTATTACAAAAGTATATGCAGAATTCCCAGCAGTTGTTCTACAATTTCTGTAGGTCAGTAGGCCATGATGAGCACACCTGTAGAAGTTATGAACTAATGATGGATCAGACTCCTACCTACAGATTTCAGGCCGAAACACAGGCCCTTGATCAAAACACAGGAATGGTGCGCATCGGATTTCAGGGATGCAGATGAGGCCGAGGAGGAATGGGACTAGGAAGAGGTCGCGACCAACTGATATGTTACAATTGCAGAGGGCCAGGAAATTATGCCCACGACTGTATGAATCCAACGTGACCATCATGCTTGTATTCTAAATTGTTTGATCATGAGAGAGAGGACTGTCCAACACTGATAGCGAGGCTATGCAATAAAGGAGCACTCCAACCTCCCCCGACTCAGAACCTAGAAATGAAGAGGTCTGAGCCATGCAAGGAAGAACATAATCTAAATATCGTGCTCCGAAGCGGTATTGCAATGGGGGATGACAAGGGAAAGTAGCTCGAAGAAAGTACCTGGGTTCGTAAGGCTCTGACGAAGGAACCTAAATTTGATTTGGAGCGCGCTAAAGAGATATTCACGGAAGCTAAGAGGAGCTTTGTGGATGCCTCCACTTTAGGAAGTAAAGAAAGACTGGAACCGGAAATGGAACCATCGATGCTCACTACATTCTTAGAGACATGTATGAAGCTGCTGCACGATAGAAAAGCTATGAAGGGGCTGCAAGAACTCATAGCTAGATGTGATAGGACCATGACAGGAGAACCGCGCATAGTCCAGAAGCTTGAGAAGCACACGACGCGAACAAGAAGGGAGATGAGATTGACCACGCAGATCGGGGAATATGAGATGGATCAAGTGATTCTGGATCTAGGATCGGATGCGAACGTCCTGCAAAAGCAAACATGGGAGCGCATGGTCAGGTCTATGTTACAATGGTCTCCTATCCAACTACGAATGGAGAACCAGCAAAAGATCCTACCTATGGGAAGATTGTAGGGAATTATAGTAGACATTGAAGGAGCGAGTGGGCTAGTAGATTTTGAAGTGATAGATATTGTTGATGAAAACAATCCCTATCCTGTGTTACTGGGAATAGATTGGGCCACTGACATGAATGGAGTAATAAATCTAAAGAAGCACAAGATGATTTTTGGGAAAAAGTCACTACGCATAGTGGTACCTTTAGACCATGCAGAAGGATCGCACTACACAGAACCAATGTGCGATAATGACAACGATGATGATCTAGACTGCATCTACAAGATAATGTTGCTGGAGAAAGATTGGGTAAATCCCACTGTAGATGGCTGTATCTTGTGGGAGTGTGAAAGCTCCTGCACATTAGATTTTGACGAAGAGATAGAACGATGGTAGAACCAGTTACATGAGGTAACCACACTCAACTGTAACATGATGATAAGGTCTCTACATTGCGTAGCAACAAAAACAAGAGACCTGCTTATGTATGACAGGTTAAGTGAGGTAGAGGAGTTCCTGAACAAATTTGAAAAAGAAGTGTCGAAACAACAATGGTTTGACACTTTGAAATGGGTATTGCGTGCTACGCTCGCAAGGTGGTGGGGTACACACCAACAGAATTTTGAGGATTGGCATGAATGCATAAGGATGATGCACCTATGATTTGGGAAGCCTCAGATGAGGTTAAATGACAAGTATGATGGATAGAATGGCTTGCGCGTCAACCTTCCCAGATGGATATAAGCATATGGTGTGAAACATGCACAAAGGCACACCATCCGCATGGTAGGAAACACAATCGGTAAGCAGGAGCGGGCAAGACAATGGCATGAACAACCCCTCCATTTGGGAGCAAAAGGTATGGTAGGAGCAAGCACGCAAAAGGTTATCTGTGTGGAAGCCTTTGGCAGAGTGTGCAAAGTACTGAACAGGGTCCACAATGCGAAACAGACTGACTAGTACCTACGCGTACCAATGGTTCTATGGGTGTATAGGACCATGTGCAGGAACCTGACTATGTAGGCACCATCAAGGCTAGAATATGAGATGAATGCTGTAAGCCATCTAGTACTTGAAAACCCTAATCCAGCACTGGTAGGGACGATGGTTTGCGGAACCTTGGAAGAAGAAATCTAACAGGGAAACCTTAGACTCCAATAACTTGAAGAAGAAAGGTTACGGTTAAGGAAGATAAGCACCCTAGTGAACGCGGAAGTCAAGAAGCTGGAAGACAAGATAAAGGAAAATTTTCTCGCTGAAAAACTAGGATGGTAAGGTAGGGTACGTACAATTCTGTTGACAAGTTTGAGAATTATCACCGTGAATTGATCAGTCAGATGCCTTGGCTTGGACCGCATATTGCTAGGCGTAGTGACCAGGGTAGTGTGTTGCAAATGGTGATGTGCGCGATGTCGACCATAACAATAAAATGTGGGGATTCTATAGGAACCATGATGAAGGACTGAAGGGAACTTTACACCTGTGGTGCGTCCACATGACTAGCTGAAGGAAACATAGTCTTAGCACTCCAAGCAGTTGAAAGGAAGTGCGAGACTATAAACTACTCTACTCAGAAGCTGCACATAGAAAAAAAAATTCACAAGGCCCGTGACCGTGCACGAGGAGCTGTGCTGCCATGCGGGTTGGTCAGAAAGTGACCATTGAGGTCACTATTCATGATGGGATGCTTGACTTGACGTCAAATGGAGTGGCCGACAGGCATTTAAGACACAATTTATGGTCAAGATTTGCTAGAATCTATCGCCAAGAAAGCATTAATGAACCAGAATTGGGGGGAATGGTTGAATTCGAATTCAAAAAGTGCTATAAAATACAAAGGGCTACCCAAGAAACAACACTTGGTCATTTACGAATTGAGCGATTGAGAAGAGCCCTGAGTGTTGTGAGCCAAGCATTGATTGAGCCCCTGAGTTCGCGAGTGCTAGATTTCCAGATGAATCAATGTAAACTTTGAAACGGGAACTGATACTGTTACCCGTTTCGTAGAGATAGCAAAAAAGTGACCTGATTTTGAAAAGGGGTGATGCAGAACACACATGCTTTTTTAGAGCATAGTTTTTGGCATTTAAATTTTTTTTGTACATTATGTTTAGAATGGTAGTGATTTTCATGCTGATTTGAAAAAGTGGGTATTTTGCATCAGACCCTTTTTTGGCTTTAAAGTTTCTAATGTATAAAATGTAAATAATTATTTTGTAAATTTGATAATTTTTGAAGTGGTTGTTTTCTTCATATTTTCTTGTTTTTTATTTTAATTTTAAATTTTTTGTAGTGAGGTTTTTATTGTTTTGCATTTTTAAATTAGAAGGTCAATATTTTGAATTTTCGATATTCTACACATTTATACATCCTTAATTAATTTTTCAATCCACATGAAATAATTGTTTCTAGAAAACAATATTTTTTAACAATGGACATAAAAATAACCATTTTTAACATAAATATAACTAAAAGCCTACACGTTTTGATAATTTTTTGCTAGAATTGACATGTCAAAATCACAATTTTTATACGAAAATTTTAACTAAAAATGGTTAAATAATAGTTTTTTTTTATGAATTTCATGTCAAAAAAATAATAATAATCACTTTTTTCTTCAAAAAATAATAATTAACTTAAAAATCAATTCGAAAATCACATATTACAAATATTGAACGCATAACAACCCTAATTGAGTGTTTATTCTTCTCATAAAATGTCAAAGTCAAAACATTGCAAAGCTTGATTTCCAATCATAACTTAAATTTAATCACAATGTCACGTAATCCAAACTCTTCGTCCTCTAGAGTTTCATCATTGTCTTCTTCCACAATATTTTCTATTTCTTTTTGCTCATTTTCCTCTTCTAATGGATCTTTGATGTCTGTGAATCTCCCAATGTATGTCTTTCCAAACATTCCATGTAATGGTGGTTGGGGTTCCTTTGCCTTTTTTGCCACACGTGATTCACTAAAGTCCCCTTTCTTCAACCCAATTTCTTGCATTGCATCTGGAAGAAATTGAAGAGCATTAATTCTTTGCTGAATGAAATTGCACTGTACTAGATCTTTTTCAATTGCAATGCAATTTCTTCCTTTTTGAAGGCAGCATGCTATTGTTGTACCTAATTATCAAGCACAAAAGAAATAATGAACTAAATTAGTACAATGACATATTAATTAAAAAATAACATATTGAAATTCAATTCCATATAATAAAACTTACCTGAGCCAGAAAATAAATCCAGAACCCAATCTCCTTCATTTGAACATATGTCTATAAGATAGTTAATCAATAATTGTGGTTTTTGATAAATGTTAACTATCTATCCTTTTGCTTCTTTGTCTTCATATGTTAATTTTCTGAAAACAGAATCATAAGTCAGTATTTGGCTATAACTCTTTTCGTCTACCCGATTAAAAATCATAGACATATGGCTATCATCTTTTGCCCAACTATTAATATGAATGAACTCACAGTCATTTATAAATTGTTGATCTTCATTGTTAAGAAGATTTGACTTTTTCCTGTAACATGAAATAGTAAAAGTTAAATTAACTTGTACATAAATAAATTTTTCAACATTAATCAAATATACATTTTAAACGTCTTACCATGTAAGTTGCATCCTTGAATTTGTTTTCCCCTTAAATCTTGACAATATCATTGCCAATTGTGTGTCTGAATGAAATGTCACAAATCTCCATAATGGTGATGACCTGACTTCTACAAATCTCGCAACCACTTTACTAAGAGCTTGATAAGTATAACGGACACTATCATAGTCAATGTTTGGAATATTGAAACCATGGGGAATATTTGCAATGACTAGGGCATAATCCATTTTAGGTATGAGTTTAGCAATGTCTTCACAGTCGCCTTGTATTACTTGATATTGAATAGTGTCTAGCCCATTCCAAATGAAATTATTAAGAGTTGGATCAAGTTGAACATTCTTAATACATTGCTTCCTTAGTCTTTCGATCTTTATTTTTTCAATAAAGGTTTTGAAACTATCTGGCGCTCCATTATCATCCTTCCTCATCTTTTATAAAATAAACAAATATATGTGTAAGTTATAAATTAAAAATAGTACACAGGTGAACAAAAATTAATGTATAAATCAAGATACCTTTTTAAATGCAAGATAAAAAGCTTTTAATGTTGATGTAGAACTTGAATCTGGATAGTTGCATACAACATCATCCCAACTATCTTCATTCAACAATATAACCATTTGTTCTTGAATTTTCATGTAAACTTTGTGACTGCATAGATAAAGTAACAAAAAGTTAATATAATGATATGTATAACAAATACTACCAAGAATGACATGTTTTATTTAAAATAGAATTATAATCTAGAAATAAATAAGAATAATTCAACAAACTTACTTTTGAATCTTCATACATTTCCTCCAATGATAATTCCCCTGACCTCACACGAGGTAATATTGTTTTGACAATTTTTTCGTCTTTCACTCCTTGCATCGCCCTCCAAGGTGTGATAGTCATATCATCTGGACGCTGCTTCATTTCAGGAGCTGATTTACTGTTGCTACATATCAATGGCTTAGAATTTTTGACCCTCTGGTTTTCAATGGCAATGTGTTCCCACCTACTAAAAATCTCATCAGTCAACTTCCAAACATCTCCAGTTCTAAATGCCAATTGGAAAATGTTATCAACACCTCTGAATAAATCACTATTTTTGTTGCCCTTTCCACCTTTTGAATTGGTTTTCTCTTCAATTTGATAGCCTATTTCCATACAACATTCTTTTCAGAAATCCGTAGTAACATTTACCCTATCCCCACCACATTTTTCTTCAAAATCACTATGAATAAATCTAACCCTTTGGATGAAAGTCATAGACATCCTATATTCATTATCTGAATTATGATCCCATGCCACTAACTTTTCTTCTGTATCTGATAAACCAACGTAAATGATACATTTCATTATTTCAAAACTTGGGTTATTAGGATATTCCTCCATCAATTGTCTTTGAGCTTCTACAGAATGGTTCCCCCCAAGCACATAATAATTGTATTCAAAAAATTTTGACTTATCAAATGCTTCTTTGTTGGGAACTTGAAGTGGATCAACAAGAAGCACATAACTAACCACATGAGGATATGGATTGTACCTCATCAATGTCTTCAAGTTGTGAACATGCAGATGATGTGGCTTTCTAACTTGATATTGACATTGTCCTTCACTTGCCTTATAGGTTTTCCTGACATTAAGCTGAGATGTATGACCACCATCAATTAAGCTTCTCTTTGTCAAATTCTCTCGAATGGCATTTTGTTTTGTTTTGATAATGCCATCCTCTAAATCAGCTGCTGGTGTAATGATTTCTTTGCTTTCTTTTGAAGTTTCACTAGGTTCTTGGCTACTGGTAATCACTGCTTCAAAATCTTCAACTTTACTTTTCTTCGTCATAACATTCCCAACAGATTTATTCTTGGGCATTGTTACATTTGGTCTTTTATGGCTCTTCCCAGTTCCAATGTCATCTTCAGTAATGGCAACACATGCTTCACTGTCAGTTTTAACTTCATTGTCGTCAAAAGTAACTTGTTTACCCTTGCTAGATTTATCCACCAGAGGCTTTTATTTTATTTTATTTTTTATTTTTATTTTTATTTTATTTTTATTTATTTATTTATTTATTATTATTATTTTTTTTTTTTTTGGATGTAGTTTTGTAGCATCATCAATTACTACATTTTGCTTGTTTTCCATATCTTCTTCTGACACTGAGTAAAAACTACTGACAACTTTCATGATATCATGCTCTATGAAATGAATGCCTCCCAACCTAATTGAACAACTTTCAACAAAATTCTGCCAAACAAAATATCATATGTTAACAAAAATCAAATTTAAAAAAATATAGCCAGACACTTTCAAGAACGTAAAATACAAATATAAATAACAATACTTACGATGTTTTGTGTCATTTCATTTACGATTTGTTTGCAGAATTTTGTAGATACCTCTCTCGTGTCACAGAATGAATATGATAGTCGGTATTTAATCCTTTCATGTGACTTGGGAGCTTTTGTAACTATGTAAACAACTTCAATGTCCGGTACCGAACACATATCTATGACTCTTCCCATCACCTCAAAAATTCCATTATCATTCGATATATCAATATATAGATATATATTCACATTTGTGCTTTCTCTTTCTTTCACATACCAGATTCTTGATGGAAATTTCACCTCTTTTGAATTCTTCCAGTCTAAAATCATCTTTTTATCACTTGGGGCACTTGAAAATTTTGTAGCCATGAACTCAGGTGGAGTTCATTCACCAATGTTTCTTGAAGATGCACCTTTAAAAGTCTTTGGTCCAGAAAGATTCACAGAAATTTTCTTTGATGCCATTTTCCTGAAAAATAGAAACACATAAATCAGTAAATAAAAAAACCTATTAACTTAAATTAACAATGAAAATATATCATAAATTTTTTATTTGTATAATTAGAATCGCCCAGCCACCCCTAAAGGGTGGGTAGGTGGGTCGGAGCCAGGCGGGTCGATAGGCAAGCAGGAGGTCAGGTGAGGGACAGTGGAGCGGGGTGGGCAGCCGGCCGGATGAGGGCAGATGGGGTCAGCGGGTGGGCTAGGTGTGTGTGGGTGAGAGGGGTGCGCGGGTGTGGTTGGGCGAGCGGTGGGTGGGGCCGAGCGTGTAGGGGGGGCTGGGTAGGGTGGGCTGGCCCCCAACCTCCACATCCTCACCTACACCCGGCCCCCTTGCCCGCCAACCTCCCAATCCCCACTCGCACCCGGCCCCCTTCAACCCCCACGCACCCATGCCGACCCTCTTCCCTCACACCCACCCGCCTCTTCCCCATCCCTCTCACCCCCCCTCACACACTCCCTCACCCCCTCACAAAAACCCACTTCTCCCCCACCCCTCTCGGCCCCCGCCCACCTACCTGACCCCTCCCACACCCCCTCACACCTCCCACCCCCTCACACACCCCCACACACACTAGGCACTCCCACGCACCCTCATCCACTCAAAATCCCCACACAGCCCCACCCACGGCCTCCACCTCCCTGCCCACCCTTCCACCCGCCCTTGCCCTCCCTTGCCCTCCCCTTCTCTGCCCACCCCCTGACCCGCACGCCCTCTGCCCACCCTTCCACCCGCCCACCCCCCCTTCACATTCTTAAAGGGTATGCATTAACATTCTAATGTAGAAAAAGTAAATCATGAATAAAACATTCCAAAATTAACTATGTATATATTATATGAAAGTAATGAAAATAATAAAATTCTTACATTTTATTATTTTCTTAGTCAAAACCTTCATAGATCTATCTTGATTCTATATCTAATAAAAATGTAGAAGAATAAAAAATCATGTAAACATTTTTTAAACTTTACACTAAAAATGATATTTACATCTTGATATCTACTAAACCCAAAAATCTAATATTTTCAAATTTAAAACAATTGATTTTAATATTTCGTTTAATATATGTCTGATTTTTTTAATAAGTACAAAAAAATATATGTAATGAATAAAAAAAATTGAAACTAAAAATATATTTGACCGAAAGTAATTATAATATACTGCTAAAGTTTTTAAACAAAAGATATATCACCCAGTTAGGCACAAAACAAAGTGAACCGTGCACATTAAAAATCTTCGAAAACTTAACCATGAAAGAAGTGAATAAAATTGTTTGTAAACAGAAGGTGTATAACAGAAGTTTCCATTAATTCAAAATGAGTAACAATCATCATCAGTGACAACCCTCCATGTCCCCCCGCCTTCACCCTCCCCCCCCCTCACCTGCACGCCCTCCCCCTCACCCGTCCCCCCCCGCATCCTCCCCCTCACCCAACCTCCCGCCACCCCTCACCCATGTTCCCGCACCCTCCCACGCCCCGCCCTCCCCCTCACCCACCCTCGCCCCCACACCATCCCCCTCACCCTCCCCCCGTTCCCTCTCCCTCACCCACGGTCCCCCTCCCTCCCCCTCACCCCCCCTGCCCTTCCCCTCACCCACGCTCCCCCTCCCCTCGGCCCCATGCCCTCCCCCTCCCCCTCCCCCTCCCTTGCCACCCCCCCACTTCCCCCCCCGCACTCTCCCCCTCCCCGCCCATGCCTCGCCCTCGGCCGGCACCACCCTGGCGGCCGGCCGATTCCGGGGTGGGGGTTCGGGCTGCCGGGGTTGCACAACCCTCGGATGGCGCCACCCTGGCGGCCCGCCCCCCCACCTGACCATAGGCCGAGCGATTCCAGGAATCGCTCGGCCGCTGGTCAGGTGGGGGGGGGGGGGGGGGGGCGAGCCACCTGGGTGGCGCGGTCGAGGCCTGCGCCACCCCGACGGCCCGCACCCTCGCCCGACCGGCGGCCGGGCAATTACCGGAATCGCATGACTGGCAGCCAGGCGATTTTTGAAATCGCCTAGCCATTGGTCGGGCGGGGGGGGGGGGGGGGGGGCAGCTGGCGGGGTGGCACTCGGAATCGCCCAGTCGCCGGTCGGGCGGGGGGGCGGGTTGCTAGGGTGGCACCGGCTGAGGGCGGGGAGGGGGAGGGGGTGGGGGGGGGGAGTGGGGGGGGTGAGTGAGGGGGAGGGGAAGGGGGCTGGGCATGGGTGGGGAGGGTGGGAGGGCACCCAGGGGGGGAGCCAGCCGAGGGCGGGGAAGGAGGGAGGGTGGGGAGGGGAGGACGAGGGAGGTGGAGGGGGAGGGTGAGGGAGGTGGAGGGAGGGAGGGCGCTAGGGGGTGAGGGAGGGGGAGGGGGTGGTACGGGGTGGAGGGAGAGGGAGGCAGAGGGTGTGTAAGTGGGAGAGCGCAGGGGGGGAGCAGTGGGGGGGTGAGGGAGGGGGAGGAGGAGGGCGTGGGGGGGGGTGAGGGGGAGGGGGAGTGTGGGTGAGGGGGAGGGCGTGGGGGCGGGGGTGAGTGGGGAGGGCATGGGTGGAGTTGGTGATGTGGAGGTCATGCGGGGGAAGGCGCGAGGGGGAGGGCACGTGGGTGGGAAGTGCATGTGGAGGGCGGGTGAGGGGGAGGGTGTCGGTGGGCAAGGTGCATGAGGGGGAGGGCATGCGGGTGAGGGGGCGTGGGTGGGGGTGTCGAAGTGGGGTACGGTTGGGTGGGTGTGGGGGGATGAGGGTGAGGGGGAAGGCGAGTGTGTGTGGGTGAGGGGATAGGGGTGGTGTGGGCACATGGAAGTGGAAGGGGGGGTGTGAGTGGGGATGGGAAGGTTGGTGAATCATGTGGGGATGTGGGGGTGAGGGGTCTAGGGGGTTGGTGGTAGGGGATGAGGGTGGCATTAAGGGGCGGAATGTGGATGGGGGGTTAAGGGGGCAGGGGCACGGGGTGTGGGTGAAGAGGGTGAGGGTGTTAGGAGGGGGGGTGAGAGGTAGGGGGCGAGTCAGGCTATGGCGCCCATCCTGGCAGCTCGCTCGCCCGCTGCGGGGGTTGGGCAATTCTCAGAATCGCCCAACCCCCACGACAGGCGGGCGAGCCGCCGAGCCGCCCCCACACCCCCTACCGCCCCCCCCACACCCTCACACCCTGCCCTCTCACCCGACCTCGCCGCCCACCCCGCGACACCACGGCGGCCCATGCACGACTATTGGGCAATTGAGTTTGATTGGGCTCACCATGCTCATGATGGACGTAATTATTATTTTGGCTCAGAAAAATTATTAATTTAAAAAAAAGAATTCTTTTTCATTAAACTAATTTAATATGAAAATTTTCAAGGAATTTTTTTTACTTACCTTTCAATTGCAAGAATTCTTCGTTGAATATGTTGTTCATAGCAATGTAGCTACTCCAAAAATTCACAAGTCTTTCAAGGATTTTTAGAAAACCTGGATGTGATGTGAATAATAGTGATAATGAAATTTTAATATATAAGTGAAATTACGAAGATGTTTTACCATACGGTTAATGTGGGATAATTTGTTTTAAAATATTATAAAGCGAATATTGTAGAATTTTTTTACAACGGGTTGAATGTGGGATTAATTTGTTTTAGAATATATTATAAAAAGTAAAAAAAATAATTCAATTGTTTAGTAAATATTACATACTTTAACTATCAAAATAATTAATGTAGAAGTTGTAGTTTACTATTTTAATTTTAATGATTTATTTCATAAAAAAATTTATTTTACATTTTTCAATAAATTGTAGAATAAACTAATGAAGGTAAATAAATCTAACAAACTTTTTGGAGGGAAATATTTTCGCAAAAATTTTTGGAGGGAAATATTTTCGTGAAACTTTTTGGAGTGAAAATTTTATTCTTTAAGCTATGTAATATCTTTAAGAGACTCTCCATTTGTATCATTCAACATCTTCTATTTGAAAGGGATGGATTGTTCTGATAGTGAAGTTTTGATTTATACACCATCAACATCTTCATCGCGTAGCAACTCTATTCATATTGATGAATATAGCAGAATTCTTCCACTATGAATAGAAGGTCAATTCTTCCACTTAGTCCTGATTCTAAGGACTATGAGAGTAGCACTGACGAAAGAGGGGATGGAGAATTTCAAATAAATAAAGAGTCACAGATTCCACTTAGTCCTACTTCTAAGGACTATGAAAGCAGCAGTGATGAAGAGCATGATGGTGAAGTTCAAAATAATGGAGTGTCACGATGTCCACTTAGTCCTAATTCTAAGGACTATGAGAGCCACAATTTTGAATAGCATGATGGTGAAGTTCAAAAGAATGGAGTGTCACAGTGTCCACATAGTCCTAATTCTGAGCACTATGAGAGAAGCATTTTTGAAGAGCATGATGGCGAATTTCAAAAGAATGGAGTGTCACGGTGTCCACTTAGTCCTAATTCTAAAGACTATGACTATGAGAACAGCAATGACGAAGAGCGTGACAACGAATTTCAAAAGAATGGAGTGTCAAAGTGTCCACTTAGTCCTAATTCTAAGGACTATGAGAGCAGTAGTGATGAAGAGCATGATGATGAATTTCAAAAGTATGGAGTGTCACGGTGTCCAGTTAGTCATAATTCTAGGGACTATGAGAGCAGCAGTGATGAAGAGCGGGATGGTGAATTTCAAAAGATTGGAGTGTCATGTTGTCCACTTAGTCCTAATTTTAAGGACTATGAGAGCAACAGTTATGAAGACCATGATGATGAATTTCAAAAGAATGGAGTGTCACTGTGTCCTCTTAGTCCTAATTCTAAGGACTATGAGAGCAGTAGTGATGAAGGATATGATGATGCACTTAGTCCTAATTCTAATGTGTATAAAGGTAGCACTGACAAAAGATAGAATGTAGCATCTTCAATAAGTAAGCAGTCACATTTTCGACGTAGTCCTAATTACATGGACTATGAGAGTAGCATTGACAATGCACATGAGGAAGAATATCCATTAAACATCGTGTCAGATTTTCCATTCAGTCCAAATTCTAAGGACTACGAGAGTAGCACTGAAGAAGGGGAAGATGAAGAATATACTCCAAGTTAATATTTGAAAAGCAGAGCTGATCATAGTGTGGATAACATTCCTCTTAATGATGATGAAAATCCTCATACAAATGATGATCCAATGATGGAGATGTTTCCAAGAAATATTATATCAAGGAGTAGGAGCAAACCTTTTCGTATCAATGAAAGCTGTTCTAGTTATACAAAGGGTAGAGCAGAATATCTGACGAGAAGAAGTTCTATCAGCGCTCTCATTTCAAGTGAATGTTGCCAAAAAGATTGCTTGAAACATATGGATTTCAAATTTGCATTAGAAAGCAAGAAGAGATATTTGTCAATGAATAAAATCATGCAGAATTCATATTTAGTTGGTTGCATGCAATCTACATTGCCAGGTTATTGTTATCATATTGGGACTTTATTTATCTGTAGAAAAGATTTCAAAATGTTTCATTCGATTGGGAATTTTCGTCTCTCGAGAATTCAAGAAAATTTGGAAAAGGATCCCACATTTTATTCAGAAGTACATCATAAAAGGCAGTTTGGGCCATTATCAAATATTGCAATGTCATGGATGAAAGATTTCTTTTCAAAGCATGGAGAGTGTATGCTAAATAGAGAGACAATACATATTCCAAATAATTTTTCAACAGGAGAAATATACAACTTATACAAAGAATATGCAGAAGGTGCTGAGGGACATGGACGGTTTATTACATATCAATATTTTGTCAAAGTATGGAAGAAAGAATTCAACAATGTCCATATTCCTAAGAAGACAAGGATGGGGATTTTCAGTACATGTGCTTCTCTTAAATAAAAAAGGGACAAATGTGAAGGGTCAGAAAGAGGTAAGCATTCATAACTTTAACTTTTAAAATTTTATAGTCATCAACTATGAAAACATATTTCTTAATTAATTTCTTTTATGTTATGTAGATTTAATTGTCAAAGAACTTCAGGATCATCGTGAACAACAAACAAACAAAAGGAAGAAGTTGTACAAGCATTGAAAGAAGTGTTATTATAATCCAAATAAATATTTGGGTTTGATAAATGATGGTATGGACCAGAAGAAAACACTTTTACCACATTTTGTTCGCACACCCAAAAATTTATAGGAGGAAAATTTTATTCAGTTTCACTTGGTCGGTTGTATGGTCTTCAATGGAAAAATGTTGCCAAGGGTGTACTTCACAGCTCCAAATATCCATAATGATGGAAATCTGACCATAACCATAATTCATGATGTGATTTGTCATTGGTCTGGTAATCTTCCTGAAGTTTTGTATCTACAATTGGACAACACTTGCCATGAAAACAAAAATCAGGTTATTTTTGGATATCTAAACATGCTTGTTGAATTGCGAAATTTTCAAAAGGTAAAGGTTGGTTTCCTTCTTGTTGGGAACACTCATGACCATATTGATCAGATGTTCAGTCGTTTTTCAGTCATGTTGAGGAGGAAGCAAGTTGGGAGCTTGCCATCACTAATTGAATGTCTTAAGAAATCATACATGCCAGAGCCTACTTTTGATGTGTTGGAAGAAACTGTTGACATGAGAAGGTTTATTCTGGGATCATATGGTGAGGGGGAATGCATTGGACAACTTAATGACATTAGCTTCCAACATCAATTTTGTATCAAAAAAATTGATGGGAAAACACTAATATGGAGCAAGAAGTATTCAACTACTACAGAATGGGCACCATCATCATGTTTGCAATTTTTGAAGTTCATTCCAAATCATCCAATATTTGCATAAAAAATATTGTTATTACAATCAGTTGGTGAAGTTCAGATTGCACGCAGACAAAATAGAGATATAAATTATTCTGATTGCCTGGAAGAAATTAATAAATGTGTTAGATATACATATGAGTACTTTGACATTGCTGATTCAGTTTGGTGGGAGTCATTTTTCAATAATCAAAGTGATATCATTTCAACAACAACAAATGAAGATATGCCTTTGAAAAATCCATTTATTTGGCCACAAAATGTGTCGAATGAACATGAGGAAATAAACATTATTGAACAGCAACAATTTCAAGGTATTATTAATTCTTCACAAGTAGAGGAAAGAGATGTATATTGGTTCCAAAATATCTCATGCACAACGTGAAGCCATGGAAGACCTTTACAGGGGTTCAGTACAGGATATTAAGGAGGGTTGCATGATTGCAATGGTAGCAGATGGAGATCCCAATGGCTATTCATTCTGGGTTGCTATAGTTATAAAGGTCTTTACAGAAAATGGGGATGTTACAAGTGTTGAAGTACATTGGTATGCCACAAATACACACCCATTCCCTGGTGTGTATAAGCCAGAGATGGTAGTTGACAAAAAAAATGGCAGAAAGAGAAAAAGCAAGGGTACAAATATAAATTGTTGCCGCACAGACATATTAAAATTGGAGGATGTTGACATACTTTTTTATGAATTCAATTTAACAAAGAGAGGAACTCTTCACTTCAAGACGATAGAGATTCTGAAAAGCTTGTTACCAGAAGGAATAGTGTTGAGATGGGAGTTTGCTGAAACCAGTCGTAGATCTAGAAGAATTTTGAAACCTGAAGTGTTGGGCATGCATGTGGACTCAAATGGGGCACTAGTTGATGAAAGAGAAGAATATGGAACATCTTCGTCAGCATCTAGTCACTCATCTAAAGATGTGAATTCTGATGGTGTGCAATAAAATATGAGTGAATTTGAATAATTGTTTAAGATAGTTTATATAATTGATGTATGCATCGTATCTTGAAATAAAATTAATGATTTCCATATGGTGTTAAATGAGAAGTTATGAGGCATTTTATGTTGTTGGATTATATGTCTTAATTATGATAATTTTTATTGTTTAAAATATCTACAATGCAATATTAAATTAGAGATATAATGTATTTTTTATTCAATATACCAATAATGACTTTTGAATTCATCTAATGATGTAATTCGTTCATAATGTCATGGTTTTTGAATTTTATAGTCGAAAAAAATTCAATTTCTTTTGTATCTAGCATGTTATGGTTGAAAACATGTTGAATTTATACTTAGGAAAGAAAAATGATATTCTACCAAAAACATTAATGTGTTTTTTTTCCTCATAAACAACTTTGTTTGGCACATAAAAATTTGGTTTTACTAGCATTTTTTAAAAAGTTTGAAAATTGACCCTAAAAAAATAAATCATTGTTCTAGTATCATCACTTTCGTTTTGAAGCACCACACGACAAAATTTCCTTGGCCTATGCACCACGCACCACATGACAAAATTTCCTTGGCCTATGCACCACACGACAAAATTCCCGCCTATGTCCCCTTGCGAAAAGGGAAGGCGAAATTGCCCAAGGACCTGGACGAGACGAAGAGCTCGCTCCAGGCCCCGCTCCTCCCAGATAATATTATGTTTGAAGGCACGCACCTAGGACGTGTGCCGAGCCTAAAATTTGAATATTAGGACTTTGCTGACCACGCGAAGTTCCCTCACCTAGAGACAAGGAACCTCATGAAGCCCAAGCAGAACATTGCAACGGGGGTTACAGAGCTAGAGCTGCAGAAGTGGTTGCGCGAAGTGGAGAAGGCTGGACTACTGAATTTTCTTTGGGTGTCGCACTTCCATCGCGCACCAATAACCATTTTCATCATCAGGCAGCTGCTCTGCCTGGCGCATGATGGGTGTTTCCCCATCACGGCAGACCTAATTCACCACGTCTCTCGGCTTCCATGCAAAGGAGAGGACCCTGTGGACATATTGGAAGGGAAGGGTAGTGACTTGGCCATCATGGAGGCCATGAAGAAAAAGTACAAGTTGGAAAAGAAGAAAGGGTCTATGCCATCTCCAGCATCAAGGAGAAAGTAGTGTGCATGGTGACCCAAATCTTGGTAGGAAAGGTCATGCGCAAGTGCCATGCAAACGAAGTACCCACGCTAGTGGTAGCACTAGCTGAGCAGTGCACGGAGGGGGTCCAGTTTAACTGGTCTGAATTCCTCTGCAAGGAATTTTTAGAAAATTGCTGCAAAGCCTAGGAACAAGGCAAAGCATTCCACTATGCATGGCTATTGCTGTCCATAGTACTCATGGCCAGGGAATTACCAGAGGATAGTCAATTCCCATAACTGACATTGATTTACAGGAGGCTACGAAGTACGCTTCACTTTGGGCCATAAAGGATGATAAGAGGATACGCAACAACAAAACCTTCTAGGTATTCATGGAGATGAACCTTAGAATGGGGATCAACCGTAAGCTGTGGTTGTCACCCACTGTTTACAATAGTCTGTAGATTTTTACAGAATTTAGAGCAGACATGCATAACATTTATATCAGGGCGCACAATGACCCGACTAAACAGTGGACAAAGCTACCCTTTGTAGCCACCGACGACGTCATTTTCAATGTACTGGAGGCATGTCCACTGGAATTGTACACCCAAAACATCACAGAGATTGAGAAGTCAGTGGCGCAAAAGAAGAAAGACAAGGCTAAGTTGTGCATTGTACAACTGGCTGAAAAGCGGAGGAAGGAAGCCGCAGAAGAAGAAGTATGGGCGGCATGGGATGCGGCACAGAAAGCTGCTGAGTAGGAAAAGGCTGCAACAGCAGCACATGAGGCAGCCACGAAGGCGGGTGAGAGCCACACAACACAAGGGCAGGAATTAGAGGGAGAAAAGACAGAAGAAGGAGGCGCAAACCCACAAATTGCATCGACCCAGCTAAAGCACCAGCACCCAACAGAGCGGGAAAGTTCACGTAAGAAGGTCAAGGCATCAAAGTTTTCCATTGACCCGATCACCCTAATCGAGGGTGATTTGCATGACATTGGCGAAATGGTGCCCTCAGAGCTCTCCAAGATTTCATATAGGAGAACTAGTTTGTGTTGGGGGCCCTTAGAGCACAGTTGCAGGAATTACAGGCACGACCCCCTCAGGTTGGTACCCTTTCAACTAACCTCGTAGTCGAATCCATGACAGCAAAGCAGATGTTGCGCATGTGGATGACGAACACCATAGTGCTATCGAAAGGTGCATTAATGACATCAAATCAGGGCAACAGGCCTTCGGTTAGCACACTCAAAGGTCTCGGTATTAATCAAGCTGCACTCTCATGTGAGACCTTATATGTGTTGCAATATGGGATAACTGCAGAGCTGCATGTTAGGTAAACTTGACTCGGGATAGAGTCAAAATTGACCAGGTTAAATACTGATGGTTTTGGGGCACATGGTATTGTGCACCCATAGTATTCTGCCTGTGGTATTATATGTAATGGAGCCTATAAAAGGCTGGAAGGACTTCATTGTAATGTAGGTCTGGAGGTGAGAAGTGAAGGCTCACTTGGCCTGATTCACCAGGTTTTTGGCCAATGCTAATGAGATCTCATTGGGTTGGGTTTTTCCCCAGATTTGGGGTTTTCCCATATAAACTTGTGCATTTATGTGTTTATGATTGTTGTTGGTTATTTTGTGTCTTGTTACTCTTATTATATCTCCGTAATCAATTTATGTTATGCAGTGAATTTCTTAACAATTGGTATCAGAGCCATGGTTTAGGGTTTGGGCTTTGAATGTATGCGTTCAGTGAAGGATTTATTTTAGCCCAATGGATAAAAGGATCAGCGCAGAAGTTTTTTGTTATAGATCATGAGATCACCGTTGAAAATTGTTAAAGAGATAATTGAATTTAGATTTGGTATGAATATGCATCAATGATGTGGTTAGGGCCTACGTCGAAGGACTGAGACGGGCCATCGGGCTTCAAATATAATCAATTTGATTTCTACATGCCTAATTGCTTAATCATATTTGTATCATCTTTTGGATTGATTCCACATGAAGAGGTTGAAGGATGAGAAGCGTCAACAACAAAGTTAAGGAAGTACGCAAAGAAACTTGTTTATCATGCGTGAGACTCATGGGACAAGAAGATTTGAATCGTGGCAACGTGGAATTATGGAGGTTGTGATTTATCTGAAGAAGTAGGTTCAGGATGCAATCAAGCTCCAAGATGAATGATTTGTCGAATTTGGGAAGCGATCGGCGTGCTGGTCATGCCTTTAATGGATTATGACTATTAGTGCTCTTGCGTGAATTGACGATTTCTCCCTTGGTCTTTGGAAATGAGATTTGATGCATAATGGCATATTCATGGAACATATTGAGTGGTTGTCGTGGCCACAAAGGCCTGCCTTACCATTTGATGTATTGTGCTACTGATTCCAGGAAAGGCATTGGCAGTTTAAGCGCAGTATACTATTCCAGACCATATAGACGTTACACTTGAATGCAAGCAGCTACTTGGCCATATTAAATGAGAGAGGATGGGTTAGAAGAGCAACAATGAAACAAAAAAAAATAAAAAAAATTAATGAAGTCAAAATTATTTCATGTAAATGGGCATACTACTGTAAGACCTAGTAAGGCATGTGTACCCCTGGGTAATCACTAGTAAAGTCTGGTTAGACCTAGGTGATAGGGGGATGTCGGGTTAATAATACCCCGGGTAAAAACTCTGAGGGGGGTAAGGGCTAGAGTGAGAGGGATTGTCTCACTTAGCAAGTTTGGCTGGAGTTAGTCAAGGAACCCCAAGTCAAGTTTAAGGGGGGAATTGTTAGGTAAACTTGACTCGGGATAGAGTCAAAGTTGACTAGGTTAAACAGTGATGGTTTTGGGGCACATGGTATTGTGCACCCATAGTATTATGCCCATGGTATTATATGTAATGGATCCTATAAAAGGTTGGAATGACTTCATTGTAATTTACACCTGGAGGTGAGAAGTGAAGGATCAATTGGCCTGATTGGCCAGGGTTTTGGCCAATGCTAATGAGATCTCATTGGGTTGGGTTTTTCCCTAGATTTGGGGTTTTCCCGGATAAACTTGTGCATTTATGTGTTTATGATTGTTTTTGGTTATTTTGTGTCTTGTTACTCTCAGTATATCTCCGTAATCAATTTATGTTATGCAGTAAATTTCTTAACACTACGGGCTAGGGAGAGCCACGTGCTCCAAGTCCTCAGTGAGCAGAAAATAAATATGGATCACCTAAGCTTGCAGTGCGATGAATTGGTGTCGCAAAAGCAACAGTAGGTACAGGTGATAGACGACACTTGCCAAAGCATCCCGGAGCTGGCCATCTCAGCAAACATACCATCGAAGGCGTGGATCCTTAGGTTAGCAACAGGGGTCGACGAGGCCAGGGAGGAAATGACAAAGGTTTAGTTGGAGTTGAATCTTCAGATTGCCGAGCTGCGGTTAAAGGTGCAGCCATCCACTCCCCAAGAAGTTAGAGAACAGTAAGCTAATGCTATCAGAGCGGGGTTGGAGGAAATTGTAGGTGCAGTGCAAGACTGCACCAGCATGTTGGAAGAATCACTTGAGGTCCTCTCAAATTTGTAGGAGGACACCAACATCTAGCGCTTAGAGACTGTTTTCGAGAAAACTAGTGTCTTTTCGATCTGCTAGTCCCACTAGGATTGGTAGCTATTCTAGAAACAAACAATCAAAGTAATTTGTGATTTCCATTATGTATGATAGATAGAGAGAAGCAAAGGGACCAACCTAGATCTTCCGCATGACTCCTTTCTTGATTGCTCTCTCCCTTGATAGAGCTTGCGCCTCTTCTCCTACTTATCCCGCTCAATGAATACCTATAGAGACAAAGTAACAAAACACCATCAAAGCATCTCGATCTATTATATCATAAACAATGCAGAATCATAAATACATTGAACATATAATGGTATTCACAAATAACAACATTCACAAATACACGATTATATGGAGGAAAACTCAAAAAACTTTATTAATAATAGAAGGGAGAATTACAACCCAGCTATCTGATCCAGTATCATCCTCCCAGCATCAAAGCCCTCTTCATCTCATGAAGAGTAAGATCACCCAACAATACAATGCCTTTTCTCAAAGACAAACTATCAAAACTTCCTTACAAATTACCAAATTCCAGCCCCTAGATCACTCAGATGAGGGATCCTTTTATAGATGTCTGCAAGGGTGTGAGTTGTCTCTGGGTTTTTGATTAGTGTCATTCCAATTGTTGTTCTTGGTTCCACTTGGAGATTTTTTGGATCTCTTACTCATCCTTGGGCGAATTCAGAGAGGCAAGTTTCATAAGAGAAGTTTCTGGAATATTCCATGAGCATCTACTTAGCAAATTGTCTCGGAAATTTGTCCATCCTCACTCATCACACCCTACAGAAGGCCTCTTCAGTATGCATCACACATGGCTAGGGTAGAAGTTAGTATGCATTGCACCCTGACTGTGGAGCTGTCAGTATGGTCCAGTTTTGGCTAGTTCTGAGTGGTTTTTCAGGTGGATCTTTTGGGGAATGATGTAATCAATTGACCATGATCCTTTAGGGTATGAAACAACAATTTTTGGGGTTAAAGAGCCCTTGGTTTATCGACATATAAGATTGGGGTTGCAGTGCCAAAATATGTCTATAACATAGACAGAGGCGTGAGAACGCCAATAGAAGTATGATAGTGTATGAGGAACTGTGCAGACGGTGTTCCTCACTCAGAGGCTTGCACGGATGCAGTAGGCTAAAGCAGTGAAGGAGTAGGTGGATGCGGCACACATAAGGGAGTAGTCCTGAAGGCATGTGTTCAGCCTTGGATTGACGAGGCCTTCACCATCATGACAGAAATCAAAGGCAAGCTCACACACATGCAGGGGATGCACACATTGATGTAGAGAAGCACTCCCGACACAGAAGTCTCGGAACAACGTATGCAGCAGATCCAACAAGCAGCAACTCAGTGCATTGCTGACCTCTGCGCAGTTCGAGAATAGTTGGAGGGACTCTGCACAAAGATCATTGCACCGAAAAAGTGACTCGAGGGTGAGTCACGATGTTTGTGTTGGGGGCCTGTTGGGCATGGAATCCCCCAAGGCATGTTTTGGGGCTCAAAGCCCAAGTTTTGACCGAATCTTGTTGTAAAGCTCCACGAATTGTGGGCGCGGAGTGTGAAAGTATGATAGAGTCATAGGGTTTTCCGCCCTAGTTTTATAATGTAATGTTGGCTGGATAGACCTAACCATGGTTCGCAGACCATGGGATTGTATAAATAGAGCGAGGCTCCAAGTGTAAAGGAGGGAGAGACAATAGGGAATAAAGAAGAATAAAGCATGAGAAGTCTAAGTGATTGAGTTGGAGTGTGAAGTGTGTCTTTGGGTGATAGAGTAGGAGAAGGCTCTAGCTAAGTGCACAGAGGCATAGTAGTCCCCAGCTGAGTGTGCAGGCCTGTTATAGCTCCAAATCTCACTCTTATGGTTTGTGATGCTACACTCATGGCCTAGGGAAACCCCTCCTTCCAGACCTGGTCCAAAAATTTTAAAAACAGTGTTTTATCCCTTATACGTGACATTGCCCTAAGTTAAACGCGTGTATATGCAGGTAGGCATATACCCAATCCGCGTATATGTATTAAAACACTTTAAAAAATATAAAACTCCTTAATTTCTGGGGAAGATCGTGGGTTTTACCTACTGATCACCTATTAGTGCCCGTGTCCCAACTGTTCCCAACCAACTCCCAACTAAAAAACTACTTTGGGAGAAGTATAAAAAGCTTCAATGGGAAGGCCTAAGGGAGGACAGAAGAGAGAGAAAGGTTATTATGTTGAGATTTCCGTGACCAGGTCTGAAGATCCTTGTGCCTCCTATACTTCCCCCATTTGTACAGGAAACCCTTGTTTCCTTGTGTGTTGATGTCCATCCACTACTTGTGATATCATGGAGTAAGTCATGGAATGAGTTTGTTAAAGGCTTGAGGCTGGATGAATCCAGAAGAAGGCTTTGCTTGGAGCCTGCGAAAGGATGACTCAAGTGAAATTATTCCTTTTTTGTACTTTATTTGTCTATAATAAAAGAAACACATGTCTTGGTTCCTGATATAAATCTTCTTCATTTTTATGATATTCATGTTAGAATTCATATGTGAATGGTTGTTTAAATTTAATAACTAACTACCTTTCTTTATAATATGAAGATGGTTGCTTTATAAGGTTTAGTCCATATACTGTTGTACTCTCCGGAATTGGTTGTTTTGCAGGTCAAAGGAGAAAAAGGAACTCCAAGAAGGGTTTGGACCCTAAAGTACCTTCTCAAACGTAGGACCTCAGGTGCGCCCCTTATCATAGAATTTTCTTATAATAGCATAATGGCTATGTGAACATGTGTTTCTTTGTATAGACAACTTTCAGTCTGCTAGGGTTTCAACCCAAAAGCCCTTGGGAACATTTCCCTTAATAGAATTGGTGACTCCACTGGGGACAACACTATTGTTGTTCCTAGTTTGGGTGTTTTCAAGCCAATTAGGGCTCAGCTGCCTGTTTGCTTGCTGTTGCTGTGTGGTCTGTTCTTGAATTCTAAGTTTTGCCAATTTCTTCAGACTGTTTTTTTTTCTTGAATCTTTTATATACACCGTTTTTCTTGCTTACAAAGGCGTATATACAGATGTTTCCTTAAGTGAACCCGCGTATACGCAGGTTTCCTTACGCACAGTCACGTATACACGCAATCTGTACATCAGTACAGTCGCGTATATCTTGCAATTTTCAAGATTTTTAAATCTTTTTGTCTCTGAAGGTCTGTCTGATGGTTTGATTCAGTCTTAAACAATCACTTTCCAGTATCAGTTGTTAGTTTTACAGCAAGCATCTTGTTCCAAATTCTCTCTGATTGTAAGAAGTGTTGGTCTTGTTTTTGTTGTTGCAAGCGTCATCGTTTTTGCTTAAGCACACAAGATTTCTTGCTGGGAATCTTGGCTGCTCTGATTCATCAAGGCGGTAAGATTGATCTCAATCTTTGTGTTAAATCTTGTTTTTGGTGACTTTTTGTTTGCTTGACAAAACCGCTTTTTGTGACCATCCACTTTTTGTTTCATGAAAGTTGTTGATTGACGCTTTCTTGAAAATTTGTCTTTTTGATATTTTTGGTATTTTTTGCCAAAGCTTTCATTGCTGCTTTTGATTATTAAGAGAATATTTAAACACATTTCTTTTTGTTGATTTTTCATCCATTGTGTGGTGTCAACTTGCAAAAGTGTTTGTTGCCTATTCTTCAATCACAAAGTTTCAGTCTTGTTGAGAGCATTTTTGAAAAGACATCTTTGTTGTTGCTTTTGAAGAAAACTTTTTGAAAAACTTGGGTTTGCTTTCTTAAATGTTGTTTTGATTTGGTTTCCTTTTAGTCAATGAAAGTGCATTTTTGTTTGTCTTGAAACTTGTTTTTAGTGTTTAGACGAAATGAATGGTAGCATCTCATATTCCATCTAAACATTTTAAGTGGAAAAATAAAAATTGATAAGCAAGCAACTTTCATTTCTTGATTTTAGAGTAGTTTTGAGTCTTGCATCAGCATATACTTGTTGCATTAGGATAGATTTGCATATCTTTTTAGGCATCCATAGCTTTCTTAACTTTTGTGAGTGTGAAGCGTGAATTAAAGAAAGGAAAAGAAAATTTGTTTTATTAGAATTTTTTCTAAACCCTGTAGAAATTTCTTTTCATCGAAAAACGAAAACAAGTGCATTTGCATGTAGTTTGGTTTTATTAATTTCTTTTGCGTCAAAACACCACTAGTTTCACTTCTGTTTATCCCGTGACTTAAAGAACAACCTATTTTAAAATCAAGCGCTAATTAAAATTCACTAAAACTTTTTTTTTATCAAGTTAGATACACCAACAAGTTTTAGGATTTTAGGGCATTGGATTAGGCGAGTGGAAAGTTAACTCTCCAAGGCCATTTAAACTGTCAAACATAGGAGTCTGAAGAGTGAGTGAAAATCCAATAGTGTTAGGAAGACCAAGAAAGCTTCGGATCTGGGAGTTAAGCACGAGGGTCTGTGATGACAGGGAAGAGAGATACCCCCTCTCCTACTTGTCCGAACTTACCTCACGACTGTTCCGCCTATCTTCTACGACGAGTTGGTATCCATAGTTGCTACTCCTAGGGATATACACAAGTGGCTGCGGAGGGGAATCCCGTGGCACCTGAGGTTGACGTTGCATCACTCTTAACGGTACTACTGGAGGGCACCCTTGCGAAGCTTGGGGGCTTGCACCGGCGTAGGCTATTGTTAGGAGGTCAGCGTAACTTCCTCTATTACCTTTGCTGATAGGACTGGGCCCTCATCATCCCAGACTATCTTCGAAAGGACCCTTAATTCACTTTCTTGCATTTTGGTGTCCGGTCCTAATCACCTGGAGCGGAAATACTTGGAAGTTGTTTGACTGCTGATATCTTTAGGGACTTTATAGTGTGTGCTCTGTGCTCTTAGTTTGCCTAGCTTTCAATTTTTGAGTCTTTAGTTATATCTTAACAAAAAATTCAAAGTGGCTGACCGATCACCTAGACGGTCTCGAAGACTTCGTGGTCTTTCACCACCAAGTTTAGAGCCTTCTCCTAGAAGGTGCAAAGGTAATATTGCTGGTGGGTTTCGTCCCATGGAAGTTGATGCATCGGGGATTGATCCTCCTCTCGGGGGCATTAGTGTTCAAGCAAGGCCTGGCACTTCCGCAGAACAAGAGAGGAACACTCCAGTTCTTTCTCGAGTTCTCTTTCAAACAGAGAATAACATAGAGGTAGAAGAACTCTCAGAGTCGTTAGCGGCTCTGAATTCTCCCCTACCATCTAGCCATCCGGAAGTATTACAATACGTTGGGACTCCGACGCATAGACCGTCAAGTCCAGGTCACATTACGCGCTTACCGTCGATGACCACTACTGGAAGCATGGCTTCTACTACAAGTGCTACAACTATGCAGACTCCAACATCGGTACAAGGGGGAGGAACGATTTCCATCTCCTCTGCTTCTTTGTTTGGATCTTTTGCTAGCACATCTTTAGTTGGGTCTACCTCCATTCCGTCCATGAGTGGAAATTCCCAAACCAATGCTTTTAGTTCTGGATTCTTCCCATTTGGCACCCATTCATAGGGTATTCCATCAGTTCCGTTTAGTGCCGCCATGTCCATGATGGGTGGATCGGCTTCATTCTAGGGTTTTCCTTTCGGAAGTGGTCATATACCACATTCCAACCTGACAATAGGATCCATGACTTTTTCTTCTATAGGACAAAGCAGCAATCCTTTCCAAGGTTGGACTAACCCTGGGGTTAGTGGCACGGGAACTGGGAATCCATTTTTTGGCCAACAAGGGAATAGGCTGTACTCCACAGTTAGTTCGTTTCAAAGTATTCCTCCCTTAGCTTCGGCTTGGAATCCATATCAGGGGTTATCAACTCCTTATAATCCTTTAGGAGGAAACTTTGCTGGTTATGGAGGCTTTGCGGCCAGAGTTGGTGAAACTCTGAATTTCGCTAGATCACAAGGCTTGCCTTTTGGTTCAGCTGGTTCTGCTGGTTACTTCGGGCAGCCTAGTGCCTTCCAAAATCTAGGCCAATCTTTTTAGAACTTTGGGAGCTCCGCCCAGTCTGGGTGGAATCCCCAAGGTCCTCCTAGGCTTCCATTTCTAGCAACTTTGAACTTGCCAGATCTCACTAAGTTAACAAACAATCCAATCAAATAAAATCTGGCCTGGCCTTCGGTCCCAACCAAACTCCCTTCAGACATTCCAAAATTTGAAGGGAAGAGCAGTGAAGACCCAGGCAACCATGTAACCAAATTCCATTTGTGGTGCTCATCGAACTCCCTTATTGATGACTCGATTAGGTTGAGACTTTTTCAACGCACCTTGACTGGTAATGCGGCCAAATGGTATATAGAGTTGTCAGGGGGCAGCTTTACATCTTTCACTGACTTAGCTAATATTTTCTTAAATCATTTCCAGTTGCCTATCTGTTATGATGCCGGAACTGAACTTCTGGCCACTTTTTGTCAGGATAAGGCAACCCACATTTTTGACCATATTTAGGAATGGAGATAGAGAAAGAGGCTCATTAAAGCCAAAATCCTTCCGAAGTACTGTCTCGAATGGTTTTTGAAATCTTTACAACCCGATATCTCTAAGGATGTCTCCATGTCTGGAGTCTATTATGAGGAGCAAGCCATTTTTAGGGCCCAACAATTAGAATTGATCTACTCTTAGTTTGGGATCCTACAAAAATACTTGCCAGATGCTCCTGGGTCTAAGGTTGAGATAGCCAAGTCGAAGCCAGTGCCCATGTGAATGGTTTGTTGGGTCGGTAGACACAAATCCGGTGAACTTGTTGAACCAATTGCAACAGTTTTCTTTACAAACTGCTTCTAACAACCAAGTCACATCGTCTAACCCTCCGGCTTCCCAAACCTCTTCGATTAATGTCGTCCAATCTGATAACCCCAAAGGAAATCAAAATTCCAATGGGAAAAAGAAAGGACGAGGTAAGAAAAAGAACCAAGATGGGAAGGCTGACGCAAATAAATCCGGCAATAATGCTAGTGGTGGTAGAAATGAGTCTAGAAAGAAAGTCAAGTTTCCATGCAAGTTGTGCAGTGGAGACCATTTAACTCACCTCTGCCCCAAGATTGAAGATGCTCAGCGCTTGTTAGGGCAGCAAGGGACTTCTAGTTCTCAGGCTGTGTTAACCAACCCTTTTCCCCAAGGGCAACAACTTCTTGCTGGCGCGAGTTCAAACCCTGGAACCTCCACAGGGGGCAACCAGGAAGGGGAAAAATCATCAAATGTTTTCATCATGGGTCCTAACATCCATGTCACTACTCGGTTACATGATTATGGTGAAGCTGAAACTTCCAAGGACAAGACTGCTCCTGGCAATACCGACCTTCATATTGAGCGACCCCCTGTCGAGACTATACCATGGATACCGAAAGGTTCCGCTAAACGCGCGACTATTAATCTTAATGCTAGGGCCACCCAGAATTACTCCATTTTTGAGGATCTGGCTCAGAGTTCGTGTGCCATGTCCGCTTTAGAGGTTCTCCAATCATGTCTGGCTCAACGAAGTGCTTTACTTTCCGCGATTGGGGCAGTCGATCCAACTAACTCTTTAGTGCTCACTTTAGACATGTTAAATGTCAAAAAGTGACTCCCTCATGATATGGATTTCTAAATAAAGTCTACATACCAGAAAATTAATATTTTTCATACCGTTATTGATGAAGGAGCTTCCACATGCGTCATGTCGATGTCATGCTGGAAGGCTATTGGATCGCCTTCAGCTGTTCCTTCACCTACCATCTTGACTGCATTTGATGGTCATTCTCATAAGCCACATGGGATTATCCCGGCCTTTCCTATATGTGTTGGGGGGAAGGTCGCCAATATTGAAGTAGAAGTCATAGATGCTAACCTAGACTACAATCTCCTCTTAGGAAGGAATTGGGTATATGAAATGGACGTCATTGTTTCAACTCTGTTTCGTGTCATTTGCTTTCCTCATGAGGGGAAAATCGTTAAGGTTGATCAATTGGATTATTGTCTAGTCGATCCTCAAGCAATCTCTGACTCTACTATTCCCTTAGTGGATAACCCTCGTCCGCCTACTGAGAATTTAGGAGTGGGGATGTATTCCTCATTGATGGGTACCTTTGATCTTCCCTCTCCTATCGCTAGAATCAATGTTGTTTCATCATCTAAGGAGTCTCCTCGAGAAGAGTTCTTCCGAACTCATTATTTTTCAGACCCTTGGACCTTGCCTTCACCTACGACCACATTAGTTGAAGGACAAGTAAATGGAATGGCATTCCCTATATCTGCAGCTGAGCTTAGATATCAGTCTATCATCAACTCTACAGATGACCACTCTACTCCTTTTTCAGAAGAGGAGTTAGATGGTGATGTGGCCCCAGCCTGGAGCCTTGATTCTACCTCTACCTTGGACTGCTTAGATTCGGTTTTACCTTCTGAAGAAGCAATCCTCGAAGCAATGATGGGTATAGATCGACCTTGGGAAGACTTACACCATCGTTCATACTTTCTTCCTCCATTGCAGGAAGTAGAATCTAGATTCTTCGAGCTCTTTACTAGTGATGTTTGTACGGTGTCAAATCCTTTGGCTCCAGCACACGTTCGTGCCGAAGGTAATATGTCGGTGATTTCAAAAACGATACCTATAAACATCTCTAGGGACCCTAACGTGATCGAGAACCTCTTCATCGGAATCGAATGTTCCCCTGAAGAGATTCAAATTTACACCGACCTTTTTAAGGAATTTCGAGATGTATTTGCTTGGTCTTATGAAGAAATGCCTGGCATTGACCCATCTATAGTTCAACATGAGATCAAGACGTATGAAAACGCCAAACCGGTTCATCAAAGGCTTTGGCCGGTTAATCCTAGGAAAGCAGCAGCTATCAAAGCTGAAGTTGAGAAGCTGCTAAAGGCGGGTTTCATATACCCTATTCCTCTTACTGATTGGGTTTCTAATCCAGTCCCTGTGGATAAAAAGCAAGGAACAATCCGAGTATGCATCGATTTTAGGGACCTAAACAAGGCTTGTCCGAAAGATAATTACCCCACGCCATTCATTGATCAAATTATCGATGAGTGTGCGGGTAATGAGATTTTTTCTTCATGGATGGTTTTTCTGGTTATAATCAAATTTCTATCTGTCCTGAAGATCAACATAAGACAGCCTTTATATGTCCCTAGGGTACCTTTGCATATAGAAATATGCCTTTTGGTCTTAAAAATGTTGGAGCCACTTTTCAGCAGGCCATGTCATATGCTTTCCACGACATCAAACATATCATCGAAGCATACTTGGACGATCTCGCTGCTCATTCTTGAAAGAGAACTGATCACCCTAGTCATCTTCAAATGGTTTTCGAGCGATGTCGTTTTTATAAAATCCGGTTGAATCCCAACAAGTGCGTTTTCGCGGTTACGTCCGGTCAGTTGTTAGGGTTCATTGTGTCAAATGAAGGGATTCGGGTTGATCCCTTCAAGGTTGAGGCAATAGTTCAGTTGCCTCCCTTGTCCTCAATTCGACAACTTCAAAGTCTTCAAGGGAAGGCTAATTTCTTAAGACGGTTTATAGCAAACTATGCCGAGATCACTAAAGGGTTCATGCATTTGCTACGGAAAGGAGTTCCATTTGTGTGGGACGACTTTGCGCAGCAATCATTCGATGCTTTGAAAAAGGCACTAGTCTCTGCCCCGCTTTTGAGTCCACCGGATTATGGTAGGGACTTCCTTTTATATCTCGCTGTAGCAGAATCAACCATTGGTATGGTTCTCGTTCAGGAGGACGATGCTCTCACCGAGCATGTGATTTATTATTTGAGCCGAGGCTTAATAGGTCCTAAACTTCGCTATTCTTCAGTTGAGAAGTTGGCTTTGGCAGCTGTCCATGCTGTCCAACGGCTCTGTCATTATATCCTACTACACAAATTTTTTTTATTAGCGGTGGTCAATCCATTTCAATTTATCGTCAGTAGGTGAGTGATTGGGGGCAAATATAATCGATGGATAGTCATTTTGCAAGAATTTGATCTCGAGTTCTTATCTGCCAAGTCTAAGAAATCCATGGTTTTTGCTGAGCTAATTTCTGAGATGACTTGTGGAGAGGATACTGTTTATGAGGAAATTTTTCCCAACGAACATTTATTCCTCATCTCTTCACTCGACTCTTGGTATGGAGATATCATTGTCTATCTCCAGACTTCGAAGTTTCCCTCTACTTTCTCCAAGGATGAACGTCGAAAATTACATCACCTGGCTAAAAATTATGTTATCATTGGTGACACATTATACCGTCGAGGGGTTGATTCAATCCTTCAACACTGTTTATCCTTAGAGGAAGTAGAGTCAGTGCTAAATGACTACCACAGTGGAGCTTGTAGTGGTCATCTATCAGGGCTTGCTATAGCCCAGCGCATCTTGCGTGCCGACTACTTTTGGCCTTCACTCTTTAAAGACTATGTTGAAGCAGTCAAACGCTGTCACCCCTATCAAATTTATACTCAGACGATGCGTGCACATCCAGCTCCTCTTTTTCTGGTTGTCACCGTCAGTCCCTTTACTAAGTGCGGTATTGATTTTACAGCTTGTAATCCGCCTTCAACGGCGAATCATAGGTACATTATCGTGGCTATAGAATACTTTACGAAGTGGACCGAGGCCATGCCCACTTATAAAGATGATAGTGACACAGCAGCATTGTTCCTTTTTAATCAGATTATCTCAAGATTCGGTATCCCGAGAGAGATTGTCACTGATCATGGCAGTCATTTCTAGAATCAACTGATGTCTGAATTTGCTCTCAAATTGGGTTTCCGGCAGGAGCATTCGTCTCCTTATTATCCTCAGGCCAATGGACAGGTCGAGGCAGTCAATAAAACTATGAAGACGATCCTCCAATCGACAATCGACAAAAATCAGTCCAATTGACATCTTATGTTGTATCCGGCTCTTTGGGCATACCGGACCTCCGTAAAGACTGCTACTGGTTTTACACCTTTTTAGTTGGTTTATGGGATGGAATCTATCTTTCCGGTTGAATGTGAAATTCCATCTCTTAAGTTAGTTGTTGAGCTCCTTCCAGAGACTTCGAGTCTCGAAGATCGCCTCCTTCACTTGGAACATCTCGATGAGCAGCGTCGAGATGCCGCCATGATGAATGAGGCTCATAAGAAAAGGGTTAAAATGCAGTATGATAAAGCTGTCCGTCCTCGAGTCTTTTCTGAAGGTGACCTTGTCTTGGTCTATGACCAAGATAAAGGCACCTTGGGGGCAGGCAAGTTTAAGCCTATGTGGTACGGTCCTTTCATTATTAAACGCGTTTTAGAAAAAGGGTCATATGAGTTAATCGATTTTGAGGGAAACAAGCTGGCGGAGCCCCAAAATGGGCTCTACCTAAAGAAGTACTTTGCTTAAGTAGGAGTTAGGCAATGGCTTCTTTGTACATTATGTATATTTGTACATATATCATCAAGAGTTTTTTGATATCAACACTTTTTGGTTTGCTGTGACAGGTGTTGATGGATGACTTGGTCCATTTTGGGTTCGCCGATGGTGTTAGTCGGCACACTCAAAATCTTGCTTCCACAGCTTGGGTACTCTATTATCCAACTGGTTAGTTGATGGTATCAAGGGGAGTATGCATTGGTCCTGCTTCAAACAATATGGCTGAGTATACTGCCGTTATTAATTTACTATCCGAGGCAATTTCTCACGAGATCGACTCGTTGGTAGTTTATCTTGATTCTCAATTGATAGTGTCACAATTAAACAACATTTATCGGGTAAGGGATCCATGTTTATATCGCCAATATTTAAGGGTGTGGTTGTTGCAAATATCATTTACTTATATTAATTATTTGCACATTCCAAGATCTCATAATTGGTTAGCTGATTCTATCGCTAATCAAGCATTAGACTGGCACATCAATCATTCATCACAATAAAATCAAGCATCAAAAAGTTGAACTGTATATCTATATATATATATATATATATATATATAGATAGAGATATATATATATATATATATATATATATATATATATATATATATATATTATAAAGCATCTCGAGTGTACATATTTTTGTCCAAAAATATACAAAATTGGGACTCAAATGCCCATAATCATGTCCGGCATATCTAATGCCCCGGCTCAGGATGAGCGGCTAAGTAGGTAACTATCGCATTGGCCATAGGCTGAAAAGTGCGAACCCAGTCACGTGACATGTGAACCACATGACGCTGCATATCCTCAGGAAGGTCGTCTACGGCAGCCATCGGTACTCGGTGACTCAGTCTCGCCAAGTGTCACTAGACGTTATGTAGAAGTCGTTCCGTATCAGCAACCGCCTCTTCGGCTCCTCTGCCGCGCCGTCCATGCCGTGGGAACCCATCTGGTTGTACTGACCCGATATCTGGAACATGATCATCATATTAGTCATTTGAATCCCTTCAAAAATATTTTTCAAAATTCATCATTATATTTGAAAAATCCAAAAAAAATCATAAAATCAAAAAATACTTACCAATGTCGCCTCATTCTGAGGTCGGTGGTAATGCTAGATCAGGATCTCCTCGGAAATCCAACCCAACATAGGGGTAATCATCTATGGCGATGATCTGCTGATCCCACCAGGTAAAGAAGTCATCATCAAATGCAGTCCGTGGGACCTCCCCACCCCCTAGACGTTTCATCAGGTCAACCCACCAGCCCATGCGTGGATCTCGTGGGGTGCTGATGGAAACTGCTACCCTAGGGTGGAGTGCTGGGACCCTCTCAAAAAAGAAAGAACACAGAATAGTCCCATATCCAAAGTTTTTGGTCTATCCCCTCTTGATAGAAGTGAGCTGGCTCTTCATGTTGGCTAGAAGAGGAGTACACCAATCAAATACAGTGGTGAGATAGTCAACTGCCACGCTCATGGTTAGCCGTGATGCCTGATGCAGAGAGGCTAATCCATTCACTCGAGCTATGGTGAACAGGATTATCCTCAGTGATAAACTCGCCACATGTGTGATGGAAATCTGACTCCCAACCTTCTTGGGATGTCTCGGGAAATATATCTGTACGTAGTCCTCGATCGAGAGACTGCTCTGTGTCCTGCCCCGGGAATGTACTACCTCTCCCCTTTGGGAAAGGCCCATGATGAAATAGATATCTTCCACTTCTATCCTGAGTGGCATCTGGTCAATCATAAAGGCATCCTCTTGTTGTGGGGAAAAATGCCTATGCAGGACGATCCTATCCACCTAAGGTGTGACAGTGCCTTAGCAACAAACAGAGACAGCTATTCTGGTTTCTTCCTTTATGAAATGGGAAAGAAGAGAGATCAATGGACTTACCGGTGTCTTCCGTTTGTCCCTCGATCTAGATCCTCTTCTCCTTTGGGTGTTCACAGCTACTTACCTCCTCGCTCGTCCAAGAGAACAGCTACTTGATTCCTGCGAGATCACAAGAGAACAACTACTTGCGACAAGAGAACAGCTACTTGAGACAAGAGAAGAACACAACACAAAGGCAGATATTCATATTCATAAATGATTCAGGATTAGAAATAAATCAAATACACTAATGCAATCATACATCAAAGATACATCAATATATAGGAGAAAACCAAGATAGCTTTATTGATAAATAACAAGGTTCAGGAAGAGATACAACCCAGAGGGCTCCAATCCAGCATCTCCTTCCCAGCAGAATGGAATTCCTATCTTCACCTCCCTTCAAAGCATTAAGCACCCAATGATTCCAGTCTCAAACCAACAGCAATTCTTTGCAATAACAAAATTCCAGCCTCCTAGATCTCATGGAGGAGAGATCTATATATAGATATTTTGGAGAGAGGATGAGTCAGCTTGAGGCTGGTATGAATCTGACTAGTGTCCTCTCCCTCTCTTAGTTCTTGAGTCCACTTGGAGGTTCTTTCTTCCACTTGGAGATTTGGAACCTCTTACTCATCACCAGTCGAATTCCCTGATGCAAGTGTCATTTTGGAAGCTTCCTGAGCATTGACACATTGAGAAATGAGCCTGCCACTTGTCCAGTTACGCTCAGCGTAGGTAGCCTTTGTTGCAGTTGAAATTCAATGCAGGTAGACAGTGGAGCAGTTGACATTCAGCGCAGATGCTCAGTGGAGCAGTTGACATGATCCAGAATTGGCTTGTTTTTGAGTGTTTTCAGGTGGAGAACTTCTGTGAATTGCTGTGGTTTGTTGGCCTTGTTCCTCTAGGGGTAGGAACAACATGTTTAGGGACTTTGGATCCCTTAGATTATTGACATTTCATGGTCAGTGATGCAAGGCACAAAAATTCTATAACAGTTGCCCCCTAAAGTATGAGGCCGTTTATCGGGTGAAATTCTTTATCCAGGAGAGTCTGAAGTTCATCCATTTGCTGGGAGGAGACCTGTAATAAGATACAATACAATACATTATGATTCATACTGCTTTCATGATCTAGCTGAGGCGGGCATTCCCATGCTCAGCTTTATAAATTAATTTTTGTACATAGAACAGACGATCGTCTGATGGTAGACTGATAATTTCGGTGAAATTATCATCCTTTGAGTAGGATGATCATCTGCTGCAATGATGTACATGTCAAATGTCTTTATTTTTCCTGAATATATATCGCAGCCTGGATGGATGAAACTAGATCCGGGGTCTTCAAACTCGTTCGATCTTCACTCTAAGTACAAGTCGATCCATGTGAGAATTGCGCTGAAGTCAAACATGGAAAGACATCGCTTGATTACCGGTCAATGATGAAAACAGTTAACAAGCGCGAGAGGAATCACCGATAATGATAATGACCCTCAAGGTACTGCAGTACAATCCACGTGGTGTGAATAAAGGACTTGGCGTCGAACACCACGCAAAATCTTCTGGTCGAAGGTCATTGATGTATACCTGTCGCCGGAAGTGAGAAACTTGCCATTGAGGCATGCAAGCTTCAAAGTACTGAAGGGGTTTCCTAGATCAACTTCTTGGATAATGAGCTGATGTCGACAAGAAGCAATCCGTCAAAGGAGGGCCTTAATGAATCCCACATCAGTGACATGGAACGGAGCTAATGATTTTAATGGAGGTGAAAACGATCTGTGACATATGATTCAGGGTGGCGGTCATGAATGGATGAAGGATAATGTATGGTAGTGGATGGGACCCGGTTGACTCTTTTTGAACGACTTCTCTTGAGCATATGGCGACACTGATGCGATGGATTGGTAGCATTACCCCAATTATGGATGGTGTGGCGAGACCATGGTGATGTGACTGGTGAATGAAACAACCCAACCCGATTGTGGTACGGAGGAAAAGTGTCATGTTCAAGAGTGACTTGCTACCATCAAAGTTTTCTTTAGTTTCTCCCAATTTTTCCCCAGTCATTGCTGACCAGTACCTCTTTATTTTGTCAAGCTTGAGGAGGATAACATATGCTTTTTCTATAACCTGCCCTTCGGGCAAGCCCATCGCTATGTTTTAACGAGCCTAGCGATAGTGAAACTCGTTCTCGTCTAAAGACAAGTTTGTCGCTATTTACTGATTTTAACGAGTCTAATGACAAGGATAACTCGGTCCTTTTCATTTTTAGAGAGTCTGAAAAGGTACATAAAGTTAACTCCAAAATTCCTTTTTCGTCATCTAATCCCTTAAGTCCGAAAAAGTATAAAACAATACAGAAGGGATGAGTTTTTGATCGTTTTAACGAGCCGAATAAAACAAGGGCTCGATCTTTTTGTGCAATAATCCCTCAGGTCCAAAAAGATTAAATATAGAGGAGGGATAGCTCTTCCGGTCGCTTTAACGAGCTGGAAGGCCAAAACTCGGCAATCTTTTCATATTTTACGAGTCAGTTGAAAAGAGCTTAAAGAAGACTCGTCTTTTGAAGAACGAGTGATAAACAGGGTTAGCAGCTGATTCCAGGTACAGGTTGGAATTCTCCAATCACGGCAGTGTCACAAGGATGGCTAGGTGAAATCACTCTTCGCAGCTGTTCCTCAAAATGGGTAAACAATCAGATGGAGGTGAACGATCGGCCAAATGAAAAGTGGAGGTGATGGTGCAAACACGACCAAGGCTTTTATGGCAGATAAGGTTACATACCCAATGGTTTTTTTACCGGATAGTTCATTTTTTAACGAGCTTAAACGCGGATTGAAACACTTGCTCGATCTTATGTTTATTTTTTAACGAGCATGAACTATGCGCTAAAACTGGTCGGATCTTGCGTTTATTTTTTAACGAGCATGAACTGTGTGCTAAAACTGCTCGTATTATCCAGTCATATGATAACAAATGTCTCACGTAAGATTCCATTTTTTATGGAGCTTGCGCCTTACAAAGCTATGCCCCGAATCCTTTCTTTATGCAAGTTCGGAAATGACTAATCCAAAAAAATAGATAAATAACCGCTCTTTGCTTGCACTCCAAAAGGTTTGCATGCCCCCAGGCATAAAATAGAGTTTCAAGGTTACCCCTCAATTTGCAGGAAAAACATTCGTTTAACCGGGAGAGGCCTACCTCTTTCAGGTTACCCAAAGATTGTTCTGTTAATCTTTCAAACTAAACATTTCTTCGGCGACGTCTACCGAAATAGACGAAGGTGAGTGACAACGAGCGCCAAACACATAACTTTGACAAAAGAATCTTATTCTAGAACAACCCCTTTTCCAATCACGGACGGGGTACGGACTAGTCATATTCTCCCGCGGAAACCTACTCTATACCCAAAGTTTTCTCTGCCCGAAGCAGACCAGGATGCATGCCCCCTGGGTTCCAGTCACATCTTTCCGAATCACTCGCGCTCATCGGAAGAAGGACTGGGGGTGGAGACATTTCTTGCGTGAACAGACCATTTAGGGTTGGTATATGACTATTTGCGATGCGTGATCCCGGAAATGAAAGTTGGTCTACGAGCTTGACCATTCTTCCTTCGTGTGGAAAACACATTACTCTAAAGAGTGAGGAGACGATGGCTCCCATGCAATATATATAGTCTCGTCCAAGGAGTAAGTTATAATCCAAGGTCCTTGAACGACCATCACGTTCATTTGAACGGTCTTCCCTTTCAATGTTATGGGCACATTGGGGAGGATCCCTAAAGGTCGACTGGTTCCTTTATCAAAGCCTATAGATTTCTCATTTCAGGCAAAAGCGCTGGCGAACCAAGTGCTTTCCAAGCAATAGAGGAAAGGATACTCACAGATGCCCCTTCATCAATAACTGTGCCAGCCATTACCATTCTGTATATTTGGACGATAATTCTGAATGGTATGCTAGCTGGCAAGCGGGGTCTGCCTAGTTGGTTCCAGTCGAAGGACACAACCAGGTTTCTTGGTGGTGGGACCGAATAGACAGTCGGATATCGCTCTGATGAACTTCCTTCCTGCGATAAAGGAATGGTGGCATTGCCCCTTGATCATCAGAGTCAGTGCTGATGAAGAGAATTTGGACGGTGTCGTCTTTATTCTCCTCTGTGATGGTGTCATTCGAAGATAGAGCCTCTGAAGGAAAATCCGGGTCAACTGCCATTTCAACCTTTAGACTTTCGTCAGGTATGGATTCAGACGGTTCATCTTCAATGACTGGCGCTTCGGCTGACCACTTGAGCGGGTCGTCGGGTTCTCAACTAGCGAAGGACTTGGCAGGAGTTTTTGATATCCAGGAGGAAGTTGCGCTCGTAAAATCGGGCGGTCTTCCAGAACTCTTTTTGCCTCGTCTAAGAAGGGACAACGGTGGATGGCGTGATCGCCTTCACACAGTTTGCAGGGAAATCTAGCGTTCCCTCTTTGTCCTGTGGCTTCACTTCCACTAGTTGATGGTGAGCAGTCAACATGGCTATCAGAGGTCGACGCTACCGAATTGTGCAAACGGGGAGACCAGTCCCTTAGTATCCGAGGGATACAGGGACAATCTCTGTGGAAGTGGTCTCCCTTGCATATGACGCATGGCGATTTAGGCCTTGCCAGTGCTGTGTGTGGATTTTTGTCAGACGACACTTGTTTGCCCCCAGTCACCTTTGGCTCCTTCTTCTTCTTCTCTTTCTTCTTCTTCTCCTTCTTCTCCTTAGGAACCCGGTTTTTTGTTTTACCAGTTCCGTCAAGCGAAGAGGAAGGAGGAGAGGAAGATGAAGTAGAAGGCTGGTGGGAAACTCTGGTCTGGTCTAACTGTTGACTCGACTGTTCAGGAATGGTGGTGTTCTGAACGACATTGGTTGAAAAGAGCCAGACTGGTAGGCCAATTGTCAATCCTGGAAGTGACAAAGTGGCCATGTGGGGCGCACCAACATCTCCCCAAGAGGAGAAGGGACTAGGATTTCCACCAAGGGGAATTCCTTGGTTGGTGTGCTCCATCTTTTCAACCCAAAGATCAACGCGGGAATAAAGGGTGATTGTTCCGTTTAAAATAAATTGTTAACGATGCTTTAGACACAACTTTCTTTTTCAGTTTTAAAGAGTCGAGAAAAAGCTAAAGATGACTCTAGTCTCCTTCGATGTTTTAACGAGCCCGAAGTGACAAATTCTCGGACGGACTTTTTCTGTTATAGAGTCTGAAAAAGGCCAAAATAAACTGCTCTGGAGTTCTAGGCAGAGGGTGTGCCAAACTTTTCGCAAAACCGTAGAATACTTTTTAAGGTACGGGCGGTCGATCTTCGTGAATTTTGTGTTCACTGCATTGCGATCAGTAGGGCGGCCGACACGGCTTCCTAAGGATAAAGATATATGCCTATAGGGGTCTCCCAATATATACGCGACGGTACGTGGGAGCACAATCCGTACTAGCGCTATCGTCCCTCAGGAGGAATCACCCACCTTCCACGAGATCGACAGTCACTAGGCTTAACGACGCCGGAACACGTCTCTAGCCTAGACCTCTATGTTGTGCATTATGTTGCAAAGCGTTGTTAGGTTCATTCAGTTTATTTTAAGTTGATCTTTTTAGAAGTTTGCCTTTCAAGGTTCACCACGAGTATGTATGATACAAATTCCTAAATGCAGTCTAAAGATGATAAGCAAGCTTTATATCTTTTCAACTTTGAAAATCCTAGCTACTAAGGGAAAAGAAAGACACCATCTTTTCTCAAAGAGCAATCATCACACTCTAATGCACTCTTCCTAAATCAAGCATGCAAACTTATCAAAATGCAAATGCACAATGCAGGTGTTTGTTTTCCGCTTTCTTAGTATTGATGCCTACAAAGAAATTTTTTGTACAACTTTGAATTTTCTTTTAAATGACAGATACAAACAAGTTTACTTTTTTCGAAATCAACAAGGGTAGAAGAGATTACAATCACTTTTTGTGACTTTCGAAATGAAAGCTTGTTTCGACACTTAAAAGAGACAAACTCAAACCAATAAGCAAAAGTAAATGTATAATCAACTGTAAACACCAATGAACTCTCTCCTAAGATCACAATCAATCTGATCTGAATCAAGGGCTACAGGGTGATTATTTCACTCATGCAAAGGAAAACTGTAAATGATGTAAAAACACATAAAAACACTCACAGTATTTTGTACAAAAGGAGCGGAATCTGCAAAGAAAAAGGAGTCATCAGACTGGTACCTATGCTGGTTAAAGCTGCAAAAAACAGAGATCAAAACAGGGCAACAAACA